>CM031918.1:2560560-3309931 GCA_018703695.1 Prunus fruticosa
AGGCAGTCGTGGGCTTGTTTTTCCCCTCTCCACTGCTGATAGAAACTTGATCGCCTTGATTCATATAGATTGCAAGCATTATACAACACACTAAGAATCTCTGCTGTTGTGTCTCCTTGTCTCTGTATGCGGCCTGTGTGTTTATAGATGATATAAAGCATATGTTACCTTGGTCTAGGCATAGATCACATGGGAAGTATTGGAGCTATTGCTTCCATAAAAAAAGAGTACATAATTTGTTAGCGGTAGTACGTGAGTACTTATGCAAGCCATCCTTTTTCCAGTTTCCGTCTCATATTTTATTACAATTGCAACCTATACTGTGAAGGAAATGAAAGAAGTTGAGGTTCCACCCCAAAATCAATTAGCAATGGGGAGAGTAGCCCAACTCCTTATAAGCCCTTGCTAGGTTTCTTAACTTTCCAATGTGGGACTTTTTACCTTCACATTCTCACATACTAGTGATGCTTTCAATAGTTAAATGATTACTTGCATTATGACCTCAAGTAGGATACCTCTGTTGAGTTCTATTTAGCTAATTAAGGTGTTACGAAAATATATTAGTCGTTGATAACACATTCAAAATTGTTTTTGTACTTGCTTATGAGATTTGTTTTTGTACTTGCTTATGAATTGTTAATAGGCATTTGAAATTGTTTTTTGCTAGATAAAAAGTCTAATAGTAGCAATGAAGTTCGTGCATAAATTTTACGGAGATAAACGTCTCTCTCTCATATATGAATCGAAATGGTTTGATTTGAAATGCGCGTATGGTTGTGTCAAATTTCTGTGGAGGAAGAGCTTGGAAGGAGGCAGCAAGCATTATTTAGTTTTTTTCATTGCAATGTTTGTAATACTTTTGAGGTTGTGTGTAAACTTCTCATCTGTTAAGATGAGTAGTTGTCGGGGGCCTGTTGATTTGAATCCAAAAGAAAATGCTACCTATATTCAGTGTGGAAATAATAATGATCAGAACTTTCTGGTTGATGAGATGAGTTTGTATGCAGAAAATATGAATAATTTATATGCGGACAGTGATGATTTGTCATGCAACTTTCAAGTCGACTCAAGAAAATTAGCATGTGTGGCTTTTGTGCGAGGAATGTATAATTATGCAGAAATTTGAAGTTGTAAAGCTAACAAATAAATAGCTCTAAACTGCCATGAACCTTTTTTCCCACTATCAAACGTTGATAATTACAAGGCCCAGGTGACATTACATTGATACAACAAACAAAATTTACCTCAGGTTATCTAATTTAAGGCATTGAGGTATCTATTGTACATGAAATATACACGCTTAAAAGAACAAGTATCACTAAACATGAATGATCCTCATTAAAAGAACAAGTATCACTTAACATTTCAGTGCAAAAATAATCATCTGGTTGGTTTTAGCCATAGAGCCTGCAAGGAAACAAAAACAAAAGAAACCGATAATTTCATATAACTCAAACACTATAAGCATCTGGAAACAAGATACACTCTAGGTACTGAAATCACAATCATCCTTTAGACTTGTCAGATGTTTCGCATAAAGCACCTTGATTTACAATGGCATTCTTAGTGACAAACTACTTATATTGAAGTCCCTGATCGGTGCATAAATTACATATCATTTTGTACCATTTTAGCTTATGATATGGTTATGTTTTTGAGTTAAACTTGTGCTTTTAATTTGTTTTGTGTTTGTTTCAGTGTTTTAAGTTTGAGACTCAATAAATGCATTTTGGAGACAAATTAGCTCAAAACAGTGTCTGCAGATCAGTTAACTTCACGGATTGGACTGTACTTACTCAAGAAGAACCAGATGATGAACCATATATCATTGGAAAGATACGGAAGTCTAGTTTCTGTAGAATTTTACGGTTCATGATTCCGAGTCTTCTAAAGAAAGTTATACATGTTTTGGCAACTTAAGGTCAAATTCAGCAGCATCTGCATTACTGGGCCAAACATCACATTTGAAGGCCTTTCCGATTTTTCCTTGAGCTGGGCTGCATATGCTTGGAAAGATAAGACACATATCTTGAAGATACATATTTTTTCAGATTTTTCAGAATGGATGAACAAGCCCAAAACGAGCCTACAAGCTGGCTGCAATGCATTGTCATGCATGACATATGCATGATGAATTGTTGTTGATTGTGGGAAAGTTTGTGGAAGCATATTCAATTTCTATTTTTGAGTGGAATTTTGCAGCAGCCAAAAGATGGTGAAGTGGATGATGCAACACTAAGCTTAATGCCAAAAGATGATGAAGTGGGAGTTGCAACACTAAGCCTAAAGACAAGAGGAATTGTTTTCAAATGCAATAGTGGGTTAAGTGATTTAAGTGTTGTAAGTTAGTGAAGTTAGTGTGTTTATAAAATTCAATTGTATAATTCAGATTTTCACTTCCCCTAGGCCTATAAATAGGGAAGTTCTCTAAGCTTGTAATAACACCCCAAGGGGGGGGCTCTCAAGCACTTCTCTAGAGCTCCCTTCCCTTCTCTCCCTCAAATTCTCTCTTAGTTTCCCTTTGTAGTTCTCAATTGTTGTAACAAGATTCTAGTACTATAAATCTCAAGCATTTTTCCTTTCTCTTCTTCTTCTATAAATTCTCCAAACACTTCTCCCATTTCCTTCATCAAATTCTCTAAAGCTTTCAAACACATGTTCTTCCAAAATCCACAAAGTTCTCAAACATCTCTCTACTTTCTTCTCTAAAAGTCTCCATGTCTCAAACACTTCACAAACACCTTTCTCTTCCTTCCCTAAGTTCTCAAATTATCCAAGTTCACAAACATCCTCCAAGTTCTCAACCACTCTCTTCCAAATTCTCAAAGTTCCTAAACACTTTCTCTTCCAAAATCCACAAAGTTCCCAAACACCTTCCTCCAAATTCTCAAGCTCTCAAACACCTCTCTCTTTCTCTCCAAATTTCCCATGTTCTCAAACATTCTCTTCCAAATTCTCAAAGTCCTCAAACACTTCTCCCCTCTCTAAAGCTCTCAAACACTTTCCCTTCTTCCTCAAATTCTCTCTTTAATGTCTTCTTAGTTGTAATTTATTTTTCTTGTAATGTACATTCTTTCTTCTTGTTTTGTTTCTTTTGTTTTCATTTTTGTTTTGTGTAGGAAAATTGAATTGGATCATTCAATCACCAATCCCTGTGGAATCGACCTCGCACTTACATATGCTAAACTACCAATGGTTCGTGCACTTGCGAGTATCACAAGTTGAGGATGCAACTGAATCCATTTTGGTGCAGCTGTATCTACGCAACAAGTTTTTGGCGCCGTTGCCGGGGATCGGTAACATTGTTTGATTCTATTTGGTTTTCCTACTTTTTATTTATTTTTATCTTTTTCATAACTGGACAGTTTCATGTTTTAAAGTTAATGAGGTTAATTGATAAGTTGTGTTTGTAGTCCAACGGACAAGGACAATTGCCTGACAAGCAAGAGAACTGGGTTTGAGTCCCAGCTTACACAACACCAAAAAAACAAAAAGGTTCAAGTAGCATGTTAATTATTTCTAGTTTATGGTTTCATTCACTTGTTCTTAATTAAATATCTTGTTCAAGTTTACATAAACACCATATGACTCTTGGACTGATTAGTGAATGAATGGGTAGATATTGAAGACAAACACCATGTTTAAATTCTACTTGGTTCTCTATTGTTCTTCTTGTTCTTAATGGGTTCGGAATTTGTGTTTAGACTAAACACCATAGCTAAATGCTTTTTCTGAATACTTGATTAAAACCACACACCATATGGATAATCATATTTGAGAAAGAACGAACTTCATAAGCTAGTTTGATTTACTTTGCTGCTTATTACTTTGAAGCATGAAATTGAACGGGTGTTGATTTTCCTTTCCATTTTAGTTTTTATTTCCTAATCCTTTAATTCTGTTTCAAGTTTTCTGTGTTTGTTTTAGCAAGTAATGTCAGCTTAATAAAAATGGAGAGAGATGGTAACCTCAATCATAAGAATGGGGAGTGTGGAGTAGTGGGAGAAGTCGCGACCTCCAAATGCATCACGCTCGACCTAATCGCTTCAAGGGGGAGCATTTCAATCCTTTCTCTTTACTTGTTATTATTTTAAATTTCTGTTTCTTTTTTTTTTTTTTATAAAAAATTTAAAAAATTAAAAAGATTTTTTATATGAGCTGACTCGTGGTAACTCCAGATGAGCGTCTCCGTCAATACAGTGTCTAGGAGTTCTTTAGGCGACACCTTTGGTGTCTAAGAAGTTTGGGTTTTAAGTGGGACCTTTGTGACCCCTCCAACCTTCCCGGATCCCCTGGCTGTATTTTCTGAGGCCCTTAACTGGTCATCCATGAGTTGCTTGTATATTTGTGTGTTTTAAAAACAAAACAAAATTTTAAAAAAAAAATTGAAATTTGAGTTTTTATTTATTTTTCCTTGTAAATTGCAATTTGGAACTTCTCTGTTTTTTTTTTTTTTTGTGGTCAGTTAGTTGTAAATAATAATAAATTTAAAAAAAAAATCAATTTGGAACTTTTTTTTTGTTTTGTTAAGTTAGTTTATGTATTTATTTACGTGGTGTGGTTAGTTAGTTTATTTCTGAATGTTAAAAACGCAATTTTATTTCATTTCAAACATTACAAAAAAAAAACTAAAAACAAAAACAAAACATTCAAGTAAATTAAAAATAAAAACAACATCTTCATCATCTTCATCTTCATCTTCATGGCATGCCTCTATTCTCTCTTACTTGCAGAATCTCCAGCAGCTCCACATGGTCCTCATTCTTTCTCTCCAGTGCTTCCACGTGCTGATTGGCACAATAGAGCCGCTTCTGCAGTCCGCCACCATAGCTTTCAAGGAAGCTACTTCATCACTCAGCGCGGCACACTCCCGTGTTCTTGCCAGTAATCGCATGCCCAAATTGGTAGCAGAGACTGCGTGGAGCACAGTTAAATTGTGGGACTCCTCCACTGCTGCCTTGTCAGACCTCTTTGCCACATGGAGATGATCTGTCGATGTGAGCTTGCTGCTAATCATGCCTCCTAGCAGCACTGCTCTCTTCGGCACTGCCTAAGAAAAGTTTGGTATTGCCTCAGCAAAGTTTGAGGCCGTACCATGATGATATGTGGAGTTTGGGAAGACATGGTTTGGAGGAGCCCTTATCTGCGCATTCGGTGGCGCAATGGACAATTCAAGGTTGAGATCATCAAGGTGAGTGCATGAGGATGCCATTGTTTTGTTTTTGGATTTTTTGATGTTTTTCTCTGAATTTGGAGGAAGAAATGCGAGGTGCTCTTCTACTTCACCGGGATGAGTTTAAATAGACTTATGCAGACGAGGGAGCCGAAAGCACTTCGGATCTCGAGGGTGCTATCCTGTGCTCTTTTCTCTCGGATCCCTTCATTTCTGCCGCAAATTGCGAGCGCGTTTTTTTAAAAAAGGGAGCATGTCTACACTTTCACTTACTTTTGCCTCCCTGTTTTTCTGATGTTTGTGTTTTTGCTTTTTAAGTTGTTATTTTATTTTATTTTATTTTATTTTATTTTCAATTGTTTTCTTCTTGTTTGACAGGTTTCTTAAGAATTTAATTTGAAGAAGAGACAAAATTAAAGATGCGTCTTGGACACATGGTGCAAGAATCCCAACTCTTCTTTTAAAATCTTGTTTGAATTGCGTGTTTATTTAAGTTGTTATTTATTTATTTTGTTTTTATTTAATTATGTAGTATAATTTAAAACTCATAGGATATTCTTTGAAGGAGCTAAACTTTTGGTAACTCCAGTAAGCAACCGCGGTCTATACAGTGTCTAGGAGTTCTTTAGGCGACACCTTCGGTGTCTAAGAAGTTTGGGTTTTAAGAGGGACCATTGTGACCCCTCCAACCTTCCCGGATCCCCTGGCTGTGTTTTTCTGAGGCCCTTAACTGGTCATCCTTAAGTTTTTCTCTTAAAAGAAGAAGCAGTTACTTGTGTGTTTACTTAACTAAAAATAAAAATGCATGTTTGGGTTTTCATGTTTTTGTTTGATCGTCGTTCTTTAAATTTAGGGTCAATTGTCTCTTTGAAATAGCATAACATTTTTTTATTTCCCAATTTAAAAAAAAACAAAAAAACGATTACACTTTAAAATTAAATAATAAATAAAAGCTGAAATCATTTCTTCTTGGCGCTCGGTGTCTCGACCATAGGAGCTTTTAGTTTGGCCCTCTCTGCTGTCCTCTTCCTGGGCTTCACGCACAGCCTCTTGGGGCTCATCACTTGAGCTCCCAAAGATCGCAATCTTAGCTTGAGCGTAACTACTCTCACGATCTGCTTTCTTTCGTTTACCCGGTCGGTCTAGGTCCTCCAGCTGCTTTCGCATGTCACGAGAGTACAACTCTACCATCTTTGATAGGTTTTTATTCTCGTCCCGCAATACTTCTAGCTGGTGTCTCGATTCACCTCCACTATCCTTGACCTTTCCCTTTTCAAGCTTTTTATAGCACTCTCTGACAGTCTTCAACCAAACTCCGCTCAGCCGCCAGACTGAGCTTTCAGCACCTCTACCTCATGGGACTTCGCAGTAGGCGATGACCCAAACTTGCGACACATGCTGTACTCTGCACGCTCAGTGCCAGGGCATCACTCGTGACCTGGTTGTCATCCCTTGTCCTGAACACATGTATATCTTTGGGAGTCACTAAATTTCTGCCAACTCCAATGGCAACATCGTTGTCCAGGAGTATTGAGTCATTGACAGTCACATGCCCCCGTGAGGAGGCAAAGTAGGGCATCCATACCTGGTGCTCCTGCTTGGCCTCGTGTTTGAGTCGGTGGAGCTAGGTTGAGATCCAACGAAAAGGGGTAGGAAGAAGCCATAGATTTCTCACTTTTCTTTTTCTTTTTCTTTCTTGTTTTCTCTTTTGTGTGTTTTTGCGTTTGTGTTTTTCCCCTTCTTTTTCTTTCTTATAGATGTAGTCTTTGACAAACCCTAACCATTGCAGCGTCTAAGCAATTTCTGAATCTCCAGCATTCCTCGAGTCCCACAACCTTCTCGCTTTCCAACCATACCCAACTCACTTATCACGACGTGACCTTTCTTAAACGGACGCGTTCAGTAAAGTCGTCACGACTTTGTATGGCCCCGTAATTTTCGCTTGTGGATCTGCGCGCGCCTCTATGCGTCGACACGTGGCTCCTGCTTCTGCCCGTGACTATCCATGAGACGACATCAGGGACCACATTCCCTCTTTTCAGAAATCCCGCTTTGCGCTCATAATTCACGTTTCATTTTGAAAAAAATAAATCAATAAAATTAAAATTTAAACGTGTGGGCTTCAGATTTCATTTTGGGTCGGGTTTTACCGTTGTTGGGTTAATTTCATTTTGGGTTGGGCTTTCAATTGTTTGGGTTTCAGTTTGCGTAAGACTGTCTATTTAGGGCTTACTGTTTTGAGTGTTTAACTGTTTTCCTTTTTGTTTGTTTGTTTGTTTTGTAATTTTTATTTTGTAATTGTTTATTTTATTTTTGTGTGTTTTGTAATTTTTATTTGCTTTAATACCTTTCATTTGTTGTTATGACATTGTTTGTAGCTAATTTTTAAACATTGAGGACAATGTTCATTTCTAGGTTTGGGGGTATTGAAGTTTAGCATGTATTTTTTTTTCTTAATTAAAAAAAAAAAATTGCTTGTTTTTCTTCTATTTGAGTCTTGTTTTGTTTTGCTTTGTTTTTGAGTCACTTTCCGAACACATATGATGAGATTGTGGTAAATGTTTGCATGACTTAAATGAAAATTGGATTTCATTTTATTTTAGTGTTTTTTTTTCTTTATTAAAAAAAAAAATTGGCATTGTTCTATCATGATATGTTCGAAACCTTTGCACTTGCCATTTGTTTCATAATTTTCCAATTAAAGGATTTGCATGATCTAAATAATTATATCAAGCATAAATTAGACTTATATAACCATATAAAGTGAGCTTTTGAGCCTTGTACTTCAATTCATGAGTGTTATATACCTACTCTAATTTTCTTGTCATCAAAGTTGTTGTTTGATCTCATTATTCATTGATTTGGTTGAACACTTAAAAGTCATTCATTCTTGTGCAATTTGACTTCATGACATTTAAAGAAATGATATTAAGGCCTTCTTTGGATCGTTTGTGCCTTTCAAGCTAACCTTATGCATGCTTAAGCATGATTTTCCATTGTTAACCATTTTGAGCCTACATGTAAACCTTTTCTTTCATTTACCAATTTTATTTCCTCGCCTTAGCCCGAAAAACAAATATTTACCTTTTCTAAGGAACTCATGACCTTTAATTGGGATGTGTTTTTCATACTAAGTTTGGGAAGAGGTGTTACATTTCGAAAAAAAAATAGAGAAAAAAAAATTCACACAATTGGTGAAAGAAAAGAGAAAAGTTAAGTGGTGGTTGATTGAAATTTCATTTTTGGGCCTTCAAAATAAATTGGTGTTTGTTGAATTAAAGGAAAGGAGTGAATCAATGTAAATGAAGGTATAAGGAGTTTTGATCATGTAAAAGAAAAAAAATTCTCATTGTGATGATTCGAAGTCTTGTAAACAACTGTTTTATGCTCTTATATTTTGAGTTCCTTGGACTTTGTTTTATCCATACCTTTCATTTCTTACTCACCTTACACCCTTGGCCCAATTACAACCTTTACTAAAGACCTAAATTGATCTTAAATGTCATGTGGTTGAATTTCATCCATTTTCTTACTTTTAAGTGTTTGGCATCCTTCTTGA
The DNA here is from genome assembly GCA_018703695.1 of Prunus fruticosa. Classification (NCBI taxonomy): domain Eukaryota; kingdom Viridiplantae; phylum Streptophyta; class Magnoliopsida; order Rosales; family Rosaceae; genus Prunus; species Prunus fruticosa. The sequence continues at coordinate 2,569,293 of CM031918.1, forward strand.
GATCATATTAATGCAAGTTCTTCATCTTTCTATTTCGAGTTAAGTCCTTATGGTTTAACTCTAATCTCATGTTTATAACTGAGTATTGCATTATAGCCCTCTTCTGAGTGATTCATTTGTGAGAGGACAACTTTGGTGAGATTTGAAGTTGAATTTGTGCTTTGTATGATTTTTGAAATTGTGTGAAAACTAAGATTGGAGAATTTGTTGCATTTGGCTATCACACTACTACACTTTGAGCATATTATGTTTTGAACTTTGCCGCTTTGTAAATAATGTCTAAAATTGAGGTTTTATTTTTAAAACGTTTAAGTCATGTGCATAAGTCATTTCTCTTCAGAAAAGGTTCGGAAATGTTGTTTTGAGTTTTTATTTTGATTTTTTGTGATTGTTTCTATTTTTATTTTTGTTTTTGCTTTTATTTTTGTTTTTGTTATTTTGCTTAAGGACTAACAATCTTTTAAGTTTTCTAACCATTTTGTTTTGTAGAGTTAGAAAAACGTTTGTGGGTATTCGATTTGTTAAACCCTCAGGAGACACAACTCCTCCTACTAGGGATGCCTAGAGGTTTAAAGGCTTGTTGCATACGCTAAATGCAATCGAGTTACCTACGAAAGTGGTTTAATTAACTTCTTGTTTGTTTTTATCTTTGTTTCCTTTTGTTTTGCTCGAGGACTAGCAAAATCTAGGTTTGGGGATATTTGATCGGTGCATAAATTACATATCATTTTGTACCCTTTTAGCTTATGATATTGTTATGTTTTTGAGTTAAACTTGTGCTTTTAATTTGTTTTGTGTTTGTTTCAGTGTTTTAAGTTTGAGACTCAATAAATGCATTTTGGAGACAAATTAGCTCAAAACGGTGTCTCCAGATCAGTTAACTTCACGGATTGGACTGTGTTTGTACAATATATGGCCAAGCATTCCCAAGCCAATCCAAGCAAAGGGAAGGGAGTCCTACATCGACAAAACACAAGAGAAGGGGACTCTCCCTTCCCTATAAAAGGAGAACTCTCCCCTTCAAGAAAGGGGAGAAGAAAAGAGGGAGGTTGGGCAGGCTACTAGGGCCTCATGGGCTTACCCGTGGGCCCATTTACAAGCCCACGAACCATCGGCCATCAGCCAGATCCTCAGCCTTCGGCCATCAACCTTCGGCATCTGCCTTCAGCCTTCGGCATCTGCCCTCAGCCTTCGGTATTCTTCCTCTTCCCCTTGGGTCTAACCCTATGTACAATGTATACACACATTATCATAATGATAACATACTTCTCTGTGGACGTAGCCCATCATTCGGGTGAACCACATACATTTGTCTTCTGTATGCATGTCCATTTATTTACCGAATGCTCTTACATACCTGAGGGTCCTCACCTTCAACATCCACCTCATCTTTAAGTTGGCCTACATACTACCTGTCTTGTTTTAGCGCAAACATACTGTACTTACTCAAGAAGAACCAGATGATGAGCCATATATCATTGGAAAGATACGGAAGTCTAGTTTCTGTAGAATTTTACGGTTCATGATTCCGAGTCTTCTAGAGAAAGTTATACATGTTTTGGCAACTTAAGATCAAATTTAGCAGCATCTGCATTACTGGGCCAAAAATCACATTTGAAGGCGTTTCCGATTTTTCCTTGAGCTGGGCTGCATATGCTTGGAAAGATAAGACACATAGCTTGAAGATACATATTTTTTCAGATTTTTCAGAATGGATGAACAAGCCCAAAACGAGCCCAAAAGCTGGCTGCAATGCATTGTCATGCATGACATATGCATGATGAATTGTTGTTGATTGTGGGAAAGTTTGTGGAAGCATATTCAATTCCTATTTTTGAGTGGAATTTTGCAGCAGCCAAAAGATGGTGAAGTGGATGATGCAACACTAAGCTTAATGCCAAAATATGATGAAGTGGGAGTTGCAACACTAAGCCTAAAGACAAGAGGAATTGTTTTCAAATGCAATAGTGGGTTAAGTGATTTAAGTGTTGTAAGTTAGTGAAGTTAGTGTGTTTATAAAATTCAATTGTATAATTCAGATTTTCACTTCCCCTAGGCCTATAAATAGGGAAGTTCTCTAAGCTTGTAATAACACCCCAAGGGGGGGAGCTCTCAAGCACTTCTCTAGAGCTCCCTTCCCTTCTCTCCCTCAAATTCTCTCTTAGTTTCCCTTTGTAGTTCTCAATTGTTGTAACAAGATTCTAGTACTATAAATCTCAAGCATTTTTCCTTTCTCTTCTTCGTCTATAAATTCTCCAAACACTTCTCCCATTTCCTTCATCAAATTCTCTAAAGCTTTCAAACACATGTTCTTCCAAAATCCACAAAGTTCTCAAACATCTCTCTACTTTCTTCTCTAAAAGTCTCCATGTCTCAAACACTTCACAAACACCTTTCTCTTCCTTCCCTAAGTTCTCAAATTATCCAAGTTCACAAACATCCTCCAAGTTCTCAACCACTCTCTTCCAAATTCTCAAAGTTCCTAAACACTTTCTCTTCCAAAATCCACAAAGTTCCCAAACACCTTCCTCCAAATTCTCAAGCTCTCAAACACCTCTCTCTTTCTCTCCAAATTTCCCATGTTCTCAAACATTCTCTTCCAAATTCTCAAAGTCCTCAAACACTTCTCCCCTCTCTAAAGCTCTCAAACACTTTCCCTTCTTCCTCAAATTCTCTCTTTAATGTCTTCTTAGTTGTAATTTATTTTTCTTGTAATATACATTCTTTCTTCTTGTTTTGTTTCTTTTGTTTTCATTTTTGTTTTGTGTAGGAAAATTGAATTGGATCATTCAATCACCAATCCCTGTGGAATCGACCTCGCACTTACATATGCTAAACTACCAACGGTTCGTGCACTTGCGAGTATCACAAGTTGAGGATGCAACTGAATCCATTTTGGTGCAGCTGTATCTACGCAACAGTCCCAACCATAAGATTTCTAGGAATTGAGACCTTAGTAAATACTTGACTAATAATTCCACGACCATTCCCCCCCCCCCCCAATTGCACCCTCAGCATGCTAAGTTTGTTCCTCCAAGATCCAATGCATAAAAACAACCCTTTCTCAATCCTGAGACACGGAAGTAATGACAATAGGCTAAAGAAGATTGATCAAGAAGAGATAAACATGCCCCAAAAAAAGGGATAAATCAACACCATTCGGAAAAATTCTGATCAGCCCTATGACAAGTGTATGAGAATTCAACCAAAAGTTTCAGAAACTCAAAAGAAGGTGATAAAGAACATAAAAACATATTGAACATATTGCTTCAAAGACTCGGAAGGAAAGTGACATTTTTTCTTTTGTTTACCATAACCAACAGTTACATTATTTAAGGTGTTCTAAATTCTCTTTTAAAGTAATATGTACTTGGCTTACTTTCTCTATGCTGAAATTGTTTAAACTCACAAAATCATCTACTTTCACTTTATAACATACAAATGTTAACTAACTTATCGTTTGGCTCTGTGCATTCTGGTTTTGAAAATAAAAAATATTCATTGCAGACTTAGAAGGATTATTTAAGCCATTTTTCTGCATTCCATAACAAATTCAAACAGTTATATCTGTTACCTTAACAACAATAAGTAAACCACCTAAATTTTTACAAACTCACTCTCTATTATTGCAGATTAGTGAGTCCTAGAACTAACCCACTGCCATTCATTTTTCTTTGAAAAAAAAACAAATAAGAAGCATGAATGAAACTCAATAAAAATCAACAGAAAGTAGAGAAAGCTGTCATGAACATGAAAAGAAATTCAAAAATCAAAGTTTATTCGAATAATTAAGAAGATCAAATGGTTTTTTGTTTTCTCATATCCATTACAACCCTCTCAGAAATCAGATATGCATGATACTCGAAATCAACAAACCCATAAGAAATCAGTTGTAATCTCAACCGCTTGCTCAGAAATCTTCAAACCAGACTAGAAACCTATCTAAGAACCCCAAATCAAAAACCACAACACATATGGAGAAAAGAGAGAGAGAGAGAGAGAAAAAAACCATAGCCATTGATACTCATACCTGATTGCTAGAGGAATCTTGCAAGCTGAGCTCGCAACGGCGGGTCTGCTCTTCAACTTGCGATGATGGAAGGGTGGGCTCTTCCCCTTCTGTCGTTCTTTTCTGCGTGTGCGCCTTAGCTTTTCTCGGACGATTGTATTTGCGGGTCATGGGAGAGAAAATGGGTTAAAACGTTTAAAACAACCACAGCCCCACGATCATATTAAAATATTTCGAACGACTGAGCGCCCCATCCCTCAAATAACACTATATATATATTTATCTTTTAATCTCATTTTCAGTAGGAAGCCAATGACAAAACTTGCATCGATCAGTCAAATGAATGAAACTATAAAATAAGGAATCAGTACTTGATCGCTAATTTTAATAATTTATTTTTAATAAATAGAAAAGAGGGTCCATAAAATAAAATAACATAATCTCACCAAATTACAAAAGATTTTGAATATTGCATAAATTAAAAACAGACTACACATAACCTCAGGTTCACTGCTTCTTTCGTCTTCTTCGCAGGCTCGGACGCAAGTCGGTTTCTTCACTGGACTCAACTTATTTTTCTTAAAAAAAAAAACAAAAAACAAAAACAGAATACAAAAAAATATATATATATTTTTTCTTTGCCACGGCTTTTTTTATACGTGTGGGTGTTGCCAAACCCAAAAATTCCTGCCCTTGCCAGTTACTCATCTTTATTGTATTATTAGCAATTATGTACACATTGCCGCCTCTGCCATTCTTTTTTTTTTTCCTCTCTCCTTCTTGGGCTGGAGGAGAGTGGCACTATTTTTGGAATTCATTGATGGGGACCTGGAGTGGGAGGTGATAGCCAAAATGGGCAGAGAGGTCTAAAAGAGCATAGAGGTCTAAATAGGACAAGAAGGTTTTTGTCCTATTTCTCCCTCAAAGGATAGGACAAGAAGGCTTTTTGGCCCCGTTTGGTGGGCTGGACTGGACTGGATTTTTCCAATTAAAATGGATTATAGTCCTAACCGTTGTTTGGTGAATCTAAATAGCACATTGGACTGGTTGTGACTTATTTTTTTGCTCCGGATAAGAATCCATCGTATGAGGGTTTTGTAAACCCAAGCTGAACCATGGGTTTCGAAGCCTCCGCCTCCTCCTTCACATCTCATCGCCTCTGCTCTACGTCTTTGCTCTTCGTCGCCTCTGCCTCCTCTTCACGTCTCATCTCTTCGTCTCTCTATACATCTTTTCTCTTCGTCACCTCCGCCTCCTCCTAGTGATTTCATCTGTCTACGTCATTCTTCTTTGCATCTGTTCTATTCGTCTGATGGTTGGTGGCTGACAAAAACGAGTTTTTGTCATTCAATCTTCAGAAAACCGAGATTTGTGCAGAAGTTTCGCCTTCAAAATTCAAACCCAAGTGAGTATTTTTTTGTTCATTATGCTAATATTCTGCATTATCTTTTTAGGTTTTGATTTGGGATTTTCTAGGGTCATTGATTTGGGGCTTTCTAGGGTCTTTGATTTGGGTTTGTTCAAATAGTCTCATATCTGTTTGGTTGCTGAAGAAACTAGTGGAAATGAGAATCAAATTGAATCCATTGAATATCACTTTTTATTTGCCTTTCAGAAATTGAAAACCCACCTTTCATTTTGTTTGGTAAATTATTGAGATAACCAACTGCTGAATTTTGAAGGATTGGAAACACAGTAATAAATTTGGTTTCATTGGATAGAGTAGTAAAGTAAATGGGTTCTTCTTATCTGTTATTGGTCACCTGGGAGAGGTGGAAATAGATGATTCCTGCCTTTTTGCAGATGATGAATGGTTCAAATCTGGTGGTTGAATTGCAGGGTGTTGAGCACTATTAGAATTGCATATGTTAGAATTAGAGAAACAACGTTTATTTTTGAGTCTGTTAGTTTATGTTTGAGTATAAAAAAAGAAAGTGACAGATTATGATTTTGTTATTGCTATTGCCAATATTGTTAATATGCATGGTTGTTACTTTATGTAGATGTCTAAGGGTAAGGCTAATAGATATGTATGGCAAGCCAATGAAGAGGAAGCATTGTTAAATATCCTTGATGAATTAGTTGCGAGTGGTCAACGTTGTGACGCCGGCACATTCAAAGCGGGAACGATGAAATTGGTAGAAACTAAACTTAGATTATTGATCCCACATACACCTATTAGAGTTAAACCCCATTTGGATTCTAAATTGAAGAGATTGAAGAAAGATTATAGTATTGTTGTTGACATGTTAAACCAAAGTGGTTTTGCTTGGAATGATGAGAAGAAATGTGTAGAGGTTGATAGCGATGAGGTGTGGAATGCTTATGCAGAGGTTGGTAATTCATCATTCTATTTTTTTGTTTTTTCTAATTTAGTTCATGTTTTGGTTGGATTAACAAATCTTAGTTTTATTTTATTGCAGCACCATAATGATGCTTTTGGGTGGAGAGATAAATCTTTTGCAAAGTTTGATAGGCTTCGAAAAGTATTTGGCAAGGACCGTGCAACCGGAAATTCTGCTTTAGCTCCAGCTAAGATGGTTCTAGATGATGATGATGAAGCATCTGAGAGTAACATTCCTGATGTACAGTTAGATAATTTAATATGCACTAAAAAAATTAATTTTTGTTGGAGGTCCAGTCCAGTCCAAGTCTTGTCTTGTACCAAACAGTGCACTGGACTTAAGTCCAGTCCAGTCCAAAGTTAAGTAAAGCACCAAACAATAGACTCAAAGTCTAGTCCAGTCCTAACCAGCCCAGTCCAACACTCCAAGCCCAATCCAGTCTTATCCAATCCGGCCCACCAAACAGGGCCTTTGAGGACAAAAAGATAAGACAAGAAGGCTTTTTGAGTACAAAAAGGTTTTTTTCCTATTTCTCCCTCAAAGACGACTACAAGGATAGAAAAAAGGTTGGTTTCATTTTTCTCGATCCTCCCCTCTTTGTAGTTAAAATATGTTTGAAATAAGGAAAAACTACAGTAAACCCTTAACCTATAGGGTCTATTAGTGAGTCTGTTAAATATTGACGTGTCAAAAGTGGGATTCATTTTTTGATGACGTGGACTTCTTCATGGGCGAAAAAACTAATAAAAAATTATGTACATGTTAAAAATAATTTTTAAATCATATTAAAATCATTAAAAATTTATTTTTTTTATAAAAAAAAAATCTCATCTCTCATCTCCAACCCATCCAACCACCACGACAACCTTGCCCATGTTAGAACCAGAAAATCTACAAGAAATTGAGTAAGAGAAAGTTTGATACGCACTTGTTTTGCTGGAGGAATTATCTTATTGAATTCAAAGATAGCAATGGCTTTTAAAGGCCTTACAAAGTAACTGAATGAAAAACAACAACCCACGACTTTACAGCACCTAGAGTCGTGGTATATGAAAAACAACAACCCACGACTTTACAGCACCTAGAGTCGTGGTATATGACTAGACTTTAAACTGAACGTGCAACAATACTTGTTCCTTAGGAATAGGAATTATTAACAGACCTGAAAACAAGGAGGTCTAACCTTAGTGACTAAGAAAATCCTAACAACTTCAACATCCTCCCTTAAACTGAATACCATTGTCATTCAGTTTACTGCCTGATAAGAACAAACACCCAAGCAAACCTCGCAGCTTTGAGAAAACATCAAGCTTCAAAGGCTTTGTAAAAATGTCTACGACTTGCTCCTGGGTTGAACACTGAACCAACTCTACAATTCCTTCCTTTGTAAGATCACGAAGAAAGTGAAAACGAACATCAATGTGTTTACTACGGCCATGCAAGACTGGATTCTTTGAGAGTTTGATGGCTGATATGTTGTGACAATATAACACTGTAGATTTGCATTGATCATGACCCAATTCCTTTAAAATTCTTCTTAACCAGACCACTTGACAAGCACTAGATGCTGCAGAAATAAACTCAGCCTCAGTGGTCGAAAGAGTGACCACTGGCTGTTTCTTCGAAGACCAAGATACAGCACCTGAACTCATCAGAAACACATACCCCGAAGTGCTCTTTCTGTCATCCTGATCACCTGCGTAATCACTGTCCGTGTATCCCAAAAGCTCATGCTTTCCTCCCCTCTTGTAAAACACTCCGAAGTCAATAGTTCCCTTTACATACCTCAATGCTCTTTTTGCTGCCTGTAGGTGCATCTCAGTTGGATGCTCCATGTACCTACTGATCAAACTAACTATGAATGTCATATCAGGACGTGTAGCAGTTCAGATACATAAGGCTGCCTACAATTTGTTTGTAGAGTGTACCTGTCTACCCTTACTCCATCTTCGTCCTTCATGAGTTTAAATCCAGGAACTACTGGATTATGCACTGGATTACATTGATCCATTTTGAATCTGTCAAGCACCTCCTGTGCATATTTCCGTTGCCCAATGAAAATACCATCTGGCCTTTGCAACACCTCAATACCAAGAAAATACTTCATCTTTCCGAGATCAGTCATATCAAATTCAACCATCATGGACCGTTTGAAATCTTTGAACATAACCTCATTATTTCCAGTAAAAATAAGATCATCAACATAAAGACAAACAAACAAAACTTTACCTCAATCCGCTATTTTGATGAACAAAGTGTGTTCATAGGGACACTTCTTGAAACCTTCTTTGGCAAAATAAGTCTCTATACGGCTGTACCAAGCTCGAGGGGCTTGTTTAAGACCGTACAAAGCTTTTTTAAGCTTGTATACTTTGTGTTCATGTCCCGTCTTCTCATAGCCAAGAGGTTGGGCGACAAAAACTTCTTCATTTAACTCTCCATGTAGAAAAGCAGACTTGACGTCTAGTTGATAGATCATCCAACCCTTCTGTGCAGCAAGTGAAATCACAACTCGAATGGTGTCTAGCCTAGCCACCGGTGCAAATACCTCAGCATAGTCTACGCCATACTTTTGACTGTACCCTTTTGCGACGAGTCGCGCCTTGTACTTGTCTACTTCTCCGTTCTCATTGAATTTCGTCTTGTAAACCCACTTCACCCCAATAACTTTGCTGCCATGTGGTAACTCTGTAAGTTCCCACGTATCATTTCTTTCTATAGCCTCGATCTCTGAGTTCATGGCTTGCCTCCATTTCTCATTCTTTACTGCATCTTCAAAGAATATAGGGTCACTGTTAGTGGACACAGCCAAGTAAGAAATATTTAAGTCTTCTTCCTCAGAAAGACCTTGCCCACTCTCATAATCTTTCATCCATGCTGGTGGTCTTCGTGTCCGTGCATCATGGGGTGAGTTCTCATCAATCTCCTCATGAGAAGAGTTCTCTTGGGCAACACCATGATCCGTTTCTTCACTGCCCTCATTTTCTTCATTGCTGCTAGCTTCCGATTCCTCCTCATTGTTATTAACTTCATTTCCCTCTCCTTCATCTATTTCACACTCAAGGTCAGCCACAATGGCTTCCTTATAACAAGCCTCCCAATCCCAACTTTGATCTTCTTCAAAAACAACATCTCTGCTCACAATTATTTTCTGAGAAATCGGGTCAAATAATCTGTAAGCTTTTGACTCATCACTTACCCCAAAAAATATGCATTTGTGACTCTTGTTGTCAAGCTTTACTCTTCTGTGGTCAGGTACATGAACGTGAGAGATACATCCAAAAATTCTGAAATGACTCACTGATGGTTAACACCATTCCATGCCTCTTCCTGTGTCTTACTTCTTACGGCAAGTGTGGGGCTTCTATTGAGAATATGCACAGTCCAGTTAACTGCTTCAGGCCCAAATGTTTTTGGAATGTGCTTTCCAGAAAGCATGCTGCGAACCATGTTCATAATTGTTCGGTTCTTCCTCTCGGCAACTCCGTTTTGCTGTGGAGTGTACGCAGCTGTCAGTTGTCTTCGAATCCCATTCACACTACAAAAATTAGTGAGTTCTTGTGATGTGAATTCCCTCCACGATCAGTGCGAAGGGCCTTTATGTATGCTCCTGTTTCTTTTTCAACTCTAGCTTTGTAATTTTTAAAAACATCAAAAGCTTCAGACTTTTCAATCAAAAAATAAACCCAAGTCTTTCGACTAAAGTCATCTATGAAAGTGATGAGATACCATTTTTTGCTATTTGATGTTGGATTGATTGGCCCACAAATATCAGCATGTATTAATTGAAGAATTCCAGATGCCCTCCATGTGCTTTCCTTTGGAATTGAGTCCCTTCGTTGTTTTCCCACCAAGCAATCTTGACAAACTTTAAGAGGAGCTCTGACCTGTGGCATACCTTCCACCATCTTCTTTTGTTGAAGAACTTTGAGACCATTCCAGCTTAGGTGCCCATATCGACAGTGCCAAAGTTGGGATTGGTCTGTGATAAGGGAGACAAGGCACCTCTGTTCCGTTGACTGACATCGAGCAATGATAATGAACATTCTGTTGTGTGTCATGGCAGTTTCCATGATTAAACCCCTCTTAGGATGAAAAATTTTGCAAGTTCCGTGTTGCATGAGAACTGCAAGACCCTTCTCTTGTAGTTGCCCAATGCTTAGTAGGTTGTTCTTCAAGTCAGGCACATAGAACACCTCAGTAATCACGTGCATGGTTCCATCTATCTCCATTCGAATGCTGCCTTTTCCCTGTACTTCCAAGCTTGCGTCATTGCCCAATTTGACTGAATCCTTGAAGCCTTCATTAAAATCACAGAAAAAAATCCTTGTTGCCACACATATGGTTGCTGCACCCTGAATCCAGGAACCATAGGCAATCACTTCTAGCTTTGTTGTCATCCACATATGCCATGAGTAGCATTTCTTCACTTGTCTCAACAAAGTGTGCTTGCTTCTCCTTTTTAGGACACTCCCATTGAAAATGGCCAAGCTCATGACAATTGTAACACTCAATTGTGGATTTGTCAAACCCATATCGACCTCGTCCTCTTCCTCTTCCTCGATAAGAGCCGCGACCCCCACTCCGTCCTCCTGGCTGAGCTTCATTCGTGACTTGCAGTGCGTGTTCTTCCATGGTATGCCTACTCATTCGTTGTTCATGAACTAGCAAACTACTTTGAAGTTCGTCGATGGACAAGATGTCAATATCATTTGACTCCTCAATTGAGCACACAACGTAATCAAATTTAGGAGTCATGGATCTTAAGATCTTCTCAATGACCACCACATCACCCATCTGTTCTCCGTGAATTCTCATTTTGTTGGCAATGGTGAGAGTTCGTGCAAAGTAATCATTCACCGATTCTCCCACCTTCATGTGAAGCACCTCAAACTCTTTGCGAAGAGCTTGCAGCTGCGCACGTTTGACTCGGGCCGTGCCTTGATATTTTTGCTTCAAGGAGTCCCAAATATCCTTCGCCGTATCCTTCTTCAAGATTGTCTCCAAAATCGATCGATCAATGGCTTGAAACGGATAGTTCTTCGCCTTCAGATCCTTTAGCCTGTGATCCTCGATTGTCTTCTTATGTACCTCTGTAGGATCCACCCCTTCTCTGCTGCAGGGATCCCACTTTCCACCAAACCCCAGTATTCCTTGGAGCGCAGAAAATTCTCCATAAGCATACTCCAATGATCATAGTGCCCATCAAACTTAGGAATGGCTGGCTGTACAAAACTATTTTCACCTGCCATACCGTTACCCCTTCTCACTAAACTTGTGGTTGCTTTAAGACTTTTGATCAGGCCCCGTGGTGGTGCTCTGATACCAAATGTTAGAACCAGAAAATCTACAAGAAATTGAGTAAGAGAAAGTTTGATACGCACTTGTTTTGCTGGAGGAATTATCTTATTGAATTCAAAGATAGCAATGGCTTTTAAAGGCCTTACAAAGTAACTGAATGAAAAACAACAACCCACGACTTTACAGCACCTAGAGTCGTGGTATATGACTAGACTTTAAACTGAACGTGCAACAATACTTGTTCCTTAGGAATAGGAATTATTAACAGACCTGAAAACAAGGAGGTCTAACCTTAGTGACTAAGAAAATCCTAACAACTTCAACAGCCCACCCCTTCCTAGCCCCCTCTCCGTCTCTGCCCCACCCACCTTCTCCGTCGCAGCCATCATCTTGCCCAATTGTTTATAATCCCTCTGTTTCGTTATTGTGGAAACCAAATTTTGTGAATCTAAAGGGTCCAACGTTGAGGAACTTCTGGAATCTTGACTTGAGCACATTTACAACTTCAGGGTCTACTTCTACAGAAGAATTTATTGCAACAGCAGTTGCTTTAGGCAGCTTTTGTCCCATTTTGTATAATAGGGTTGCTAAGCGTGACTCTAACTTTCCTACTATTCCTTCAGGTAGGTCGTCCATCTGAAATCTTGAAAATCCAGGAAGGAAGTCGAGGGTCTCTTTGATTCTTCCAAAAAGATGAAACCCAAGTTCAAAGACATTTACGAAGGGTCTCTTTAATTTCTTTTCTTATGTGATTACCTACGCTCGTGGTGTGAGGGAGAAGATCTGTTAGGGAGTGAGGGGAGGGGTGGCCTGGTGTCTTGATCACTTTTCTGGAGAGAGAAGATGGCAATGGTGGTGCTGGTATCAACGAACTTCCTAATATGCTTTTTATTGTGTATTGATTGTGGTGCTGGGGAGCTGCTGGGAAGGATGGTGGTGTGAGGGATGAAGACTCTGCGATTTTCTCACCTTCCAAACAAAGCCCAAATAATAAAATGGGTTCCGATTTCAAATCAGGATCTGGGTCTGTCTCATCTCCTTTGAATCCCTCAGAATTTTCAGTAAGAAAAGGGAAAAAGGTAAAAAAGCAAAATTGAACCATGGGTCAATTTGATCTCCTTCGAATTCATCAAACTCATATCCAGAAAGTGCAATTTCATCTCCTTTGAATCCCTCAGATGGGCTGTTTGTGTGCGCAGCGACGGAGAGAGAGGTCTCCGAGGGAAGCAAGAGGAAGAGGCAGTTGATGAGGATAGAGATCTTGCCCTTGGTTCTATCCAACGACAGCGAGGTCAGTGGCGATGAATTTGAAGGCGGTGTGGGGCGGGGCGGGGCTAGGAAGAGAAACAGACGAAGAGAAATTGTTTTCTTTTGATTTTTGATTTTTAATTTAGTTGAATAATATTATTTACTTGTTTATAATTATTTTTAAATAATATATAATTATTTTTAATATTTATTTGTCCACCTGTAAGTCCACCTCATTAAAAAAATGAAACCCATTTTCGCCACGTCAGCATTTAATAGATTCACTAATAGTTTGGTTAACGGAGGGGGCAAATCACTACTACAAAAAGGGCAAAAGACGACCAGGAAAAATACGACGTAGAACAAAAAACCGTCGTTGTTTATAAAAAGACAACGGTAACAAAAAACCGTCGTGGATAAGTGACTTAAACAATTAAAAAATGGAGATACTGTTGAGAATTTTTTATAACGACGCACACAAATAAAAAAGCGTCGTCTTATTAAAAAGCTTTTCTTCATAGTTAAAATCTGACCAAAAAACAACGACAGCAGGTATGACAAGCGTCGTCTTTTAAAAATCAGGTGTCCTTTTTCTGGTAAAGACGTGGTTGTTTTGAAAGAACTGCGTCTATTATATGTAAAGATGACGGTTTTTTTTATAAAAAGGTTGTCTATTATGAAGTAAAGACGACTCTTTTTATATGAAAATGGTCGTCTATTATGAAGTAAAGACGACGATTTTTTTATAAAAAGGGTCGTCTATTATATGTAAAGACGACGGTTTTTAAAAAAAATGGTCGTATGTTATATGTTAAGATGACTGTTTTTTTTTTTAAAAGCGTCGTCTTTTAAAACATGCTAAAAAAAGCACGCTAAAAGGGTAAAAGATCCAAGGCTAAAAAAATTTAAGTGAATTCAAGGTTAAAACTTATGTGAATTCGCGCTCGACAAATTTTCAAATTTTCACCCTTTTTTGAAAACCTTATCTCTCATTAACAAGCGTCGTCTTTTAAAGCACGCTAAAAAAAGGCTACTTAAGTGAATTCACGCTCGACAAATTTTCAGATTTTCCCCCGTCTCTAAAACCTTATCTCTCCTTCCTTGAAACCCTCCTGCACTCTCTAAAACACCCTCATGAAACTCTCTACAAAATCATCAAAAAATCGATATCAATGAAGGAGTTGAGATATTGAGGTCTTCGCAGATCCATAAGATGTAGAGGGAGGTTCTTTATTTGAGAATCAAAGCTGGTTGAAAGGTTTGATTTGAAAGATCTCGACCTTCACTTTCTTCAAAGAAGATCTCGCTCTCAGGCACTCAACTCGCTCATCAAACTCAGCGACTCGATCTAGAAAGACTTATGGAAATCGGTCTATATATATATATATATATATATATATATATATATATATATATATGTTTGTTCATGTATTGTGCTAATTTCATGTTTAAGTGAGTTTCTCATTTGGGTTTTTTATAAATATGCACAGCCGTCCCACAAGGTCTTCATAATCAAGAAGAAGCTCGACGAAGAAGATGAGGCAAAACATACCCATCCCTCACTAGATCTGTTTTTTTTTTGGACCGACAACATCATCAGGTCCAAAATACTTTTTGTTTTTGTTGTTTACTTTAATTTTTTTGGAATTTCATTGTTAATTTTATGAATCTCTGATTTTTCATTTGTTATGGTGCCACCACAAGAACATGTTATGGTGCCACCACAAGAACATGTTATGGTGCCACCACAAGAACAGGTACTTTGCCAATTATGCCAATTGTGTTCTCCTGTCATTCTAGAGCTGCATAGATCTTTTTGCTAAGGTTAGGTTACTGCTAAACAAGTTTATGTTTAAAAGTATTGAGGTCTCTTTCGTGTAGGTCTTTCCTTTTCCGACACCAACAACTTGGAAAATGTGCACGAAGGCAGAGCTAAGTCAACCCAAGAACAAATTGATGAAGTTAAAATCAAATTAGTAGAATTTGTGAGCTCCGTTATTTCTAATTATAGGTAGGAAGTATGTATGTAATAGAATAAAGATTGGTTGACTATGTAATAACTATTGACTCTTCAAAAAACTAAAGATAATAAAACGATGATTTTATTGGAAAAACCGTCATCTGTATATATTATCAATGACCTCTTTTAACACCATAACGTCTTTTTATATACAATCAACGACGGTTTTACTAAAAAATCGTTGTCTTAGAGTTAATAGACGACAATATTTCAAGAAATCGTCGTCTTCACATTTAATAGATGATGGCTTTTTAACAAAACCGATGTCTTTGGATATAATAAAACATAGTTCTTTACTTAATAATAGACGACCATTTTTATAAAAAAAAACCGTCGTCTTTACATATAACAGACGACCCTTTTTATATGAAAAGGGTCGTCTTTACTTCATAATAGAAGACAATTTTCATATAAAAAGGGTCATCTTTACTTCATAATAGACGACCATTTTTATAAAAAAAAACCGTCGCCTTTACATATATTAGACGACCATTTTTATATAAAAAGGGTCGTCTTTACTTCATAATAGACGACCCTTTTTCATTAGAAACAAAGCTATTACTTTCATATAACAGCCCAATCTATTGGGTTCTGGGAATTATTTCTAAATCGGCCCAGGTCATAAAATTGGAGCTGGGGAGCTGAAGTAATTTAGTTTAGCCTAATCCTAGGACTGCGTGCCTGACCCATAAAAAAAGAAGAAAGGAAGGAGGGCCGGCTCTCAAGGTTTTTAGCCATTAGAGTAGGTCTAGACCTTGGTTTTCTTGGGTCTAATGGGCCTCAAAATTATACCCCAACAGAGAATACAATATTTGTGGTTTCAAATAAAAGGTGTTGAGGGTTAATGTCAGCTAATTTAGCCTCCTTGTCGCATGCATCTGGAATTCATTAAACTTTCACTGAAAATATTTTATATATATAAAAGAATATGAAAAAAATTACTGTTATCTGCAGCAGAAATCAGTAAAACAGGAAGCTTTATTTGCTGGTGAGTAAAAAGTGTTTCAGGGAGGGTTCAGAAACTGAGTAGATAAAACCAGAGAACAAAACAATTGAACAAGCAACAAACCATAAGGAAGTGATGGTGGTGATACTGTGACAACGACAATGCAACCATCACTGTTTTTTATTTTTCTTTTCTTTTCCTTTTTGTTGTTGTTTAGAATGCCACCATTGATGTTACAGGACCTGAGAAGCGTACGTGTCTGAAATCAATGGGACCCCCTGCAAAAAATTTGAAAATGCAGCACCAAATTGAAGAACACTGGTAAGGTATTATCTTGGATTTTGTTCCAATTTGATCTGTTTCTTTCTACCAAGGGTCCAGCTATTTTGACTATCCTGTCCACACTACTACAAAAAGGGCAAAAGACGACCAGAAAAAGACGACGTAGAACAAAAAACCGTCGTTGTTTTTAAAAAGACGACGGTAACAAAAAACAATCGTGGATAAGTGACTTAAACAACTAAAAAATGGAGATACTGTTGAGAATTTTTTTATAACAACGTACATAAATAAAAAAGCGTCGTCTTATTAAAAAGCTTTTATTCATAGTTAAAATATGACCAAAAAACAACGACAGCAGGTATGACAAGCGTCGTCTTTTAAAAATCAAGTGTCCTTTTTTGGTAAAGACATGATTGTTTTGAAAGAACTGCGTCTATTATATGTAAAGATGACGATTTTTTTATAAAAAAAGGTCGTCTCTTATGAAGTAAAGACGACCCTTTTTATATGAAAATGGTCGTCTATTATGAAGCAAAGACGACCCTTTTCATATAAAAAGGGTCGTCTATTATATGTAAAGACGACGATTTTTTTTATAAAAATGATCATCTATTATTAAGTAAAGACGACCATTTTTATATGAAAAAGGTTGTCTATTATAAAGTAAAGATGACGGTTTTAAAAAAAAAAAGGTCGTCTATTATGAAGTAAAGATGAAACCAGAGAACATGAAGCTTTATTTGCTGGTGAGTAAAAAGTGTTTCAGGGAGGGTTCAGAAACTGAGTAGATAAAACCAGAGAACAAAACAATTGAACAAGCAACAAACCATAAGGAAGTGATGGTGGTGATACTGTGACAACGACAATGCACCCATCACCGTTTTTTATTTTTCTTTTCTTTTCCTTTTTGTTGTTGGTTAGAATGCCACCCTTAATGTTACAGGACCTGAGAAGCGTACGTGTCTGAAATCAATGGGATCCCCTGCACAAAATCTGAAAATGCAGAACCAAATTGAAGAACACTGGTAAGGTATTATCTTGGATTTTGTTCCAATTTGATCTGTTTCTCCCTCCCACGGGTCTAGCTATTTTGACTAGGTTTTCCGCAACGTTGAGTATGTACTCGTAAATTGCCAAAACATAGAGAATATTGAGAGTAGAGAGTGGAAAGTGTAGAGAGAATAAGAGAATGAGAGTTGTAGAATATTTTCTGATTTTTCACTTATGCTTTCATTACTTACAATCAACACATATATATACAAATTCCTAAGACATTAGTCAAGCCCCCCAAGTTAGGCAACCAACCTAGTTAGGCAACCAAACTAGTTAGGCAACCAACCTAGTCAAGCCCCCCAAATATTGTAGGTGCCAAACATTAATTGACTACATAATTAACACATTAATTGACTACATAATTAACACATTAATTGACTACATAATTAACACTCCCCCTCAAGTTGGTGCATAGATATCACCAATGCCCAACTTGCCAAAAGAGTTGTGGAAAGCTATAACAAGAGACTTCCTTCATTAATATGTCTGCATCGATCTTCTTCTTAATAAAATGTCGATCCACTTCAACATGCCCCCTCACGTGGGACCACTACATGGTGGGCCACACGTGGAGCAAAGGCCACGTCGAAGTTAATCATTTCGGTCTGTCGGTGGCAACACCAAATCCAAGTGCAGCCGGTTGGTCGGTAGATCACATAAACCATGCGAACAAGGCAAAGGCAAAGCAAAGAACACAGAAACCCTGTGAACACGGTAAGAACACAGAAACCCTGGAACACGGCAAAGGTAAGGTAAAGGACACAGAAACCCTGTGAACACGGCAAGGATAAGGTAAAGGACACAGAAACCCTGTGAACACGGCAAAGACACAGAAACCCTGTGAACACGGCAAAGGTAAGGTAAAGTACACAGAAACCCTGTGAACACGGCAAGGACACAGAAACCCTGTGAACACGGCAAGGACACAACCAAACCCTAAAATAGGGAAAGGCACGTCAAGGTAAAACCAAACCCTAAAAAGAAAGGGTAAGGCAAGGTAAGGCAAATAAAGGCCAAGCAAAGGCAAGGTGGCACGACAAAGGCAAGGGCAACCAAACCCTAAATAATAGGATAAGGCAAGGTAAAGCAAAGGCAAGGTCAACGGGCATGACCACATCGGAAACACACCGGTAAAGGTAAGAACACGGTAGAAGCAACAACAACACTGTCCTCAACAAGAGACAACAACACTCGACAGCAGCAAGAGCAACACTGGTACCAGGCAAGAGCGGTATAAGCCACTGGCACCGGCAAGACAAGGCAGGGCAGACAACTGTGGCAGGTAGCAACAGCAGAGGCAACTTCTCTTCACTCCCCATCTCCCCCTGAAGAGAAGGGGTCGATGGAGCCATATGATCAGTGGCACTGGCACCAGTGAGAGAAATCTAAGACACTGGCACCAGCAAGAGCAATATAGTAGGCAGCAACAACAATACTAGCAGCATCACAAATACTTCCATTATTGCAGACACAACTTCTCTTCACTCCTCCTCTCCCCCTGAAGAGAAGGGGTTGTCAGAACTATAAAAGCAGTGGCACTTGAGAAACGGAAGCTGACTGAAGCTCAGATGTAGAAGAATCAGTCATGGCAGATAGGTAACAGAATTGCAGCGGAATAGATGAGCAGCAATGTCACTCCCCCTCAAATCCGACGACGTATGAGAGTCGAGATTTGGAGAAAGCAACACCGGTAATGACAATAAAGTTGCAGCACCCAAATAAAGTTGCATTTATCTCCCCCTCAAATCTGACACTGGTAGAGGGTTGAGATTTGGAAGAAGAGAAAATGAAATAATAGTAAAGAGACTCAAACATGCCAGTCTCGTGGTAGAAACAAATGCAAGGAAAAGTGGAATGGAGATGGGCATCCGACAACTGGAGAAAAGGAATAAAAGATGGAAAAGAGTCTGCAACCCAAAAAGAAAGAAGGATTAAAAATGAATGAATGTGGATGACGTGTATGCACACATAGAGAGAAATGGATGAATATTGTATAGATAGGGTAGGTGATGTGGACACGTGTAAGAGGTGTTGAAACGGAAGAGGCATATGGTGCAAAACAAGTCCAATAAAATAAAGGGAAAAGGAAGCCAAGTTATTGGCGTGAAAGAGAAGAGGTAGCAAAGAAAAGATTTTCATATATATATATATATATATATATATATATATAAGGTAGACAGAAAACTTTGATACCCACCAAAACATTAGGCACAAATGTGGTGTGCATGAGAACGAAGAGATGAGGAGAAAACACCTTCACTTGGGTAACACAGAGAAAAGTGTAAGTCAACAAGGGAGAAGAAATATACCAGACAAAAATGGGGTGGAAATAGAGTGGAAGAAATAATTTAAGGAAATAAAGGGGAATAAAGTAAGAAGTATGTGATAGGTGGTGAGAAAAGAAACCATAAATAAGAAAACACAAGAGAGCTCGTTAGAGCTTGAGAGATGATGCAAACACTAGAGTGGCTGTGCAAAGGGAACATCGGCAGTAGAAAAAGCTCGGCAGGAGAGAGACAAGGCCGAGTAGGAAAAGGCTCAGCGAGCAGTGACGAGGCTCGCGGAGGAAAGGAAATGGCTCGGTGAGCAATGACGAGGCTCACGGAGGAAAGAGATCATGGTGATCAAGAGACGTAGTGCCCATAGGAAACAAATTAGGCCATCGTGGCCAAGGGACTTATTGCCCATACAGGATAAAAGAGAGGAAATTTAATAGAAACAAGAGAATTTACAGCAACATGTAAAAATGCCAACGACTCTCAATTTGATAGAGGATCTTAAGGATTAGCCATTAGGCTCTGATACCATGCCAAAACATAGAGAATATTGAGAGTAGAGAGTGGAAAGTGTAGAGAGAATAAGAGAATGAGAGTTGTAGAATATTTTCTGATTTTTCACTTATGCTTTCATTACTTACAATCAACACATATATATACAAATTCCTAAGACATTAGTCAAGCCCCCCAAGTTAGGCAACCAACCTAGTTAGGCAACCAAACTAGTTAGGCAACCAACCTAGTCAAGCCCCCCAAATATTGTAGGTGCCAAACATTAATTGACTACATAATTAACACATTAATTGACTACATAATTAACACATTAATTGACTACATAATTAACATAGTCCCTACATGGCTCCACGTGGTTGCCGATGTGTGGATCTCCACGTGTGACCCACAAAATGGGGTCTAAGGTGCGGGGGAGTGTTGGAAACCAATTGTCCCACATCGGATAGAGGGAAGGAAAAATAGTGGTTTAAATAGAAATACCCCACTCTAACTAATACCGAGGCCTTTTGTGATAAAACCCCACACCTGAGGATTGTGCAGGTGGTTAAGTGGGGACAGTCTCGGTGTTGTTGGAGTGGGCCATCTGGCCCGTTGACCTGGAAAATTTGACATGGTATCAGAGGTTGCGGGCCCGTACTTGCCACGTGATGGGTGGGTCCCCGTTTGGCCCCGCACGATAGGTGAGTCCCTGTTTGGCTCCACGTAGGCCAAAGGTGCCACGTGATGGGTGGGTCCCCGTTTGGCCCCGTGCGATGGGTGAGTCCCTACATGGCTCCACGTGGTTGCCGATGTGTGGATCTCCACGTGTGACCCACAAAATGGGGTCTAGGTGCGGGGGAGTGTTGGAAACCAATTGTCCCACATCGGATAGAGGGAAGGAAAAATAGTGGTTTAAATAGAAATACCCCACTCTAACTAATACCGAGGCCTTTTGTGATAAAACCCCACACCTGAGGATTGTGCAGGTGGTTAAGTGGGGCAAGTCTTGTGTTGTTGGAGTGGGCCATCGGCCCGTTGACCTGAAAAATTTGACATAAATGTCATCAAAATTAAGTATGAACTCATAAGTGACCCTATAGGTTGGGGGTTTAGGGTTTAGGGTTTAGGGATTTAGGGTTTACTGTAGTTTTTCCTTGAAATAACTATGTTTCACAATGTGGTCCTTCACAAAATAATGGAGGGGTTTTTCTTTCCTCTCTCTCCATCTTGGCCTGCTCTTTTAGGAAAGAAAAACCTCCATTATTTTTAGGACCTACCATAACATTCCCTCCATTATTTTTCTACGGGCCAGTGGCCACCTATACATTAACTGTAAATTACAACAAAAACATGCCATCATCAAACATTAAATGGTGTAATTACGTCGCCTCTATTTTCTATATATAGGCAGTGGGTGTTTTTGCCCACCCATCCTCTCTCTATTTCTGCCTCCAAACGTGAAGTTACACAGAGGCCTCTTTATATATAAACCCAATTAGTTCCAACCACTGCATTTCTGTATAAACCTCCAATTGGTGACCAGAAATGAGTCTCTGAGGATTCTAAAGCGAGCATCGACCAACAAAACAGCAACAACTGCAGGTCCCCATCAATGAGTTCCAAAAATAGTGCCACTCTCCTCCAGCCCAAGAAGGAGAGAGGAAAGAAAAAAAAGAATGGCAGAGGCGGCAATGAGTTCAGAATTGCTAATAATACAATAAAGTGGAGTAAATCGGACAGGGCAGGAATTTTTGGGTTTGGCAACACCCACACGTATAAAAAAAGCCGTGGCAAAGAAAAAAAAGGTTTTTTTTTGTGTGGTCTGTTTTTGTTTTTTGTTTTTTTTAAAGAAAAACAAGTTGAGTCCAGTGAAGAAACCGACTCGGCGTCCAGCAGCGAAGAAGACGAAGAAGCAGTGAACTGAGGTTATGTGTAGTGTGTTTTTAATTTATGCAATATTCAAAATCTTTTGTAATTTGGTGAGATTATGTTATTTTATTATATGGACTCTTTTTCTATTTATTACAAATTAATTATTAAAATTAGCAATCAAGTACTGATTCCTTATTTTATAGTTTCATTCATTTGACTGAAACAATAGTCAATTTTATATTTTACTCCTAAAAAGATCACTGATTAAGCAAGTGGGAGCCAAAGGGCAACAAATTGAGACCATAGATGTGTTGTGTTTGTTCACCTAAGTATCATGAAATCGGGTTCTTAGATCTAGATCCAAAACGATTAGCTGTTATTGGATTTAGTCCACGCATTTTTAGTTTTAGATGTAAGTCCTTTTACTTTATTTACTTCTTTTGTTGTGTCGATTTTACCCTTTAAGGTAAATAAGAAAAACATATTGAAAATCTAAATTTAATCCATAATTTCTTTGTAATTGAATTTTAAATTCTTTCCTTGATAATATATACCATTTAATCAATGAAAGTAAGACCCACATATTATACCTATATTCAATGGACAATAGAACAATATATCTATACCATGGGATAATATATGTACATCATAGGTTGAACAAACCACAAAACATCTTATAAGTAAGGTGGAAAAATAAACATACAGAATATTTGTTGAGGTCCAAAAAAATCCAAGGCTAGCCCCAAATATATTCCTGACCTGGAGTTGTTGCTGTTTTGTTGGTCGATGCTCGCTTTAGAATCCTCAAACTCTTTTCTGGTCACCAATTGGAGGCTTCAAAAATAGGTAGATACGTTTTGTTAACTTCTGAGTTTTATAGGGGTACCGTACACACAGAATTGGAATGGATGGGCCCTTGTGTGGAAATATTGTCTGCATCCTTCATTATTTGTGTTCTGTTTTCTTTTGGGTGTGACACTTGCAAGGGAAACTTAGCTGCTTTTCTTTTTGATGCAGCTTATGAGGCAATGACTTCATATGAATTTGTCTTTATCTTACATCTTATGAAAGAACTTATGGAGATCACTAATGATCTTTGTTAAGCTTTGCAATGTCAATCCCAAGACATCATAAATGCCATGAATCTTGTTTCTTCCACTAAAGCACTCATCCAAAAATTAAGAGATGATGGATGAGATTCTTTGCTTACCAAGGTGAATTCTTTTTGTGAAGCATGGAACATAGATATCCTAGATATGAATGCTCGTTATGTTGCAAGACAAGGTCCAGCTCGCCATCAATAAGATGATTTTACGATTAAGCATTATTACATGATAGATATTTTTTTATGCTGCAATAGATTCTCAACGTCAAGAATTAAATAGCAGATTTAGTGATCAAACAACAGAGCTGCTTATTTTGGGGTTGGCTTTGGATCCTCATGAAGTGAATAAATCTGTTAGAATTGATGATATTTGTCAATTGGTAGATAAGTTCTATCCGCAAGACTTTGAAGATCATGAGAAGACAATTTCAACATTTTGAGAGTGACGTCGTTAGACTTCTAGAGTTCAAAAATTTGTCAACAATTTCTGATCTATCTCAATGGATGGTAACGACTAGAAGATCAACGACATATCCACTTGTTTATAGAGTGGTTGTGCTTATGCTTACTCTTCTTGTTTCTACATCAACTGCAGAACGATCATTTTCTGCTATACGTATAGTAAAAACTAGGGAAGACGAATTTCTCACAGACTCTTTGATTATGTATATCAAAAGGGAAATTGCAGAAAAGTTTAGCATTGACTCAATCATAGATGATTTTCGAGATATGAAAGAACGACGAGTGTTATTTTGATACCTAATTGAATAAACAATTATTTTTTACCTTTAATTTTTCCAAACATCGTTAAGGTTGAAAAATTGAAATTGGTTTATATGTTGGCCCCCCAACACATAAATTCCTGGCTCCATCACTGAGAACATGCATGCATAACATCACACCATACATACCACCACATTTCTGTATAAACCTACAATACTTATTCATCGTAACTCAATAAGTTTTTTTTGGTATTCGGATAATAACAGAACAAAAACAAACCCCTATAATTCATATTTTTAAAGCAAGCCTTTGTTCTTGATCCTCCCCTCTTTGTAGTTAAAATATGTTTGAAATAACTATGCTTCACAATGTGGTCCTGCATTTGAATGAAGTGTCCTGTGTTCATATTTTAATTTTATTCTAGAGGGTAAAATTGAAACCGTGCGAAGTTTTTGGGCATATGCAGGACCACATTGTTGTTTGAAGAGATTGTATGTCGCTCCCCTTCCTCACGGCTCTCATGCGCAAACTACAAAATCACTTGAGTTAATATCTTATTGGGCTGGTCAAAAAGAAGAACATGGGTCTGCGACACGTATCATTTTTACATGCTTCACCCTAGATGATAAAATAATTGGAGAAAATAAAACAGTTAGGGACAAATGCCACGACAATGTTAGGCTCCGTACATGCCTTTTTACCCCATAATCATATATACATGTAGGGCCGGTGCCGAACATGTCCTAGCAGAATTACGTCATGTCTTATCTTGGACATCACATGGGGGAGCGAGAGGGACGAAATCGTGTCAAAATTTTAAATTAATTTGCCAAATAAATAGGCTCAATTAATTAACATAAGGGATATTCTTCTCATCCGTGTAGTCCCTTGTGATTGGAAGCCGGATTATTTGCTATCCACTGTAGCATTTTCGTTTATTTAAATGTATACATAATTCCACCTCGTTTATTTGCAACCAATAAACCAATATTATGTCATGTGCCATGTTAGTTGGTAACACTTGACGCTATAGAATTGGTTCCGTCAGAAAGATGCAACTAAGAGCATCTCTAAGGGAGATGTCAAATACCAAACATCAAATTTAAATTTGATGGTTGATGTGGCAATTTGACATCTTACACGACTTTACACTCCACCTGATATGTCAAATTAAATTATTATTTTATTACATTTTAGTGTTGATTTATTTTTAATTAAAAAGAAAAGAAAAGAAAAAATAATAAAATATTCATTTGACATCTTGCTTTTGGGATGTCAAAAATAACATCTCAATCTCCAACTTTCATTCCACATCAGCTTTGACAAATCGGTTGGAGTGATGTGAAATGTTATTTCTAGCCATTAAATGTTTATGTGGCACTTTTGACATATCGGTTGAGATGCTCTAATCTAACCTTGCAATCACATGTTTTTGTTGATATGAAATTTGACAGCAAAATGAAATCACTGAAAGAAGTGCCAAAAACTTTCAACCATGTGAATTAATTAATCAAGCTCATGTTACAAAATTTTCCACCTGATACTCTAACCGTATTCCGATTTGTTGCATTGCAACCTCATAATAAATGTGCATTAACGCATCTCTCTCACTCACTCCAGTGCATGAAATCCATTCCCCATAAGATATTTAAATGGTAGAATGAAGCATCGGCCTACACTCTATAGCACAATCCAGCTCTGCTCATAAACAATTAGCTCATTCTAAAATTGATCAATTCTGATCAATCTCGAAAGAAGATGTGCCTCTATCACTAGCAGCAGCTAATTTACCTCTTAACCAAGATCATCCCCCACCATTGAAATCGATTGGATCATGAGCTGAAAGGTCTGACAACATTTTCACTTTTAATACTTGTATTGTGGACGTATGTATGTATTTTTCATGTTTAATACTCTTGGTTTTTTACAAAATTTTCAATAATACACATAAAATTCATGTATTATACTTATAATTTTCGCAAAATATTGAATAAAAATAATATATTTAAAAACATTTAAATTTATAAAGTATATATATTGAAACTAGCAAATTAATATCTACGAAGTATAAACTAATGCAACTAGAAGGGTCCTTTTTTAAAAATGTTTTTTTTTTGTGTGGGTATGTTTGATTTTGATCTAGCTCATTCTCTCGAGTGAAACTTGTTTGAGGAACATCAATCTATATTATTCTAATAATTTAATTAAACAACAAATAGAATATTTATAGAAAAAAGGGGACCCGCCTAGCGATTAGGTGCCCACCTGTTAAAAAATGTCTACAAACGGTATAGCCAAGTGCCTATACTATTTTTTAATAAATAAAAAAACGTAGTAAAGCCGTGCGGCTACACTATTTTGAAAAAATCCGAGAGCACGCCTATACGATTTATAGGAAAAAAAGGACCCACCTAGCGCTTGGGCGACCACTTGTCAAAACTGATATAGCGGCGCGTCTATACTATTTTTGTATAAAAAACTCCGTAGTGAAGCCGCGCAACAATATGATTTATTAAAAAAAAAAAAAAAGAAGACCCATCTAGGACCTAGGCTCCCACTTGTCAAAACAAGTATAGCCGCGCGGCGATATTATTATTTATAGGGAAAAGAGACCCGTCAAACGCTTGGGATCCCACTTGTCAAAACAGGTATAGCAATTGTTTCAGGCTATGTGTCTTTTGGTGCTTTCTTTTCTTGGCGGCTCTGCTCTATCCGATGTCTTCATTAGGCAGCCAGTGCAAGTACAACAAACTCTGTAACATTCAGTATCACGTTGCATGAATAATTTGTCTACCAGTGTTAGGGGACTTTTCCAGACTGAAACATGTAAAGAGATGTTGCTATGTCCCCACAATGGGGCTGAATCTCATTGCGAAAACCTCAAACTGAAAATTAACAATGATGAGCCGACATGGTACTTTCTGTGTGATAGTTGGCAATGCAACTTCGAAAATAAGTTAAGAAGTCATTACAAAGGTGTTATGTATCAATGTGGAAGATGCATGAATGTGAAGTGCCCACTTTTAGTTTCATCCTCTGCTGAGCAAGATGGGGGCATCTTTCGTAAAAGAATCAGCTAGGTTCATAGTGACTGATGATTTACGTGTGATGTCCTTGTTATTGGTGGCAAGCAATCCTGTATTTACAAAGCTTGGAGCCATGAATGAGAATAGCACTATTGAACAAATGAATTTGAATATAGGAGCTAATGAGGTAATTGAATGTTGTTTGCAATTGTTTTAATTTTCTTTTAATACAACTGTAGTGTTTGTGGTTTTTAACCTCATGGTCTATTTTTCCAGGTTTCGAACTTGCTTCTGCGTTCATTAGTATCAAAGAAACCTCTGTCTGAAACTCTACTGAAGCTTGATCCTGTACCAATTCCAAATCCGAAGTTGAGCCTTGATCAACTAATATTGACAAGTATTGAATCTCTACTGCTTGGAGACATAATGAATGAGGAGGAAGAAGAAAAGATTGTTGTTAAGCTGACAGTTAGCGTCTCAAAGGATATTGTTTGTTATGCCGAAGCGGCAGGGGAGGATTTTGCAAATTTGCTCCTCAGTTTTTTGACTGTTCCACTTGGTTTCATAGTAAAGCGTATGAGGGATGCCTCTTTCAAAGGGTGCATTTATCAGTTGCACAAACGTGTCAAAGATCTTGATGAGCATGCAGCACTTTAGTCAAACATCCTCCTCCCCCTTAGAATTAGCATATCGTTGTAACTCAAAAAAACAATGTCTCCTTCGGATTTTTTTATTTTTATTTTTATAAAAAGTGTCCTTCGGAGATTCTATTAGCACCTCATTAGTTGAAGTTTAAAGTCATAATTCTATATTTGCCAATGGGTGTTTACCTCAGTGGTTGAGGTCTTTGTTTGCAATCCCCATGATATCAGTTTGAATCCCATTGTGGGTGCGCCTTCCCCCTTAGAATAGAATTCCCTCTACCCCTCCCCTTAGAATAGAATATCGACGAAATAAAAAAAAAGTC
Source organism: Prunus fruticosa (assembly GCA_018703695.1). Taxonomy (NCBI): domain Eukaryota; kingdom Viridiplantae; phylum Streptophyta; class Magnoliopsida; order Rosales; family Rosaceae; genus Prunus; species Prunus fruticosa. Next base: position 2,596,958 of record CM031918.1, read on the forward strand.
ATAATTCAACAAACTCCATGGCATCAATTCGAATCCCATTGTGGGTGCCCCCTCCCATTAGAATAGAATATCAATCAAATTAAAAAAAAAGGTCATAATTCTATATTTAATTCCAGCGATTAGAATCTTCATGTCATAATGGGGCCATAGATTTCTTTGTAGTTATTTTATTTTATTTTATTTTATCACAGTTAGAAAGGGGAAGGGGGAGGAGAAATATTTTTATGTTCAGGTAAACCATTTGTCTAGTAGTGGCGGAGCTAGGACTTTTAGCATGGAGGGGCCAAAATTTCAAAGTCACTTCCACATAGGTTTTTCATCTTCAATTGAGAGGGTCAACACAAATCTAATTGCAGTAATGGTATTGCTATATCATATATTTTATAATATACTAGCCTCTCCGCACGCGCTTCCGCACTTGCGAGAGGCTTTTTTTAAAAAAATTTAAATTTATTTTAAAATTAAAAAAGAGAATGGGTAGTTGTGTTCCATAAAAATAGGATCCATTATCTGAATTTTCTTTTCTTTTTTATTTTTTTAATATGAAAAGTGTGAATTTACCATATTATCCTCATTTAATTAATAATTTCAATTCTTAATGTTTGCATTAACCAATGGCATTTTCTGGTATTTTGAATGTTTCACAATTCGCTGCCTTTTGCTTTATATATAGATTACAATAGATTGAAAATTAAATAGGGGCCCAGGGCCATGACATGCCTTGCTTGTAGCTCTACCGCTCCTGTGTGGTGTACAATCCAATACACATAAGACATATGAAAATATTTCATAAAAATAAAATATTTTTATATGTCCCATTTGTATTTTATGATACACCATTTTCATATATATGCTTTTCTTTTTTTAATATAAGTTCGAAAAATCTGGAGGCAGTATGTGGGCGGCAGGCATGGGCCTAAAGCCCAGAGGAGTAATCGGGGCCAAGGCACCCTTTTTTTTAATAATTATTTTTTATTATAAATTATAAATTATAAATTTATACCAAAATCATGCAAAATAATAAGATATATAAAAGAAAACTTTAAACCTTGATATTATCTTACTTTTATTTTTGTATTTTCAGTAACCTTGATATTTAAAAAAAACTGCAAAAAAAATAAAATAAATAAAAATAGGCCCATTTTAATACAATGTTTAAGGCCATTTTACAAAACTCAACCCCGTTAGTTATATTAAAAATTAGGTCAGATATCTCTTCTTCCCAAGCGTCGCCTTCTCCTTCCTCTCTCTGTTTTCGATTTCATCTCTATGTCTCTCCGTCTTTCTTCCTAACAAGCAGCGGCTCCTGTGCGCTTCAACCGACCTTCGTCGGCTCCTCAACGGCAAAACGCCCACCCAGGCCGCCTAGACCCACCTAGGCCGCCTAGGTGGGCGCCCAGGCTCCGCCTAACTCCCTGGCGCCTACTCCTAATGATTAGGGTGAAATGACGGCGCCGCCTAACTCCTTGCGCGCTTCCACCACCCTTCGTCTGCCCAAACCCGCCTAGACCCGCCTAGGCCGCCTAGGCGGGCGCCCAGGCGCAGCCTAATTCCCGTCGTTCACAACCCTCGAGAATTGGTTGCATGGACAACATATATGGAAGTGTGGAGAGTTTTGACTCACAGCTTTTCCGAATTGAAGAATGTAGAGCCATGTTGTTACGTCCCCGCAATAGGACAGAATATCTCTTGGACAACCTCAAACTGAAATTTGATGATTGCGAAACCACGCGGCACTTTACGTGTTCTAATCCACATTGCAGAAATTTTCGGAGCAGTCTTGTTTTTAGTTATACAAAACGGTTCGTTGTCATTGTTGTAAGCGTCTAATGGACACGGAGACCACCCGTCCAGGTGTCTGGTGCTGAAGATGGTGAGGTCTTTGTTAAAGGTCCAGCCAGATTTATAATTAGTGATGATTTACAAGTGATGCCCCCATTTACTTCTACAAGCTCTTCTTTAGTTAAGAACTTCGGATTCACGGGATGGAATAGTATTGAGGAGTTGACGTGGATCTTGATGAGCAATGCTTGAAGTCAAATAACCATAAGAAAATGCTAGTGAGTCCCAAGCTTCTCCCTGGGTTTGGCTATAAGAAAGAACCATACTTTGGGAATAGAGGAAGCCTCGTATTGGCTGGCTGTTGATACCAGCCTTATCCACTCTAACAAACAAGTGAAATCAGTTGAATTCATAGACCCCAAATCCCACCGTAACAAAGATGATAACGCCATTGGATTTTTGAAAGGACTGGCGATGTTCATGATGTTAATTATGTAGTCAATTAATGTGTTAATTATGTAGTCAATTAATGTTTGGCACCTACTATGTTTGGCACCTACAATATTTGGGGGGCTTGACTAGGTTGGTTGCCTAACTTGGTTGGTTGCCTAACTTGGGGGGCTTAGGAACTTGTATATATATGTGTTGATTGTAAGTAATGAAACATAAGTGAAAATCAGAAAATATTCTACAACTCTCATTCTCTCTACACTTTCCACTCTCTACTCTCAATATTCTCTATGTTTTAGCATGGTATCAGAGCTTAAGATCCTCTATCAAATTGAGAGTCGTTGGCGTTTTTTCATGTTGCTGTAAATTCTCTTGTTTCCATTAAATTTCCTCTCTTTTATTTGTATGGGCAATAAGTCCCTTGGCCACGATGGCCTAATTTGTTTCATATGGGCAGTACGTTCCTTGATCACCATGATCTCTTTCCTCCGCGAGCCTCGTCATCGCTCACCGAGCCATTTCCTTTCCTCCGCGAGCCTCGTCACCGCTCGCTAAGCCTTTTCCTACTCGGCCTTGTCTCTGTCATGCCGAGCTACACTACTGCCGCTGTTCCCTTTGCATAGCCACTCTGGTGTTTGCATTTATCTCCACTCTATTTCCATCCCATTTTTGTCCGATTCCTCTCCATTTTTTATTCCTTTTTCCAGTTGTTGGCTGCCCATCTCCATTCCACCTTTCCTTGCATTTGTTTCTGCCACGAGACTGACATGTTTGAGTCTCTTTACTATTATTTCATTTTCTCTTCTTCCAAATCTCGACCCTCTACCAGTGTCAGATTTGAGGGGGAGATAGATGCAACTTTATTTGGGTGCTGCAACTTTATTGTCATTACCGGTGTTGCTTTCTCCAAATCTCGACTCTCATACGTCGTCGGATTTGAGGGGGAGTGACATTGCTGCTCATCTATTCCGCTGCAATTCTGTTACTTATCTACCATGACTGATTCTTCTACATTGAGCTTCAGTCAGCTTCCGTTTCTCAAGTGCCACTGCTTTTATGGTTCTGACAACCCCTTCTCTTCAGGGGGAGAGGAGGAGTGAAGAGAAGTTGTGTCTGCAATAATGGAAGTATTTGTGACGCTGCTAGTATTGTTGTTGCTTCCTACTATATCCTTTGCTAGTGCCAGCTGCTGCCTTTTGTGTCCCTTTGTTGTTAACAGGATTGTTGCTCCTACCTGTTATGACTCTTGTTGGGGACAGTGTTGCTGGGGATAGTTATATTGCTCTTGCTAGTGCCAGTGTCTTAGATTTCTCTCACTGGTGCCAGTGCCACTGATCATATGGCTCCATCGACCCCTTCTCTTCAGGGGGAGAGGGGGAGTGAAGAGAAGTTGCCTCTCCTGTTGCTCCTCCCAAGTTGTCTGCCCCTGCCTTGTCTTGCCTGTGCCAGTGCCTTATATTGCTCTTGCTGGTACCAGTGTTGCTCTTGCTGCTGTCGTGTTGTTATCTCTTGTTGAGGACAGTGTTGTTGTTGCTTCTACCGTGTTCTTGCCTTTACCGGTGTGTTTCCGATGTGGTCATGCCCGTTGAACTTGCCTTTGCTTTACCTTGCCTTATCCTATTTTTAGGGTTTGGTTGCCCTTGCCTTTGTCGTGCCACCTTGCCTTTGCTTGGCCTTTATTTGCCTTACCTTGCCTTACCCTTTCTTTTTAGGGTTTGGTTTTACCTTGACGTGCCTTTCCCTATTTTAGGGTTTGGTTGTGTCCTTGCCGTGTTCACAGGGTTTCTGTGTCCTTTACCTTATCCTTGCCGTGTTCACAGGGTTTCTGTGTCCTTTGCCTTACCTTTGTCGTGTTCACAGGGTTTCTGTGTCCTTTACCTTATCCTTGCCGTGTTCACAGGGTTTCTGTGTCCTTTACCTTACCTTTGCCGTGTTCACAGGGTTTCTGTGTCCTTTACCTTACCTTTGCCGCGTTCAGGGTTTCTGTGTTCTTACCGTGTTCACAGGGTTTCTGTGTTCTTTGCTTTGCCTTTGCCTTGTTCGCATGGTTTATGTGATCTACCGACCAACCGGCTGCACTTGGATTTGGTGTTGCCACCGACAGACCGAAATGATTAACTTCGATGTGGCCTTTGCTCCACGTGTGGCCCACCATGTAGTGGTCCCACGTGAGGGGGCATGTTGAAGTGGATCAACATTTTATTAAGAAGAAGCTCGATGCAGACATATTAATGAAGGAAGTCTCTTGTTATAGCTTTCCACAACTCTCTTGGCAAGTTGGGCATTAGTGATATCTATGCACCAACTTGAGGGGGAGTGTTAATTATGTAGTCAATTAATGTGTTAATTATGTAGTCAATTAATGTTTGGCACCTACTATGCTTGGCACCTACAATATTTGGGGGGCTTGACTAGGTTGGTTGCCTAACTTGGTTGGTTGCCTAACTTGGGGGGCTTAGGAACTTGTATATATATGTGTTGATTGTAAGTAATGAAACATAAGTGAAAATCAGAAAATATTCTACAACTCTCATTCTCTCTACACTTTCCACTCTCTACTCTCAATATTCTCTATGTTTTGGCACATGATAACCGACAGTCTCAACATAAGTCCTGTCACTGACATTGAGGTACAAGTTGCTCAAGTGGGCAAGAAGGAGGTGAGTTATATATATCATTTATGTTTATCATTTGTAATTTACCTTAAACTACTCTGGTTGAATCCTTAGCTGTGAGTTTCTATTTTGTTTGAAATTTGAGGCAGTTGGTTTATGATGAATATTCAATAAAGTGTTGCTGCTTGACCACGGTTGTTATTCAACATGGTTAAAGCACAAGTAGCTAGCATGTGTTGAAAGTGGTTCACCTATTTGTGACAGTTATATAATCTCTTTCATATGTTGATCAATCTTGTTTCTTACCGCAGGCACTCCATCTTTTGGTGGCTTCTTTTGTTTGACTCTGCTCTAACCAGTGTCTTCCTTAGGAAGCCAAATCGAGGATTTGGATGCCTTAGTTTTCTAATATAAGAAGAGGATGTACTTTGTGTTGCAGATTAATTAATTTTCTACTTTATCTATTGTTCTCTGCACTATTGTATGTTTTGTGTTATACAACTTGAAACGCTTATGATTGCTGGATTGCTGTAAGATATTGCTTTGTATCTGTGTGCCCTGTCTTGGTTTCATCTTGCTTCGTATCTAACTGTGTTACTGGGGGAAAAATATACCATTAAAATTCTGGCAATCAGGAGGTACAAACAATGATTAGTTCCTCAATTGAAATCCAGCTTCTAAACTCAATATATATGATTCTAGCCCATTTTTACAAAAAGGTTATCGGAGTCTAGGATTCGCCCTTCTTAGTATCTTACCATCGCCTCATCTGCCGCCAATGCTGAGGCTGAAGCAGCCCTTCTTGGCTGTCGTCTGGCTGTACTGAGAGAAACCTCCACCATCTTCAGATCGACTTAGATTTGAGTGTTTTGCTCCTATGCATTCAGGAGAACTTTCACAACAGTATGTGGGAATTATTCCCAACTCTTATAGAATCAAGGAAGTATGCAGGGCCTTTAGTTCTGTGTTTGTACTTTCTTAGGTCAGTGCTAGGGATATTACTCACCTGTTCAATTGCTAGTGGAGGTGGAAGTTTCTTTATTCTGAAATTTTAATGAAAATTTTCTACACGGTTGATCTGATGCATCTTATGTAGGCTCTTTGCTTTCTTCTTCTTCTTGGAATTGTATTATTCTTATTTATGATTCGATCAACCTCATCGCTTGTTGTAGTAGTCTCAGTTAGCAGTTAAATGCTACAATCTTTTTAGAAAACTAAGTGGAGGCCTATCCAATTTATTTGTTTTAAAAAAAAACTGAGTATCAACGTGCGGCTATACTATTTTGAAACATACCCGAGAGTATAGCCGCGCGGCTATACTATTTCTTGAAAATATATTTTTTTTATTCAATAGTATGTGAAAATTATGTATGTAACACGTGAATTTTGTGTGTATTCTTGAAAATTTTGTCAAAGACATGTTTTTAAACATGAAAAATACATACATATATGTGTACAATACGAGTATTGTATGTTTGCTTTTTAAAAATCATGTATTTTACCTAGTCTATAAGACATGTACATAAAACAAATGTATTATTGAAAAATACATACGTACATGTATAATACGAGTATTAAACGTGAAAATTCTAAATTCTTTATATGGGTAATTGCTATGGCAAAGTAAAAAAATTAAAGAAAAATTACGTATTAGACATAACAATCTTTACCTGATTAGGATTTGAGATATAGAGTATTTTTGTTTGGGTTTTAATACCTATGAATCAAACTTTATTTTCGATGTGCCCGAAGAGGAGGCCCAACGAATGTGGCCTTGTCTAAATTATAAAGGTAAAATACAATTTTACCCTTTTGTTTAAAACCAGATCTCAGCCCCTCTCTCACTCCTCTTCCTTATTCACTCCATTGACGATGACTTCCTCTCTCTCATCTTCCTTCTTCGCTCCATCGACGACGCGATGATGCCCTCTCTCTCTGCTCTTCCTTCTTCGCTCAATCAACTACGATGACACCCGCTCTCTCTCCTCTTCCTTATTTGCTCCATTGACGACGACACCCTCTCTCTCATCTTCCTTATAGATCTAATAAAATTCTATTGTATTTTAATAAATAAATAAAAACTCTCCCAAATGCTTGACAGATTCTTAACACTCTCACTATTTTCAAAAATATATGAGTGCTAAATACATAAAATACATTTTTGTAGTTGGGTTCGCTTTTTAGATTTTGCATGCAATTATATCTTATATAATTTCTTAACTTCATCATTCCGTTTGTTTCTGTTAATTAACAGAGTGATCACTTGCAATGCCATAGTTCAAACATGATTCTCTTTTGGTCCTTATAATTTCAATTTCAGCAGACAGACCCCTGTTACTTATTAATATTTAATTTTCTTTATTGATTCAGAAATTAAACATCAAAATTAAAACCAAGAATTTAAACAATTGATTAAAAAAAGAAAATTAAATATTGTCCAACGTACCACACCTAATTAAGAAATTCCCCTGTAACTTAAAACAGCTATATTTCCCGAGTTACTCATCTCTGCAATTATACCATTCAGATACCCTTCATGATATTTATTAGTATCTCCTTGTAGTAATTAAACACTCTCCGAACAAGGCAAGTTTGCAGTTGCAGAGCCTCCTTCTTCATCAGACACCTGCGGTGATGGCATAGCAATTGACAAAACTGCCCATGTTTTCATGCTTGAGATCTCTTGCAATGTGTAGACTAGATAGATTAATGAAGGGACGTTAGGGAAAAGAGGCGATCAAAAGGCTAATTGTATTAGTATTGTTTCTGTAGACTACCTTAGGAGGTTGTTGATATATGAATGTCGTTCATTTGTGTTTTATAGTGAGATGAAAATGGGACATTGATTATTTATTAACTTGCACGGCACGGAATTGAATTGTCAAGTTGCATCAAATTATAATTTAATTATAAATGAAAAAGAAATGAATGTTCCATTCCATATATATATATATATGGAAAGCTAATTGGCTGCGTCAAAGCTGAAGTTTGACTAATTCTAACATAAACTTCTTCTGTTTGCCATTGAAATCCTGATAAATTCAACAACATGTGAATTTCCAAGAAGCTACGCTGATGTTGTGGACATGTTGTTGGCGTGAACCTGTTGGTCCTTTTTTCCAGAATGTATTCTTTTCGCCTATTGTCGCAGGAGGCGTGCTGGAAGAACACAGGAATTGTTGGACCTACACCAATGCCCCGATTGTGTCTTCTTGGCCCACGCAAATGTTATTTCAATATTCAACGAGATTGAAAGTTGAATCAGGTTGATGAGAGATCCGGTCCAGCCCTACCTTGGGCCTAACCTCCGAACTTCTTCTGATTCATGAGTTCTGCATTATAGGCGTGCCACTGTTGGAAGTATGACCAGTCCAACAGACCTGGTATGAGCGAGTGTAGTTAGTTTTTTGTGGAGTTTGCGCCTTCTTTCTGAACCTCTGCTCAAGCCATTGTGCACCAGGTGGGGTCCTGGCCTGGGTTGGTTCTTTTCTATGCCCAAGTTAAGAGGACTTCACAATTCTTTCTCTCGTGTATATGTCGGCTGTGGTTGGTGCGAGCGACACCTATCCAAGCAAGGGTAAAGGACAAGATTCTTGGTCAGCAAACACCTTGTGTGGGTTTACAGACCTAAGTTTGAGTTCGAATATATATCTATATAATTTAACCACAGTTTCGGGCCCAACTATGTGACTTTCGGGCCCGATTGGTTCGTATCCTTCAGCCCGCGTGGCCCGATTCGGGCTAAAAACCCTCCGTGATATCCATAACTTAAACGAAATGAAAGCGAAACAGCTTAAAGATTACAGATATGAAAATGGAAGCAGATATAAACGTCTCAGAATCCTTAAGAAATGGGTTCCATCACTTTCATTTACTTAGTTCATACATTAGTGATAAAGACGGCAGAGATCCATATTCATTAATTCCAAATTAAGAAATACATTATCCCTGTGATCTAAGGTTCATAGCCTACTGCATTATACAAATTCAAATTGAACATTTCAGAAGTTAATCATACCATGGAAATGGCAGAGAAATAAAAAGATGAACGCAGAGATCGTCTGGTTATTCTGAAGTTTGAACGAGATAGCTGGAATGCCTTGAGTGCTTTTTTGAGTGTTTTACAAGACGTTGCGTCTGGTTTTGGAGAGAGTCCCCTTCTTCAGTGCTAGAGGCTCTCTATTTATAGGAGCAGAAGAAGTCTCAAGTGATGATGACTGAGCAAGGACATTTGGCTGTTGTCCAAAGTCAGCTCCTGACTTGACGTCCTGAACTGGTCCGTAGAGGAGAAGATTGATCTTTCTGACGAGAACCGCTGGTCTTTTGAACTGGCTCTTTGGTCTGAAGCGTGTTCGTCCTTTAGCGATTTGATGTGCAAGCTGGCTTCTTACCTGGCTTAGAGGCTTCCTTCGGCGGCTGGTTTTCCTTATTGGAAGAAAGAAAAGTCAAATCTTCATTTAATGTTGATGTTCCTTCTCTAACCTCGCGTGGGTTCGGAACGGTTTCCGATTTTTCACTTTGTCAGTGGTCCAATCGCTTCGGGCCTTCTGCCCTTGAGCTTGGTTTGCCTTGAACTTGCTTAGGTGTTTATTTTAAACACGAAAAGCCCTTCTGAAATATAACCCATAGACAATTATTGGGCTTGGGCCCTTGCCATATTCCTTTTTCTGGGGGAGGTAACCATTTTTGGTCCATTGACCAAAATTGGGTACAAACATTGCCCCCCGGTTTTAATGGGCTTTGGTCAAGTCTATTAAAATTGACCCCAAGCTTCCTACGACGTCCAATCGTACGAAAAGAGAATTTTTGAAAGTAACGCGCCAAGTTCGTGATAGCAACTGTCCTATCACGTCTGGCAATTAATTCGGCCTGTTGAAAACCTCTCAGCTTCTTATTTTCTGAAGTTGTTTTGCGTAATACGCACATCTCCTTTCAACTTGCTTTCGCGCTCATCGTCCTTTCCTCTTCCTTCGAAGAAACCTAAACCAGAAAAGAATTTTTCGCCATGGCTCCTAAGAAATCGAAGGATGTGAAAGCCTCCACCGGAGTCCCTGAGTGGTTCTCCAGCAGGCGGCAACGGAACATGCTGATGAGTTCCTCTCAACCCTGGCTCAGGAACAGGACGGATGTTTTGTCGCGGTCTATTCTCCCTTTCCAATAACCCTGAGAGGCCCTTTTCAGACGCCATTTTGGGTCCTCACTATCCTCAAGCTAAACCCGAAGCTCTCCTTTCGCTGGATCCTCTGTTGGTTCGCGCCCCGTTTTCGTATGGTTTGGAGGACATCGATTGGAGTTCCTGGGAGGCCAACCTGGGACGATTGGGTTCCAACCCTGACGTCCCTGTGTCTGAAGTCTACTTCTCTTGGCCCGACTGGGTAGACGAGATGGGGCGTTTATTTCCGACGTCTGGAAGCGGAATGGGATCTTTCACGCCATCCTCCTGTCTAAGCATCAGATTGATCTGAATCTCTCACTGTTGGGAGCCGCTCTCTGCTACTAGGACAGCACTTCGAACACATTTGCCTTCGGGCCGGGTCCCATGACCCCCACTATCTTGGACATGGCAACCCTTTTTGGCTTCAAGCCCTGGGGCGGAAATATCGATGCGCTGGGTGACTATGAACCTGGAGAACCGCGGGTTAAAGCCCCAATGAAGGCGAGCAAAGCTGAGATCCTCCGTCTGAAACCTATTCTGGTTTCATGATGACTTTCCAAGGCATGGCTGACCGTGAACAGGAACACATGATGTTCCTACTGTTTTGGCTCAATCGATTCGTCTTCCCAAATGTGGATGGTATCGTCAGTCCTGAGTATATGCATCTGGCCGAAGCTCTCCATAACGAATCGGGTCTGGCCACTGGCCCTTTTATGCTGGCTTCGCTTTACCACTGCCTTTACCAAATAACGGTCAATCCTTTTGACCTTGCTGTGTGTGGACCTCTCTGGATGGTCCAACTATGGCTGGAGTGGTACTTTCCTGAGCTTGGGACCGAAGACCTGGTGTATCTTGAAGATGACGTCCCTGGCGTTGCTCTGGCCCTTGCTTCAAAAAGATTGGTCAGGACCGAGGAGTGTTTTGTCTTTTTTCGGGAGTGCAACAGGTGCCCCAGCGAGATTTGGTTTCGTTCCCTTGGCTGTGACCTTCCTTGGCTCACAGACGGAGGTCTGCATCAGGCTCCGAGTCAGTGGAGAGAGCTAACCAATTTCCGGTCCCAGGTTCATGCGGAGATGAGCCTTTCTTGCCTGGTTAGCAGGGACCTCTCCTTCGGAGGGGTTATGAACGACAAAAAGTGCGGCTATGGTGTTGAAGCTTATAACCCTCAATTTGTCAGCCGGCAATTTGGGTTTGTCCAACCTATCCCCGAATTGAGGTATAGCTCTGCAAACAAGGGTAGCTCCTGGCGTAATTTGGCCCTGAAGCCTGAAACGATGAAATTAATATGATCTTGGCGGGGCCGAGTCATCAGGTTTAGAGTGCCTCCATATACCCCTTCATCCCTTTGTACCTCGAGTTTCCACGAATTTTGGGAAGGAAGACTGTTTTCCTGGCTCCCTGAACCCGCTAAGCTCTTCCATACCTCTGCTTTCCAAGGCTGTCCTTTTGCCCGAGAGATGACGGTCGAAGAAGAAAAGTCTATGAGGAAGAGGCTGTTGCATCTCAAGGACATCGCAGTAATAGGTGAACGTCTGAGACTCTTGGTTTCTCTTTTATTCTTGATTTGTCAATTTTTAACACTCTGGATTGTTTTTGGTGATTGACAGAGACGGCCCAAGGCGAACCCCTATTCTAGAAACCACTGGTAAGACTTTGATTAATTTTACCTTTCTGATTTCACTTCTTTTATATGGGTCTCTCTTCGTATTGCGGCTCGGGCTGATGTCGCTTCTTCTGTTAATGCTATCTCAGAAGAGAGAGTGGAAGAACTTTCTGTCCCCCCTTCTTCTTCTCACCCCTCTGGCCCTGGGCCATCAAGTATAGACAAGGGAAAGGCCCCTCTGGTAGAGGAAGCAGAGGAGGAAGCAGGAAGAAGAGGAAGAAGACGAAGGAGGAGACTTGCTTCTCCAGAGAAAACGAAGGGCCCCATCCTCCCGGGCTTTGAGAACGTCAATCCTGAAGGAGGTTCGAGTTTTTCTTTTTCCTTTTGAGTAGTTCTTGCCCTTGATAAGTGGTCTTTTGATAAGATTATTTATCTCTGGTCCCAGGTGCTGGTGAGAAAGGGCAAGAATGGATTCCTCTTCCAGCGAAGGTGATGAGCCAGACTTGGACCCCCTGCCAGTCCCTCAGGTTCGGCTCTCAACCTTGCTCATATTTCTTTTGAGTTTCTTCAATATCTGTCTGAGACCGTTGTTTGTGATTGCAGCGCCCAGTCAAAGAGAAAGTTTCTGGCCCTGTTCCAGATGATGGGCGTCCCCAAAAAATTTGCCTGAAGGTGAGGACCATCAAGCTCGAGGAAGGAGTTGATCTTCCTCCCTATGAGCCTCTCCCAGTGCCAGATTTAGCCATGACCCATATGAGCCACCCTATTTTTTCAAATCTTAGAGCATCTGGGACCTTCGGGCCCCAGTCCGAGACGTGCCGCCAACCTTACAAGTGCAGAGGGCAGGAAAGTCCTGATGACCTTGAGCAAGCCGAATGTGGTGCTTGCTAATGCAGTGGAAGGGCTTAAGGTTCTGTGGAACACGATTAGGGCTCCAACTTTTGACCCTCTGGAGGATCATGATACCCTTTCGAAGATTCAGCCTCTTCTCTGCTAGATTGCTGAAGTGAAGCCACATATTGCCCCTGCGTGGACCGATGGCTAAGCAAAACACTGAAGCACGTCTGCACAATCAAGAGCATCCTTCCCTCTGTGGTAGATCCTGAAGAAATCCTGGAAGATCACTGTGATCGCAGAGAAGGATTTGTGGAAGCTGTTGCAGCGGCGGAGGAGGTTCTGGACAGGCTTGAGGAGTTGGAACAAGAGGAAGTCGCTCTGAAGGGTGAAATCTCTGCCGATCTCAAATTGAAGGCTGAGCTAGAGGCCAAGATGGCGGACATTCGGGCCCGAATTGCGGCCAGTGAACCTGCTATTCAAGATTTGACTTCCCGCACCTTCCGGGCCAGATTGGCCGGCAAGAAATTAACCTCTGCGCGGCGGGCCCTTGAATTGGATATGGACAATCTTTCGGACTTAATTTCCACCATTTTGGAATTTATCGCTTAAATTCTAGTTGTTCTAATTTTATTTTGGCCTGTAAACATTATTATGGCTTAGACCATGCCATGGTATTTTCTCCTTTAATTTGCCTTCGACAGTTATTTTCATTCAACCATTAATTGGCTCGATAACTGCGTTTTTGGACAAATCGAATTTCAGGAGGGTGGCCATTTAATCCCAATGAGTACAGACCTTGTACCAGTATTCGTTTTTAAGGAATAAAAGTAACCAAGCCTGAGAAGCCCTTTCAAAGTTGTTTTTTGGGCCTATTCTCATAAAGTGGGCTTTTTGTCTGGTACGCGTCATGTCTTCAAGCACTGTCCGTCGAATGTCGCGCCTCGAAGTTCATCATGTCCTCTTTTCGAGCGCGTGTCATGCTAATGGAAACTTGTCAGGCGGCTGAATTGAAAGGTTGTGTCGAGTTTTAAATGTCTAACACGAGCCTTCGCCATTCTTCCGCCTTTTCATTTCCCTGTCTTTTCGAAATCGTGTCAAAAAGGGTCCGTATTTTCCTTAGAGCGAAAACTTTTCAACTTCCTTCTTCCTTTTTCCTTTCAAATTTTGGAAATCCCATTCGTTCCCAGTGTTTTTCTGAAAAATGGCGCCTAAGAAATCCTCGACTTCTGCTCCTGATACCTCTTCTTCCGGACCGCTCCTCCTCGACCGCCGTTTCTCACCGGACGGGAGTAAACACTTTTGCCGCCGTTTTTGACGGCTGGGTTGAGAGGTTTGCTGCTGGCCGTGCCCAGTTCTTTTTGTGCAAAGAGGCCATCAGCTTTGCAAATAACCACTGCATATTAGTCCCTCGGTACTTCGACCAGAAATCCGATCAGCTTTGGAATTATGAGGTGCATCTTGTTCGTGCTCCGATACCAGTTCTGTCGCAAAGGGGGAGTTGACTGGTCGAACTGGAACAAAATGCTTCCCCGGTTTTTTCCAAAAATCGATGTGTCAAGTGCTGAACTTCGCTGGGCAGACTGGGTGAAGAGGATGGAGCCTCGATACAGAGATTGCTGGCTTGATAACGGTATTTATCAGGCCATCACTTGCTCCGTCATTCAACCACAGGCCGATTCTCCTCTTCTAGGTTCGGCCCTTGTATTTTGGAACAGTGCTTCCAACACTTTCGATTTCGGGGTTCGGGCCTATGTCGATTTCCATCCTTGATCTCGTAGTGATCTTTGGGTTTCGACCGCACGGGCGGAGTGCTGACTGGTTGGGGGATTTCGAGGATAGTCCCTCTAAGGAGAAAGAGAGAAAGAAGAACCTTGAGGTTCTTATCTGGTTTGATAGGTTCTAATCGGGCCTATGGGGCTTTCATGGGAGCTTTCATGGATCAGGAGGTCGATTACCCAGATGGGGAGCATGTGATGTTCCTGCTTATACCTGGTTGAACAGGTTCCTCTTCCCTAGCGCTTCCAATTGTATCACAATGGAGTGGCTCCATTTGGCCGAAGGCCTGTCTTCCTATAGGGACATAGCCACTGGTCCCTTGATTCTGGCCTCCATTTACAGAGCCTTGAGGGAGGCGAGGAGAACCTCTCAATCTCAATGTGAAGGGACCCTTGTGGATGGTCCAGGTCTGGCTTCAGTGGACTTTTCCTGAACTGCGGGCCCGAAGCTGCGGGTTGCCTCTACCGCCGTGCCTTTGAGGGAATTACTGCTGACACTGCTTCCTGGTAAGACCACTGAAGAGTGTTTTACCTTCTTTTTATGTCGGAGGACTAGGCATGCTTTCCAGTGGCTGATGAACCTAAAACGAGGTTCGCCTTGGTTCGCGAATCTATCAATCTCCAGGGTCCTCGAGGTGGTAGAGCCCCATTGGCTTATGAGAATACGGACATTTTCCCTGCCTGCAAACGCGTGACTTGCCCTGTGGCGGGAGGATGGACTCCAGAAACTACCAATATGGGGTAGAGGCCTACAGTCCTCAGTTTTCAGCAGGCAATTTGGATGCCCCCAAGTGATCCCTGAATTGGATTATTCCCTGATTAATAAGGGTTCGTCCTCCAGATTCCCCAAGTTAAGTAAGGATGATCTTTTGGGCGTTCGGGCCAAGATTAGAGAATCGGCCCGAATTCTGGAGCTGAGGCCTTATGATCCTGACTGCCTCCTGTACTCAATCCTTCCAAGTCTGGTGGGATCATTGTTTAAGCAGATATGGACCCCTGCATGAGGCGTATCCGAGAGCTTTCAAGAACCGTCCCTTCCGGAGGGATCTCAAGCTCGAAGACGGACGGATTTTGCTTGAACAAATCGCGGAAGACAACCAGCTATCCTTAACTGGTAAGAGCTTCACTTCTGTCTTTCTCCTTAGCTTAGGCATAATTATTTCTGTTTTTTAATGCAGTTTCGGTCAACTGTCAGTCCTTCTGCACGCCCAGCCAATTGACAACCTTGGGGCAGGGAATTGCTGGTGGGCTGAGGACCCCTGTTGTCGTTTAGTGAAGACAGAAGGAAAGAGCTCCTATTTCTCCCGCTTCGCAGACCGGTGGTAATCTTCCGTCTTCTTCTCCTCAAAAAAAAAATTTGTTGGGTAGACCAATTTTTCGTACTTCTAAATTCTGGTCCAACAAATTCTGGTCCGATTGTTGGTTTAAACAGGCGTTCGTGTGGATGGCAAGAAGAGGCCTCAGCCCGAGGGAGCTGGGAGTGGTGTGAAAGAAAAAGTTCAGCCCAAAGTGGCTTCAGCAAACGGGCCAGAGTTTCTTCGGTTGAGGCTCTTGGAGCTGCTCCGTGGGCCTTTGAATTTTCTTGTTGTGTTTCTGTTTGTTGCTTTTTCTCCTAGGTTTACTTACCCTCATGATTGTGCAGGTTTCTACTTCTTCCTCTCCTTCGATGGTTCCGCTGCCTAGCGTTGTTCTGCCTAGCAATGGGTCCGAGGGAGGAGTTGCTGAAGTTGGCACTGCCTCCTGAGGTAAGCGATGACCGTTTTTTTTTTTTTTTTTTTTAAGACGGCGCTGATGCCTGGTTTCTTAGGTTATTGGGCCGGTCCCACAAGTGGAGGAGACCCAAAGAAGAGACACAAGTGATGCAGACAATCGGACCAAGGTGTGGTTCGAATAAACGCCTCTGCATAATGATTCTTGGGAAGTATGTTCTGACATGTGGATTTGGTGCAGGTAACTTCAACTTCTTCCATTCCGTCTGAGACTGGTCCTAAGAAGGAGGTGCCTGAAGAAGCTGCTCCGATGGCAAAAGGTCCCACAGTTCGAGATTCCAGCCGAGAAGAATGACCAAGGAGGGGATGCCTCACATGATGATGCCCCCCGAGTTCAAGAAGATGTGCCCGACATACCGGCTGCCATACCTCCTCCTGAACCTTCTTCCTGTTCTCCGAATGTGAAGGTACTTGGAGAATCAGGGACTGGGAGCTCTGAGCAGCACCTTCATCTCCAACGCAAGAGCTAAGATTTTGCTAGGGAAATGGCTTGTGCTGCCTTTCGAAGATAAGGTGGAGGACGAGCAAGGTGCTAAAGTTTTTAACGCTTTAGACTCCCTCTGCCGTGCCTGCCCTGATTTTGCAACATTCTGCGAGACTGCAAAGACTGATTTGGAAACCCTTGTTGGTAAATACAAACGTGATGATCCATTGTTGCAAACGTCCGATGTTCTTTCTGGCTTGGAAGTAGAGCTGGCCCAAGCAAAGAAGGTGATGGAGGCGCAGCACCAGGAGCTGAATGAACAGGACGCACTGCTGAAGCAAGTGTGTTGGCGTTTGAAACTGGAGAGGCTCGCCTGGCGAGAGTGCAGGTGCAGAAGAGAGACCTTCTGGATGCGGCGGACCAAATGCTCACCATTCTGTCCTCAGCTAAGGAAGATTTGGACAAGGCAGATATGGATGTTGGGCTGGAATTATGGAATGAAAAGCTGAAGAAAATCCGTATTGATCGTCTGTGTGTAGATGTGCTACATTTTCCGACAAGATCAAGACCTTGTTAGATCTGCTAGTGTAAAATTTATTTGACTTGTTTCGGACGTCTTTGTTAATTTTGGACTCTTTTATTTGCCCTTGAAATGCTTTTTGATGATGGATGATTAATTAAGTATGAGACTCCAAGTGGGCGATATAAAATTTCAGCAACTTTTGTCCATACATGCTCACCCTTAACGCGGGTAATTAGTTACAACCTCTTAGAAGACAGAATTTGTCATCATGCATTACCCCCTTAGTCATTACTAAGGTCGATGCCTGTTGTTTCCCATAAAGAAGGTGTTTGTACCATATTGACCCGCCACATACAACCACTACAGGCCCAACACAGTCTACAATCGGCACCCTATACCGATTGTGCATAATCAGCCTCGAAGCACCAGCCCGAAATATCTAAGGACTCGTGTCAACCTCAGGGGCCCTCCCACGAGTCCCACATCGGAAATGAGTACTAGGAGCATCCAATATGCTCTCTATAAATAGACCCCTTCACTACAATACAAGGGTAAGACTTTTCAGCTTGACTTTTATACTTCTATATGGTCAACGCAAGAGCTCTTATAAACAATCTTACTTGAGCATTGGAGGGTCTTAGGCTGGTTCCACACGGTTCCATAGACCTCACGAGCTTCGCTTATCTTCCCTTCAGGATCAGCATCCGAGGACAGGAGGAATCTCCCTCAATCACTCAAATCGATCTCCTGAGATCGTCCACACCTCTTGTAAGTTGCACTCATCTCTGTCCGTTCAGTTTTTAGCGCCAACAGATTGGCGCCGTCTGTAGGAATCGCTTATCGATTAACCCATATCTCACAACTCCAAACATTGAGACCAAAAGATGAATCCATCTTCGGCCCTCCCTGCCGATGGCCTTATTCTCGGCCTCTGTAGCGAGCCAAGTCTAGCTCCCTTGCTCCAAACACCTGCTCGGCCAACCACTTTGGAGGCTCGAATGGAAACCCTCCAGCAGGATATGGCAAGGATGCAGGAGCATAACAGTATTCTTGCCTCTAAATTGGATGACACCCAAAGGCAACTACATGATCAACGCACACTCTCCGCCCAGCTGCAAAACGGTATGGACCGAACCACACAGCTTCGGCAGGAGAAGTCGTTTAAAAGCGTGCGAAAGCCTACCGCCCAAGACAAAGGGAAACAGGCAAGCTGCAGACAAACCAACTGCCTCCCGAAGACTGTCGTACCCACTCCAAAGGAGCGCCATCCCGAATACCGAGTTTATTCCGATTGCCGCGATGGGGATCAACGATCGGAGGAGGGAACGGTAGTCCTCACCCATCCAGGTCCTGGCGAAGCTCGACGATCCCCGCATGGAGGCCCTTGGACCGAAATCCCCCATACGCCAACGGTCTGGAAGAAACGGACGAATCAGACTATGTTCCAAGTTCAGCCGAGACCACGGTCTCCGCGATCGGCAGGACACTGAAAGGAGCGCCATCAAACGGATCAGGGTAACGATCGACATACGGGACGCTGCGAGGGAAGTCCCAGCCGAACGGCAGACCACGAAGGCGAGGCCGCCACATTGGCCAACGAACAGGGAACAGAGCAAAAGAAACCTTCGGATCCAACCATTCGTCTCCTCTTGCAGAAGATGAATCGCATTGAGGAGAAACAGAACCAGGCTCGGACACCAACGTGGGGAACGGTGCAGCCAGGGCCATTCACCAGTCGAATCAGGACATTCAGACACGAGAAGGAGGTTCAGGCACTCCGAATATCGTTCTACTCAGGGGTGGAAGATCCCGTTACTCACATTCATACCTTCCAATCGGCCTTGGGTTGCAAAGGGCTCGACAGACGAAGGCCAATGTTTACTATTCCCATCCACCCTGACCGAGCTGCTCTGAATTGGTTCTACCGAATGGAACCAAATACGGTTGACTCTTTTAATCAGTTGAAGCAAACCTTCCTCAACAATTTCATGATCCAGACCGATCGACTGTACTCTGCCGACGACCTCTATACCGTTCGGCAGCAAGACGATGAGCCTTTGAGGGAATATGCGGCTAAGTTCAGCCATGAATAGTCCCGATGTCCAGAAACTGACGATAGAGCAGCCTTCGGTGCCTTGAAAAGTGGCCTTCGGTCGTCCCAGTTTCGCTATTTGGTCCAGAGGCAGCTGGACCACTTACTCCGAACTGATGAAGCAGGCTGCTACCCACGCCACGGCCGAGCATTTCAACTCCAAAGGATCGGCTTCGGCACTACCAGACAAATCGATGCCGACCGATCAGCCTTCGACAAAACACTATGACCGATTCCCGGGGATCGAAAAACAAATCCAAGCCCCTACCGAACGGCACCCCTGTCCTCGTTTTTTCCGAACTGCGAAATAAATGAAAGGACTACTTCAACGATCGGCAGGACGTTAACAAAAAGGGCAAAGACTCCGACAGGCGAAACGCCTTCGGAGATCCGAAGAGGAATTGATCCGAGCACGTTTTCACTCTGCTCAACACCACCTATGAGCATGTTCTCCTGACAGAAGGGGAAATGATACCGAAGCCGAACAACCGCAAACTCCCTCGCAGAACGAGAAGGACACATGAGTCTTCTGCCGATATCATCAGTACAATGGCCATGACACAGAATCGTGCATCGCCCTTCGGAGAATTGTCGAACGCCTCATCAACGACGGCAAGCTGGGTCAGTATTTGGGAACCAAACCATCGTCGGATAAACCCTCCAATCGGCAGATCAATATGATCAGTGGAGGAGCTCCCCTCACCGAAACCAGCAGCCGATCCATGAAGGATTATGTCCGTGCCGTTCGGCACCCCCAAATCCTCAGCGTGGCAGGAGGACGCAACGACAAAATCCGACGAATCGGTTGGGAACCTATCACCTTTTCCGAAGAAGAGGAACGAGGCATCATCTTCCCCCATTCAGATCCTATGATCATCCAAGCCGACATCTCCGACTTCGACGTAAGCCGAATCCTCATTCGACACCGGCAGTTCGGTCAATGTCCTATTCGCCGACGCCTCCAATGCCTTCGGCATAGATCCACACCATCTGAACAAAGACATCACCCTTCTTCTGAGCTTCTCTGGTGACGTGATCGAACCAATCGGCAGTGTTCTGCTTCCGTTCGCGGTTGGTACCGTTCCCAGACGAACGATCATCTATACCCACTTTTTGGTAGTCGATTGCCCAACGGCATACAATGCCATCATCGGCAGGACGGCGCTCACAAAAATTTCTCAATCACCTCTCGTGCCGAACGGCAGGCGCACAGTGGTCGATCTCTCAATCACCTCTCGTGCCGAACGGCAGGTGCACATTGGTCGATTTCTCAATCACCTCTCGTGCCGAACGGCAGGCGCACAGTGGATGATTTCTCAATCACCTCTCGTGCCGAACGGCAGGCGCACAGTGGATGATTTCTCAATCACCTCTCGTGCCGAACGGCAAGCGCACAGTGGACGATTTCTCAATCACCTCTCGTGCCGAACGGCAGGCGCACATTGGACGATTTCTCAATCACCTCTCGTGCCGAACGGCAGGCGTTTCAAAACCCTGACCTACACTGGCCTCTCCAACCATTCGGCACATGATGCCGTCTCTCTTTTCCAAGCTCCCTCGCTTGGCCACTTGGGGGACTACATACCACCATCGGCAGCTATGAGACCGTCAATTCTGGTTAGAATGCCGAAGACATATTCAAGTCCCCAACCGAGAAGCTTCTCAATCGGCAACTTGGGGGACTCCTGTTTGTACCATATCTGACCCTCCACTCATACAACGACACGTGGATCATGTAAACTCACCCAAGTACCCAAGGCCTCAAACAATCAGCATAGGCTACCGATGGTATTGTCTCAAAGCCACATACAACCACTACAGGCCCAACACAGTCTACAATCGGCACCCTATACCGATTGTGCATAATACAGCCTCGAAGCACCCGCCCAAAATATCTAAGGACTCGTGTCAACCTCAGGGCCCTCCCACGAGTCCCACATCGGAAATGAGTACTAGGAGCATCCAATATGCTCTCTATAAATAGACCCCTTCACTACAATACAAGGGTAAGACTTTTCAGCTTGACTTTTATACTTCTATATGGTCAACAGCAAGAGCTCTTATAAACAATCTTACTTGAGCATCGGAGGGTCTTAGGCTGGTTCCACACCGGTTCCATAGACCTCACGAGCTTCGCTTATCTTCCCTTCAGGATCAGCATCCGAGGACAGGAGGAATCTCCCTCAATCACTCAAATCGATCTCCTAGATCGTCCACACCTCTTGTAAGTTGCACTCATCTCTGTCCGTTCAGTTTTAGTGCCAACAGAAGGAATGAACTTCTTCAACCATTGCCCGTTAATAGGGTGTTGGTGGGGAGTTCCGTCCCTGCCTCCAGTAGGTAAGCTCCTTTTCCCAGGATTCGATGTACCGCAAATGGACCTTCCCAAGTTGGGCTCCACTTCCCAAATTCTGACACGTGGGCTCCTAGGGGTAGAATAGCTCGCCAGACTAGTTCTCCTTCTTCAAACGTCTTTCCTCGGACCCTTTTGTTGTAGGCACGAGCTCCTGCCTGTTTGCCAACCATGAGGTGATTCAGGGCTTTATCCCGAATCGGACTAAGCTCTTCCAATTCCTTCATCATGGATTCGATGTACGTTGCGTCATCCACGTCAGGTTGTTTCTCTAAGCGTAGAGATTGCACGTTGATTTCAACTGGAGAACTGCATCGTGACCGTATGTTAATGCGAAAGGGGTAGTACCGATAGATGTCTTCTTTGAGGTCCGATCTGCCCAAAGCGCCTTGGACAACCTTTCGTGCCAGTCCCTAGGATTGTTTTCGGCCATCTTTTTGATGATGTTGATCAAGACTTTGTTGGTGGATTCTGCCTGACCATTTGCCCGTGGGAAGTAGGGACTCGGACTGAACGAACTTGATGCCGTAGGCGTCCAAGAAGTCCTGAATCTCCTTGGAAATGAAGGATGTACCTCTGTCGAGTCGTGATCGTTTCCGGGATTCCAAACCTATGGATGATGTGTTGTTTAATGAAGGTGATCACGATTGAAGAAGAAATGGATTTAACTGCACTCGCCTCTACCCACTTTGTGAAGTAATCGGTGGCTACGATAATGAACGTGTGCTCATTACTTGAACTAGGCACGATTTTGCTTACAAAATCCATAGCCCATCCTCTGAAAGGTCGAGGTTTGACGATCGGATTTAAGGGAATAGCTGGTAGGTGCTGTATCGGACCATTCCTTTGACAATCCTCGCAGCCTTTGGCATAGTTAAAGCAATCATTTTCCATGGTTGGCCAGAAATAACCATATCTTTTAATCAGCCATCTCATCTTTTTCCCGGATTGGTGAGCACCACAGGATCCTTCGTGAATCTCTCCCATGACTCTCATGGATTCTTTCGGCCCTAGACATCTCAAGAGGACTCCTTCCTTGGTTCGTCGAACAAATCGCCATTCATAACTAGGAATTTGGTGGCGTGATATTTGACTTTCCTGCTCACCCTTGGAGATGGGTTGGTCAGGTAGTCAATCAGAGGTTTTCTCCAATCTCCGATTTGCACTTCATTTGTGTTTATTTCAGAGATTCATTCCTCTACTAAGGATTGAAGGTAGTGACCTCTTCTAAACTGTGATGACCCTTTCGGACTGGTGTTCCTAAATCTGGATGCCAGATGCTATTTGTGCCATTTCATTGGCCGCCAGTTGTCGTTTCTTGGGACATATTTGACCGATATTTCTCTGAACATAGAGCTCAGATTGCGGGCTGCGACATAGTAGGCTGCCATAGTCGGATCCCTGCATTTATATTCATTTGTCAATTGCTTGATTATCAACTGAGAGTCTCCAAAGACCTCTAGGTGGGTAACCCCCAGTTCTAGTACCATTTCCAGGCCGATGATCAGAGCTTCATATTCGGCCCTATTGTTGGTACCTGCCAAAATGAGCTGAAATGAATATGCATACTTGGGTCCAAATGGGTCTTCAATGACAATGCCTGCGCCAGCTGTCCATTCTGACCTAAACCGTCGAAAAATAATTTCCATGGCTTGACCTGGACAGTTTTTACGGGAATTAAAATTTTTCCTTGTTGACCGGGTAACTTTCCAAAAACATTCTTGATTTTTATTTTTGGAGCTATCTATTCGAGTGGAAAGCCTAGGTTGGCTATTTCCATAGTGCTTAGATCCTCAATTTCGACACAAGGATGGGCGGCTGAAAAAGTCCTGCAATAGCCTGCCCTTTGACTGCCTTCTGAGGGATGTATCTGAAATTGAACTCTGAAAGAGCCAGAATCCATTTCCCCAATCGTCCCCTTAACACGGGTCTGTTGAGCATGTATTTGATCATATCAGTTTTGGCTATTATATGAACAGTAAAAGGCAACATGTAGTGTCGTAACTTCACTGCCTGAAATACAACGCAAGGCAGAACTTTTCAATGGCAGAGTAACGAGTCTCAACCTCCTGTAATATTCTACTTAAATAAAATACAACCTGTTCTTTGCCCTCTACATTGTCTTGGGCTAGTAAGCTACCGATGGAATTATCTGAGGCGGAAATATACAATTTCAGAGGAACACCCTTTCTTGGGGGTGTGAGCACCGGTGGGTTACTCAGGACCTGCTTTATCTGATCAAATGCCTCCTGTTGGATTGGTCCCCATACGAACGGATCTTTGTCTTTGATTCTTAACAAAGGAGAGAAGGGTTGGACTTTTCCAGGAGAATTGGCGATGAATCGCCTTAGAAAATTGATCTTCCCAGGAGGCTCTGCAATTCTTTCTTGCTGCGAGGAGCAG
Organism: Prunus fruticosa; assembly: GCA_018703695.1. Lineage (NCBI taxonomy): Eukaryota > Viridiplantae > Streptophyta > Magnoliopsida > Rosales > Rosaceae > Prunus > Prunus fruticosa. The sequence continues at coordinate 2,620,739 of CM031918.1, forward strand.
GGGCATCAATGATTGCCTTGGCTTTATTCTTGTCCACTTCGATTCCTCTCTGATGTACTAAAAAACCCAGGAAGTTTCCTGCCTGGACGCCGAAAGCGCATTTTTTTGGATTCATTTTCAGTTGATGCTTCCGCATTCTGATGAAAGCTTTCCTGAGGTCTTCCACATAATCCTCCTGTTCCTTTGATTTGATGACCACGTCATCTATATATACTTCCAGGGTGTGCCCGATCATATCATGGAAAATGGCGTTCATTGCCCTTTGATACGTGGCTCCTGCATTTTTTAGCCCGAAAGGCATGACCAGGTATTCATATGCTCCTACATGTCCTGGGCATCTGAATGCTGTCTTATGAATGTCCTCTTCAGCCACCATGATTTGGTTATACCCTGCGTTGCCATCCATGAATGATAGAATCTTGTTGCGAGCTGCCCCGTCGATCAACATATCGGCCATTGGCATAGGGTATTCGTCCTTTGGGGTGGCTTCGTTCAAGTTTCTGTAGTCGACACATACTCTCGCAGCCTTGGTGACCTTTTTCAGAACGGGCACGATGTTTGCCAACCATTCGACATATCGGGCTGGCCTAATGAATCCCGCCCTCAATAATCTTTGGATTTCTTCCTTTACCTTCAACTCAGTTTCGACTGACATCCTTCGTTTTAACTGCTTTACCGGTTTTTGCATCCTTTGACTGATCACCTAAGGTTTTATGCGTTATGCTCTTGTTGGGAAGGTTTGGGGATCATCTTCATTCCATCCATTAGCAACTTATGTGATTTGGTTTCTAGGTCTCCTAATGTAAACACCATGCTTGGGGTCCTTGTGATGTTCAATGCAATTTGATCCAAACACCATGGACTTATTTGTGAGCATCTTCATGAGTGAATCAATTTGTTTACTTGCTGCCATAACATGATTAGAACAATTAGGGTGGATTCTAAAACCTCACCATCTTGTCTTAGTTCTTTTCTTTCTTCTTGTTTTGTTTCTCTTGTTTCCATTTCTGTTTTGTGTAGGAAAACTGAGTTGGATCATTCAATCACCAATCCCTGTGGAATCGACCTCGCACTTACATACGCTAAACTACCAACGGTTCGTGCACTTGCGAGTATCACAAGTTGAGGATGCAGTGAATCCATTTTGGTGCAGCTGAATCTACGCAACAAGTTTTTGGCGCCGTTGCCGGGGATCGGTAACATTGCTTGATTCTATTTGGTTTTCCTACTTTTTATTTATTTTTAGCTTTTTTTTATAACTGGACAGTTTCATGTTTTGAAGTTAATGAGGTTAAATGATAAGTTGTGTTTGTAGTCCAACGGACAAGGACAATTGCCTGACAAGCAAGAGAACTGGGTTTGAGTCCCAGCTTACACAACACCAAAGAAAGGGTTCAAGTAGCATGTTGATTATTGCTAGTTTCTGGTTTCATTCACTTGCTCTTAATTAAATATCTTGTTCAAGTTTACATAAACACCATATGACTCTTGGACTGATTAGTGAATGGATGGGTAGATATTGAAGACAAACACCATGTTTAAATTCTACTTGGTTCTTTATTGTTCTTCTTGTTCTTAATGGGTTTGGAATTTGTGTTTAGACTAAACACCATAGCTAAATGCTTTTTCTGAATACTTGATTAAAACCACACACCATATGGATAATCATATTTGAGAAAGAACGAACGAACTCCATAAGCTAGTTTGATTTACTTTGATGCTTGTTACTTTGAAGCATGGAATTTGATGTTTGTGGTGAAGTTGAATCCCTAATCTTGATGTTTTAGTTTAGTTTATCATTTTCATTTATGTTATGGTTTCCTAATCCAATAAATCTAAAAATCTGTTTCCTCATCCTTTTAATTCTATTTCAAGTTTCCTTGTCTTTCTTTTAATTATTTCTGAAGTAGCTCAATAAGAAAGAGGGAGAGGAGACAACCCAATCCATAGAAACATGGAGTATGGAGCAGCGGAGAAGTCGACCTCCAGCTGCTATGGCCAACCACTCTCCAGCTAATCACCTCAAAGGGGAAGCATTCCAATCATATCTCTTTCATTTGTATAATAATTGCTACTCATGCTTAGTTTTTCTCATTTTCTGTTTTGTTTTTGTTAGGGTTTTCTTTTCCTTGATGTGGGAGAAACATGATGAGCAGTTGACCCAAATACTCAAAGAAGAACATGTGCTGCCATACTATGTGCATTTCCCTCTCATTGTCTTCAAGGGGAAGTTCTAAACTCTCTTTCTTTTTCTTTTTTCATTTCATTTCTTTACCCTGGATTTCATGTGCATTGCATGCTTTGGATTCAAATATTTAGGGCAATGCATCATTTAAGTTTGGGGGTGCTGGAAATTTTTTTTTAGTTGCTGGAAAGTTTTTTAGTTTTTGTGTTTGTGTCTGGAAACGTAGGCTTCTCCATTGCTAAAATTTTTATTTTCTGCTACTGTTTTGAAAGTTTGGTCCACGTTGTGTTCTTCATTTTTTCATGTTGAATCCAACGACATAAAGAACGTTAAATTTGACCAAGTGGTTTGAAAGTTACATGTCAAAACAGATTAGATGTTGAAATTGAGCAAAACAGCAATTTGAAACCTCACGTTTTTCTTTTTCTGTTTCTTTTTCTTTGAGTCATTTTTAGTTTTCCTTCCCACACCAATGATAAATCTTGAGTCTAACTTCTAATATGGCTCTTAGGAATTTGATAAGCATTGTGTTAGGTCTGAATCTTATTCTTTTGCTAGCTAAGTCTCACATAATTATTCTTGAGCTTTCTATGCACTTTAGCCATGATTATACAACTCTTGCATGTCTTACCCAATTGTATGCATTTTTGCTTGTGTGATTCACTGGAATGTTAAGTTATAACTAAGATATGATTTAGGCCATCTTTGTTAAAGCCTCTTTCTTTTTCCTCCATCAACCCATACAATACATATTCCATTGTAAACCCTTTTGTGCTCAAACACTTAGCCATTTCTTTCTATCACCTTATCATCCATTAAACATCCTACCATCTAGGGGACATGTAGAGTATGATTGTATTTCAGATTGTAATGCATTCAAGGCAACAAATGAGCTGGAAAAAAAAAATTAAATAAAAAGAGAAAAGAAGTGTGGCCAATGTAGTCACGACCCTAGGGTGATATAAGGAGAAATCAAGGTGATCTAGGGTAAAGAGCCGCAAAATTGGGCCAAATATTATACAAAGTGTGTAAATGTCAAAATCAAATTGTGAAGTGATTCAATTGCAAAATCTGGTGTTGTGAGCTCTTCAATTTAAGTGCCTTACATTTCAAATGTCAATGATCTTGTTTACATGTCATGCTCTACTTTGTTCTTTAGACCTTGTGTTTCCATATCCATTCCTTTTCTAACCATTACATTACATCCATGAGTAAAGTCCTATTGATTTTGGTTTAGCTTGGCAAACTTGTGTTCATTCTTGCAGGAATTCATATCGTTGTTTGAGAAGCATGAGTTGTATCTTCATGGCTATTTCACACACACACCTTGAGCATGATTTTTGTGAGATTGCGGTAGCACTTGAATAATGTTTAGAACTTCTTTAGTGCTTGTTTTGTTCCTTGTTGAGCCATGTCTATGAAGTTTAAAATTTCTGTTCGGTTGGAAGGTTAACGTTTTTGTTTTTGTTTTTGTTTTGTTTTTGTTTTTTGTTTTGTTTAGACTAACAAATCTATTAGGTTTTCTAACCACTTTGTTTTGTAGAGTCAGGAAAAACGTTTGTGGGTATTCGTATCTGTTAAACCCTCAGGAGACACAACTCCTCCTACTAGGGATGCCTAGAGGTTTAAAGGCTTGTTGCATACGCTCAATGCAATCGAGTTACCTACGAAAGTGGTCTTGTTAACTTCGTATTTTGTTTTGTTTTTCTTCGTTTTCCTTTTGTTTTGCTCGAGGACTAGCAAAATCTAAGTTTGGGGGTGTGTTAAGCTCATATTTTCATACATATTCATGCCCAATTTACTTACTCATTTTGCTTAGTTTCTTAGAATTTTGAGTTATTTGCCTCTCTTTGTGTGTTTTGTAGGCCAAGAGAGCAAAAGAGCATAATTCATGCAATTCAAGCATGTTAAGGCCTCATTTGGATGCATGGAATACACTTGAGGCATTTGAAGCAAAATGGTGCAAAAACGTGCAAAAACTGGAGCATGAGTTAGAAGTTCATTTCGGACTTATCTTCTTCATCCGAACTTGGATTGGGCCAATACTTATGTGGTTGGATCAATGACATTCGGAACTTCAAAATTGACATCTTAAAGTCATCATTTGATTCAGCCCAACCCAATTCGTGAGCCCATGGAAATACACATCATGCTGACAGGAAGATGAGCTCATTGCATGCTTGGTCATGATGAGCTAGGCATGAGCTATTGGTTTCTGAATGGAAGCTTGGTCATGCTGACATGAGGATGAGCTAGGGCTGCTAGTGGGATTTAGTGGAGCAACCATTTCTGATTTTCTAATGCAAGTGTTGAGTCCATTAGCCATATTCAATTCAGATTTCCCACTCCCCTCTCCCTATAAATACCACTTCCATTCCACATTCAATACACATCCTGAGATCCATCATTCACACTTCCATTGTACACAAAGAGAGGGAAAGTTGAGAGTCACAAAGGGAGAGAAGGGAGAAGGCAGCAGCTGGGAGGCTTTGGCCTCCTGGCAGCCATGGAGATGAATCTTTTCCATCTCTAGCATGTTGTCCTTATCTTCTTCTCCTCCCTTTGTCTTTTATTTTCTTCTTGTATTTTCTTTGTTTTGCTTTGTTTTTCTGTTATTAGTTGTAATAAACATCTTGCTAGTCTTGTATCATGGTTTGAGTTTATAAAGTTTGATTTCATTCATGAATTCTTCTTCACTGTTTTAATGGAGCTGTTTTGCATCCTTTGACTGATCACCTAAGGTTTTATGCGTTATGCTCTTGTTGGGAAGGTTTGGGGATCATCTTCATTCCATCCATTAGCAACTTATGTGATTTGGTTTCTAGGTCTCCTAATGTAAACACCATGCTTGGGGTCCTTGTGATGTTCAATGCAATTTGATCCAAACACCATGGACTTATTTGTGAGCATCTTCATGAGTGAATCAATTTGTTTACTTGCTGCCATAACATGATTAGAACAATTAGGGTGGATTCTAAAACCTCACCATCTTGTCTTAGTTCTTTTCTTTCTTCTTGTTTTGTTTCTCTTGTTTCCATTTCTGTTTTGTGTAGGAAAACTGAGTTGGATCATTCAATCACCAATCCCTGTGGAATCGACCTCGCACTTACATACGCTAAACTACCAACGGTTCGTGCACTTGCGAGTATCACAAGTTGAGGATGCAGTGAATCCATTTTGGTGCAGCTGAATCTACTCGACTGATCCTCTTGTGATCTATAGAAAGCTGGGAGGATGTACACCATATTTATGGGCATAGTTTTCTGAACAGTGGGCACCGATTCAATTTCCCTGACATTCTTTCTTCTTGGTGGCAATTTTTGAGGTTGTTGGGTCTGCAGCTCGTCCTGTTGTGACATTGGTCCTTGGGTCCCCTTCCAAGGTTCCGAACGTCAAAGCCGGAGTGTGATGAGGCTGTTCACCTCCCTTTTCGATTCAGATTTTTAATCCTAAGGCGGCTTTGAATTCCTCATGATCGAGTTCGTAATTCAACCAGTCATCATCCTCTTCTTCGGACGTGTTCTCATCTTCTTCTTCTTCCAAGGATAATTTGGCCCGAATCATCTTTTGCGGCATTATCACTTTTAAACTGGGCCTTGATGGTCCGGCTTCGGGCTTTGCCTCCATTGCTTCTTTAGTACTCTGTCGCGCGAAACGTCTTCATTTTCAACCCTTGCAGGGCGTTTGAGGATAGTTTTGCCTATTGGAAGCCTTTGTATTTTTGAGTAAAATGGCGATTGGTCAACTGAAGCCTGGTGTTGCGGTTTTAGCCCTCTTGATTCCTGCTCTTCCTGGATCCTTGGAAAAGACGGCGATGCTTTCGGTCTAAGAACTCCAATGGTTGGTCATTTTCGACTTTGCATTTCATGATCCCTGTCTTCGGCGTTGGCAATAGAATCAAGGTTGACCGCCTGGCTTTCCAAAAGTCTTCCTGGCTTTCCCATATTGCCTTCTGACTCTCCGGGCTTGGGTATTGGTCAATTCCTTTTTGGGCTTACCTCATTTTCCCGCTAGGTACCACCTGCCGTTTCGGACCGTTGCAACCCTTCCGGGCTCGATTGGCTTTACGTTGGTCGAGTTGGATGTGGCGGATGGCCTGCTATTTCCTTCATTCCGAATGCGCATTTTTCCAGGCTTAGCAGATGATGCTCCCGGATTAAGGTCGGACCAATCTTGTGCGCCATTCGTCTCTATCTTCTAGTTTCATGCGTTCGGCATTCTTAGGTATGAATGGCTCCTGGGTGGCTGTTCCGCTTACCTCTCGAAACTTTTCAAAGTTACCCTTCGGGCCCTGACGTGGGCTAAAAGGTCCATAGTTTCGGGCTTCGACCTATGATAGTTCCTGGTCAGCTTCGACCATATTTTGAAGTAATCGTTCATCTATGTTTCCTCCTCCAGCAGGTATCTCGAGCTCGCACTCACATTTGCATCGGCTGCACATCACAATACCGGCCGTGATGGTTGCCTTTGGTCTTTTTATCATTGACGAGGTAGCCTTCATTGCTTTCTCAACGTCCAGGACGATCCTCCCTTTTATTCTGCCTTTTCAGGCCAGTGACCCCGACCATGTGGGTAGGAAATGGCTCGTTGTCGACTCTCATAGAGGTTGGTTTATCCAGGAGGATCTTGCCTTCGTTAATGAGATCCTGGATGGCATCCCTGAACTGAACACAATTATTAATAGCATGAGAAAAGGAATTATGCCACTTACAGAACAATTTCCCTTTTACTTCTTCTTGCTTTGGGAATACGTGTTTTTCGTCCGGTTTGATCATCTTCCCTCTAAGCAGTTCATCAAAGATGTTTTCCGCCTTGGAGAGATCAAAGGAATATGATTTATGTTTTTGCTTGTAAGGCACGAAACCTCCGGTTGGTGGAGGGTTACTCCGCTGTTCTTTTCCAGGTCTCTCATCACTGCCTTGCAGGTGACTGGACTCTTGATTTGAACGATCTCCGCGAGTGATACTTCCGAACCAACGTTTTCCTCACTGGCTTCAGCAAATTCGTTGATGACTTCCAGATGATGGACCGGGTTCTTGAAGTAGACGGGCTTAGAACTGTTTCTTCTTTGTGCCTCTTCTTGGAGCAGCGTTCATATTTCCAAGCTCGTTGAGCCACATCTTGCAGATCCACGAACTCCTGAATCGTCGAATTTCTTTCGAAGAGATAGCCTAAGAGCATTCTGGGCCATCTTGATGAAGTGCTTTTCATCCATGGGGATTTTGCATTTCATCTTGAGTTTTTTAAAACGGGCGATGAAATCTTGTACCGTTTCATGTTCTCCCTGCTTCATATCAGTTAAGTCATTGATAGTGACCTCGGGTTCGGGCCGATAGTATTGCTCCATAAAAGCTCCTTCCATCTCCGCCCATCCTGTAATGGAGTTCGGGCCCAAGTTTGAATACCATGTGAATGCTTGGCCCGAGAGGGAGCTTCCGAACAATCTCAGTTTTAGAAGAGGCTGGGTGTCAATAGCCACGCATTGGGCCGAGAAGCGCCCAATATGTTCCAATGCTGACGCGTACAAATCTTCTCCATTAAACAGACTGAAATTTGGTACCTTGAATCCTCTTGGGAACGGCAAATCATCGACATACGCGGGATATGGCCTCTGGTACGTGGGTCGAGCCGCCCTTCTGATTCCAGCCGGACCATTATAAACGAGCTGCCTCAGCCCTTCTATTTCATTTCATACGGCCTCATCCGGATGGGGTCCTGGAGGTGGTTGGATATCGACCTGAGGGTTCTGACCTGCTTCATCGTCGTCGTCAGAATCTTGAGACTGCCCGTGGTCCTTGCATGATCTCACCTAGCCCGTCCGTTACCCCCATTATGACCGTTGTTGTGGGCAATGTGGACGTTGGATCCTGTAGGTTCTCTCCATTTCTCAGCGTACATATTCTTTCGGACGAGTCCTGGTGGCAAGGCGGCCTCGCCGGTTCTTGGTGCTTGATATTTGGAAGAAATACCGGAAGGTGTGAACCGCTGACCTCCCGTTTCCTTGGATGGACTGCTTGCTTGGGTAGCGATTGGACCAACGAGCGCCATATCGGGAGTGACTGCGTTAGTAACCTGAAAAGGTGTTCCGTAAGAACTTCCTATCACCATTTTGGGGGACGTCGAGTTGGCATGGCCGCTGGTTTGACCCGGAGAATATCTCTCGAGCTCCTGAGAGGGTGTTTTCATTTTCGAGGAGCCCTTTTTCTTTCCTGGGCGCGTCCTCTTCTTGTGCCATTCGTATGATACGTTCGAAGATTTGACTTCAGGTGAGCCCTAGTCTCATTACCTTGTAGAGTGGTGTTCTCATATCCTCTTTCAACGGTTTGGACGAGGCTCTCGGACATGTGATTCATGGAGTTGGTCATGGAAGTGGTCATCGTCTCTGAAAACCTTCTCTCATGGCCTTTTCCAGTCGTTCGAAGGGGTATTCCGTGGATGATTCCATTGACTCTGTGTCCACGATCCCTTTGTTCCTCTCGTCAGTGGCTTGTGTGGACTCCGCCATATAGACTTTCCTTCTGGTCCTCCTCACCATACACGAGTGAAAGTCCCATCTGGGCGTGCCAAAAATATGTTGGTCCTTTTTTCCAGAATGTAATCTTTTCGCCTATTGTCGCAGGAGGCGTGCTCGGAAGAACACAGGAATTGTTGGACCTACACCAATGCCCCGATTATGTCTTCTTGGCCCACGCAAATGTTATTTCAATATTCAACGAGATTGAAAGTTGAATCAGGTTGATGAGAGATCCGGTCCAGCCCTACCTTGGGCCTAACCTCCGAACTTCTTCTGATTCATGAGTTCTGCATTATAGGCGTGCCACTGTTGGAAGTATGACCAGTCCAACAGACCTGGTATGAGCGAGTGTAGTTAGTTTTTTGTGGAGTTTGCCCTTTCTTTCTGAACCTCTGCTCAAGCCATTGTGCACCAGGTGGGGTCCTGGCCTGGGTTGGTTCTTTTCTATGCCCCAGTTAAGAGGACTTCACAATTCTTTCTCTCGTGTATATGTCGGCTGTGGTTGGTGCGAGCGACACCTATCCAAGCAAGGATAAAGGACAAGATTCTTGGTCAGCAAACACCTTGTGTGGGTTTACAGACCTAAGTTTGAGTTCGAATATATATCTATATAATTTAACCACAGTTTCGGGCCCAACTATGTGACTTTCGGGCCCCGATTGGTTCGTATCCTTCAAGCCTGCGTGGCCCGATTCGGGCTAAAAACCCTCCGTGATATCCATAACTTAAACGAAATGAAAGCGAAACAGCTTAAAGATTACAGATATGAAAATGGAAGCAGATATAAAACGTATCAGAATCCTTAAGAAATGGGTTCCATCACTTTCATTTACTTAGTTCATACATTAGTGATAAAGACGGCAGAGATCCATATTCATTAATTCCAAATTAAGAAATACATTATCCCTGTGATCTAAGGTTCATAGCCTACCTGCATTATACAAATTCAAATTGAATATTTTCAGAAGTTAATCATACCATGGAAATGGCAGAGAAGTAAAAAGATGAACGCAGAGATCGTCTGGTTATCTGAAGTCTGAACGAGATAGCTGGAATGCCTTGAGTGCTTTTTTGAGTGTTTTACAAGACGTTGCGTCTGGTTTTTGGAGAGAGAGTCCCCTTCTTCTGTGCTAGAGGCTCTCTATTTATAGGAGCAGAAGAAGTCTCAAGTGATGATGACTGAGCAAGGACATTTGGCTGTTGTCCAAAGTCAGCTTGCTCCTGACTTGACGTCCTGAACTGGTCCGTAGAGGAGAAGATTGATCTTTCTGACAAGAACCGCTGGTCTTTTGAACTGGCTCTTTGGTCTGAAGCGTCTTCGTCCTTTAGCGATTTGATGTGCAAGCTGGCTTCTTACCTGGCTTAGAGGCTTCCTTCGGCGGCTGGTTTTCCTTATTGGAAGAAAGAAAAGTCAAATCTTCATTTAATGTTGATGTTCCTTCTCTAACCTCGCGTGGGTTCGGAACGGTTTCCGATTTTTCACTTTTTCAGTGGTCCAATCGCTTTGGGCCTTCTGCCCTTGAGCTTGGTTTGCCTTGAACTTGCTTAGGTGTTTATTTTAAACACGAAAAGCCCTTCTGAAATATAACCCATAGACAATTATTGGGCTTGGGCCCTTGCCATATTCCTTTTTCTGGGGGAGGTAACCATTTTTGGTCCATTGACCAAAATTGGGTACAAACAGAACCATAACGGATCCCGCGTGATTCCTGATTTCCTTTGGCTCAATTTGTTGCCCTTTAGCTCCCACTTGCTTAATCAGTGATCTTTTTAGGAGTAAAATATAAAATTGGAAATTGTTTGGATCTCTTGCCCTTGGTTTATTTATATATATTTTTTTTATCTTTTAATCTCATTTTCAGTAGGAAGCTCTTGACGAAACTTGCATCCATCAGTCAAATGAATGAAACTAGAAAATAAGGAATCAGTACTTTTTTTTTATGGGGAAAGAGGAAAATTACAAGCAAAAACCACGATGGCACGCAGTGAAGGAATCAGTACTTGATCGCTAAATAGGAATGGCAATAACAACGCCTTTTAATAATTTATTTTTAATAAATAGAAAAGAGAGTCCATATAATAAAATAACATAATCTCACCGAATTACAAAAGATTTTTAATATTGCATAAATTAAAAACAGACTACACATAACCTCAGTTCACTGCTTCTTCGTCTTCTTCACTGCTGGACGCCGAGTCGGTTTCTTCACTGGACTCAACTTGTTTTTCTTTGCCATGGCTTTTTTTATACGTGTAGCTGTTACCAAACCCAAAAATTCCTACCCTGTCCGATTTACTCCCCTTTATTGTATTCTTAGCAATTCTGAACTCATTGCCGCCTCTGCCATTCTTTTTTTTTATTTCCTCTCTCCTTACTGGAGTTGTTGCTGTTTTGTTGGTCGATGCTCGCTTTAGAATCCTCAGAGACTCTTTTCTGGTCACCGATTGGAGGCTTCAGAAATAGGTGGCCGGTAGACATTTTCACCATGGATTGGATACATGTTGTTAACTTCTGAGTCCTTTATAGAAAAATAATGGAATGGATGGGTCCTTGTGTGGAATTATTGTCTGCGTATGCATGATGACTTTTTTAAAAGGGAGCTTTAGATATAACCAAAATAGGAGGAGAGATGAAAATGGGACATTGATTATTGTTTAACATGCAGGCACGGAATTGAAATGTCAAGTTTAATCAAACTGTACACGGCTGCTTTGACCACACAACGTATGGATTAATCACAAAATTATGTTGAATGTTCTTGCTGAGTTTTACTTAAAAGACAAAATGGTGTGCCAACGAGGTCTAACTGAGTGGAAAATGGCTCAGATTTGGAACTTTCATGATATCATAATTGTGTGTGTGTGAAATTCCATTTCCCTATAATTTAGACTATCAATTATACTTTTTTTTTAAAAAAAAAAGAAGGCAAGATGGTGCTTTATTTTAATTTTATGTAAAAATGGACTGAATATTAAAGAGATTTAATTACATAAGCAATGTGCAAGTTCACTAAACCGAGGAGTTGGGCCTTTTTAATCATTGCTTTCTTGATAGAAAACAATATTGAACTCTCCTAGTAAAATTTCTTACTTTTTATTTTTATTTTAAGATTAATTAATTATGAGGCTTCTAGTGTTTCGGAAAAATTATAATTTAATTATAAATGGAAAAGAAATGAATGTTCCATTCCATATATATATATATATATAAATATTATTCCAATTTCCATGATAGAAAAGGGTTCAGATTTGAGGAGAAAATGGGTGGTGTGACGTTGTCAATGAAGACGAAGACGGCGAAGATCTGTTTCTTTCTTTTTCCACTGGAAGGTGAAGAAAATGGGTGGTGTGGGGTTTTCTTCTTATTTTTAATTGATTTTTATATAAATATTTTATTACACCTAAATATAAAAAATAAAAATAAAACCAAACTGTGGAACCCATAAATGCCACATAGGCAACTAACGGAGAATCTAACGAAAAGCCTAACCTTGGAATCACATTGTAACAAATTTAAAAGATCGGAGTATGTAATTGTAAAAATTAAGAAGATAGGGACTAACATGTCTTAAGGGTGTAACCACGAGGTACTAAACTGTAATTAACCCTTCAATTTATCAAATTTAAAAATAATTGGGTGTAAATTGATGAAATTGAAACTCTGGGGGCCTATATTAAAAATGACCCCAAACATTCAAAGGGTCTTTTGACGTTAGCCCTAACATTTATAGTAATTTTTTTGATGTGATAGTCATCATCAGGATCGATTTTTTATTTTTTCGACCAATGAAAAAAAAAGTAAATTAAAAAAAATGAAAAGATCAAATATTTTTATTTTAAAAAGAGCCCAAGAAGAAACACCACAATGAAATCAGGCCCATAATGTTTTCATCATAAAAAAAAAATAGGAAAAAAAAAGAAGAAGGAAGAACTCTAAACCCAAATTCCCATTTTCGCCCCCTAACATAAAATGGAGAGTTTTAACTTGAATAAAATGGTAGAAATGGTATAATTGGACATAAATACACTGACGGTGTGAATATAATTGACAGAATTCTTTATTGTTCTTAAATTGCTACAATCATGAAACTATGGTAAAAGTGACCAAATTGAGACTACAGGGACCAAATGTGAAAAAGAGACAAATTTGGCCTCCAATTAATGTGTTACCATCTGTAACCCATGCTAGTTTTTTAAGCTAGGGACCATATACATAATTGCCAACATGTGGTTCCCCTGTTTCCACTCCAGATATTTTTCAGACATCCTTTCGATTCTTGGTCGCTATAATTGCCAACGTTCTTCACTCATGGAGCTTCTTCTGATCATGATTTTGATCACAAGCGAGAGAGATATAAAACAACCAATATATATGATCACAAGCGAGAGAGATAAGAGTTACTGGGGAAGTAAGAGACTACTAATGGAGCTTCTGATGAAGACTTTGATTTGCATTTGGATTCCTTTCACGCTTTCACTCCAGAAGAGCCTCCGGCATCATCGGAAACCCGTTGTGATGACAACGACGGCATGAAGCAATTCGAAAAAGCTGAGAAGAAAGCCATTAATTAGTGTTGATAAAATTTACTCTCTGTTGTAACTTGTATGGCTAAAAGGAATTCCTCAGGTAGTTTTTTAGCTGAGGAAAAGTAGCTGAGTTTTGTGGAGGGCCAAAGACTAAGAATGAGAGAACTGTTTGATGAGGATCAAGTCAACACGGTATTTTTATAGTGGGATTTTTTGTTAACTACATCGAACTTGGAGGACAAGCAATCAAGCAAGTCATCAGATGGTTCTGTCCATTTTCTTGGTATCGTGGCTGCTTTGACTCCTCTGTATACGACCAAAAACATTGTAACTTTCATAAAGCAAAGAATACCCAGCTGATTGAAAAAAACTGCAGCCATCAGCGAACGCGTATATATATGGGAAATAGCGGTATATACCCCCCATTTTATAATCTTAACTAAAAATACCACCCCCTCCCCATATTTGTACAACTATCACCTATAAATATACAATTATTGTCCACTTATTGCTGAATTTTCACAAGTTCAGAAATTTTGTTCTCTCTTGGCTCTGTCTCTCTCTTTCAGCCCGTCTCTCTCTCTCTCTCTCAACTCTCTCCGTCGTGTAACTCTCTCTCTCTCTCCGACGCAGTCATCTTCCTCCCTCAGCCATCCAAGCTTAACTCCACAGTTCACATCCACGAGGTACTATTCACGTTCCTTTTCTTAGAAATTTGGGGTTTTTGTGAATTTGGTTTATGGTGTATGGATTTGTATGAAATTGGTTTAGGGGTTTCTTCCAAATTGGTTTAGGGTTTTAGGGTTTAGAGGTTGCTTTGAAATTGGTTTAGGGTTTATGGGTTTGTATGAAATTGGTTTAGGGGTTTCTCTAGAGTCTAGGGTTTGGAATTGCTGAGGGAGAGAGGGACATCAAATAGTTTTTAAAATATAAACTAAAATCAATATCATATGCTTTTTGGTTTTTAAATTTTAGCTATCTAGTCACCCCCAAACATCTCTCATTTCTCCCTCTAAAATAGGAAGGAAAAAAAAAACTTTATCAGACCACAAATGTCGTAGGTATCATTTTCATCTAGTGATGTTAAAGTATTGCCGAAGTTGTTAAAATGAAAATATATTGCGTCAACCTCTATTGGTCATTTACCACACCCCTAGATAGCGAAAATTAGAAGGGTATATGAAACACTTGAAAGATGCTAATTTCTAGTATTGGAAACTAGATGATATTTTGCTTTCATACTTGTTTACTTTGAATTTCATTTAGTGTGATGTCAAAATTTTAATACAAAGCTTGAATAAAAACTACTAATCAAAGTTTATGTGGTTTGTCTCTTTCTGTTCTTTGGTGTAAAATTTCTGACTTACATTAGAATAATCTGGCTGAGGAAGTTTTTAATTGTGTGGTTTGTCAAAAACTATCAGGGAAATTACTGCCTGCACTTTTACATTTTTCTTGCATGATGGCCATTTTGTTCTCTTGCTTCCTTTTCTGTTGATTTTGAAGGATTTATTGATTATGCAGGATATCAGGAACTCAAATGAAGGCTACAGCGTGTCTTGCAACTTGTAAACGGATAGTTGATTAGAGGAGCTTTTCTGGTCATGAACTTTACTTTTGGACACACACATGCACAATGAACTTTACTGTCTTTGATGGCATTTTTGTTATTTGTTTGATAGGAAGGTGATGTTGCTGTTGCCGTCGACTGACAGACTACTTTTCCTGGGTTGTGGTTGGTGGGTGTTATTGCGGATGCTTACAAGGTTGCTGATTCTCCTTCTAAGGTCTCTCTTTCTCTCTGTTTCTACAAATTCTAAGTTTTTTTTTTTTTTTTATTTTTTACTTTTTTTTAGATTTCTTTTGCTAATTGTAATTGGGTCTTTGTTGCAGAGGTAGAGTTGTTTTGTGCCCAGAAGATTGTGACTTTTTTGAAAGTTCGTAAATGGAAAAGGCAGCTGCCCCTGCGGCTTGGAACCCTCAATTCGGAGGTATTATGCCCTGAATTTTTTACAAAAGAAGAATTGGAATCACCCTATAGAAGGCAAAACAAAAATATATAAGAGGAAAAAAGGAGAAAATTTATCTAATTTCCCTTTTTTCAGTTGTAGTTTTTTTTTTCTCGGTCATTTTGTTTTGTTTTTTTTTTGGGGTTCAGGATGTAGGGTCGATCTAGTTGGTTTACATTGATGTAGTTCCAATATGTAAAGATGGAGTTTATATATATATATACATGATATAGAGTCAATTTCAGACCTTGTTAATGGTATTAGCCTGTGTGGCTTGTGGGAGATTCATTTTGTTTTCTTTCATTTTCTATAAATGATTCTGATTATTTACAACGTTGGACAGACTTCCCTACATCATTTTTATTGTTGGTGGGGGGGGGGGGGGCGCGCCTATTTCGTTACAGGGTTTATTGACTGCATGCTTCCTTGTTCTGGAAGACCTCCTCAGTTTCGTTAGCCGACAAACCTTATGAGGTTGAATGTGAAGTGTTACCTTGCATCTGCATGTTTCATCTTTTAACTTTCTTTTCATGTTTCACGCTGATGCTTGTAGTTATTTCTAGTTTTGCATACAGATTAGCAAATAGGTTATGCATTTACTGTTTAGTCATCTAATGATTTGATATCTAATATTTAGGCATGTGGGAATTTATAGATGTACCGATTATGCATACATATGGGTTTTGCGCTTGTATTAGGAAGTTAGATTCTTGTGGTTCCTCTTCAATGACATGAATTTAAATTGTTGTGCTTCATGATTAGGGTCTGAAGAACAACCATGTAGTAAGAAAGTTGGAGAAGCGTCAACGGATTTGCACCCTTGACCAACATATTGAAGAGTAATTTGGTGGTGGTCGTCTATTGGCTTGTATCTCATCACGACCTGGACAGTGGCTGTGCTGATGGGTATGTGACTTTATTTGCCTATGTCTGTTTCTAGTCAGCAGATATGTCATAGGCATATTAGTGTAGTTACCGTATTGCAAGGGCTGAAATCTGGATGATAACAGCTTCTTTTTATTGTTGTTTTAAAGTGAGGTATGTATGGGTCTTATGAAATTTTTACAGAAATATATTGGAGGGCAAATAATTTTATTTTAGTTTTTTTATTCCCAAATGATACCCAAAACATGTAAGCTTCACACTATGTTAATTTCTGCAGGATGGGAAAACATTGGCCAATGAGTTGGAGGTTGTTAAGGGAATGAAGCTAGACAGGGGCTACATATCCCCTTATTTCATCACCAACCAGAACAATCAGAAATGTGTAAGTTTTAGTTTGATTCAGCGATAACTATGTCTTGAAACTGTTAGAGGGCTGGTTGCTAAAGTTAGTAGCACCTCAAGTCCCTTTTTTTTTGCTTGATGCTGATTATCTTCAAACTTGTGTATGTGCTGATAGGAATTGGAAAATCCTCTAATCATAATCCATGAGAAGAAAATCTCACGTATTTATGTTGTGGTTAAAGTATTGAAGTTGGTTTTGCAGGTTAGCATTTCTCTGGTTAGGTTCACTAGTTTCTTCTTTTTTATTATGAATTGGTTGACAAACTTTTGCTCCTTTTCAGAAGCAAAGGTCTTTGCATTTTGTTATATTTCAGAACCAAAGCTATAAAAGAAAATGGTTTTCCTCTTTGTTAATTGAGAATCATCTGCAGTTATGATTTCAGATCTGTAGATAACTTCTTGTTGCTGATATTGCTACACGGGAGGAGAATAGAACAGCTTGAAAAATGTGCAAGAAGAGAGAGCTAACTCATACACCGAAGAACAAATTGGTGAAGTTAAGATCAAACTAGTAGAATTTGTGAGCTCTCCATGATTTATAATTATAGGTAGGAAGTATGTATGTAATAGAGCAAAGATTGGTTGACTATGTAATAACAATTGAATTTTCAAGTTTTATGAAAGAAATAATTTTTGAGCATATATATTCGTTAATAAAGCATTATAATTGGTTTTCTAGTTAAAATCGTTGTATAGAATCACAGGAAACAAAAACCTAAATGTAACAGCTTGGGAACGTATTAGACGACAGCTTTAAAGATAATAAAATGTAGTCTGAATTGTTAGGGTTCGGTGGCGATTTATTTTGCATGTCTAAATTGTAGTCTGTAATGGATGTGTGTGTATTGCATGTAGATTGACTTAATATTGCTGTCATATTGCATGCGTATTGTACTAATATTGCCTTTGTATTGCATACATATTGTATGCATATTGCCACACTATTGCATGTATATTGTGATGTTATTGCTGTTGTAGTGCCGTTATATTGCCCTAATATTGCCTCTCTAGTGTATGTATATTGGCCTAATATTGCTATTATATTGTATGTATATTGACTACGGCTCATCAATGGGTTTACGGTTTAGGCCTTACTTCATTAAAAAAGAAGACGACGAGAAAGAAACAACGTGCCTTTCAAAAACAGGCGGTCAGGTGCATTATAATTGCACCGTAAGACATTGTAAGAAATTATTTTAAAAAATAATAACAACAACAAAATAATTTACAAAAAAAGGAAGGTATGAATAAATATGTAAATGCTTCGTGATGGGTTGAAGAAAAGGATGATTACATTTGGTGATTAGGACTAATATTGGTATTAGACATTATCAAGTACAAGATTTCTCAAGAAAAGTCATTAACATGAATATTCAAGAACCGTGATAGGACTAATATTGGTATAAAACCCACTTTACTTTACATAGTGCGTCACAGATAAATTCCAGCAATATATACACTGCACAAAATAGTGACTTCTTCTATTAAACTAAAATCCTAGTTATCATTTTTACCTCCCAATGGGATTTGAAGCTAGGATGAGTACTTCACTAATTTGTTGTTCCTATAAAACATCCAATACTTGCTTGGACAAGGTCAGCCAAAGAGTGTAAAGACTCAAAAACGATCATATACTTTTCTTGTTCAAGTAGGACATGCATTCTTTCAAGGGCCATATGAAAATTTAGTCAAACCTTCTTTCCCTTTTGAATTTCTTGTACGAGATTATAGGGTTCATAGAAATAGCCAAAATTAATTGCAAACAAGCAACCTAAAACAGAGCCCAAAATATCCAATCAGAAAAACGATCCAAATACACAAAACCAATGAAACCCATTTGAGTTCTTACACTTGAGTTTGTTGGTGACCTAAAAACAATTAGATATTGCCAAAGTTAAAAGAGATTATTCTATTTCTCCATCTCATATACTCAATCTTCAAGAGTTTCTCGTATTAAAGCATATAAAGAACTTCAAAGAAGTAAAATATTTAAGCAATACCTGAGTGATATACAAACCAACATCTACTTGAATGTCAGCACCTTCTCTACGAAGACTGATACTCGTAAACTGCAAAAAAATTTAATGCGTACATATATTAGACAAAAGCATTATACATTCTAAGGTATCAATAATGAGGAAAAAAAAAAGGACATCATCAGGATGAAGGACTTATGCAGGACCAAACTGATTTCCATCAGCATTAGCCCCACTAATTACAAAAACAAGCAGATATAGTAGTACCAACATTTGTAATCTGACCTATGTTGTAAATGATGATTCATGATTATTTTAATAAAATGAGCAAATTTATTACCATCATCAAAGTCAAAAGCTTTGGATTTAAAATTTACACTATCCCACCACAACAACTGCCAAGACCAAAAGGAAAGTAAAGAACTTAACTTATTAAATTGTATATGGCAATCCAAAATCCAAAGCACCAGAACAAGCTTGAAAGGGATGAAAACTAAGTTTACCTACTTTTTGGTTTGCTGAAGTTTTAAGATTGACAATAAGGTCACACTTGTTCTGCCTGACTCGCACTTCATCATCCTTGTTATCTAAAACTAGTGAAAAAACTAGAGTACCGGAGTTATCAGAATAAAAATAAAAAGTAATAAAATCCTAACTAAATCTCAATGGAATTTTCCTTGGAAGGAGGCTTTATCAGCATCTAGTGTGAGAGATACAAAGGCAAACCAAACCAGAAACTGTCCTACTCAAGGTCTCAAAAATGAAAATCATATGGTTCATAGAAATAACTGAAATTAATGGCAAAATAAGAATCCATAAGGGATTTAAAAGAAAAAAAGTGGCAGGGAAGGACAACTTTTGTGACCACAAATAGATGCATGTGTCTAAATCTTTTTGCAATGATCATGCCTTACAATTTCAGCCAGCAATACCATCAAGGATTAAATTTGCAATAAGAAGGCTCAACATAGAAATAAAAAAATACAAAAAGACAAAACCTAGAACAGAAAATTATTCACCCAGATCAGATACACACCTTGGCCTGCCCAAGATCCTAGTTCGTACATCTGGAGTAAAAATTTAAAGAACGCCTTCAAACATGGCAGGGCTAAAAGGCCTACCAATCTCAAGAACACCTGCATCTTTGTTCTTTGAACTTGAACCACTAGGCATGTCAAATTCAGAGACGAACTCTCAGATGCACCCAATCTATATAAAATCAAATTCAAATGGACAACATATTAGTTAAGTGATTAGCCAGAAAAAGAACAAGCATAGGCAAGGTAGCTTCCTATTTTCTGATATCAGCAATCTATATAAATTTTGTTTTTTGCAAATAGCAATTCTACTAAAACCACGTAAATACAAAGTAATCAAGTAAACAAAAGAAACCTTAGGCACTTTGCGAGTTCTCAATTCCTGCAGAAGCTGAACAAAAGGAGAACATGATAGAAGAGCCTGTAGCGTTGCGTTGAGAAAGCATAGATTCCCTGAATTGATTAAACCACGAGGCAACAAGACCGTAGCAACTGTAACAGGCCCATTCAAACACTTATGTAGTTCCCCATTTACCTTAGAAGCTGATAAATCATCAATCCGACCATTCTGCTCTCTGTTATGCAATTCCATACTTGGAAATTGATTGGAGAGGCTACATCAATAAAGCAAAATCAATCAGACCAATAGAAGTTTCATCCAAGCATGAAGTAATTCACAGTTCAAATACATAAATTTCCAATCTCTGTAATTACTAAACTTCACAAAATCAGTCAAGGTTAGTGAAATTATCATTCTCAAATGAAAACCATACAAAAAGACAAACTAGTCAATAACAAATACAAAACCTACCTTAGAATCACTCGTTTTGCGCACATAACCAAATTGGAAATCCCAGAAACACCTAAAGAAAAGCACGAATTTTGTCTGTGAGAGGATTGAGAATGAGGAGGAAGTATGTGAAAAAAGTCAGAATTGAAACCAAGAATTAGGGTTTTTTGAGGCCCTGAAGGAGCAGAGGAGAAGAGAAAGACGTCGATTGAAGACATGAAAAGATAGGGAATTGAGAGATTGTTGAAGGGAGAGAGCATTTAACGAAGAAACCCTCTCTTTCATCTTCAAGAACCCCCTCAACAAAACCTAACATTGACTGCAGAGAGAGAAAGAGAGAGTGCTGTTTAGGTTTTCGCGACAAAGGGAGAAAGAGAGTGGTGGTGGTCGATGGAGAGAGAAAGCGTTGAGAGAGGAAGAGAGAATTGTGAGAGAGAGCTGAGAGAGAGAGAGAGCAAGCGAACGCAGAGAGGTGAATAGGGAGCTGAGAGACCAAAATTTCTGTAACAGTGATATCTGTGCAATAAGTGGACAATAAATATATATTTATAGGTGATAGTTTTACAATTTTTGAAAATGGGTGGTATTTTCACTTAAGATTATAATTTTGGTGGTATATACCGCTATTTCCCTATATATATTGACTTCTACAACAAACATGGGCGGCCTGGTTTAGTCTTTAGTGCTCTCTCCTATTCATTTAATAAATAAAAAAATAGTAATAAACTGATTAAAACTGTAAGGTAACGGAGAGAGGGTGACAGGGCGAGAAAGCTTGCAAATCTCGGAAGACAAATACACTGTACATGCTGCACTAATTAATCACTAATGTCTAAAGTCTTTGGTCGGTCGTCCTCTAATTCCCTTCTCTCCTCCCCCAACTCTTCTCTGGTTGTTTTTTTTATTTTTATTTTTTATTTTATTTTATTTTTCTTAACAGGTCAATCATTTGTTATTTTAATGGATTATGTCATGTCAACCATTAAAAAGGCAAATTAACTAATCAAACTGCGTGTATGTAGTAGTTTGTGTAACCACCCAATTATATTGCTTTTCATTAATTTCTTTAATAAGGTTGACAAGCAGTTTATGACATAAACTATATAACTACTCCAATTAACTAATCAAATTTTCTTTTAGGCTAATTTGAGGATGACATTCACTACCAAAACAAAAAAATTGGCAATAGTCACCATTATTTGGTGACATTTGGTGACTAATGCTGGGTTGGTGACTAAGCCTTTATTCATCCCAACATTAGTCACCAAATGTTACTAAATAATGATGACTGTTGCCACTTTTTTTGTTAGTGATTTTTGGTATGAAATAATGTAAAATTGCTTCTCCACCTTATTGAAAAAAAGATACGAAACTTGCCCCAATTTACAACCAAAAACCAAAAAATATAAACATAAATTTGTCCATCAGGTATATGAACAATATAATTGTTATGAAAAATATTTTGGCTTCCTGAAAATTAGGGACTTAAAAACATGACAATGGGGCTAATTGGGGATGGGTAAGTCCTTCCCATCCCCATCCCCGTTTACTTTTTTTTTCCCATCCTTGCCTTCATACCCATAATACAAATTGGAGATTCTCCATTCGTAGGGGAACAACTTCTCCGCCCTGCCCCAATATGGGGAATATATTTTTTGGTGGGAGTCGTGAGACACACCTAGAAGCCACTTAACAATATATCCATATGAAAAAATAAATATACATATACTATTCTAAACGGGGCAGGTTCGAATTGGATACTCTAATTCCACCAATTGAATCTTTATTTCAGTTAGTTGTTTAGTTGAATTTTTTTTTAAAACAATTACAGTACTAGTTCAAAATCAACGGACATGTCTTTGATTGGTCCTGTGGTGGAAGATACTAAGCATTTTTTTTGTCTCAGATGACTGGAGTTGGTTTTTCGCATATCCATTGCAGGGGTGGCTCATAAACTTGCGAAATACACTCTTTGGCCCATTTGATAATCATTTCAATTTTAGTTTTTAGTTTTCATTTTTCAATTTTTTTGCTAGAATATAGAAGAAAAAGAGGGAGAATAGAAGTGAGAATGCGAGTGGAAATAGGATTGAGAGGGAATGATGGGAAGGAGGAGTAATAAAAGTGAAAACAAAAACTAAAAATAGAAATCTATTTGAAATTGTTTTCACTTTCAAGTTTTTGTTTTCACTTTTGTTACTCCTCCCTTCTATCCTCCCCTCTCATCCTCTCTCTCAATCTCATTCTCACCCCCATTCTCACTCTCATTTTCCTCTATACTCTAGCACAAAAAATTAAAACAAAAAACTAAAAATGAAATGATTATCCAACAGGCCCTTAACTAACATTGGCAATTTTAGGTCCTGTTTGAGGATGAGGACTGTAAACCTTAGTTTCCTTTTGTATTAGTTATTTCCTCTCAATAATATATTGAAGTCTTTTTTAAAAATAAATAAATAAATAAATAGTTGGAAGAGATTTTAAGTTCAAATTTTTAGTCTCAGTTGCTAGAACGAAGTACTCATTAAATAGTGAAACTCATGAAATGAAAATATTGCTGCCTTCTGGGCAGTTTATTACCTGAATCGCAATCAAATTATCAACACCAAAACCCTGAATTTAAAGAAGAAATTTGTTGACGTGAGTCTCCTAATTAATCAAGGAGATTTATTTCCTTGATTAATTAAGGGATTTATTTTCCCATTCCATTTAGTTGACAAATCTGTGTATAATTAGGAGATACTTTCCTAATTCCTAATTGAATCTCATTCCTTGTAAAGCACTCTGTAAACTCATATATATATCTCCTTATGGAGAAGAATAAAATATCTGAACATATTGAAAACCCGTATTCATATTTTAGCATGGTATCGAGGCAATCGATCCTAGGTTGTCTCTAAATCCTCGTATCGAAGTTCTTGAAACCCGAATCCCTCGTATCGAATTCCTTAACACACAAACCCGTATCCTCGTATCCTTAATCCCGAAACCCTAAACACAAATCTGAAACCCTAAACACGAATCCGAAACCCTAAACACATATCCGAACCCTAAACACATATCCGAAACCCTAAACAGTTTTTCCCTCGTATTCTTCAATCCTTCCGCTGCCATGGATATTGTTTCCAAAACCACCGACTCCACTTCCTCATCTCCCCAAATTGTTACTAATCAGAGTGACAACGCTCCATTTCCTACCGGCATCACCTTGATAGAGACCAATTATGCCTTATGGTCTCAGGTCATGGAGTTACGTATTGCTAGCCGCGAAAAATTGGGGTACCTCACTGGCGACACTCCACGGCCCTCTAAGGTCTCCTCCACTTATAGCCAATGGTGTACGGAGAACTTTAGGGTCAAAGGGTGGCTCATCGACTCCATGTCTCCAGACTTGATGGGTCGGTTCATCCGTTTTAGTACCGCCAAAGAAATCTGGGATGCCGTGAAGAAAACCTACTTTGATGGGGGGGATGAAACTTTTCTGTTTGATCTCAACAAACAGGCGTTCACCATTAAACAGAATGGTGCTCCTGTCCACAAATACTACAGCCAGCTGCAGACCATCTTTCAAGAGATTGATCATCGCACTCCGAATCTCATGCACTGTGACGCCGACGTCACTGAGCGCCAGACTAAACTGGATCGTCTTCGTGTTCACCTTTTCCTTGCCGGGCTCGATCCTCAATTTGATCAAGTCCGGGGGGAGATCCTCGCAAAGACCCCAAATTAGACCTTGACCAAACTTTTGCATATGTACGTCGCGAAGCTCAACAACGACTGACCATGGCCAGTACTCCAGACACTGCGGTTCTGGCCACTCAACGTCCGAGGGGGCCCTCCGCCCTCTCCGGTGGCACGTCTCAGACTCAGACCACAAGCTCTCGTTCGGAGACCAAATGCACTCATTGTGGTGGGAGCAAACATACTCGTGCTCGCTGTTATGAACTAATTGGGTACCCGGAATGGTGGGACCACTCCAAAGCTCCTCGCAGGAATAAGAGCAACTCCCTCCACACATCTTCTGATCCTGTAAGTCCTCCTGCTCCACCTGCACCGGCTCCTGCCTCTGCCTCTATAGCCACATCAGGTACCCATGGTTATGTTTTGCATAGTTCTTCAAAGAAACACACATGGGTCATTGACACCGGAGCCACTGATCACATGACCTTTGATCCGGGACAAATTATCTCTCATACACCGCTTCTCAATCGGTGGTGTCTAATGCCAATGGTACCCCCTCCCCAGTGATTGGGGAGGGTTCCCTCTCTCTCTGACTCCCTCACTTTGGATTTGATCGGTGCATATTTACATATTATTTTGTACCCTTTTAACTTATGATTTGGTTATATTTTTGAGTTAAACTTGTGCTTTTAACAAGTTTTGTGTTTGTTTCAGTGTAATAAGCTTAAGGACTCACTAATTGCATTTTGGAGACAAGTTAGCTCAAAACGGTGTCTGCAGATCTGTCAACTTCACGGATTGGACTGTACTTGCTCAAGAAGAACCAGATGATGCGCCATATACCATTGGAAATATACGGAAGTCTAGTTTCTATAGAATTTTACGGTTCATGATTCCGAGTCTCCTAGAGGAAGTTACACATGTTTTGGCAACTTAAGGTCAAATTCGGCAGCATCTGCGTTACTGGGCCAAAAATCACATTTGAAGGCCTTCCGGATTTTTCCTTGAGTTGGGCTGCATATGCTTGGAAAGATAAGACAAAGAGCTTCAAGATCCATATTTTTGCAGATTTTTCAGAATGAAGACACAAGCCCAAAACGAGCCCATAAGCTGGCTGCAATGCATTGTCATGCATGACATATGCATGATGAATTGTTGTTGATTGTGGGAAAGTTTGTGGAAGCATATTCAATTCCTATTTTTGAGTGGAATTTTGCAGCAGCCAAAAGATGGTGAAGTGGATGATGCAACACTAAGCTTAATGCCAAAAGATGATGAAGTGGGAGTTGCAACACTAAGCCTAAAGACAAGAGGAATTGTTTTCAAATGCAATAGTGGGTTAAGTGATTTAAGTGTTGTAAGTTAGTGAAGATAGTGTGTTTATAAAATTCAATTGTATAATTCAGATTTTCACTTCCCCTAGGCCTATAAATAGGGAAGTTCTCTAAGCTTGTAATAACACCCCAAGGCTCTCAAGCTCTTCTCTAGAGCTCCCTTCCCTTCTCCCCCTCAAATTCTCTTAGTTTCTTTGTAGTTCTCAATTGTTGTAATAAGATCATTCTACTCAATTTTCTTTTTATTAAATCTCAAGCACTTCTCTATTCTCTTCCAAACACTCTCCAAACCCTAAACACATGTCTCTTCCCTTCCAAATTCCCCATGTTCTCCAAACACTTTCTCTTCCAAGATTCTCAAAGTTCCCAAACACTTCTCCCATTCCTTCATCAAATTCTCAAACACTTTCCAAACACTTTCTCTCCCTTCCCTAAGTTCTCAAATTCTCCAAGTTCACAAAATCCTCAAAGCTCTCAAACACATGTTCTTCCAAAATCCTCCAAGTTCTCAATACTTTCTTCTCCCTCTCTAAATCCCAAACACTTTCTCCCCCTTCTCTTCTTCTAAATTCTCCAAACACTTTCTCAAACACAATTCTCCCTTCTCTTCCCCAAATTCGCTAAGTTTTTCCTCAAATGCTTACTTAATGTTTTCTTAGTTGTATTTTATTTTTCTTGTAATGTACATTCTCTCTTCTTCTTTTGTTTCTTTTGTTTTCATTTTTGTTTTGTGTAGGAAAACCGAATTGGATCATTCAATCACCAATCCCTGTGGAATCGACATCGCACTTACATACGCTAAACTACCAACGGTTCGTGCACTTGTGAATATCACAAGTTGAGGATGCAGTTGAATCCATTTTGGTGCAGCTGAAATCCACACAACAAGTTTTTGGCGCCGTTGCCGGGGATTACTTGTGAGTCTAAGTAGTAGTAATAAGTGTCTTTCATCCAAGTCTCTGTGGAACGACCTCGTGCTTGCATTCCTATACTATAATTGGTTCGTGCACTTGCGAGAATCTGCAGCAGCTCCATATGGTCCTCATTTTTTCTCTGCAGTGCTTCCACATGCTGATTGGCACGGTGAGCCGCTTCTGGAGTCCGCCACCATAGCCTTCAAGGAAGCTATTTCCTCGCTCATCGCGGCACACTCCCGTGTCCTCGCCAATAATCGCATGCCCAAGTTGGTAGCCGAGACCGCGTGGAGCACAGTTGAGTTGTGGGACTCCTCCACCGCTGCCTTGTCAGACCTCTTTGCCACATGCAGATGATCTGTCCAGAGTGAGCTTGCTGCTAATCATGCCTCCCAGGAGCAGCACTGCTCTCTCGGCACCGCCTCAAAAAAGTTTGGTATTGCCTCAGCAAAGTTTGAGGCCGTGCCATGATGATATGTGGAGTTTGGGAAGACATGGTTTGGAGGAGCCCTTATCTGCGCATTCGGTGGTGCGAGGGACAATTCAAGGTTGAGATCATCAAGGTGAGCGCATGAGGATGCCATTGTTTTGTTTCTGAATTTTTTGATGTTTTTCTTTGAGTTTGCAGGAAGAAATGCTGGGTATCATCCGCTTGAAGAAGTGTGGTTTAAATAGACATATGCTGATGAGGGTGCCAACACCATTTCGGATTTCCCGGGCATGCTCGACCTAATTGCTTCAAGGGGGAGCACCTTTACTTTACTTTACTTTTTTTTATTTTCTCCGTGTTTTTGGTGTTTAATATTTTTTGCCCGTTACTTCCATTTTCTAGAGCTTTGTGTTTTTGCTTTTCCCTTTCGGCTATCATCTTTAGTTTATTTTAGTTAGGGAACTGTGCTTTCTTTTCCGTTTGTCGTATTTGTTTGATTTAAGTTTGGGGAAGTGTGTTTTCCTTTTCCTTTTTATTCTATTTTATTTTTCTTTATTCATTGTTTTTCTTTTTAATTTAAAAAATAATAATAACTTGTTTTCTTCTTGTTTGACAGGTTTCTTAAGAATTTAATTTGAAGAAGAGACAAAATTAAAGATGCGTCTTGGACACCTGGTGCAAGAATTCCATCTCTTCTTTTAAATTCTTGTTTGAATTGTGTCTTTATTTCAGTTTTTATTTTTATTTTGTTTTTATTTAATTAGGTAGTATAATTTAAAACTCATAGGATATTATTTGAAGGAGCTAAATTTTTGGTAACTCCAGTGAGCAACCGCAGTCTATACAGTGTCTAGGAGTTTTTTAGGCGGCACCTTCGGTATCTAAGAAGTTTGGGTTTTAAGAGGGACCATTGTGACCCCTCCAACCTTCCCGGATCCCCTGGCTGTGTTTTCTAAGGCCCTTAACTGGTCATCCTTAAGTTTTTCTCTTAAAAGAAAAAGCAGTTACTTGTGTGTTTACTTAACTAAAAATAAAAATGCATGTTTGGGTTTTCATGTTTTTGTTTGATCGTTGTTCTTTAGATTTAGGGTCAATTGTTTCTTTGAGATAACATAACATTTTTATTTCCCAAATAAAGAAAGAAAGAAAAAAACGCACATACACTTTAAAATTAAATAAATAAAAACTGAAATCATTTCTTCTTGGCGCTCGGTGTCTCGACCATAGGAGCTTTTAGTTTGGCCCTCTGACCGTTCCTCTTCCGGGGCTTCACGCACAGCCTCTTGGGGCTCATCACTTGAGCTCCCAAAGATCGCAATCTTAGCTTGAGCGTAACTACTCTCACGATCTGTTTTCTTGCGTTTACCCGGTCGGTCTGGGTCCTCAGCCTGCTTTCTCATGTCGCGAGAGTACAACTCTACCATCTTTGATAGATTTTTATTCTCGTCTCGCAATACTTCTAGCTGGTGTCGATTCACCTCCACTATCCTTGACCTCTCCCTTTTCAAGCTTTTTATAGCACTCTGACACTCTTCAACCATACTTCGCTCTCCCCGCCAATTGAGCTTTCAGCACCTCTACCTCATGGGACTTCGCAGTAGGCGATGACCCAAACTTGCGACACATGCTGTACTCTGCACGCTCAGTGCCAGGGCATCACTCGTGACCTGGTTGTCATCCCTTGTCCTGAACACATGTATATCTTTGGGAGTCACTAAATTTCTGCCAACTCCAATGGCAACATCGTTGTCCAGGAGTATGAGTCATTGACAGTCACAGGCCCCCGTGCGGAGGCAAAGTAGGGCATCCATACCTGGTGCTACCTGTTTGGCCTCGTGTTTGAGTCGGTGGAGCTAGGTTGAGATCCAAGGAAAAGGGGTAGGAAGAAGCCATTTGATTTCTCAGTTTTCTTGCTTCTTTTCTCTTTTGTGTTTCTGAGTTTGTGTTTATTTTGTTTTTTTTCCCCTTCTTTTTCCTTCTTATAGAGTCTTTCACAAAACCCTAGCCTTTGCAGCGTCTCGACCATTTTTTTTAATCTCCAGCATTCCTCCAGTCCCACAACCTTCTCGCTTTCCAACCACACCCAACTCATTTATCTCGACATGTCTTTTCTGAACGGATGCGTTCGGGAAAGTATTCGCGCCTTTCCATGAGCCCGTAATTTCCGCTTGTGAAATCTGCGGCGCTTCTATCTGTCGACACGTGGCTTCCGTTTTTCTGCCCGTGACTAACCATGAGACGACATCAGGGACCACATTCCCTCTTTTCAGAAATCCCGCTTTGCGCTAATAATTCACGTTTCATTTTGAAAAAAATAAATCAATAAATAAAAAATTGAAAATGTGTGGGCTTCGGATTTCATTTTGGGTCCGGTTTTTACCGTTGTTGGGTTAATTTCATTTTGGGTTAGGCTTTCAATTGTTTGGGTTTCAGTTTGTGTAAGACTATCTGTTAGGGCTTACTGTTTTGAGTGTTTTACTGTTTCGTGTTTTTTTTTTTTTTTTTTTTTGATTGTTTGTTTTGTAATTTTTATTTTGTAATTGTTTTATTTTTTTTTTGTATGTTTTGTGATTTTTATTTGCTTTAATACCCTTCATTTGTTGTTATGACATTGTTTGTGGCTAATTTTTAAACATTGAGGACAATGTTCATTTCTAGGTTTGGGGGTATTGGAGTTTAGCAAGTAAATTTGGTTTTTCTTAAAATTTAAAAAAATTAAAAAAATAATAATTGAAAAAAAAAAATTATTTATTTTTTTGCTTGTTTTTATTTTAAGTATTGTTTTGTTTTGTTTTTGTTTTGAGTCACTTTCCGAACACTTATGATGAGATAGTGATAAATGTTTGCATGACTTAAATAAAAATTGGATTTCATTTTATTTTAGTGTTTTTTTTCTTTATTAAAAAATAAAATAAAAAAAATTTGGCATTGTTCTAGCATGATATGTTTCAAACACTTGCCATTTGTTTCATAATTTTCCAATTAAAGGATTTGCATGATCTAAAGAATTGTATGAAGCATAAATTAGACTTATATAACCAACCATATAAAGTGAGCTTTTGAGCCTTGTACTTCAATTCATGAGTGTTATATACATACTCTTATTTTCTTGTCATCTAAGTTGTTGTTTGATCTCATTATTCATTGATTTGGTTGAACACTTAAAAGTCATTCATTCTTGTGCAATTTGACTTCATGACATTTAAAGAAATGATATTAAGGCATTCTTTGGATCGTTTGTGCCTTTCAAGCTAACCTTATGCATGCTTAAGCATGATTTTCCATTGTTAACCATTTTGAGCCTACATGTAAACCTTTTCTTTCATTTACCAATTATATTTCCTCGCCTTAGCCCGAAAAACAAATATTTACCTTTCTAAGGAACTCATGAGCTTTAATTTGGATGTGTTTTTCATGCTAAGTTTGGGAAGAGGTGTTACATTTCGAAGAAAAAAATACAAAAAAAAAAGAGAAAAAAAAAATTCACACAATTGGTGAAAGAAAAGAGAAAAGTGGTGGTTGAATGAAATTTCATTTTTGGGCCTTCAAAATAAATTGGTGTTTGTTTAATTAAAGGAAAGGAGTGAATCAATGTAAATGAAGGTATAAGGAGTTTTGATCATGTAAAAGAAAATAAATTCTCATTGTGATGATTCGAAGTCTTGTAAACAATTGTTTTATGCTCTTATATTTTGAGTTCCTTGGACTTTGTTTTATCCATACCCTTCATTTCTTACTCACCTTACACCCTTGGCCCAATTAAAACCTTTACTAAAGACCTAAATTGATCTTAAATGTCATGTGGTTGAATTGCATCCAATTTCTTACTTTTAAGTGTTTGGCATCCTTCTTGAGATCATATTAATGCAAGTTCTTCGTCTTTCTATTTCGAGTTAAGTCCTTATGGTTTAACTCTAATCTCATGTTTATAACTGAGTGTTGCATTATAGCCATCTTCTGAGTGATTCATTTGTGAGAGGACAACTTTGGTGAGATTTGAAGTTGAATTTGTGCTTTGTATGATTTTTGAAATTGTGTGAAAACTAAGATTGGAGAATTTGTTGCATTTGGCTATCACACTACTACACTTTGAGCATATTATGTTTTGAACTTTGCCGCTTTGTAAATAATGTCTAAAATTGAGGTTTTATTGTTAAAACGTTTAAGTCATGTGCATAAGTCATTTCTCTTCAGAAAATGTTCGGAAAGATTGTTTTGAGTTCTTTTTATTTTTGTAATTGTTTTTTTTTTGTGTTTTGTTTTTGTTTTTGTTTTTGTTAATGTATTTATGTTTGTTTTTGTTTTTGTCAATCTTTTAAGTTTTCTAACTACTTTGTTTTACAGAGTTCAGTAAAAACGTTTGTGGGTATTTTAATATTGTTAAACCCTCAGGAGACACAACTCCTCCTACTAGGGATGCCTAGAGGTTTAAAGGCTTGTTGCATATGCTAAATGCAATCGAGTTACCTACGAAAGTGGTTTAGTTAACTTCTAATTTTGTTTTTAACTTTGTTTTGTGTTGTTTTGCTCGAGGACTAGCAAAATCTAGGTTTGGGGGTATTTGATCGGTGCATATTTACATATTATTTTGTACCCTTTTAACTTATGATTTGGTTATGTTTTTGAGTTAAACTTGTGCTTTTAATAAGTTTTGTGTTTGTTTCAGTGTAATAAGCTTAAGGACTCACTAATTGCATTTTGGAGACAAGTTAGCTCAAAACGGTGTCTGCAGATCTGTCAACTTCACGGATTGGACTGTACTTGCTCAAGAAGAACCAGATGATGCGCCATATACCATTGGAAATATATGGAAGTCTAGTTTCTGTAGAATTTTACGGTTCATGATTCCGAGTCTCCAAGAGGAAGTTACACATGTTTTGGCAACTTAAGGTCAAATTCGGCAGCATCTGCGTTACTGGGCCAAAAATCACATTTGAAGGCCTTCCGGATTTTTCCTTGAGTTGGTCTGCATATTCTTGGAAAGATAAGACAAAGAGCTTCAAGATACATATTTTTGCAGATTTTTCAGAATGAAGACACAAGCCCAAAATGAGCCCATAAGCTGGCTGCAATGCATTGTCATGCATGACATATGCATGATGAATTGTTGTTGATTGTGGGAAAGTTTGTGGAAGCATATTCAATTCTTATTTTTGAGTGGAATTTTGCAGCAGCCAAAAGATGGTGAAGTGGATGATGCAACACTAAGCTTAATGCCAAAAGATGATGAAGTGGGAGTTGCAACACTAAGCCTAAAGACAAGAGGAATTGTTTTTAAATGCAATAGTGGGTTAAGTGATTTAAGTGTTGTAAGTTAGTGAAGATAGTGTGTTTATAAAATTCAATTGTATAATTCAGATTTTCACTTCCCCTAGGCCTATAAATAGGGAAGTTCTCTAAGCTTGTAATAACACCCCAAGGGGGGGAGCTCTCAAGCTCTTCTCTAGAGCTCCCTTCCCTTCTCCCCCTCAAATTCTTTTAGTTTCTTTGTAGTTCTCAATTGTTGTAATAAGATCATTCTACTCAATTTTCTTTTTATTAAATCTCAAGCACTTCTCTATTCTCTTCCAAACACTCTCCAAACCCTAAACACATGTCTCTTCCCTTCCAAATTCCCCATGTTCTCCAAACACTTTCTCTTCCAAGATTCTCAAAGTTCCCAAACACTTTTCCCATTCCTTCATCAAATTCTCAAACACTTTCCAAACACTTTCTCTCCCTTCCCTAAGTTCTCAAATTCTCCAAGTTCACAAAATCCTCAAAGCTCTCAAACACATGTTCTTCCAAAATCCTCCAAGTTCTCAATACTTTCTTCTCCCTCTCTAAATCCCAAACACTTTCTCCCCCTTCTCTTCTTCTAAATTCTCCAAACACTTTCTCAAACACAATTCTCCCTTCTCTTCCCCAAATTCGCTAAGTTTTTCCTCAAATGCTCACTTAATGTTTTCTTAGTTGTATTTTATTTTTCTTGTAATGTACATTCTCTCTTCTTCTTTTGTTTCTTTTGTTTTCATTTTTGTTTTGTGTAGGAAAACCGAATTGGATCATTCAATCACCAATCCCTGTGGAATCGACCTCGCACTTACATACGCTAAACTACCAACGGTTCGTGCACTTGCGAGTATCACAAGTTGAGGATGCAGTTGAATCCATTTTGGTGCAGCTGAAATCCACACAACAGGATTCTGTGTTGATTGTTCCATCCTTACATCATAATCTCATGTCTGTTGCCCAAATTACTACGGCTTTGAATTGCACTGTAACTTTTTGGCCTACTCATTGTGTTTTTTCAGGACATTCTCAGCAGCAAGACGATTGGTTGTGGTATTAGGAGGGGCAAACTCTATTATTTGGACCTGGCATTCTGCAGTGAAGCCAGCCTCAGTCAAGCTTACAAAATTTGGGGGACGAGTGTTGAGAAGTGTTCGCACTAAAACTTGACAGATAGAGATGAGTGCAACTTACAGGTGATGTGGATGATCGAAGGGATCGATTGAGCATCCGACGTAGATTCTTCTTATCCTTGACTGCTAATCCTGAATGGAAAGAAGCCGAGGCTCGTAAGGTCCATGGAACCGGTGTGGAACCGGCCTAAGACCCTCCGATGCCAAAGTAAGTTTATTTCTAAGAGCTATTGCTGTTGACCATATATTGAGCATATAAGTCAAGCTGAAAAGTCTTACCCTTGCATTGCAGTGAAGGGACCTTATTTATAAAGGGCATTTTGCATGCTCTTAGTACTTATTTCCGATGTGGGACTCGTGGGAGGGCCTGTGAGATTGACACGAGTCCTTAGATATTTAGGGTGGGTGTTCCAGAGGTTAATTCTATAGAATCGGTACGCGACGCCGATTATATGTTATGCGGGATCAGAAGCGACGGCTTCCTGATTCCAGATATCATCATCGGTAGCCGATACCGTTTGTATACATTGACCAGGAGAGGGGGCTTATTGAAGTGAGACGGCGTCATCGGTAGCCAATGCCGTTTCCTCAGAGTCTTGGGAGCTTGGGGTCTTTCTGATCCACGTGTCACTTAATGAGGGGAGGGTCAGATATGGTACAAACAGGAGTCCCCCAAGTTACCGATTGAGAAGCGACTTCTTGGTTGGGGACTTGAACTTGTCTTCGGCGCTCTGATCCGGATTCCGTGGTCTTGTTATTGTCGATGGTGGCATGTAGTCCCCCAAGTGCCCGAGCGAGTG
Source organism: Prunus fruticosa (assembly GCA_018703695.1). Classification (NCBI taxonomy): domain Eukaryota; kingdom Viridiplantae; phylum Streptophyta; class Magnoliopsida; order Rosales; family Rosaceae; genus Prunus; species Prunus fruticosa. The sequence goes on from CM031918.1 coordinate 2,654,627, forward strand.
AGCTTGGAAAAGAGACGGCATCGGACACGGATGGTGGTCTGAGAGGCTGGCGTGATAACCCACGACTGTACGCCTGCCGTTCGGTACGAGGGGTGAATGAAAATTCACATCCGTGCGCCTGCCGTTCGGTACATGGGCGTTCGGCGCAAGGGGTGAGTGAGAATTCACGACTGTGCGCCTCCGTTCGGCACGAGGGGTGAATGAAAATTCACATCCGTGCGCCTCCCGTTCGGCACATGGGCGTTCGGCCCAAGGGGTGAGTGAGAACTCACGACTGTGCGCCTCCTGTTCGGCACGAGGGGTGAATGAAAAATCACATCCGTGCGCCTGCCGTTCGGCACATAAGCGTTCGGCACAAGGGGTGAGTGAGAACTCACGGCTGTGCGCCTCCGTTCGGCACGAGGGGTGAATGAAAATTCACATCCGTGCGCCTGCCGTTCGGCACGTAGGCGTTCGGCACAAGGGGTGAGTGAGAACTCACGACTGTGCGCCTGCCGTTCGGCACGAGGGGTGAATGAAAATTCACATTCGTGCGCCTGCCGTTCGGCACATAGGCGTTCGGCACAAGGGGTGAGTGAGAACTCACGACTGTGCGCCTCCTGTTCGGCACGAGAGGTGAATGAAAATTCACATTCGTACGCCTCCGTTCGGCACATGCGGCACATGGGGTGAATGAAAATTCACATCCGTGCGCCTCCTGTGCGGCACGAGGGGTGAATGAAAATTCACATCCGTGCGCCTGCCGTTCGGCACGTAGGCGTTCGGCACAAGGGTTGAGTGAGAACTCACGGCTGTGCGCCTCCGTTCGGCACGAGGGGTGAATGAAAATCACATTCGTGCCCTCCGTTCGGCACATAGGCGTTCGGCACAAGGGGTGAGTGAGAACTCACGGCTGTGCGCCTCCGTTCGGCACGGTGAATGAATTCACATCCGTGCGCCTCCGTTCGGCACGTAGGCGTTCGGACGGGTAGTGAGACTCACGCTGTGCGCCTCCGTTCGGCACGAGGGTGAATGAAAATTCACATTCGTGCGCCTCGTTCGGCACATAGGCGTTCGGCACAGGGGTGAGTGAGACTCACGCTGTGCGCCTCCTGTTCGGCACGAGAGGTGAATGAAAATTCACATTCGTACGCCTGCGTTCGGCACATGCGGCACATGGGGTGAATGAAAATTCACATCCGTGCGCCTCCTGTGCGGCACGAGGGGTGAATGAAAATTCACATCCGTGCGCCTCCGTTCGGCACGTAGGCGTTCGGCACAAGGGTTGAGTGAGAACTCACGGCTGTGCGCCTCCGTTCGGCACGAGGGGTGAATGAAAATCACATTCGTGCCCCTGCCGTTCGGCACATAGGCGTTCGGCACAAGGGGTGAGTGAGAACTCACGACTGCGCGCCTCCGTTCGGCACGAGAGGTGAATGAAAATTCACATTCGTGCGCCTGCCGTTCGGCACATGCGGCACGAGTGGTGAATGAAAATTCACATCCGTGCGCCTGCCGTTCGGCACATAGGCGTTGGGCACAAGGGATGAGTGAGAACTCACGACTGTGCGCCTCCCGTTCGGCACGAGGGGTGAATGAAAATTCACATTCGTGCGCCTGCCGTTCGGCACATAGGCGTTCGGCACAAGGGGTGAGTGAGAACTCACGACTGTGCGCCTGCCGTTCGCCACGAGAGGTGAATGAAAATTCACATTCGTGCGCCTGCCGTTCGGCACATGCGGCACGAGGGGTGAATGAAAATTCACATCCGTGCGCCTCCCCGTTCGGCACGTAGGCGTTCGGCACAAGGGGTGAGTGAGAACTCACGACTGTGCGCCTGCCGTTCGGCACATGGGGTGAATGAAAATTCACATCCGTACGCCTGCCTGTGCGGCACGAGGGGTGAATGAAAATTCACATCCGTGCGCCTGCCGTTCGGCACGTAGGCGTTCGGCACAAGGGGTGAGTGAGAACTCACGGCTGTGCGCCTCCGTTCGGCACGAGGGGTGAATGAAAAATCACATTCGTGCGCCTGCCGTTCGGCACATAGGCGTTTGGCACAAGGGGTGAGTGAGAACTCACGACTGTGCGCCTCCGTTCGGCACGAGAGGTGAATGAAAATTCACATTCGTGCGCCTGCCGTTCGGCACATGCGGCACGAGGGGTGAATGAAAATTCACATCCGTGCGCCTCCCGTTCGGCACGTAGGCGTTCGGCACAAGGGGTGAGTGAGAACTCACGACTGTGCGCCTGCCGTTCGGCACATGGGGTGAATGAAAATTCACATCCGTGCGCCTGCCGTTCGGCACATAGGCGTTGGGCACAAGGGATGAGTGAGAACTCACGACTGCGCCAGCCGTTCGGCACATGGGGTGAATGAAAATTCACATCCGTGCGCCTCCTGTGCGGCACGAGGGGTGAATGAAAATTCACCTCCGTGCGCCTGCCGTTCGTTCGCACAGACGGCGCCAATCTGTTCGCACTAAAACTTGACAGATAGAGATGAGTGCAACTTCCAGGTGATGTGGATGATCGAAGGGATCGATTGAGCATCCGACGTAGATTCTTCTTATCCTTGACTGCTAATCCTGAATGGAAAGAAGCCGAGGCTCGTAAGGTCCATGGAACCGGTGTGGAACCGGCCTAAGACACTCTGATGCCAAAGTAAGTTTATTTCTAAGAGCTATTGCTGTTGACCATATATTGAGCATATAAGTCAAGCTGAAAAGTCTTACCCTTTCATTGCAGTGAAGGGACCTTATTTATAAAGGGCATTTTGCATGCTCTTAGTACTTATTTCCGATGTGGGACTCGTGGGAGGGCCTGTGAGATTGACACAAGTCCTTAGATATTTAGGGTGGGTGTTCCGAGGTTAATTCTATAGAATCGGTACGCGACGCCGATTATATGTTATGCGGGATCAGAAGCGACGGCTTCCTCCATTCCAAGATCATCATCGGTAGCCGATACCGTTTGTATACATTGACCAGGAGAGGGGGCTTATTGAAGTGAGACGGCGTCATCAGGAGCCAATGCCGTTTCCTTAGAGTCTTGGGAGCTTGGGGTCTTTCTGATCCACGTGTCACTTAATGAGGGGAGGGTCAGATATGGTACAAACAAGAAGAAAAATTCCGAAGTATGGTTATGGCATCGCCGTCTTGGACATGCTTTGTTTGGATATTTACAGAAGCTATTTCCTTCATTATTTTCAGATTTAGAGAGTTCTAGTTTTAAGTGTGACATTTGTGAACTGGCCAAGAGCCATCGTGTTCCTTTTCCCTTAAGTTCCAATAAAAGTTTAATTCCTTTTTCCCTTGTTCATTCTGATGTTTGGGGCCCTTCTAAAATTACCACTCACGGGGGAGCTAGATGGTTTGTCACGTTTATTGATGATTGCACACGCATGACCTGGGTTTCCCTTCTCAAAACTAAAGGGGAAGTCAGTTCCAAGTTTCAACAGTTTTATCACATGGTGGAGACACAATTTCATACCCGAATTCAGGTTCTTCGGTCTAACAATGGTGGGGAATTTCTTAACCATTATCTTAATGAGTTCTTCAAAGCTCACGGTATCATCCATCAACGCTCATGCCCTTCCACTCCTCAACAGAATGGTGTGGCTGAACGAAAGAATAGACACTTCCTGGAAGTCGTTCGTGCATCCCTCTTTGGTGCAAATATGCCTCGGTCCTTTTGGGGCGAAGCCGTCCTCTCTCCAGCTTATCTTATCAATCGGATTCCCTCTAGTATCCTCCAATTCCGAACCCCCTTCAAACACTCCAACACCATAGCTAAATACCTCCCACCCAAAACCTGGAACCCCGCATATTTGGTTGTGTGTTCTTTGTCCACTTACATGATCACCAAAGCAGCAAATCAGATCCCCGTGCCGACAAGTGTGTGTTCATTGGGTATGCACCTCATCAGAAAGGTTACCGGTGTTAGCATCCTCCAAGTCGGAAAGTGTATACTTTTATGGATGTTGCGTTCCGGAAACAAGAGAGCTATTTTTCGGATACACAGGAGTATCCTTCTCAAATTTCTGAATTTTTACTTCAGCAATTTTTCCAGATTCGTTCCAGACTCAGAACGACCAGTCGCAGACCTCTAGCGACCAGTCGCCCGACGAAAAGCGACCGGTCGCCAGATGCAAATGACCGGTCGCAAACGACTCTGCCTGAAAGCGACCGGTCGCAAGTCTCTAACGACCGGTCGCCACGCACGCCAACGACTCTCCTGAAGCGAGCGCGGTCGCCACGCACGTCGCAACGCACGTCCACGGCTCTGCCTGAAAGTGACCGGTCGCCCGACCCTCACGACTGGTCGCTTCCCCATTTTTCTGAAATTGTTCCGCTTCAGTCCGATCCCAGCCATCAGACTCAGGAGGAGAGAATTGAAGAGTTTGTGCCTGCTCTAGAATTCTTCAGCTCCAGGACCACACCAATCATCTGCTAGGACGTCATTCAGGTAACTCTCTACCTGAAACTGATAACATTAATGAAATAACTGATTGCATTTCAAAAGGCGCAGAGCCTACATATCAGATTCCAAAAAGGAAGAATCGTGGTAAACCCCCAGTTCACTACGAAAGCAGATCTTAATGCAAATGGGAAATATCCCATCAACAATTATGTATCCCTCTCCAGATTATCTGAGTCACGGGTACACTTTGTGAAGCAGTTAGCCGACATACCAGTTCCCAACAGTGTAACTGAAGCACTAGAAGACCCAAAATGGAAAGAAGCCATGAATGAAGAAATGTGAGCTCTTCAGAAGAATGGCACATGGGAACTCGTGCCATTACCTCATGGAAAGAAGACGGTGGGATGCAGGTGGATCTATACTGTGAAACTCAAGGCAGATGGATCTATTGAAAGATATAGAGCTAGATTGGTGGCAAAGGGATACACACAGATATATGGGATAGACTACCAAGAAACCTTTGCCCCAGGAGCCAAGATCAAAACTATCAGAGTCCTCCTGTCTCTAGCAGCAAATCTCGATTGGCCATTACATCAGTTTGATGTAAAGAATGCATTCTTACATGGAGACCTGGAAGAAGAAGTATATATGGATTTACCACCAGGATGTAACTTCACTTGTGACAAGGGGAATCAAGTTTGGAAGCTCAAAAAGTCATTGTATGGATTAAAGCAGTCTCCGAGGGCATGGTTTGGTAGATTCACTCAATCCATGAAGTTTTTTGGATATACACAGAGTAATTCGGATCACACTTTGTTCTTGAAGCGTGATGGAAAGAGGCTTACCGCACTGATTGTTTATGTGGATGACATAGTTGTCACTGGAAACGACACAGGAGAGCAATTGAAACTGGAGAAGTATTTGTCTCAGGAATTTGAGATGAAGGATTTAGGTGATCTGAAGTACTTTCTTGGAATTGAAGTAGCAAGGTCCGCAAATGGTATATTTCTGTCACGGAGGAAGTATGTATTGGATCTACTTGCTGAAACAGGATTGCTTGGATGTAAGCCTCCTGACACACCAATCGAGATGAATCACAAATTGTGTGAAGGTATGGATCAAGAACCAACCAATAAGGAACAGTACCAACGCCTTGTTGGAAGGTTAATATATTTAGCCCACACAAGACCAGATATTGCATATGCTGTGAGTGTGGTTAGCCAGTTTATGCATTCACCCAGTGTGTCTCATAGGAATGCAGTTGATCGAATCTTAAGGTATTTAAAGTTAGCCCCTGGAAAAGGATTAATGTTCTCAAAGAATAGAGATCTTGAAGTTATGGGATATCAGATGCTGATTGGGCTGGATCCATTACCTGACAGACGCTCTACTTCAGGCTACTTCACCTTCGTGGGAGGTAATCTAGTCACTTGGCGGAGTAAAAAATAAAATGTGGTTTCTCGGTCTAGTGCAGAAGCAGAGTATCGAGGAATGGCTCATGGAGTTTGTGAATTGCTATGGATCAGAAGACTCTTGACAGAATTGGGTTTCAAGCCAGAAAAGCCAATGGAGTTGCATTGTGACAACAACTCAGCTATTGATATTGCCCATAATCCAGTTCAACATGATCGAACCAAACATGTTGAGGTGGATAGACATTTTATCAAAGAAAAAATTGAGAAGAAGATCATCCGCCTACCATTCGTGAAATAAGAAGATCAATTAGCTGATATCTTAACCAAAGCTGTTTGTAGCAGAGTGTTTTATGACTCACTTACCAAGTTGGGCATGTGTGACGTATATGCACCAACTTGAGGAGGAGTGTTGACATGAGTCTCCTAATTAATCAAGGAGATTTATTTCCTTGATTAATTAAGGGATTTATTTTCTCATTCCATTTAGTTGACAAATCTGTGTATAATTAGGAGATACTTTCCTAATTCCTAATTGAATCTCATTCCTTGTAAAGCACTCTGTAAACTCATATATATACCTCCTTATGGAGAAGAATAAAATATCTGAACATATTGAAAACCCGTATTCATATTTTAGCAAAATTAACAATCAATCATATCGTAATACACCCAATTGGCTTCTGTGTATATCCAGGCCAACTCCTCATCTATTTACAGTATTGAAGTAGGCATACTCAAATTCAGAACTTGCTTTTCTTGCACGCAGAAAAACAATCACAGTCACAAGCGAGAACGATAGGAATTATGGGGGAAGTAAGAAACTATAATGGGAGCTCCCGACGACGATGATGATTTTGATTGGCTTTTCTTGGATTCCTTTAAAGAAGGAGCTTTTGCACTGCCTCCTGCATCATCTGAGACCTGTGAGTTTGACAATGGCATGAAGCAATTGAGAATGGACGAAAAGATAGCCATTTGTTTGTAAGAAAAGTGGACAAGTGGTGAAGGCTGATTATGTGGTTTATTTAGACTTGAGCGGATATGATTAGGATAAATGTCGTCCAATATTTATAGTGAAATAGAAATGAGACTTTGTCCTTCACCAAAAAAAAAAAACGAGACTTTGTCAATTATCTTGGAGAGGCGAAGGAAGATTTCAAGACCACATATTCATTCATTATACATCGATGGTTCTGTGTTCCTTCATATAATGCACGCGGCCTCTTTGACCAGTGTTGAAATTTCAAGTTAACCTCAAGCAAGAAATTTTATTTGGCTTATTTTATTTGACATCTTTTTATTTTGAGTGCTGCTAAACAAATTCTAAAATTAATTGAATACACCCTACTATTAAACTATTTATTAAATTACTAATTTACCATAATATAAAATGACCAAAATATATATATTGAATTGTGAAACAAATATAATGTTAATAAGCATACCCTACTTGCCACCTATTTAACCATAATCAAATAGCGAGCATTGGCGGAGGGGCAAAAAGGTGTTGTTGAATGTTCAAAGGTCCTGCGTTGAACTTGAATTGATTTTTGCGTTGAAATATTGTATTGCCTTGAAACTTGTAACTTTCATCATGCCACGTTTTGCTTCCATAAAGCAAAGAATACCCAGCTGATTAAAAATACTGCGGCCATCAGCAAACGCGTATATATATTGACTTCTACAACAAACATGGGCGGCATGGTTTAGTCTTTAGTGCTCTCTCCTATTCATTTAATAAATAAATAAAAAGTAATAAACTGATTAAAACTGTAAGGTAACGGAGAGAGGGTGACAGGGCGAGAAAACTTGCAAATCTCGGAAGACAAATACACTGTACATGCTGCACTAATTAATCACTAATGTCTAAAGTCTTTGGTCGGTCGTCCTCTAATTCCCTTCTCTCCTCCCCCAACTCTTCTCTGGTTGTTTTTTTATTTTATTATTTTTTTCTTTTTTCTTAACAGGTCAATCATTTGTTATTTTAATGGGTTATGCCATGTCAACTCATTAAAAAAACAAATTAACATGAACACGGCCCGTTTGCCAGGATACCGACTACAAGAGGGAGAGGGAGAGAGAGAGAGAGCAAAGAAGACATGCGTGTATGTAGTATTTTGTGTAACCACCCAATTATATTCCTTTTCATTCAATTCTTTAATAAGGTTGACAAGCAGTTTATGACATAAACTATATAACTACTCCAATTAACTAATCAAATTTTCTTTTAGGCTAATTTGAGGAAGACATTCACTACAAAACAAAAAAAATTCGCAATAGTCACCATTATTTGGTGACATTTGGTGACTAATGCTAGGTTGGTGACTAAAGCCTTTATTCATCCCAGCATTAGTCACCAAATAATGGTGACTGTTGCCACTTTTTTTGTTAGTGATTTTTGGTATGAACTAATGTAAAATTGCTTCTCAACCTTATTGAAAAAATATACGAACTTGCCCCAATTTACAACCAAAAACCAAAATATAAAAATAAAAATTTGTCCATCGGGTATGTAAACAATATAATTGTTATGCAAAATATTTTGGCTTCCTGAAAATTAGGGATTGAAAAACATAACAATGGGGCGAATTTGGGGATGGGTATGTCCTTCCCATCCCCATCCCCGTTTATTTTTTTTCCCCATCCTGGCCTTCATACCCATAATACAAATTGGGGATTCTCCATTCGTAGGGGAACAACTTCTCCACCCTGCCCCAATGTGGGGAATATATTTTTTGGTGGGAGTCGTGAGACACACCTAGAAGCCACTTAACAATATATCCATATGAAAAAATAAATATACATATACTATTCTAAACAGGGCAGGTTCGGATTGGATACTCTAATTCTACCAATTGAATCTTTATTTCAATTAGTTGTTTAGTTGATTTTTTTTTTTGAAGTACTAGTTCAAAATCAACGGACATGTCTTTGATTGGTCCTATGGTGGAAGATACTAAGCACTTTTTTTGTCTCAAATGACTGGAGTTGGTTTTTCTTATATCCATCGGAGGGTTTCTCATAAACTTGCGAAATATACTCTTTGGGCCCATTTGATAATCATTTCAATTTTAGTTTTTAGTTTTCATTTTTCAATTTTTTTGCTAGAGTATAAAAAAAAAGAGGGAGAATAGAAGTGAGAATGTGAGTGGAGATAGGATTGAGAGGGAAACTGAGAGGGAATGATGGGAAGGATGAGTAATAAAAGTGAAAACAAAAACTAAAAATAGAAATCTATTTGAAATTGTTTTCACTTTCGTTACTCCTCCCTTCTATCCTCCCCTCTCATCCTCTCTCTCAATCTCATTCTCACTCTCATTTTCCTCTATACTCTAGCACACAAAATTAAAACTGAAAACTAAAAATGAAATGATTATCCAACAGGCCCTTAACTAACACCGGCAATTTTAGGTCCTGTTTGAGGACGAGGACTGTAAACCTTAGTTTCCTTTTGTATTAGTTATTTCCTCTCAATAATATATTGACGCCTTTTTAAAATTAAATAAATAGTTGAAAGAGGTTTTAAGTTCAAATTTTTACTCTCAGTTGCTAAAACGAAGTACTCATTAAATAGTGAAACTCATGAAAGGTAAATATAGCTGCCTTCTGGGCAGTTTATTACCTGAATCGCAATCAAATTATCAACACCAAAACCCTGAATTTAAAGAAGAAATTAACAATCAATCATATCGTAATACACCCAATTGGCTTCTGTGTATATCCAGGCCAACTCCTCATCTATTTACAGTATTGAAGTAGGCATACTCAAATTCAGAACTTGCTTTTCTTGCACGCATAAAAACAATCACAATCACAAGCGAGAACGATAGGAATTATGCGGGAAGTAAGAAACTATAATGGGAGCTCCCGACGACGACGACGATTTTGATTTGCTTTTCTTGGATTCCTTTAAAGAAGGAGCTTTTGCACTGCCTCCTGCATCATCTGAGACATGTGAGTTTGACAATGGCATGAAGCAATTGAGAATGGACGAAAAGATAGCCATTTGTTTGTAAGAATAGTGAAAAAGTGGTGAAGGCTGATTGTGTGGTTTATTTTAGACTAGAGCGGATATGATTAGGCTAAATGTCGTCCAATATTTATAGTGAAATAGAAATGAGACTTTGTCCTTCACCAAAAAAAAGAAATGAGACTTTGTCAATTATCTTGGAGGCGAAGGAAGATTTCAAGACAACATATTCATTCATTATACATCGATGGTTCTGTGTTCCTTCGTATAATGCACGCGGCCTCTTTGACCAGTGTTGAAATTTCAAGTTATAACCTCAAGCAAGAAATTTTATTTGGCTTATTTTATTTGACATCTTTTTGTTTTGAGTGCTGCTAAACAAACCCTAAAATTAATTGAATACACCCTACTATTAAACTATTTATTGAATTACTAATTTACCCTAATATAAAATGACCAAAAAAGATATATTGAATTGTGAAACAAATATAATGTTAATAAGTATACCCTACTTGCCACATATTTAACCATAATCAAATAGCGAGCATTGGCGGAGAGGCAAGGAGGTATTGTTGAATGTTCAAAGGTCCTGCGTTGAACTTGAATTGATTCTTGCGTTGAATTATTGTCTTGCCTTGAAACTTGTAAGAGGCTATTTCTCCGCTCTATTTATCTGCTAAACTTGAATTATTGTCTTGCCTTTGCAATTCCTTATTGTAGATGATGGTTGGCAACATATTGAAAATAACGACATGATGACGTTGTACAAGAAATAGGAAGATGATTTTCTAGAGACGTGGTTGTGGTTGCAATTGAGGTGATATTTTGTTTGGTTCATTTAATTTTGTGGTTTTTGTGCAGGTAAGACTTGGCATTTGAGGTATACAAGTATTAGCTGAATGAACACTTTGGCATTTCTCTCATTAACTTATTTATTTCACTGGTACTATTATTGAGATTGCAGAAGAAAAAACGGCCATTTTGTTTCACTGGCACTACCACGGACCCCGAGCCTCTGCATTTATCTACATTTTGTAAAATCTGGAACATTCAACTAATCCAATACTTATGGATATGCCACATCAACTATAATAGTTTGTTTCCTTTATAATAAAAAATGACGTTGTTAGTCCATTTGACAGAAAATAAAATAAAACCTCCATACCTGTTTTCATTCTTCCTTTCATCTTTTTTATTTTTATTTTTTCCTATAGGAAGCCGTAATCATCAACTTCCTTCCAAACTTCGTACCCCACCAACCAAGAATCCCAACTTCTGTACCCTCCATTTCTCCTCCCATCACAGAAAAAGACACAAACCCTTTTCTTCAAACAACTCCGCCATCACTCATTGAAAACCCAACCACCGATCCTTTGTAAATTCCACAGCTCAATAAATCAATCATTTTTATCAAACACATACGCCTTCGTCCTCATTGCAGGGAACCCAAAAGCCCTCTGATTTTACTCCTTCCATTGCAAACCCTTATGATCACCCAGCACCACCCCCATCCTCACTGCGGAAAACCCAAGATCTCAAAGAAGCTCATCATGAAGATATTCCATCATCAATCAGAATAGCAATCAATTGGGTATGATCAATTTCGGTTGATGACTACAACTTTCTATAGAAAAAAAAAAAACCAATGGTGATGAAGGGTTTTTTTTTTCTTTTTTTTTTTTTTTTTTTGGGTCAAATGGATTAACTCCGTCAGTTTTTTTTAAAAAGGAAACAAACTATTATAATTGATGTGGCATACCCACAAGTATTGGATTGGTTGAATGGTCCATATTTTACGAAAAGCAGGCAAATACACAATGCCTAAATGCAGAAACTCATAATCCCACTACCATAACACCCATTATCTCTACTTTGATATATTGTAACCTATGTTATTAATATTGTAATTAGTAGCCTTTAACTCATAATTTGTGGATTAGTTTCCTATTATTGTAAGCCTACAAATAGGTGATTATCAAGAAGAAGATGACAAATTTAGAGACTAATTTCTTTTGTCTTCCTCTGCTCTTTATTTTTCTCTATAAATCCCGTTAGTTATGTAACAGTTTCAAGAGTTTAAAAGATAATTACATAATCCAAAAAAGAAGAAGATAATATCATTAAAATATATATAATTAAATTTAACAAAAGGTGGAGCAAAAAACCCCAAACCCCACCTCTCTGTAGCCCTCCCTTCTCCACTCTCCGCACCCCACCCCACCCATCCTCCCCTCAACCCACCTCTCCCCTCCCATCTCTCTCTCTTGGTTTCACCGTTTGGGTGGCTGCGCAATGGCCTGAAATGTTTGGAATTCGACCTATCAAAATTTCCCCATCAGTATGGGAGCAATGAAGGAAGTTGAGGTTCCACCCCAAAACCAATTGGCAATGGGGGGAGTAGCCCAACTCCTTATAAACCCAGGCTAGATCAACACGCCCACGCACGTGTGGCGAACTTTCAAGCCTAACACGTGGACAACACATATTGGGTGGCGTGGGAGCGCGTGTGGCCGTTGGGCCCAACACATGAAGCCTTGCTCTGATACCATGAAGGAAGTTGAGGTTCCACCCCAAAACCAATTGGCAATGGGGGGAGTAACCCAACTCCTTATAAACCCTTGATAGGTTTCTCAACTTTCCAATGTGGGACTCTTTACCTTCACATTCTCACACGCCCCCGCACGTGTGGCGAATTTTCAAGCCTAACACGTGGACAACACATATTGGGTGACGTGGAGCACGTGTGGCCGTTGGGCTTTCACACGTGGGCTAACCTCTGATACCATGAAGGAAGTTGAGGTTCCACCCCAAAACCAATTGGCAATGGGGGAGTAGCCCAACTCCTTATAAACCCAGGCTAGATCCCTTAACATTTCAACGTGGGACAAACACTCTCAACAAGCAATTTGTCGTATGGTTTTACAATCTGGTAGAAGAAGGAGGGAAGACCCATAATTCATTAATTGAATCCTTGTAGTGGGTGCCGACCAAAGGAAGAAGATGGTCTTTTGGGTGTCTTAATAAGTTTTTCGATCGGAGGAGAGTGTTTGGTTTTGGACGGAAGCTTCTCTGGGTCGGAGGAGATGGTGCCTTCAACAATGGTGGCTGGCCAAAATGCATTCCCGTGTTTTGATGGGCTTGCAAAACGCATTCTCTGGAAATGCTGAAAGCGATAATATAATATAAATTTTCGACATCTTGTTTATCTATTTTGAGCACTGGCAGCTGGAGTTTGAATCAGTTTACTAACAAATCATAAATTTTCTTGCTGCTTGACACCCAAATATAAAACAATAAGTACAAGAATGTGAAATTAAAAATTAATTATCATTGTACTGTCTGTCTATTCTTCTCCTCGCAGGATGTCATATTTATAATACAACGGAGCCCTAGTGGCTAAGTAAATAATAAATTCATATTTCTATTTACGGTAGAAAATAAGGAATTAAAGTAAATTAATTACAATTATAATAGGAATCCTTGATGTGTAAGGAAAGTAAGTCAATGGTCCACAAGTCACGCAAACACTATAAGTTCATAAAAAACAAATTAATATCCATCAAGCCATAACTAATATTTTTACTGGGCGAGGCAAATAATACTGGGCGCCAACAATATAAAATTTTCAATATTTTCTCTTCAATTACACAAGTCTTAATATTTTTACATGAAATACTGTAATTTGGAGACACAAACATTCGTGCCAAACTGTGGCTCCCCTTATTTCCACTCCAGATATTTTTCAATCATCCTTTGGATTCTTGGTTGCTATAATTGCCAAGTTGTTCACCCATGGAGCTTCTTCTGATGATGATTTTGATCACAAGCGAGAGAGATAAGAGTTACTGGGGAAGTAAGAGACCACTAATGGAGCTTCTGATGATGACTTTGATTTGCATTTGGATTCCTTTGACGCTTTAACTAGTCCAGAAGACCCTCCAGCATCATCGGAAACCCGTTGTGATGACAACGACGGCATGAAACAATTCGAAAAAGCAGAGAAGAAAGCCATTAATTAGTGTTGATAAAATTTACTCTCTGTTGTAACTTGTATGCCTAAAAGGAATTCCTCAGGTAGTTTTTTAGCTGAGGAAAGTAGAGATGAGAGAGATTTGTAGAGGGCCAAAGATTAAAGATGAGATAACTGTTTGTTTGATGAAAATCAAGTGAAGACGGTACTTCATTTTTATAGTGGAATTTTGTTAACTACATCGAACTTGGAGGAGAAGTTATCAAGCAAGTCATCAGATGGTTCTGTCCATTTTCTTGGTGTTGTGGCTGCTTTTTGACTTCTTTGTATACGACCAAAAAGATTGTAACTTTCAGCATGCCACGTTTTGTTGCCACGTTTTGATACCCAGCCAATTAAGAAAACTGCAGCCATCAGAGCAAAAGCATATATATATATATTGACTTTTATAACAAACATGTTACATGCGTGGCATGGTTGCCCTTTCTTATACATTTAATGGAAAAAATAATGATAAACTGATAAAAATTGTAAGGCTAACGGGAGAGAAAGTGACAGGGCGAGAAAGCTTGCAAATCACGGAAGACAATGCACTTTACATGCCGCACTAATTAATCACGTTGGTTGGCCGAGTCTAAAGTCTTTGGTCAGTCGTCCTCTAATTTCCTTTTCATTTGGACGAAACAGATCAATTCAAACCCAACAGCTAGACTTGAGAATATTGTACATAGGTTTAGATGACACAAATTTACACGAAAAAAAAATTAGTATTTAGGTCGGAGCTTAACACGTGATGTTAAAAATGGTAGATCCTTTAGACATCAATTAAGTTATAACAGATCGTATTGTGTGAATTCGCAAATACCCGTTATCACCCATTAAAAATATAGGTAGTTTTATAATTTTATGTATCTTTTTTTTTCTCCTTCTTTAGACTCATCCTTCTCTTCTCTTGTTGGTTTTTACCAAAAAAAAATTTTAAGATTTTTTTTATAAAAATTTATTTATTTAATATAATTAAATTTTTTTTTTGTAATTTGAAAACATAAAGAATTTTTTATTACTTTTTTGTCCATTTGAAAGTTCATGTCATTACAAAATGGATCCCACCCTTGACACATCATCATTTAACAGATTCATTAAAGATTTAAGTAACAGAGGGAGGGAGTTCTTTGTAAGTTTTCCACAAGTTTGAGTTTGTAATTGTAAATGTCCCTAAAAATAGGCATGAACTTAAAAATGATCCCATAGTTTGGGGGTCTTTTGTAGTTTGTCCTTTTTTATTTTTTTTATTTTTTTTCTTAACAGGACCTTGAATTAATTTGTTTAACTTTTTTTTTTTAAAACATGAAAAGAAAACAAGATTTTAGGTACTCTAATGTACTTATCAACTACTAGGTCTGATATAATGTATGTTATTAGTCTCCTTAGTCGATTCATGGAAGCACCAACCATACTTCACTTTCGAGCTGCAGAAAGGGTTCTTCATTATTTGAAAGGAACTACAGATTTTAGTGTTCTTTATAATAGAGATAAAAGCAAGGGTTTAGTCGGCTACAATAACAGTGATTTTGCTAGGGACTTGGATGATAGAAGAGCACTTCAGGTCAAGTTTTCATGTTTAGTTATGGGGGAATTTCATGGTCTTCAAAGAAGCAGCAGGTGGTCACTTTGTCCAAAATTGAAGCCGAGTTTATTGCAGCTGCTTCTTGTGCATGTCAAGTTGTGTGGTTAAGAAGATTGCTCAGAGAATTGGGGTATGTTCAACAAAGTCCTACTTTCTTCGTGATCGCACAAAAGAAGGTGTTGTCGAATTGATTCATTGCCAGAGTCAAGATCAGATTGTAGATATATTAACAAAGCCTTTGAAGCTTGAGCTATTTGAGAAGCTGCATGGTCTCCTTGGTGTTTGTTCAAGTTCTGATGTAAACTGAATATTTGTATGGAGTTCAATTTAAGGGAAAGTGTTAGGATTTTTTAAGTATTTATGTTTTAATTGAATTGGTCAAGTTAATTGTTAATAATCCCTAGTTGTTAAGGACGTGAGGTAGTGTTGTTTGTTATCCTAGTTTATAGGGGAATCCCTTCAGTCTATTCTTTGTAAGGCTATATAAGCTCAGCTTTAAACCTTCTGTTAATGAGATACACTTTTCCAATTATTATTTCAATTACTCAAGCTTATAGTTTTCAACAAGTTGCTATGTTGTCCGATATTTATAGTGAAATAGAAATGAGAGTTTGTCAATTATCTTGGAGGCCAAGGAAGATTTCAAGACCATATATATTCCTTAATTATACATCTCGATGGTTCTGTGTTCCTTCATATAATGCACGTGGCCTCTTTGACCAGTGTTGAAATTTCAAGTTGACAGCAAGCAAGAAATTTTGTTTAGCTTATTTTATTTGACATCCTTTTTTTGTTCGTTTTATAATAAAAATAATTAATTAGAGAAGCAATGTGAAAGTTCTAGACTAAAATAAAAGGAGAGCAGTACAGATTTATCAATGGGTGCCAACAATATAAATTTTTCAATATTTTCCTCACAATTACACAAGTCTTAAAGTTTCTTTACATGAAATACTGAAATTTGGAGGCACAGCCATTTCATGCCGAAATGGGCGGCCTGAAGTGTGGTTCCACCTGTTTCCACTCTAGATATTTTTCAATCATCCTTTCGATTCTTGGATTCTTGGTCGCTATAATTGCCAACGTTCTTCACTCATGGAGCTTCTTCTGATCATGATTTTGATCACAAGCGAGAGAGATATAAAACAACAAATATATATGATCACAAGCGAGAGAGATAAGAGTTACTGGGGAAGTAAGAGACTACTAATGGAGCTTCTGATGAAGACTTTGATTTGCATTTGGATTCCTTTGACGCTTTCACTCCAGAAGAGCCTCCAGCATCATTGGAAACCCGTTGTGATGACAACGAGGGCATGAAGCAATTCCAAAAAGCTGAGAAGAAAGCCATTAATCAGTCTATTCAAATTTTGCCTCTCTCTTGTATTCGAGAAAACAATTCCTCAGGTAGTTTTTCAGCAGAGGAAAATATAGCTGAGAGAGTTTTGTAGAGGGCCAAAGATTAAAGATGTGATAACCGTTTGTTTGATGAGAATCAAGTTAAAACGTTGCTTCATTTTTATAGTGGGATTTTGTTGACTACATCGAACTTGGAGGACAAGTAATTAGGCAATTAATCATTCATCGAACTTGGGATTTTCTTGGTATTGATGCTTTGACTTCTTTTTATACGACCAAAACGGTTGCAACTTCCATGATGCCACGTTTTGTTGCTACAAAGCAGAGATTGCCCAGCTTAACTTGATAATTTGGATTTATATTTAGAGGGGTGATAATATATTAAACTTATACATACTACACAGATGATAGGGCTTTAACTTAGGATTTTTCCTGGAGAAGCAATGCTCCAAATCACTACACTAGTGGGTCATTCGCTTTTCTTTTTACTTAATTTTCCTATTTGCACTCCTTTTTCAATACTTTTTTCATTTCATCGAGTAAGAAATAATTAACGTTCTATATTGAAAGTGATGAAGATGAGAAAATTCAGGTCAAAAGATGCCTAGGTAGCTACATGTGGTAACATGAGATGATATCATAAAAGTTTGTATATTAGGCACCAACATTAACTTACAGGAACCATTTAATAAAGTATAAAGCCTAGGTGTCTATTCGACCATGTGCTTTTGTTATATTTTCAAATGGTGTGGTTCCTACCTACCAGCCTCCCATGCCTCTTTTTTTTGTCTATTTTTTTCTCTCTCTTTTTTGTCTTTATGTCAATTTCTTTTTCTGGGTTTGACCACTACATAATGTTGGTAAGAATAATTTTTGTTGAGTTGTATTCTAGCTAGTTTTTCTTTTGACTCTTTGACAACCTTGTAATTATAGGTCATGTAATGTATACCCAAGCTCATGTGATGAGGACATCTTTGTCAAACCCATTAGGATTTACAAAAGAAAGAGATGGAAGAGGAAATCATTTAATTTGGTCTTTAAATCTGGCAATTTTTTATTCATGCGATTAATTTCTAACTTGTTCTCTAAGTTTTCTAGACTTTAGTAAAAAATTTAAGTTTTGCAGATTTTAGTAGGATTTCTAAGTTTCCTATTTTATTGAGGTTAGAATTTCTATTTTAACAAGGGATTTTTATCATATTGTCTCTAGGTTTTAGTTTGCTATAAATACCTCTGTCATGTAATTCATTATGGAGTTGAGTTGTTGAGATATAAAGAAAAGTTTATTTTCCAGAGATTGGAGACTACTTGGTGTGAAGCCAAACCCCTAGATTGATTCCAGACCTATCCTTGTTCATTCTATTTTCTGTTTTCCATTGTTTTTGCTTTTGCTAAACTACCTAAATTCTCAATTCACCCATATCCTCCATCATCATGGTTATTATTAGATTAGGTTAATTTTATACCTAGTTGTTTTTCTATGGCTGTGATAATCAATGACTCAACAAAATCAAAGGTTGGCAAAGGTAAATTCTATTAAATTTCAGAGAGATGGGTCAGTGGCCCACTATTAGCAACACCGATATTGTCTCCAACTTAACCACTTACAAAGCCTCATAGGTGTGGGGTTTTGTCACAAAATGCCTCGGTGATATCAGTAGTGGAACCATTCATTATATCTTTAGTCAAGTTTCCAATGTGGGACTTATATTCTTCAACACCCTTCACGTGGGACCACTATATTGTAAGATCGCACATCGACCAACGGAGAGGGGGTGATGTGCCTTATATGTACATGCCCGCCTCCATCTAGCACGAGACCTTTTGGGAGCTCACTGATTTTTCGGAGTCATGGGAACTCCGAAGTTAAGCGAGTTGGGGCTAGAGCAATACTAGGATGGGTGACTCACTGGGAAGTTGGTCTTGAGTTCCCATAAACAAAACCGTGAGAGCAAAGAGGGGGGCCCAAAGCGGATAATATCGTGCTACGGCGGAGCCGATTCCGGGATGTGACAGTTTGGTATCAAAGCCACTCTGCCGTGTGGTGCGAGTGCGCCGATGAGGACGTTGGGTCCCTAAGGGGGGTGGATTGTAAGATCCCAATCGACCAACGAAGAGGGGGTGATGTGCCTTATATGTACATGCCCACCTCCATATAGCACAAGGCCTTTTGGGAGCCCATTGGCTTCAAAGTCATAGGAACTCCGAAATTAAGCGAGTTAGGGCTAGAGCAATCCCAGGATGGGTGACCCACTGGGAAGTTGGCCCTAGTTCCAGAAACAAAACCGTGAGGGCAAAGAGGGGGGCCCAAAGCGGACAATATCGTGCTACAGCGGAGCCGATCCTGGGATGTGACATACATAGTTGGCCACACGTAGGGCCAAGTCCACATCTGGAGTCAAACATTCAAACCCAACACGTGAACACCGCGTATTGGGTAAAGAGTAAAGGTAAACAATCAAGCCCAACATGTGAACACCACATAGGGTAAGGGTAAAGGCCAAATATTTTAGGTCCAGTCATTCAACTTGCTCTGATACCATGTTAAATTTCAAAAAGAGTCGAGTCGGCCCACTGATTAGCAACACCGGTATTGTTCCCAACTTAATCATCTACAAAGCTCAATAGGTGTGGGGTTTTATCACAAAAGGCCTTTGTGATATTAGTAGTGGAACCATTCATTATATCTTGCATTTTATTTAGCTAAGTTTTTGATGTGGGACTTGTATTCTTCAACAAATTCTGCATTACATTCATTAGAAAGCATTTTAAGTATGACTAGTCAACTTATATGAGTATGACTAGTCATCATTTGTGTAACATTTGGACATCCAGCTCATTTGCTTTCTCAAGTGTCTCCAACTGTGTTTTTTAATGAATTTTGTTTTTGCTAGTCCAATTATTTGCTGCCATGTGCATTTTTCTCTAACCTACCTATTTAGGGTAAAATGAAAGCAAAGGGCCTTTGAGTTGTCACTTGCTTAGAAAAAGGTTTTGAGAGTTTTCCATTTTTGCTCTGGAACTCTTCTCTAAGTGAGGGATGTTTCTTTCAAAATGAGATTTTCAAATTGCATTTGAAATCTGCTTTGAAGATTAAAATCTACATCTAGAATAGTCAATCATATTCTCATCTAGCTCTAGGTCAGATTCTCAAATCAATTTCTTTAAGAATGGTTTCTTAAAGAAATCAATTTTTCCTTAGAATCTACGGTTGCCTTCATGTGTTCTTCGAGAGCTTGAGTCGCTGGTGTCATGGAGTGAAGGAGCTGATGGACTAGCTGCCAATTCCATGAAAGACTAGCTACTAGTTCTTTCTAAGCTTGGAGAAGAAGGTTGCACAAAGAGGTATAGCTTTTCCTAAATAGACTTAGGATTCTTGAGCTTGTGGTTGTAATCTTTGTAAGAACCTTCTTTTCTTAGTGGATTGCCTAGTCGGGTGATGACCCCCAGTTTTTCCCAATGGTGGGTTTTTGGGTGAACAATTTTCTGGGTTTGATGTTCTTGACTGTTGACTAGTCATAATCTGCTAAGTATTTCTATTATGATTCAATGGATGTTCACACACTCTACACTTTAGTTGTTGCTAGCACAGGGGATGCCTAGATTGACGGGTCCTTCTGAGTGCCTAGGTTGTCACTAGAATTCTTCTAGGTTTGCAGGTGCTGATTGTTGATTTGGGTTACTTATGTGTTTTGCTTACTTGTTCATAGGTCTATGACTAGTTGTTGACTAGTTATATTGTCTCTTTGGTGGGTATATTCTTGATTTCTTCTCCATTTCTATTTCCCAATATTTCCGAAATCACCGATATTTTGGCGTTCATCACAACTTCCGATGTACTTCCCCTCAATCCCACCAAACCTTTACAAATCAGAACCCCAGTGTTTGAACCCCTTGATCAAAATACACCCCACCATGATCTTGCCACGTGGAACTGTAAGAGATTATAAACAGCATATAAACTCTCTGATCAGGCTACAGAAACGGTGCCTGTCCTCCGTACACTTTTGTCGGGGGTAGGGTTCTTGTTGGTGTCTGATTTTCTGAGGGCTCCTCTACTGGAAGAAGAAGAAGAGGACACTTTCCAGCTCTTCTGTTTAGCCTCATCAAACTGTATCTGCTCTTGTCTACAATCTTTGCTACAAAACGGTGTGTTTCCCCTGCAAAATTCCCCCATAGTACCAAGTGGTGAAGTCTTTAAATACATAAGACTCTGTTACTTTAGTGAACGATGCTTAATGCGTAATGGCATCATTATTTTTTTTTCCCTATGGAGTGTTGTTTGAGATCAAATTTGTAGTAGTGACTGAATAGAAAAGGACATGTTACTTGCCGTGGTTTTATGTATGTATATTTTTTTCCGTGGTTAACTATACAGACATGGTGACTTGAGTTGCTCTTTCAGTCATTGGGTGGGCAGCTTGACTGCAGCAAAAAGAACAGCAACTGCAGGAATTTGACATCGCTACAGAAAGAATTGGACATGGGGTGAATCTGGGCTTATCTTTTCTGCTCCCAGCTGTCCTCCTGGACATCAGTTGGGTTGTTATTTGCTCTTGGGCCTCTCAGTTAACCATAACCACATATAAAAAGAAAAAAAAGGTCGGCTGATTTGTGTCTGGTTTCAAGAATCTATCCACGTTGATAAATGTTTTCTCAGGTGAAGAAAACAAAAATGTAACACGTTACAGTAGAAAAACATAAACGACACACCAAAATATTACAAGTATTTGTATTTGTATTTCATAGAAAATAACCCATTATAATCACCACCACCTAATTAATTAGTCACTTAACCCTGTCATTATTCATTAACAATGAAATAAATAAGAAAAATACTGGCTTTAATTTCATTGAAAAAAAGGACAAGAAAGCGTACAGTTGGACATGATGTTTGTAGTTGTGGTGGAATGCTGACTCCTTTCACCAACACAAACTAATAAACACATTTGACCAATATGCAGCAGCAGCCAGCCACCACACCACTATAATATATCATATGATTCTTACCCTTTAATTTCGTAGACCCCATGCAATTTGATTATTACTTCACTTGCATTATTGTATGTTTATTATAATATATAATAGACACCGAAATGACTGGATTGCCCATGCACAACTTTGCAATATAATATATTGAAGTGCAGCATGGCTAATATGGTCATTATCATGAGGAAGAAGCCGAGTGGTACTTGGTATAAAAGAAAGCCGAGCACTCAGCAAAAACAAGTTGTGTTTGTATCTCTACAACTTCACAAGACAAAGAAGAAGAAGAGATAAAGAGAGATGGAGGGTGCCACAGCTACTGCCGGGAGAGCAATGATGAACGGGGGAGATTTATCCAGGAGGAAGAGAAATAAACAACACAAATAGACACTAGATTCTTGGGAGAATAGGCTCTTTCATTTAAATTCAGTTCCCAAATAACATTGGTAACATACCTATTTAAGGACATCTTCATCATCCTACTAATACATAAAACTGACTCACTAATTAATAGATGAGCTTATTAAAAAAGAGAATAAGAAAAGTCTCAATATAATTACACATTAAAACTTCTTGAATGCAATGATCAACCATATCTGGTTTAGTTCTCCAACAGTACAAAATGAGGCATTGCATACAGATTATGATCATTTGTGAAGGCGATAGGAAGGAATAGCAATTAGACGTTTTGCCCTTGCAACCGTTATGCCAAACACCTCAGTCATGTCCAATTCTTCTGGCAACATGTTATTCGGAAGTTCCCAATCAAAACAATGGACAAGTTGTGCCAACATTAACTGGACCACCATAAGGCCTAACTGAATTCCTGGGCAACGTCTTCGGCCAGAGCCAAATGGGATAAGCTGAAAGTGATTTCCTCTAACATCAACATCGCTACCGTCAAATCTTTCTGGTATGAACTCCTCTGCATCGGTCCAAGCACTCGGGTCTCTCCCGATTGCCCACGCGTTTATGATAATGCGCGATTTTTTGGGTATGTGGTAGCCATTGACGGTGCAGTCTTCAGTTGCAGCATGAGGAACCAACAATGGCGCAACTGGGTGTAGCCTCATGGTTTCCTTCACTACCATGCTCAAATAGTCCAATTTCCCCAAGTCTGATTCCTCCACCATTCTCCCCAATCCAACAACATCTTCTAGCTCCTTTTGGACTTTCTTCATTGCCTTTGGATGCCTCATAAGCTCGGACAGTGTCCACTCGACCGTAACTGATGATGTGTCAATGGAGTTCACCAACATATCCTACAAAGAAATTTGCCATTTTTTCACATATTGTGGTGTAGAAGACATAGTCGAAACTATATACGCATGATAAATAACAAAAGGGACATGTATAACAGATCAATTGAAACAAAATTACACATAATAAATGGTTCAGATTTACAATCTTAAACCTTGACATGTTAAATTGTCTCAAAGAAATGATTTCGTTTTACTTCGAGTAATGCTAGAATAGAAGGACAAAGAATATTTAAAATGATGCAACGATTTTAGTGCCACCATGCCTATATGTCTAAGTTTTTGTGTATACTAACAAATATTATGGCTTTGATATGAGGGCGTTCGATTTGGTATTCAGATTGTTCAGATCCCATGAAGGCCACCATGACATCAACAAAGTCTTTAGTCCTTTCTCCCTCGTTAGATTGAATATGCTCGTCAATGACCTTCTCAAAGAAGGTATCAAACGCCTTGTTAACAGACTTCATCCGCTTCGTGAAACCTTGGAGGTCGAAGGGAGCTATAAAAGGAATGTAATCACCCAAGTTAGCGGCGCCTATCAATTGGACAACCTCTTCGATCACAGACCTGAAACCCCTCGCATCAAACTCCTCATCCCTATACATCTTCCCAAGCACCATCCGGCAGCTCATGACCACGCTGAGAGATGAGACATTGTCACTCAGATCAACAGCGACACGTCCATTATCGGCAGTGGCTCGAATAGACTCAACACAGAGAGCAATCGCGTCTCTCCTCATGGACTTGAAGGAGTTGATTTTGTGGTTGCTGAGCAACTCAAGGGTGCACATCTTCCGCGTGTCGCGCCAATATGCACCATATTCAGAGAATACCAAGCTCCTTTGCCCAAAAGAGATGAGCTTTGCTCCTTCATGTGGTGGCCTACTTGCAAAAACAAGGTCGTGTGTTTTGAGGAACAGCTCGGCAGCTTGTGGAGATGAGACAACAATGGTGTGCATAAGGCCTAATCGCATGTACATGATGTCGCCGTATTTTTGGGCCAGCCGATGAAGATCCTTGTCGGGAAACTTCCCTAGCAAGTGAAGGCTTCCAAAAATGGGAAACCCTCTTGGACCAGGAGGTAACATCTTCTTCTTGTTCTTCCACCATGCTTGCAGGATATAAACAAGGGCAAGCAATCCAATTGTTGCCCAAATCCAAACCATTGCTCTTTGAGGATGAGCTCAAATGGTTGACTAGTTGAGTGTGTCTAAGAAGAGAGAAGTCTCTCTATGCTCTTCTCTGTATACTTTGTCTCGTTGTGTTTAATGAATGAGGATGCGTGGAAGATCCAAACATCACACGCTTCTTCATCTACGACCATACATAAAATATCCCAAGGCACCATTTCAAATGAAGCATCAAGATTGAATCGTACATGCCAGAATGCAATAGCTATCACAAACTTAAGTTGGTCCTTATCCAATAATTCTATTCTATTATGGATAGCGTTTTTGTTCTGCCTTTATCTGTGTCTTTTTCGCATCTCATAATTTTCTCTTTAGGACAATGGAAGGATGATGTGGACCACATCATCATAACTATGAGGCCATATCCAGTCATGGGCTATATCCCAAATATAACCCTAAAATAATACAAAACTCATCTTCAGTTTTTATCGAAC
The DNA here is from genome assembly GCA_018703695.1 of Prunus fruticosa. NCBI lineage: Eukaryota > Viridiplantae > Streptophyta > Magnoliopsida > Rosales > Rosaceae > Prunus > Prunus fruticosa. The sequence goes on from CM031918.1 coordinate 2,679,241, forward strand.
TAAATAAAATTTTAGCCAAATTTAGAGGGCCACATTTGGCCCTTTAGCCCTCCAACTAGGCCACATATAGCCCACCTACTAGGCCAAATTTTTGTGGGCCTTTGTATTTGCTTTTTAAAAGTCAATAGTAAAGTAAGTTGATGTCATAGGTGGATATATATAATAAAATATGAAGGATTAACCTAAAATATAGCCCATGGTTTGGAGATGGAAAAATTTAGCTATGTACTATTTTTAAAAAAATTAATATTTTGGAGGGCTAAATTTTTAGCCCTGGACTATGTTTAGCCCTATGACTTATGACTGGAGATGGCCTGACATCCCAACATGTGCAAGCCTTTGCTTTTTTTATTTTTTTAATAACTAAATGGGCCAATTTGTTCTGGACTATGATTCTAATAAAGGATTTGGTCAAAGTTGGGGCCAATTTGTCTGCAACTCAAATCTTACAAGACCCATTGTGTCAAACTTGTCAGATTTATAAACCACGTTTGGTGCCGCATTGTTCCTTGGATAACTCTAGTAAGCTATAAACTTGTCAGATTAATTTGGATTCAATTGGATAACTCTAGTAAGCTATAATTGTGTTACAACTTGGCCCGCATTGTTCCTTTCTCCAAATTAAATTAAAAATAGAAAATAGAAAATTACAAACTAAAAGTTTCTGTTTATACCCCACCTTATTTTACTTATTCTGACCACCGACATTGGGCATGCGCCGGCCCTTGTACATGATCTTACAACTTGGAGACTTGTGTTTTTGGTAAACAATCACCCAGGCCTTGGGTTTTAAACTTGAATGAGGAGTTTCCCTGGATAGACAAAATATGATTTCCTTATTTGGAAGAAAAAAGGTTGAAAATCACATAGAAATAATATTGTACACATTCCCATTCACCCGCATTAAATGGAGCGGGTGACGACAAATTCCCCGCCCCATGACGAGCAGGTGAACATGACTGATAATGTATGTCGAGAAAAGGGCCACGTACGGTCTGTAAGTTGAGAGAAGGTTGGGTTTTTTTATTGGTCAATGAGACAAGGTTGCATTGGCAAGAGGGCCCAAAGTGATCCTTGATGGAGCAAAATTTCATTATATGTGTATTTATGTCCCATTATGTGGAATATTTAGGGCATGTTTACATATCAGTAATGGCGAAAGTAAGGAATTAGAGAATTTAGGAATCGGGGAACTCCTGAAATTGGTATGAGGAAGAATCATTCCCATTAAGCTGTTTACTAAACATATGGAATTAGCAAAGGAATGGGGTTGATTCCCATTGTTATTGTTTACTAATTTTCATGAATCAGAATCCAAATTAATTTGATTACTAAAATGCCCTGCACATTTTCACCACAGCACATATATAATTCTCAAATTGGCTAAGGAGACCAAACTAATCCAGGAGCAAACTAGTAAGACGGTGTAAACATGAGGAATCAATATGTTGATAGATAGAATGATTTACATAGCACAAGGCGTTGCTGCTGCTTATGGGAGGTTGTGTCTGGAACGATAACGTGAAAAATAAGTTGGAGCGTCTTGGAACTTCTTGGTGTGAGTTATTTATTTATTTAGGGTTTGGGGTTTTTTGGAATTATGGTAAAGTAGTAAAGGTATTTTTGGAAGTTATTAAGAGAAAACAGGAATGAGAATCGTATCGACTACTCCCCCTAGGTTATTTGATACCCAGTTTTGAGGGGATGTGATTACGGATTTTGAGGTGGGGTCCACTTATTTTTTCATTCCTGATTGCAAGTAAACGCAGGGGAAGTCAGGAATGGAAATCATTCCCTTTCCTCCCATACCCATTACTCATACGTAAACATGCCCTAAGAGGAATGCTATTCACAATCGCTCAAAAGCGATTGTCAAAGGACTTGCTATACACGTGTACACGTTCTCATGCCTAGGGGTGGCAATTTCGACACGACCCGATACACGACTCGAAACCCGCACGATAAATTAGCGGGTTCAACCCGCACGATAAAAAAACAGGTCAATTTCCTGGTTAACCCGTTCTTACCCGTTTAATAAACGGGTGGGTTTCGGGTCAACCCGCTAACCCGCTATAATACCTATCTAACCCGTTTATTAAATGGGTCGTGTCATGGGTCGTGTCAACCCGTGTACAACCAGGAATGGAAATCATTCCCTTTCCTCCCATACCCATTACTCGATACGTAAACATGCCCTAAGAGGAATGCTATTCACAATCGTTCAAAAGCGATTGTCAAAGGACTTGCTATACACGTGTACACGTTCTCATGCCTTCCCAAAAAAAAATGATTTTTTCTCTTTCTTCTCTCGGTTGCCTCCCTCTCTCTCCCCTTTCTGTTTTTAATTAGTTTTTCTCTCTCTCTCTCCCTCTTTTTTCTCCGCCTCCTCCATCTCTTTTTCCATCGCTCTCCCTCCTCCTGCTTCTTCTATTCTCTCTCTCCCTCTCTTCTTCTCTCCGCTTGTCTCCATCTCCCTTCTTTTTTTTTTTCCATCGCTCTCCCTCTCTTCTCTCCTCCTCCTGCTTCTTCTACTTCTTATTTTCTTTTTCCCCTCCGTCTTCTTCTCTCTGTCTGTCTCCATCGATGGGTTGTAAAAACCCAAACTTTTTGTAACACAAAAACAAAAACCCCAAGCTTTAAAAACCCAAACTTCTTCCTCTCTGTGTTCTGCCTTCCCCCAAATCACAGTTCTCTCCCTCAGATTTCTTAACTTTTTTCTCCTTTTTTGTGTTCATTTGATGGGTAATGATTAAATCAGGAGGAGAGAAACGCAGCAATTGTGGGAATCAGAAACACAAAAACTCAAGGAGAGAAACACAGAAATTTGCAGCGTCATAGAGAAATGGAGAGAAACACAGAATTTTTTTTTGGAGAAACGAAGGGAAAAAACAAGACTAATAGGAAGAAGGAGAGAGAAAAGGAAGACAATAACTCGCGGAGAAAATAAAATAACTTGCCTAGATTGATTTGTGTTTAGTTGTTGTCTGGGCTTAGCCCCAGTTTGTTAAGAAGTAGAAGAAGCAGGAGGAGGGAGGCAACAGAGAGAAGAAGAAGAAGAGCGATGGAAAAAGAGATGGAGACAGGCGGAGAGAAAAAAGAGGGAGAGAGAGAGAGAGAAAACTAATTAAAAACAGAAAGGGAGAGAGAGAGAGGGAGGCAACCGAGAGAAGAAAGAGAAAAAATCATTATTTTTTGGGAAGGCATGAGAACGTGTACACGTGTATAGCAAGTCCTTTACAATAAGCGATTGTGAATAGCATTCCTCATATATTAATAGAAAGGGTGGCAATAATTGTCCTGGATATTCATGTCACGCAATAACAGTTTGGATTGGACAAAGTATTTACATGAATTATTATTATGTGGGTCGAAAATGAAAAATGTCGGTTGGTAACGAAATCAGTGATCACAACATAATTTTAATCCCTAATTTTTCTGAGTGCGTGTGTACTGGCTGCTGCCACACTGATCAATACTGAAGATTGTACATCTTTATAATTTCATATATTTATACAATTTCCAACATCACTGAGTGAGACAATGATCAATCCGTAGTCCGTAGTAACAAGGGCCATTGTTCTTTCGTGGCCAAACCACGGATCATGTCATCGTGTTTGTTACATGGTGTACCTATTACACTTTTTGACTGCATAGGTCAGGAAAAACTTTCATGTGTTTGATCAGTTACGTTTTTTTTTCTTTCAAAATTAAATATTTTCTTTTACCAACGGAAGAGAGGAAACTCAATTTTAAGACCTTTTCGTGGAACTAGTTGATTTTCTGTTTTCAATAGACTAAAGAAAAACAAGAAGGGTACGTAAAAACATGTATCATGTGCGCAACAGTAGATAAAATGCTTTCGTTCGTGAATCATGTGCGCAACAGTAGATAAAATGAGGTCCTGTGAGGACCTATTTAATGAAGACCCTTAGATTAATCACACTCATGGCCCCAATTTTACACAAACTCTAATTATTCTAATCCAAAAATAAAACACAAGAAAAATAAAAAAGGGATTCAAGTATATTTAATCTATGCCTTCTTTCTTCCCAACGATACCCAACCATCGCCCTTCCTCCCCTCATTGCTTTTCTCTCCAGCTCTTTATCATTCTTGTGGAACACACACACAAGATGGTCTATCTTCGCGCCTCCATGCTACCGTCCCAAGGGCGGAACCATGAATTTATATTGGGGTGGGCTAATTTTATTTTTATATCCAGCTTCTATGTTATAATATATTCTTCTTCAAATATTGTAGTGAAAATTTTTATAAGCCAAACAAGTTCATTCATTTTCCAACATTAACACAAATAAGTACATATAAAATAGACAAAATAATACATATTGTCATCACGCAAATATTTACGGTAATAAAAATATAAGAAAATAATAAGTATATTCAAATTAGATATGTCAGTGACATTGACAAATTGGCATGGAATCGTGAGATTCAATTGAAATTTAAGTTCAATTTGTATATTTGACTTACTTTTAAAACTAAATCACAAAAACCGAAGACATAAAAAATAAAAATGAATATTTAGAAAAAATAATGCGAGGAAGAATGACTACATAATTTTCAATCCAGGAGAAAATAAGGTATACACTACATGAGGAACTTTTTTTGGGTTCATAAGATCTTGATCTTGCTCATTTCTTACAAAAAAATTCATCTTATTTGCTTATATAAGTTGAACTAAGCCTTTAATTTTGCAGGAAGGGATTGTTGACGTGAGTTAACCGAACAAATCAAGGAGATTTATTTCCTAAGTTAATTAGGTGATTTACTTCCTTGTTTTCATATAGTTGACAATCATTGTATAATTAGGAGATAATCTCCTAATTAATTAGGTGATTCCAGACCTATCCTTGTTCATTATATTTTTTGTTTTCCATTGTTTTTGATTCTGCTAATTAAACTACCTAAATTCTCAATTCACCCATATCCTACATCATCATGGTTATTAGATTAGGTTAATTTTATACCTAGTCATTTTTTATGGCTGTGATAATCAATGACTCAGCAAAATCAAAGGTTGGCAAAGGTATTCTATTAAATTTCATATAGATGGATCAGCAGCCCACTATTAGCAACACCAATATTGTCCCCAACTTAACCACTTACAAAGCCCCATACGTGTGGGGTTTTATCACAAAAGGCCCTCGATGATATCAGTAGTGGAACCATTCATTATATCTTGTATTTTATTTAGTCAAGTTTTCGATGTAGGACTTACATTCTTCAACACGCCCCCTCACGTGGGACCACCACATAGTTGGCCACACATGGGGTCAAGTCCACATCAAAGTCAAACATTCAACCCCAACACGTGAACACCGCGTATTGGGTAAAGGGTAAAGGTAAACATTCAAGCCCAACATGTGAACACCACATAGGGTAAGGGTAAAGGCCAAATATTTTAGGCCCAGTCATTCAACTCGCTTTGATACCTTGTTAAATTTTAAAGAGAAGGGTCAGCGGCCCACTACTAGCAACACCCATATTGTCCCCAACTTAACCATCTACAAAGCCCAACAGGTGTTGGGTTTTATCACAAAAGGCCTCGGTGATATTAGTAGTGGAACCATTCATTATATCTTGTATTTTATTTAGTAAAGTTTATGATGTGGGACTTGTATTCTTCAACAAATTCTGCATTACATTCATTAGTGTTTGCACTAAAACTGAACAGATAGAGATAAGTGCAACTTATAGGTGATGTGGATGATCAAGGATCGATTGAGTGCTTGACGCAGGTTCTTCCAGCCCTGGGCTGCTGATCCTGAATCAAGGGAAGCCGAGGCTCGTGAGGTCTATGGCACCGATGTGGAACCAGCCTAAGACCCTCCGATGCCGAAGTAAGTTTCTTTCTAAGAGCTTTTGCTCCTGACAGTGTATTTAGCATAAAAGTCAAGCTGAAAAGTCTTACCCCTTGTCTATAGTGAAGGGGCTTATTTATAGAGGGCATTTGGGATGCTCTTAGTACTTAGTTTCAATGTGGGACTCGTAGGAGGGTCTTTAGAGGTCGACACGAGTCCTGTGGATATCTAGGCGGGGCCTTCGAGGTTTGCTCAGCAGAATCGTCGACTCATGCCGATTGTAGGCTTTGTATGTTGATCGGTAGCCGATGCCGAATGTTTGCTCATTGAGGCGATTGGGAGATCTTACCATTCCAGGTGTCATAGTTTGAGCGTAGGGTCAGATATGGTATGGAGGGTCGGCCAATAATACCCCTGCCGAATGGTCTTGAAGGCCAAGGACCGGGCGCGAGAATGGTCCCCGCAGGCTCCCTCGTGAATTTCGTGCAGGACGAAGTCGCCTTGTTGTGGCGTGACACATCAAAGCAATGGTAAGGAGTGGCCACGTCGATAGAGGGTCTGATTCAGAAGGAGGATCTGATGCCGATCAGCGACGAAGAGTTTTGGCCTCGGCCTTGTCAGTCGGTCATGTGCCGTCAGCGAGGTATGCGTGGATTGGATCCATCCAACCCGGGTCCTGCCGAACGGCATGTACCTAGGTTTCAGTGGTGCTACGTCGAGCGATCACTTCGACCGGTACATGACGTCCCACCTTGTCGTTGATTGCTGATGCCAGTCGTGATAGAGCATCAGCGTGGCTGTTTTTTGGTCTGGGGATCTGCTGAATCTGGTATGCGCTGAAGTGGCAGAGCAATTGGTGGGTGTGCATCAAGTAGGCAGCCATATGAGCAATCGGCTTCGTTATTGGAGGCTTGAAATTAGAATCAGATAGCGTATTCGACTGTCGTTCAGCGAGGGGCTTTTAGGACTAGGCTAGCTTCACTGCCTTGTCGGTTGGGACGAGCCGTCCAAGTATAGTGTCCAAATAGGAAGGGCCGGGTCAAAAATCCGTTGGTCTGGTCAACGATCGTGGCGGCCGAGGGGGGCTCCGAGATGAGATCATTCGCAGTTGTGCCGTCCGATGGGAGTGTCAGTTCAGAAATGAAGTCAGCAACGGCTTGCCCCTTTTCGGCGGGCCGGGGTTGATAGAGGATGTCGACTTCGCTGAGTTCGATGGCCCATTTGACTAGTCTTCTTGAAGGCTCTGGCTTCTGTAGCACTTGACGGAGGGGCTGATTAGTGAGTGCGGCAACGGTATGAGTCTGAAAGTAGGGCCGAAGCCGACGTGCGGAGAGGACAAGGGCGTAGGCTAGCTTTTCCACTGGGGGTACCGAATCTCGGTGTCTTGCAGGGCATGGCTGGTATAGAAGATTGGGAGTTCTATGCCGTTCGGCTTGCGGATGAGTACGGAACTGAGTGCCGTTGCAGAAACCGAAAGGTAGAGAATAAGTTGTTCTCCTGGAAGAGGTTTAGACAACGGTGGTGCCCTGCTCATGTAGGCCTTGAGGTCTTGGAAAGCCTGATCGCATTCAGGAGTCTAGACAATCTGTCATTTGCTCTCTTTGAGGGCTTTAAAGAAGGGGGCACAGCGATCGGTGGCTTTTGATATGAATCGGGCTAGAGTGGCGACGCGCCCTGTGAGGCTCTGAACGTCTTTCTATGTCCTCGGTACCTGCATGTTGAGTAATGCCTTTATTTTTTTAGGGTTGGCCTCAATGCCTCGTTGGCTAATCATGAAGCTCAGAAATTTGCGGGAGGAGACGCCGAAGGCGCATTTGTTTGGGTTGAGGCGCATGTTGTATTTCTTTAAAACGCCAAACATGAGAGAGAGGTTGTCGAGATGGCCATCGCGGTCTTGCTTTTGACCTTCATGTCATCCACATAAACTTTCGTGAAAGTGCCGATAAGTTTAGAGAAAATCTTGTTGACCAGCCACTAGTACGTTGCACCTGCGTTCTTTAAGCCGAACGGAATCACATTGTAGCAGTAGAGTCCTTTGTCAGTGATAAATGTCGTATGTTCTCGATCGGCGGGGCTCATAAATATCTGGTTATAGCATGAGTATGCGTCCATGAAACTGAGAAGTTCATGGCCGGCTGTAGCGTTTACCAGCTGATTGATCCTCGATAGAGGGAAGCTGTCCTTTGGGCAAGCCTTGTTCAGATCGGTATAGTCCTGGCACATCCGCCAGGTGTCGTTTGATTTCTTCACCATGACCGAATTGGCCAGCCAAGTTGGGTAGGCTACTTCTCGGATGAAGCCGATTGTCTGCAACTTGTCCACCTCAACCCTCATTTCCTCGTACCGTTCGGCATCGTAGGCCCGCCGCTTCTGCCGAATCGGTCTGAAGGTGGGACAGATGCTGAGTTTGTGACTGATGACGTTGGGGGAGATGCTAGGCATATCGTTGTACGACCAGGCAAAGACTTCTGCGTTGACGCGCAAAAAGGCAATGAACTTGGCTGGCAGTGGCGAACTGAGGGTTGTGCCGATTGGGCTGTGCTTCGAGAGGGCTACCGATTCCATGTCTTCAATAGGCTGGGGTTGTGGAGTGACGGCTTCGTCTCGAGGGTCATCAGGCCGTGCGGTTCCTCCCTGGCCGTTCGGAATAGTCTCGGTGGTGGAGACTATGCATGACTCGCGTGCTGTCATCCTTGCCGATTCTTTGGTGGCCGATACGTAACAAGTCTGTACGCTCAATTGATCTCCACGCACTTGGCCGACGCCAGAGTGCGTAGGGAATTTGAGGACGAGCATGTGGGGCGACAACATGGCCTTTAACTGGGTCAGTGTTGTCCTGCCAAGGATGACGTTGTATGCGTCGGACAATCGACCACGAGAAAGTAGGTGTAGATGACCGTTCGTCTAGGGGCGACACCGAGGGCGAACGGGAGTTGGATGCTTCCGATTGGTTTGATGATGTCACCTGAGAAGCTTATTAGGGGGTGATGTCTTTGTTGAGGTGCTGATGCTCTATGCCGAGGGCGTTGAAAGTGTTGGAAAAAAGCACGTTGACCGAACTTCCAGTGTCGATGAGGATTCGGCCTACGTCGAAATCTGCGATATCGTCTCGGATGATCATGGGATCGGAATGGGGGAAGATAATACCTTTCTCTTCTTCCTCGGAAAATGTGATGGGCTCCCAGCCGATTCGTAGATCTTACTGTTGCGTCCCCCAGCTATGTTGAGGACCTGGGGGTGCCGAACGGCACGGACGTATCCTTTGATAAAACGATTGCTGGTGTCGGCAATATGCACCCCTCCACTGATCATGTTGATCTGTCGATTGATTTGCTGGTCTAGGTCCGTTTCGTACTAAGGTACTGATCTAGTTTTCCCTCGTTGATGAGGCATTCGATGATTTTGCGAAGCGCGATGCATGACTCCGTCTCATGGCCATTGTATTGGTGGTATCGGCAGAACACCCCAGTGTCCTTCTCGTTCTCCGAGGGAGCTTGCGGTTATTTGGCTTCGGAATCATCTGGTTTTCTGTCATGAGAACGTGCTCGTATGTCGTATTGAGCAGAGTGAAGGTCTCTTCCAATCGGTCTTTCTTCGAATCACTGAAGTTGTTTCACCGGTCGAAGTTGATTCGTTTGTTACTGTCCTGCCGACCCTGAAAGTTGTCCTTTCGCTTGTCTCTCGCTTCGTGAAGAGCGGATCCAGGGGGTGCCGTTCGGTAGGGGCCTGGTTCCTCGTCCGATTAGGAGGGAAACGGTCATAGGCTAGCGCAAAGGGTCGATCCACGGGCGCCGTTGTGTTCGGTGGTGCCGAAGCTGACCCTTTGGAGTTGAAATGTTCGGCTTTGGCATGGATAGCTGCCTGCTTCATTAGTTTGGCATAGGTGGTCCAGCTGCTCCTGTGAACCAGATAGCGAAATTAAGATGACCGAAGACCATTCTTGAAAGCGCTGAAGGCCTCCCTGCTGTCGGTTCTGGACATCGGGAATATTTGTGGCTGAATCTGGCCACATACTCCCTTAGGGCTCGTCCTCCCGTTGCCGGATGGTGTAAAGATCATCGGCAGAATATAAGCGATCGATATGAATCAAAAAATGGTTGAGGAAAGTCTGTTTCAACTGATCAAAAGAGTTAACCGTACATGGCTCCAGTCGGTAGAACCAATTCAAGGCGGCTCCGACCAGGGTGGAGGGAAAAAGTAAGCATTGGCCTTCATCAGTGAGCCCCTTGCAACCCAAAGCCGATCGAAAAGTATGGATGTGGGTCACGGGATCCTCCACCCTGGTGTAGAACGATATTCGGAGTGCTGGGACCTCTTTTTCTGCCTGAACGTCCGATGCGATCGGTAAATGGTCCCGGTTGTACTTTTCCCCAAGTTGGTGTTCGAGCTTGTTTATGCTCTTCCTTGATCCGGTTCATTTTCTGGAGGAGGAGGCGGATGGTTGGATCGGGAGGGGAAGGTCGTCACAGAAGGTTTCTGCCGCTCGGTCACCTGTCCGTCGGCGTTGCTGCGACCTTGTGTTTCTTGATCTGCCGTTCGGCTGGAGTTCCTCCCGTAGCCTCCATTGTGCCGATCGTTCTCCCCGTTTGATTGGTGGCTACGGTGCTCTTTTGAAGGTCCCGGTCCTCCGATCGGTGGGAGATAGTGGTTCCTGGTGAAGTTGGAACATAATCTGATTCATCCGTCTCTTCTAGGCCGATCATATCGTACCTTCGGCATAGGGGGGACTTTGGCCCGAGTACTTCTAGACGCTGATCGTTGAGTTTTGCTCGGATCGGGATGGGTGAAGATTGTCGTTCTTTGCGCCGATCGTTGATCCTATCCCGATAGTTGGAGTATACTTGGTATTCTGGGCGACGTTCCTCTGGGAGGGTACGAAAAATCTTCAAGAGGCAGATGGTTTGCCTGTGGTTTGCTGTTTTCCTTTATCCCGAGCGCTGGGCTTCGGCACGCTTTTGAACGACTTATCCTGCCGAAGCTGCATGGTCCGTTCCAGACCGTCCTGGAGTTGGGCTGAGTGTGTTTGCTGATTGTGAAGTTGCCTCTGGGTGTCATCAAGTTTAGAAGAGAGGATATTGTTGTGCTCCTGCATTTTTGCCATTTCTCGCTGGAGAGTCTCCATGCGAGCTTCCAGAGTTTTTGCCGACAGGGTGTTCTTGCCCGGGGCGTGTTAGGCAAGGGAGCGGGGCTTGGTTCGCTTTCGGGGCCGATGATGGGACCATCGTTAGGGAGGGATGAAGATGGATTCATTTTCTTGGTTTCAAGGTTTTGAAATATGGGTTGATTGATAATCGATTCCCCTAGACGGCGCCAATTTGTTGGCACTAAAACTGAACAGATAGAGATAAGTGCAACTTACAGGTGATGTGGATGATCAAGGATCGATTGAGTGCTTGACGAGGTTCTTCCAGTCCTGGGCTGCTGATCCTGAATCAAGGGAAGCCGAGGCTCGTGAGGTCTATGGCACCGATGTGGAACCAGCCTAAGACCCTCCGATGCCGAAGTAAGTTTCTTTCTAAGAGCTTTTGCTCCTGACAGTGTATTTAGCATAAAATTCAAGCTGAAAAGTCTTACCCCTTGTCTATAGTGAAGGGGCTTATTTATAGAGGGCATTTGGGATGCTCTTAGTACTTAGTTTCAATGTGGGACTCGTAGGAGGGTCTTTAGAGGTCGACACGAGTCTGTGGATATCTAGGCGGGGCCTTCGAGGTTTGCTCAGCAGAATCGTCGACTCATGCCGATTGTAGGCTTTGTATGTTGATCGGTAGCCGATGCCGAATGTTTTCTTATCGAGGCGATTGGGAGATCTTACCATTCCACGTGTCATAGTTTGAGCGTATGGTCAGATATGGTACAAACAATTAGAAAGCATTTTAAGTATGACTAGTCAACTTGTATGAGTATGACTAGACATCATTTGTGTAACGTTTGGACAGCCAGCTCATTTGCTTTCTCAAGTGTCTCCAACTGTGTTTTTTAATGAATTTTGTTTTTTTGCTAGTCCAATTATTTGCTGCCATGTGCCTTTTCCTCTAACCTACCTATTTAGGGTAAAATGAGAGCAAAGGTCCTTTGATTTGTCACTTGCTTAGAAAAAGGTTTTGAGAGTTTTCCATTTTGGCTCTGCAACTCTTCTCTAAGTGCGGGATGTTTCTTTCAAAATGAGATTTTCAAATTGCATTTGAAACATGCTTTTAAGATTAAAATATGCATCTAGAATAGTCAATCATATTCTTATCTAGATCTAGGTCAGATTCTCAAATCAATTTCTTTAAGAATGGTTTCTTAAATAAATCAATTTTTCCTTAGAATCTACAATTGCCTTCATGTGTTCTTTGAGAGCTGAGCTGCTGGTGTCATGGAGTGAAGGAGCTGATGGACTAGCTGCCAATTCCATGAAAGACTAGTTGCTAGTTCTTTCTAAGCTTGGAGAAGAAGGGTTGCACAAAGAGGTATAGCTTTTCCTAAATAGACCTAGGATTCTTGAGCTTGTGGTTGTAATATTTGTAAGAACCTTTTTTCTTAGTGGATTGCCTGGTTGGATGATGACCCCCAGCTTTTCCCAATGGTGGGTTTCTGGGTGAACAATTTTCTGGGTTTGATGTTCTTGACTGTTGACTAGTCATAATTTGCTGAGTATTTCTATTATGATTGAATGGATGTTCACACACTCTACACTTTAGTTGTTGCTAGCACAGGAGATGCCTAGATTGATGGGTCCTTCTGAATGCCTAGGTTGTCACTAGAATTCTTTTAGGTTTGCAAGTGCTGATTGTTGATCTGGGTTACTTATGTGTTTTGCTTACTTTTTCATAGGTCTATGACTAGTTGTTGACTAGTTATATTGTCTCCAAGATTATTTTATTATTGTTGTTAACAATCTGTTTGAGTAGGCTTTAAATTTACCTCTTCCACCTAAGTAACAATTTCAATTGGTATCAAAGCGTCAATTCTTAATGCAAATAGAGAGGTCCTAGGGCGCTAGTTGTTGTTTAGGTGGTGTTACCATGGAAAGGGAAAAAGTTGTAGGCTCTGGCAACTCTCCTCCATACTGCTCAGCTAGGCATATATAGTAGGCATACTCAAATTCAGAACTTGCTTTTGCTTGCACGCAGCAAAATAATCACAATCACAAACGAGAGCGATAGGAATTATGGGGGAAGTAAGAAACTATAATCGGAGCTCCCGACGACGATGATGATTTCGATTTGCTTTTCTTGAATTCCTTTAAAGAAGGAGCTTTTGCACAGCCTCCTGCATCATCTAAGACCTATTAAATGAGGTGGAAAAAGGCATGCGTGCTCTTCGAAATGTAGCTTTATAGCAATTTCATAGCAGTGACTTCATAAAAATCTAGAAAAATTATACGGCCCTCATTTGTTTTTAAAAATGACAACAAATTAATATGTTTTTAAATCTACCTTTGAGATGATCTAACAACAAAGAATCTGACCCTCCTATTAATAACTTTTTCCGAAGTTTGGTAAAAACAATGATGTTATACTGCACCAAAGTCATCCATAGTACCAAGTGGTGAAGTCTTTAAATACATAAGACTCTGTTACTTTAGTGAACGATGCCTAATGCGTAATGGCATCATTATATTTTTTTCCCTATATGCCTAGCTATGGTGTGTTGTTTGAGATCAAATTTGTAGTAGTGCTAATGACTGAATAGAAAAGGACATGTTACTTGCCGTGGTTTTATGTATATATATTTTTTGCCGTGGTTAACTATACAGACATGGTGACTTGAGTTGCTCTTTCAGTCATTGGGTGGGCAGCTTGACTGCAGCAAAAAGAACAGCAACTGCAGGAATTTGACGTCGCTACAGAAAGAATTGGACATGGGGTGCCTGATGTTTACAAAATCTGGGCTGATCTTTTCTGGCCCCAGCTGTCGTCCTGGACATCAGTTGGATCGCAAAATTTGGCCATCGGAAACACCCGAACGATCTTCCGAAAATTCTGCCAAAACTGTCCAAAAATTCGCTCGGATTTTTGCAATTTCCGGCCAGCTCCGGTGGTTCCAGCAGCTGAGGTTGGTCGGGATGGGAAGAGGGAAGTGGCCCAGTCATTTTGGGACCGGTGCCACCCAAAACGGTGGCCGGTAGCGTCGGTGGCAACCCAAAAAAGGTTCGAATGAACAGTAACAGCTCCAATAGAGTTGCTGCGCGCAGGAGAGAGAGAGAGAAATGAGAGGTTTTTTTTTCTGATTTTTAATCAAAATTACTTTTTGAAATAATTAAGATTGTGCTACTAAGAGATTTTTGATTGCATCTCTCTCGTTACAACTCCGATTCAGGCCTACCGCATGTTTACGGATTCGTCTCAGGACGACCTACGTAAATGTACCAGCCACTGCCCGAAATCATCCCGGATTAAAAATGACCAAATTACCCCTACTCCAAGGGCAAAATTGAAAATTCATAATTCTTGAAATTAATTAATTCACTATTCCTTTCATTTTGGGTCGGGGTGTTACAATCTACCCCACTTATAAAAATTTCGTCCTCGAAATTTACATAGCTGTCATTCGAAGAGATAAGGGTACTCGGCTTCAGTCCGCGTCTCGACTCCCAAGTAACTTCTTCAACAGTTTAACCTAACGGGGACTTAACTTCCCACATTTCCAGAACCTCATCATCTTCCCAATAAATGGAAATTATTATGCTGCATGGAGAGAAAAATTTGAGATATTCATTGATGCTCTTGATGAGTATGCACACAGTTCTCACATATACAACATATTCCTAATGCTAAACAAGCTTGGGACAAACTAAGGGTTGTTCATGAAAGGGATGACCAAGTTAGAACACTAAAACTTCAAATGGTGCTTGCATAATTTGAAGAACTTAGGATGTCTGAAACTTAGTCTATTTCTGAGTTCTATAGGAGAGTTGAGATGATCACGAATGAAGCCATGAGTCTTGGTCAACCTATTAAAGACCTTCTTGTTGTTAAGAAAATTCTTCGTGTTCTTCCTTCTAGGTTTAGAGCAAAGAAAACCTCAATCATGGAATTCCAAAACTCAAATGAAATTAAGCTTGGCAAGCTTGTAGGTAAATTGAAAACCTATGAGATGGAGTTGAATATGGAGGAAAATGACACTAAAAAATCAAAAAATATTGCACTTCAAGGAGTGCATGATACATCACTGAAAGATGGTGAAAAATCCTCAGCTTTTGAGGATGAGATGGCTTTGTTTGTCAAAAAATTTAGAAGAATTCTCAAGGATAAAGGGAAGTTTGCAAGAGATGATAGTTTTGGAAGTGAGAGAAAATTTAGACCATCAACCGATCGGTCTAATGAGCGGAACAAGAATGTTAAACCCTTCACTAAAGACTCAAGGAAATCAGTCAAATGCTTCACATGTGGAGGCATTGGACACTATGCTACCGATTGTGCGAACAACCAAAAAAAAATACTCCAAAGGAGGAAAGGACAAAGCCATGAAAGTAAGCTGGAGTGAGAGTGAAAGTGATGTATCTCAAGCGGATTCATCTTCTTTTGATGATGATGACCAACAAATTACATTTGTTGCCTCTGTGCAACTGTTGTCAGATGAATCTGCTTTCTTGATTCAGATGACCAGTCATACAAGTCCTTAGGAAGAAAATATGACTGCTTGTTCAAAGAGACTTTTTCCTTGAAAGAGGAAAATCTCAAACTTGAGGCCAATAACCATGAACTCCAACATGATGTTCTCACTTTAAAAGAAACTAAAAAGAAGTTGAGTGACAAATTTGAGTCCCTAGAAAATGAAATTGTTGAGCTTGTGTCAATTAGGAGAAATCTTGAAAATCAAGTAAATGTGCTCAAGGAGAGCAACATTGGTTTCTAAAATTCAAACAAACAACTCCTAAGTGAATTGAATGAGGCAAAAAGTAAGTTTATATCTTTGACCATTAGTGCCTCAAAAATTGACAAAATGTTGAATATGGGAAAACTTCATGGAGACAAAGGTGGTCTTGGATATAATCATTTTGATTCTAGTGTGTCTAGCTCTACCACTAAGTTTGTCAAGTCTACAACTCAAGTTATTGCACCTCTTGATATACAGCATGTTGTCAAGAAACCAAAGTTTGTTCCAACTTGTCACAAGTGTGGGTTGACTGGCCATATTCGACGAATCTGTCATGTACAAAAGAGATCAGACTAAAAAATTGTCTTCCATGTCTAGAAGGAATCCCAGATCTTTGCAAGATCAAGTTGATCATTTTCTTAGTGAAGTAACTAAGGGCCCGTTCGGTAATGTTTTAAGAGGTTGTTTTCATTTTCAGAGAACAAAAATGTGGCAAAAACACGTTCAGTGGCCCAAAACAGAAAAACACTGAGAATGTTTTCATAAAATGAAAACAAGTTCATGTGTACTTGTAGAAAACAGAAAAAAGTTGTTTTCATTCTCATGGAAAACGCTTTCATAAAAATAACTCATATTATTATTTCAAATTGTACTACCAGATGCATTTTCATTTCCTGAAAATGCAAATTCGTTTTCTTGTTTTCATTCTCTGAAAATATTCGTAGAAAACATTCTCCAAAACGTTACCAAGGGCCCTAAGATTGTCAAACTTGTATCTTTTAAAATGAATTCATCCACTGTGCCTAAAGTTAGACTTGTTTTCAGAAAACATTTTGTGAGGGAAAACGAAAACGATCCACCAAACGTGTATTTGCCAAAAATCAGGAAACAAAAACAGAAAATTAGCTCTAAAAACATTACGGAACATGCCCTAAACATGTACGTGTCTATTCGACCATGGCCCTTTGTATATTTTCAAATGGTGTGGTCCTACCAGCCTCTCTTTTTTCTCTTTTTTTCATACTGTTGTTGGTAAAAGTAGTTTCTCGTCCCACGCCCAAATCAGAGTTTGAAGGTCGCCAATTAAAAAAAAAAAAAAAAAAAAGAGAAAAGCTATATATCATCAATCAAAAACCCGTCAATCGAAATTTCTCTTCAATTCAAGTTTATTCAACACCTAAAGAATGTCTACAAGCTTGGAAACTAGCTTTTATAGGTGAGCTCAAAACCCTAGCTGGGAATAGAAAGTAAAACAAAAATACGAAATCCCCAAATTTACAAAACAAAACAAAAAGAACTTGTGATCCTCGGGTATATATGTATTAGTATGGAGCATCTACAATGAAGCGATATGATCATTATTTTCAGTCAGTCACAAAGCTAGCTTTCATTTCTTGAAAAGGAGAGCAAAACATATTAATCAATGGGTGCCAACAATATATATTTTTCAATATTTTCCTCACAATTACAAAAGTCTTAAAGTTTTTTACATGAAATACTGGAATTTGGAGGCACAGCCATTTCCTGCCCCTAAAGTGTGGCTCCCCCCTGTTTCCACTCCAGATATTTTTCAATCATCCTTTCGATTCTTGGTCGCTATAATTGCCAACGTTCTTCACTCATGGAGCTTCTTCTGATCATGATTTTGATCACAAGCAAGAGAGATATAAAACAACAAATATATATGATCACAAGCGAGAGAGATAAGAGTTACTGGGGAAGTAAGAGACTACTAATGGAGCTTCTGATGAAGACTTTGATTTGCATTTGGATTCCTTTGACGCTTTCACTCCAGAAGAGCCTCCAGCATCATCGGAAACCTGTTGTGATGACAAAGAGGGCATGAAGCAATTCCAAAAAGCTGAGAAGAAAGCCATTAATCAGTCTATTCAAAAATTGCCTCTCTCTTGTATTGGAAAAAACAGTTCCTCAGGTGGTTTTTCAGCAGAGGAAAATATAGCTGAGAGAGTTTTGTAGAGGGCCAAGATTAAAGATGTGATAATCGTTTGTTTGATGAGAATCAAGTTAAGACGTTACTTCATTTTTATAGTGGGATTTTGTTGACTACATCGAACTTGGAGGACAAGTAATTAGGCAATTAATCATTCAACGAACTTGGGATTTTCTTGGTATTGATGCTTTGACTTCTTTTTATACGACCAAAAAGGTTGCAACTTCCATGATGCCACGTTTTATTGCTACAAAGCAGAGATTGCCCAGCTTAACTTGATAATTTGGATTTCTATTTAGAGAGGCGATAGAAAATTAAACTCACACATACTATACAGATGTTGGGATTCGAACTCAGGATCTTTCTTGGAGGAGCAATGCTCCAAACCACTGCACTAGTGGGTCCTTCGCTTTTATTTATACTTAATTTTCCTACTTGCACTCCTTTTTCAATACTTTTTTCCTTTCATCGAGTAAGAAATAATTAATGTTCTATATTACCCAATCTCAAGACCTGATTTCTGTTTCTCCAAACAACGGAGAAAGTGATGAAGATGAGAAAATTCAGGTCAAAAGATGCCTAGGTAGCTACATGTGGTAACATGAGATGATATCATAAAAGTTTATATATTATGCACCAACATTAGCTTACAGGAACCATTTAATATAGTATATAGCCTAGGTGTCTATTCGACCATGTCCTCTTGTTATATTTTCAAATGGTGTGGTTCCTACCTACCAGCCTCTCATGCCTCTTTTTTTTCTTTCTTTTTTTTTGTCTTTTTGTCTTTTTTTTTTGGGTTTGACCACTACATAATGTTGGTAAGAATAGTTTTTGTTGAGTTGTATTCTAGCTAGTTTTTTTTTTTTTTTTTGGCTCTTTGACAACTTTGTAATAGCTCATGTAATATATACCCAAGCTCATGTGATGAGGACATCTTTGTCAAACCCATTAGGGTTTACAAAAGAAAGAGATGGAAGAGGAAGCCATTTAATTTGGTATTTAAATATGACAATTTTTTATTCATGCGATTAATTTCTAACTTGTTCTCTAAGTTTTCTAGACTCTAGTAAAAAATTTAAGTTTTCTAGATTTTAGTAGGATTTCTAAGTTTCCTATTTTATTTAAGTTAGAATTTCTATTTTAGCAAGGGATTTTTATCATATTGTCTCTGGGTTTTAGTTTGCTATAAATACCCCTCTCATGTAAATCATTATGGAGTTGAGTTGTTGAGATGTGAAGAAAAGTTTAGTTTCCAGAGATTGGAGACTACTTGGTGTGAAGCCAAACCCCTGTAGTGATTCCAGACCTATCCTTGTTCGTTCTATTTTCTATTTTCTATTGTTTTTGCTTTTGCTAAACTACCTAAATTCTCAATTCACCCATATCCTACATCATCATGGTTATTAGATTATGTTAATTTTATACCTAGTTGTTTTTCTATGGTTGTGATAATCAATGACTCAACAAAATCAAAGGTTGGCAAACGTAAATTCTATTAAATTTCAGAGAGACGGGTCAGCGGCCCACTATTAGCAACACTTATATTGTCCCCAACTTAACCACTTACAATGCCCCATAGGTGTGAGGTTTTATCACAAAAGGCCTCAGTGATATCAATAGTGGAACCATTCATTATATCTTGTATTTTATTTAGTCAAGTTTCCGATGTGGGATTATATTCTTCAACACGCCCCCTCACGTGGGACCACCACATAGTTAGCCACACGTGGGGCCAAGTCCACATCGAAGTCAAACATTCAAGCCCAACATGTGAACACCACATAGGGTAAGGTTAAAGGCCAAATATTTTAGGCCCAGTCATTCAACTCACTCTGATACCATGTTAAATTTCAGAGAGACGGGTAGAGGCCCACTACTAGCAACACCAATATTGTCTCTAACTTAACCATCTACAAAGCTCAATAGGTGTAGGGTTTTATCACAAAAGGCCTTGGTGATATTAGTAGTGGAACCATTCATTATATCTTGTATTTTATTTAGTCAAGTTTCTTATGTGAGACTTGTATTCTTCAACAAATTCTGCATTACATTCATTAGAAAGCATTTTAAGTATGACTAGTCAACCTGTATGAGTATGACTAGTCAACCTATATGAGTATGACTAGTCATCATTTGTGTAACATTTGGACAACCAGCTCATTTGCTTTCTCAAGTGTCTCCAACTGTGTTTTTTAATGAATTTTGTTTTTTTGCTAGTCCAATTATTTGCTGCCATGTGCCTTTTTCTCTAACCTACCTATTTAGGGTAAAATGAGAGCAAAGGGCCTTTGAGTTGTCACTTGCTTAGAAAAAGGTTTTCAGAGTTTTCCATTTTTGCTCTGCAACTCTTCTCCAAGTGAGGGATGTTTCTTTCAAAATGAGATTTTCAAATTGCATTTGAAATCTACTTTGAAGATTAAAATATGCATCTAGAATAGTCAATCATATTCTCATCTAGATCTAGGTCAGATTCTCAAATCAATTTCTTTAAGAATATGGTTTCTTAAAAAATCGATTTTTCCTTAGAATCTACAGTTGCCTTCATGTGTTCTTTGAGAGCTAAGCCACTGGTGCCATGAAGTGAAGGAGCTGATGGACTAGCTGCCAATTCCATGAAAGACTAGCTGCTAGTTCTTTCTAACCTTGGAGAAGAAGGTTGCACAAAGAGGTATAGTTTTTCCTAAATAGACCTAGGATTCTTGAGCTTGTGGTTGTAATCATTATAAGAACCTTCTTTTCTTAGTAGATTGCCTGGTTGGATGATGACCCCCAATTTTTTCCAATAGTGGGTTTCTGAGTGAACAATTTTCTTGGTTTGATGTTCTTGACTGTTGACTAGTCATAATCTGCTGAGTATTTCTATTATGATTCAATGGATGTTCACACACTCTACACTTTAGTTGTTGCTAGCACAAGGGATGCCTAGATTGACGGGTCCTTCTGAGTGCCAAGGTTGTCACTAGAATTCTTCTTGGTTTGCAGGTGCTGATTGTTGATCTGGGTTACTTATGTGTTTTGCTTACTAGTTCATAGGTCTATGACTAGTTGTTGACTAGTTATATTGTCTCCATGATTATTTGATTATTGTTGTTATCAATCTATTTGAGTAAGCTTTAAATTTACCCCTTCCACCTAAGTACCAATTATTTCAATTGGTATCCGAGCTAGCATCAACTCTTAACGCAAATAGAGAGGTCCTAGGGCTCTAGTTGGTGTTTAGGTGGTGTTACCATGGAAAGGGAAAGAGTTGCAGGCTCTTGCAACTCTCCTCCATACTCCTCAACTAGGCATATAGTAGGCATACTCAAATTCAGAACTTGCTTTTGCTTGCGCGCAGCAAAACAATCACAATCACAATCGAGAGCGATAGGAATTATGGGGGAAGTTAGAAACTATAATCGGAGCTCCCGACAACGACGATGATTTCAATTTGCTTTTCTTGAATTCCTTTAAAGAACGAGCTTTTGCACTGCCTCCTGCATCATCTGAGACCTACTAAATGAGGTCGAAAAAGGCATGCGTGCTCTTGGAAATGTAGCTTTATAGCAATTTTGTAGTAGTGACTTCTTAAAAATCTAGAAAAATTATACTGCCCTAATTTGTTTTTAAAAATTATAACAAACTAATATGTTTTTAAATCTACCTTTGAGATGATATAACAACATAGAATCTAACCCTCCTATTAATAACTTTTTTCGTAAATTTTGGCAAAAACAATGATTTTATAATGCACAAAAGTCATCCATAGTACCAAGTGGTGATGCCTAATGCGTAATGGCATCATTCTTTTTATTTTTATTTTTCCCTATATGCCTAGGTATGGAGTGTTGTTTGAGATCAAATTTGTAGTAGTGACTGAACAGAAAAGGACATGTTACTGTTTAGATTTGGATTACCAAGGGAGCTAGAAGTCTAGAGAGAGTAAGAGAGTAAGCTAGCTAAGAGAAATTAGCTAGTCAATTTACATTTCAACAGTTACTTGCCGTGGTTTTATGTTTATATATTTTTTGCCGTGGTTAACTATACAGACATGGTGACTTGAGTTGCTCTTTCAGTCATTGGGTGGGCAGCTTGACTGCAGCAAAAAGAACAGCAACTGCAGGAATTTGACCTCGAGAAAGAATTGGACATGGGGTGCCTGATGCTTACAAAATCTGGGCTTATCCTTTCTGGCCCCAGCTGTCCTCCTGGACATCAGTTGGGTTGCTCTTTGGGCCTCTCAGTTAATCATAAGCACATAAAAAAAGACAAAAAAAAAGTCTGCTAATTTGTGTTTGGTTTCAAGAATCTATCCACATTCTAAACCAAAGGAGAAAGAGACCCTAAATTTAAGTAAGTAACGCGATTTTATTTAATTTATTCCATTTTTTTTTATAAATTTTTTCTCAGTTGAAGACAACAAAAATGTAACGCGTTACAAGAGTGGTATACAGTAGAAAAACATAAAAGACACAGCAAAATATTACAAGTGCATGTAGGAGGAAGAGAAATAAACAACACATAGACACTAAATTCTTGGGAGAATAGGCTCTTTCATTTAAATTCAGTTCCAAAATGACATGGGTAACATACTAAGAAAAGTCTCAATCTAATAACATATTAAAACTTCTTGAATGCAATGATCAAGCATATTTGGTTTAGTTCACCAACAGTACAAAATGAGGCATTGCAGACAGATTATGATCATTTGTGAAGGCGATAGGAAGGAATAGCAATTAGACGTTTTGCCCTTGCAACCGTTATGCCAAACACCTCAGTCATGTCCAATTCTTCTGGCAACATGTTATTCGGAAGTTCCCAATCAAAACAATGGACAAGTTGTGCCAACATTAACTGGACCACAATAAGGCCTAACTGAATTCCTGGGCAACGTCTTCGGCCAGAGCCAAATGGGATAAGCTGAAAGTGATTTCCTCTAACATCAACATCGCTACCCTCAAATCTTTCTGGTATGAACTCCTCTGCATCGGTCCAAGCACTCGGGTCTCTCCCGATTGCCCACGCGTTTATGATAACGTGCGATTTTTTGGGTATGTGGTAGCCATTGACGGTGCAGTCTTCAGTGGCTGCATGAGGAATCAACAATGGCCCAACTGGGTGTAGCCTCATGGTTTCCTTCACTACCATGCTCAAGTAGTCCAATTTCCCCAAGTCTGATTCCTCCACCATTCTCCCCAATCCAACAACATCTTCTAGCTCCTTTTGGACTTTCTTCATTGCCTTTGGATGCCTCATGAGCTCGGACAGTGCCCACTCGACCGTAACTGATGATGTGTCAATGGAGCCCACCAACATATCCTGCAAAGAAATTTGCCATTTTTTCACATAATGCGGTGTAGCAGACATAGACGAAACTATATACGCATGATAAATAACAAAAGGGACATGTATAACAAAATTCCACATAATAAATGGTTCAGATTTACGATCTTAAAAAATTGTCTTACAAGAAATGATTTCGTTTTATCTTCGAGTATTGCTAGAATAGAAGGACAAAGAATTAAAATGATGCAACGATTTGGTGTTTAGTGCCACCATGCCTATATGTTTAAGTTTTTTGTGTATACTAACCAATATTATGGCTTTGATATGAGGGCGTTCGATTCGGTAATCAGATTGTTCAGATCCCATGAAGGCCACCATGACATCAACAAAGTCTTTAGTCCTTTCTCCCTCGTTAGATTGAATATGCTCGTCAATGACCTTCTCAAAGAAGGTATCAAACGCCTGGTTAACAGACTTCATCCGCTTCGTGAAACCTTGGAGGTCGAAGGGAGCTATAAAAGGAATGTAATCACCCAAGTTAGCGGCGCCTATCAATTGGATGCCCTCTTTGATCACAGACCTGAAACCCCTCGCATCAAACTCCTCATCCCTATACATCTTCCCAAGCACCATCCGGCAGCTCATGACCACGCTGAGAGATGAGACATTGTCACTCAGATCAACAGCAACACGTCCATTATCGGCAGTGGCTCGAATAGACTCAACACAGAGAGCAATCGCGTCTCTCCTCATGGACTTGAAGGAGTTGATTTTGTGGTTGCTGAGCAACTCAAGGGTGCACATCTTCCGCGTGTCGCGCCAATATGCACCATATTCAGAGAAAGCCAAGCTCCTATTCCCAAAAGAGATGTGCATTGCTCCTTCATGTGGTGGCCTACTTGCAAAAACAAGGTCGTGTGTCTTGAGGAACAGCTGGGCAGCTTGTGGAGATGAGACAACAATGGTGTGCATAAGGCCTAATCGCATGTACATGATGTCGCCGTATTTTTGGGCCAGCCGATGAAGATCCTTGTTGGGGAACTTCCCTAGCAAGTGAAGGCTTCCAAAAATGGGAAACCCTCTTGGACCAGGAGGTAACATCTTCTTCTTGTTCTTCCACCATGCTTGCAGGATATGAACAAGGGCAAGCAACCCAATTGTTGCCCAAATCCAAACCATTGCTCTTTGAGGATGAGCTCAAATGGTTGAGTAGCTGAGTGTGTCTAAGAGGAGAGAAGTCTCTCTATGCTCTTCTCTGTATACTTTGTTTCGTTGTGTTTAATGAATGAGGATGCGTGGAAGATCCAAACATCACAACCATTCATAAAGTATCCCAAGGCACCATTTCAAATGAAGCACCAAGATTGAATCGTACATGCCAGAATGCAATAGCTACCACAAACCTAAGGTGGTCCTTATCCAATAATTCTATTCTATTCTGGAGTAATACAGTATACTGGCGTTTTTGTTCTGCCTTTGTCTGTCTTTTTTTCAACTCGTAATTTTCTCTTTAGAACAGACAAAGGCCACAGATCAATCGTAGTCCATAGTAACAAAGGCCATTGTTCTTTCGTGGCCAAACCACGGATCATGTCATCGTGTTTGTTACATGGTGTACCTATTACACTTTTTTCTTTCAAAATTAAATATTTCTTTTACCAACGGAAGAGAGGAAACTCAATTTTAAGACATTTTCGTGGAACTAGTTGATTTTCTGTTTTTAATAGACTAAAGAAAAAAAAGAAGGGTACGTAAAAACATGAATCATGTGCGCAAGAGTAGATAAATGCTTTCGTTCATGAATCATGTGCGCAAGAGTAGTAGGCAGCATTTTTAGGCCCTCAATTACATAACGAAGAGCATTTGCACCTGAATGTTACCAAAAAAATTTAAAAAGAAAAATTTATCCTAAGAACTAATCAAATCCTACAAAAAAAATTTGAAATATGTTTTTAGTTCAATTGAAATTCTATGATAGTTTTGCTTTTTCCTTTTTGTTAATTAGAGAGTGGGGAATCGAATTTCAAACTACTTTCAACATTGGAATGAAAAATACCACTAGACCAATAGCTAATTGGTAAAAACCATGTTTGCTTTTTTTGGTCTGTAAAAAAACATGTTTGTTGTCTTTTCAATAACAAGTATTATTGTATTGTGGTTTTGTTATGCGTGAGTGTAAACCATGTTCGAATCTAGGTTTTGCTTTGACTTTCTATTTCAATCAATATAAACAGGAGTACTTCTGTGGTGCATCTGGGCGTATTCGGTACACCCAGTCACTGTGCTTGTTTTTAAAAACAAGGAAAACCTGAGCAGCAGGTCAATAAGTGAAAGATTTCACGTGCATCAACGTCGTCTTCTTCCCCTAAGCTCATCTGGCTGAAGTTCAAACTAATTTCTTCTTGGTCTTCAAAGTCATCTTCTTCAACTTCTCTTCGTGGACTTCAAAGCCATCCTCTTCGTGATCTTCCTCCTCTCTGCAACATCTGTTGAACTTCAAATTGATTTCTTTGTGGTCTTCAATATCTTCTTCAACTCCTCTTCTTGAACTCCTATTCGTGGTCTTCAAAGTCATCTTCTTGAACTCCTATTCGTGGTCTTCAAAGTCATCCTCTTCGTGGTCTTCCTCCTCTCTGCAACATCTCTCTCTTCTTTGTCATCATTGTCAAAACCCCCTTATTTTAAGGTTTGGATTTTGGTGATAATTTTAGGGGTTAGCATTTCAGGTTGATAATAGGAATTGGAATTGAGTTTTTCCAGTCATTGGTGGGTTGTTGGCACTCCTCTCATCTGCAATCGATCCCTTGTGAAAGCATTTGGTATTAGCTCATTGTGAAAGTAAGTTAACACTTTGTTTTATGTTATTGTTAATTGAAATTTTGTGGTGATAACTTGGGGCAAGAGGGGAAGTAGGTTGTTGACATTCATGAGATGAAGTGGGTTTCTGATTGTGAAAGTGTGGTGACGTGAAGTGGGTATCCTACATTGTTGGTTGTAATGTTCATGCAATTTTAAATATTGTCATGCAATTGCATATGTCTATATGCAATTACTAATCGCCTGTATGCAAATCCAAGTCACTGAATGCAATTACAATATATAGTTTTGTTTTTAAAATATGCAAGTGAGGTGATTTCGTGGTAGGTAGGTAGGTTTGACTGTGTTTTCTAATATTTTGTTATGAAGCGTAAAGTGTTCCAAAAGTGTAATGTTAGGATTAGTTAAGATTTGGATTTGGATTTGAAAGGATTAAGAATCCCGGCCCAAGAGAGAAATGCATGAGTGGGTTGTGTGCATTATTTGTGCAATATTATAATGGAGGGCTAATGCACTTGCAAGTAGTGTCGTGCAATTGCATATCAGGTATATGCAATTACTAAGCTACCTGTGTGCAAATCCAGGTCACCAATGTGATGTTGTGATGTTTAGGGGGTTTATGGTGTATTAGGCTTTGAATTAGTAGTCAGATTCTCGTCGCTAGACACAATTGCATGATAGTGTTTGCTTTTCGAGGAACTTGGATTTGTTATCATGTTTATATGATGTGAGTGAGGTGATTTTTGGTGCTGTAAATTGCTAATCACTAGTGATTTTGAATTGTTGTTTCAGTTTTTTCACTTAACAATTCCAGAAATTAATTATTCAAATTTTGTATTTCTTTTCCCACTATGTGTTTCTGCTGGGTTGTTATAGTGCCTCTTGATCTGATTGTAAATATATATAAGTACCCATGAGACCTCTGATTGTGTATGATTTAATTGTGGTGGGAACTTCACACAGGACTTGCAAGTTGATGTTTCAATAATTTGTTGGTTATCAAGCATTAGTGCCTGGTATGAAGCACTCATTTTAGTCTCTTAAGATATGCCATGTAGAAACCCGGAGATCATATATGTACCCTTTATGTTGGTATGTGTTTGCTTGAATTCCAAATACTTGAAGGGTGCTGATATGTTTAAACTCAACTTTAAGAACTTGAAAGGGAAGATGGGGATATGTTGTGTGAACAAAAATTTACTAGGTAGTCAAAATATAGAGCTTATGTTGGTCAGATTTTTGGTGTATTTGATTAAGCCTCTTTTTTTTCATTGCATAAATGAAAACCCAAGGCCTTTTAACAAAGTTATTTTCTTTCTATTTTGCTTGTATTTAAGGTTAAGATCATGGAGAACAAAAGAAAGGTTTTCTTACATTGTGTTGCTCGTGATCTTCTAAGTGCTAGATAACTTAGTTCATTTTGAGTATTTTTAGTTTTAAATGTAAATTTTATTGTGATTTAAATATCATGTTACAATGATTTAAAAAAGAAACACGAGAAAAATACAAGGGGTTGTTACAAAAGCACGTTTCAGATATGTTACAGAAGTTTTTTTGGTCATTGGTTGAAGTTAAATGCCAGAAAATAGCAACATAGCTAAGTAGGTTCTTATTTTGGTCAAAATCAAACTTTCTGCCTAATTTCTTTTTTGTTGTTTTTCAGGTCAATCTAAGCCACCGAAATGTTTAGAATGATTATTATTATGATTTGGATCAGGTTTGGGGGTCTCAAGTGGCGTATATTATATTTTAGGACGACTTGAAGCTAAAAAAGGACCTAAAACCCAAAAAACCCAGCTGCTGATTTGCCCAAAAATTTGAAGATTTTTCGTCACCAAAAGGTTTTAGCGACGGATGTTCATCAGATTTTTTCGTGGCTAAACATTTTCTGCGACGGTGTTCTTCAGATTTTTCATCACTAAAAATCAAATTTCCAAATCAACTTTAGACTTATATAGGGTTGATGAACTAAATCAAATAGTTATATGAGTGAAAGAAAACAACTTATATATAAATTCGCAATAAAATGATTGAGTCTCATTTTCTATGTATAAGAGTTAATGATCTTAGAAGGGATATAATGAAATTCTTCAAGAACCCATACATCCCTTATTAATATATGGACAACTATCTCTTGAATTGGGAGTTCCTACGAAATAATAGAAATATAAATGCAAGATATATAAGAGAAATTAATACTTTCTTTTTTGCCATTTTTTCCTCTATGATGGACTAAATGTCTTTCATAAAGAATCGGAGGAATATGCGATGATTTTTTTTCAAGAAATCCCCAACGAAAAATACACACTACGTCATCTTTAATATCGAATCGATCATAACCACTACCTATATTCCACAAAATTGTACACCACAAAAAAGAGCTAATAAAAAGACATGCGATCCCATAGAAAGACATTGATCCCTTGTGGAAAAAAAATTATTTGCTGAGAAGGAAATAAAGATACAAAATTCCTACCAAAATAATTGGACGTCCCAACCAATAAAAACCTTAATGAACCTAAAAATAGAATAAAGGCCCAGTAGAAATTACTTGTTTTTCGAGACCCCACTATAAGTTCTATCCATATACATACATAAGAGCTTATGCCTGAAGGAAGCCACATGTTATACCATATTATACTAAATAGATATCCATGTAATGATCCAAGTAACGCAACCCCTGCTTAGTTGAACTAGCACCAACAAGCTAAGCGTATTTTCTAAGCATCTCAAAGCTGATCTCAACGAACGCAACCTCTTGCAAAAGTAAGTTGGTTCCGGGAACATGCAACTTTACTCAATGAACGCAACCCCTAGCATTCGCTTGAACAAATAGCCCTTCTGTTTGAAAAAGTAAGTTTGTTGGGTCCATTTTTCAAGAGAATGGGCAACTTTACACAACGAACGCAACCCCTGCGTTTGCTTGAACAAATAGCCCATTTGTTTGAAAAAATAGATTTGTTGGGTCCATTTTTTCATGGAACGGCCAACTTTACACAACGAACGCAACCCCTGCGTTTGTTTGAACAAATAGCTCGTTTGTTTGAAAAAGTAAGTAGATTGGGTCCATTTATCCGGGGAAAAGGCAACTTTACACAACGAACGCAACACTTGAGTTAGCGTGAAAAAACAGACCGTTTGTTTGAAAACGTAAGTTAGTTTGGTTCATTTTTCCGGTGAATGAGTCACTTTACTGAACGAAGGTACCCCTTACGTTCGCTTGAATAAATATCCCATTTGTTTGAAAAAGTAAGTTTGCTTGGGTCCATTTTTTCAGTGAACGGGCAACTATACACAACGAACGCAACCCCTGTGTTTGCTTGAACAAATAGCCCGTTTGTTTGAAAAAGTAAGTTGGTTGGGTCCCTTTATCGGGGAACGGGCAACTTTACTAAATGAACGCACCACTTGCATTCGCTTGAACAAGCAGTCTGTTTGTTTGAAAAAGTAAATTGGTTTGGTTGATTTTTTTGGGGAACATGTAACTTTACTTAATGAATGCAACCCCTGCGTTCGCGTGAATAAATAGCCTGTTTGTTTGAAAAAGTATGTTGGTTGGGTCCATTTTTTCAGGAACGAGTAACTTTACTCAACGAATGCCCCTCTTGTGTTCGCTTAAACAAATATGCCGTTTGTTTGAAAAAGTAAGTTTATTGGTCCATTTTTCTAGGGAATGGACAACTTTACACAACGAACGCAACCTCTGTGTTAGTGTAAAAAAATAGCCCGTTTGTTTGAAAAAGTAAGTTAGTTTGGTCCATTTTTTGGGTAAACATGCAACTTTACTGAACGAACGTACCCCTTACGTTCGCTTGAACAAATAACCCGTTTGTTTGAAAAAGTAAGTTGGTTGGGTCCATTTTTCCAGGAACGAGAAACTTTACTCAATGAACGCACCCATTGCATTCGGTTGAACAAATAGCCCGTTTGTTTGAAAAAGTAAGTTTGTTAGGTCCATTTATCCGGGAACGAGCAAATTTACACAACGAACGCAACTCATGCGTTAGTGTGAAAAAGTAGCCCGTTTGTTTGAAAAAGTAAGTTAGTTTGGTTCATTTTTCGGGTAAACAAGTAACTTTACTGAACGAACTTACCCATTGCGTTCGCTTGAACAAATAGCCCGTTTGTTTGAAAAAGTAAGTTAGTTGGGTCCATTTTTCCGGGAACGAGCAACTTTATTCAATGAACGCTCCCCTTGCATTTGCTTGAACAAACAACCCGTTTGATTGAAAAAGTAAGTTGGTTTGGTCTCCTTTTCCGAGGAACGCGTAACTTTACCTGAACGAACGCACTCATTGCGTTCACTTGAACCAATAGCCTGTTTGTGTGAAAAAGTAAGTTGGTTAGGATTCATTTTTCCAAGGAACGAGTAACTTTACTCAACAAACGCACCCATTGCGTTCGCTTGAACAAATAGTCCATTTGTTTAAAAAAGTAAGTTAATTGAGAATATTTTCCGAGGAGCGGAAACTTTATTAAACGAACGCACCCCTTGCGTTCGCTTGAACAAACAACCCGTTTGATTAAAAATCGGAAAAATACACCGAAAATTGATACAAACATTTTGAATATGGAGGTCTAAAATTATGATTCCACATATTTTGTCTTTGAAACAAAGTTGAGTTTTTGTTATCATTTTCAAATTTTATAAGTCAAAATTATATTTTTGGAGTTTGAGGACGTGGAGAATGTCACAAGAAGTTCGTATCAATTTTCGGTGTATTTTTTGGATTTGTATTTAATTTATTATCAATTTTATAAGTTAAATCCTAGAAAAATAGTATTAAATCATGTGGGGCGAAACATGGCGGAAGCTGAATGGGGAGTAGTCAGTGTGTCTGATGGCTATCATCCTGTCATTTTGCCACGTGTCAGTTTTGATACTTTTATCAAATTTATGTTTAAAAATTCATACAAAATTAATTAAATATCAGAAAAATACACCGAAAATTGATACAAACTCCTTATAACATTATCTTCGATTATAAAGGTCTAAAGTCATGATTCCACATATTTGAGTTCATGGTAAGCGTTAAAATCAAAGAACACGAGTGTCATGTTATAGAACATAATTTAATGTTTTGGTTTGTTTTGAAACAAAGTTGAGTTTTTGTTATCATTTTCAAATTTTATAAGCCAAAATTACATTTTTGGAGTTTGAGGGCGCAAAGAATGTCACAAGAAGTTTGTACCAAATTTCAGTCAATTTTTTGGCACCAAAGTTCGCCCTGCGATTGAAAGTACAAAATATGTCTACTTATGCCAGTACAATAAAATATGATCCATTATTTTTATTTCGGTTTGCGCACAGTCACTCTTGTATTGCATCACCAAAATGCAATTGCATGTGTGTTATGCAAACGCTACCCGCCTGTGAGCAAACTCCACATCGCTTAAAAACGCAAAGCTAATGAATGTATGGTGCAAAGACAAAGAAAAGCAAGTAACTACTTCATTATGACCTTATGCCTATTATTAAATATTAGGGTTAATCACATTATGGTTTACGAAATTAGGGATATTTTTTAATGTGATTCGTACTACATGGCAATTTTTATTACTAGGTATTTTCGAATAATTGGTCCTTTTGTAATATAATATGTTCGGATTATTGCCCCTTACCTTTTATCATGCTTTGTATTTCGGATAATTGCTCCCTTCGATTTATAGTAAAAAATATGTCTAATTATGCCTGTACAATAAAATATGATCCATTTTTCTTATTTTTGTTTGCGCACAGTTACTCTTGCATTGCATCACCATTATGCAATTGCATGTTTGCAATGCAAACGCTGCTCGACTATTGGCAAACTCTTCAGAGCGTAAACATGAAGCTAATGAATGTATAGCACAAAGACGAAGAAAAGCAACCAAAATACATGCAATTACATTAACTCATTACCCAAAATACATTCTACTCCTAAACCAGAAAAAGAGGGTTGTTTGAACTCTTACTTGATGTTTCCAAATTTTCAACGATACTCCTTACACTTCCTTTCTCCACCAACTCAAATGTCGTCGTTCACACAATTTGAACAAATCAACTAAATACCTCTCAATTTGGTGACCATTACATCATGGAGGCTGGACCCATCATCAATTCCGTAACGATTACCTTTTTGCATATCAGTTTTGGGCAAGCAGAGAGAAGAGTTGAGTACCTCGGTTAGGCAGAGTTGCCAACTTTGTCTTCATTTTTCTCATGGACGACCTCAATTCGGTGAGCATTAGCTTTCTGCAGATGCGTTTTGGCCAAGCACAGACAAAAGTCCGAGGCGCTCAGGATGGATTTGGGCAAACAGAGAGAAGAGTTGGAGGTGCTTAGGATTGGATTTAGGCAAGGAGAGAAAAGAGCTGGAGGCTGTTACGATTGGATTTGGAGATAAGACTTGGAGCGAGTGTCGTCTTCCATCTCCAGAGCATGCGTCTGGTTCTGTTACCCCTAGTAAGAGTCACATGTGACTCACGTGCTCAATACAAAAGGGTTGAATAGGTTATCCAGTCATTCAATCACAGCCATCCATTTTTGAAATGCAAACTCAGCCCTTGGATAAGTGGCTGTACCGGTACAGCCGATGCACCACAGAATTTTCCTATAAACAGATGAGGGTTTAAGTGGTTTATTTATTTATTGTTTTTTCAGGATTCTCCTTTTGATAAAGATTGTTCATATAAGACAATGTCACCTAAAAGAAAAAGAATCAAAAAAATATACCACGAAAACATAATATCCAAGTCAAATGATGGAGAACTCTTCAATGTAATTACTTTATCTTTAAAATGTAATTTTCAATTTGCCATTGTTTTTCTTTTTACAATTTAAAGGAGTTATTCATATGTGAAAATTAAAAGAATTCCCCCTTTCTTTTAACACTTTAGTGCCAGTTACAGTCGCGCTTACCTAAGAACCTAAAAATGAGGTCATGTGAGGACCTTTTTAATGAAGGCCCTTAGATTAATCCACACTCATGCTCCCTATTTTACACAAACTCTAATTATTCTAATAAATAAATAAAAATTAGGGATTCAAGTATGTTCAATCTATGCCTTCTTTCTTCCCAACGACACCCAACCATCGTCCTTCCTCCCCTCATCGCTTTTCTCTCCAGCTCTTTATCATTCTTCTGGAACACACACACAATTAAGATGGTCTATCTTCACGCCTCCATGCTACTGTCTCAAGGGCGGAACCATGAATTTATATTGGGGTGGGTTAATTTTATTTTTATATCCAGCTTCTATGTTATAATATATTCTTCTTCAAATATTCTAGTGAAAATTTTTATAAGCCAAACAAGTTCATTCATTTTCCAACATTAACACAAATAAGTACATATAAAATAGACAAAAGAATACATATTGTCAAGCATCACGCAAATATTTACGGTAATAAAAATATAAGAAAATAATAAGTATATTCAAATTAGATATGTCAGTGACATTGACAGATTGGAATGGAATGGAATCGTGAGATTCAATTGAAATTTAAGTTCAATTTGTATATTTGACTCACTTTTAAAACTAAACCACAAAAACTGAAGACATAAAAAATAAAAATGAATATTTAGAAAAAATAATGCGAGCAAGAATGACATGATTTTCAATCCAGGAGAAAATAAGGTATACAATACATGAGGAACTTTTTTTGGGTTCATGAGATCTTGATCTTGCTCATTTCTTACAAAAAAATTCATCTTATTTGCTTATATAAGTTGAACTAAGCCTTTAATTTTGCAGGAAGGGATTGTTGACGTGAGTTAACCTAACAAATCAAGGAGATTTATTTCCTAAGTTAATTAGGTGATTTACTTGTTTTCATATATAGTTGACAATCATTGTATAATTAGGAGATAATCTCCTAATTAATTATTGTATATATTCCTTTGTAAAGCACCCTTGTAAACTCCAATATATACCTCAAATCGTTACTATTTAGAGTGGCAACTCCCTGCTTCCTGCCGGTGTCACCCTGAACTGAGACCAATTATGCCTTATGGTCTCAAGTCATAGAGATGCACATTACTGCACTCAAAAACTTGGGTTACCTAATCGGTGACACTCCAAAGCCTCCTGAGCTATCCCCCACCTACAACAAATAGTGTACCGAGAACTTTCGGGTCAAGGGGTGGTTAATCGACTCCATGTCCCCCGACTTGATGAGTCGTTTCATCCGATTAAGTACTGCCAAAGAAATTTGGGTTGCCGTCAAGAAGAACTAGTATGATGGCGGCAATGAAACTTATCTTTTTTATCTCAACAAATGGGTGTTCATTATCAAACATAATGGTGCACTAGTTCATATATACTACAGCCAGTTGCAGGGTATCTTTCAAGAAATTAACCATCGTAGTCCCATTCGCATGCATTGTGCCACGAACCTTACTGAACGCCAGATAGAACTTGATCATCTTCGTGTTCACCTTTTTCTTGCTGGCCTTGACCTTGAGTTTAATCAAGTCCAAGGGGAAATCCTACTCAAAGATCCTAAGTTAGACCTTGATCAAACTTTTGCTTATATTCATAGAGACACTCAACAAAGATTGTCCATTACTGGTGCTCAAGAAGCCTCTGTTAAGGTGGCTCAACGTCAAAAGGGGTCGCAGACTTCTCTAGGTGGCCCTTCTCAAAATAAGGCCTTAGGATCTCGCCCGGAGAAAAAGTGCACCCACTATGGAAGAGACAAACATACTCGTGCTGGTTGTCATGAGTTGATTGGGAACCCTGATTGGTGGGACCACTCTAAAGCTTCATGCATGAATAGGACTAAAAAACTCAACACATCTTCATAAACTGATCCCGTAAGTCATGCTGTTCCAACTACACCGGCTTCTGCATCTGCCCCTATAACCACGACAAGTACCCAAGGTTACACTTTAAATACTTCATCCAGAAAAAACACATGGATCATTGACTCAAGAGCAACTAACCATATGACATTTGATCCTGGACAAATCACCTCTCATACACCATCCCCTCAATCGGTGGTGTCTAATGCTAATGGTACCCCCTCCCCCATGCTAATGGTCCCATCTGTACACCATAATATATTGTTTGTTGCCCAAATTACTACGGCTTTGGATTGTATTGTAACTTTTTGGCCAACTCATTGTATTTTTCATGACATCCTCAATAGCAAGACGATTGGTTGTGGTACTAGGAAAGTGTTAAGTTTATGTTTTTCTTTTGGCCCCTTGACAATATTGTAATAGGACATACATTGTAATTACCCAAGCACAAGTTTAGATTAAGAATAGTTTTTCTAAGTCTTCTTATCTGGCTGCTATCTTATGGAAGATCAATCATATTGACAAAGGTAATTTGTGCATTGCATCACATTGCATTCATTACAATGCTTAAGATTATGACTAGTCATCTTGTTTTTGTATGACTAGTCATCCTTTGCATCAGTAGGATTTCTAGCTCATTGGTTTCCAGCTGGATCCTAACAAACCTTTTTGTCCTATTCTACGAATTTTTTCAGCTACCATGTGTACTATTCTGACCTAGGAATTTTTGGGTAAATGCCCATTGATGCCTCATTTGGCAACCGTCACTCTTGCCAACTTTTTGCTCTTCTTCTTCCACTACTACAAAAATCGTAATAGACGACGGTAATCCACCGTCGTGTATCCGATTTTTCAACCGTCGTGAAATCGACCGACATCTTTTGATGCATAAAACCACGACGGTAAATCCCTGCGTCTATTATTTGTAAAGACGACGCTTTTACTCAAAACCGTCGTCTATTATATTCAAAGACGACGGTTTTTTTGAAAAAAAATGTCGTCTTTTCATATAATAGACGACGGTTTTACAAAACCTGTCGTTGATTATATGTAAAGACGATGTTTTTTTTGTAAAAATCGTCGTTGACTATGTGTAAAGATGACGGTTTTTACAAGAAAAATGTCCTTGATTGTTATTAAAGACGACACTTTTAACAATAAAACCGTCGTTGATATTCTATGAATATATCGTCTAATATGTTCCCTGGCTTTTTATAGTTTTTATTTGCAATGCTTCTACACAACAATTTTAACTAGAAAATCAACCATAATACTTTATTATTGAATATATATACCCAAAATTAATTTCTTTCATAAAATTTCAAGATTCAACATTTATTACATAGTTAAACAATATTTATTCGTACCACATACATACTTCCTACCACATCCATAGCATTAACCTAATTGGAAATAATGGAGCTACATGTGATTGCTCACAAACTCTACCAATTCCATCTGAACTTCATCACTTTGTTCTTGGGTGTGTGAGTTAGCTGCCTTCTTGCACATTTTTTCACAGGCACAATAAGACACAAGCTTGTACACTCTCTAGTTTGCACATGCTTCT
Organism: Prunus fruticosa; assembly: GCA_018703695.1. NCBI lineage: Eukaryota > Viridiplantae > Streptophyta > Magnoliopsida > Rosales > Rosaceae > Prunus > Prunus fruticosa. The sequence continues at coordinate 2,715,259 of CM031918.1, forward strand.
CCCTTGGATGCAATTACTCTCTTCCCTTTGAACACCTTAACTGCCTCATATGAAGTGTCACAAGAATCTGAACAAAAGAAAGAAGAAAAAGTTTCCTTCGTTAGGTTCTCCAACTGCAAGGAAGTTTTTTTTTTCTCTTCATATAAGGAGCATAGAAAGATACCTGTAAGAGATCTAATATCCAATATACCATTGAACATTTCGTAACTAGCAAAAATCAATTTCTCATCAACTGACCTCATCTTCAATAATAGGAGCAATTATAGGAGAAATAAGGGGTAGAACTCAATAATAGGAGAAATAAAGGGTAGAACTCACAGTCAAAGCAGATTGAGAGACTAGAAACTTATCAATACTTACAATAAACCTGATAATTAGAAGGAAAATCAGGAATGCACAACCCAAGACAATATTCAGAGGGTACCACTGCCATGGAAGCACAAAGGAGAGATAGACATTAAACATACAGATTTCAGTTTTTCAATTAAAGCCAGTAAATTTTTCATAAATAACTATTCATGAAAAGGTAACAAGATAGCTCACCATTAAGTTGTCATCAAAGAATTCGTAACCAAAATAGGTAAGCCATTATTGAACATCAGTAGGAGACTTAGGCTTTATTGCCTTAATCGAAATATATCTGTAAAAACCAACACATTCCATGAGAATCATAGGTCGCATGTCGATTTTATGAGCAGCTGCTGCAGAGTAGAAAGAAACAAATATTGGTCTGGAAGTAATAAATAAATACTAACAAAAAAAGGAGATCCAGTTTTCTGGTGGGCTGAGATGTAACAAACAAATTAAAAAACAAAAGAGAAAATAGTTCGATGTGGTTTATTGCATTAGAAAAGGAGAGGGAAGTCAGCCTCAGCCTCGAAGGGAAGAGCAAAGCTGGAAAAAATGAAACAAAAAATTAGTGATTTCACAACAAGAAAATAGTTCGGTTCTAGGACAATCAATCTATATTACAAAATACCTATTTCATGCACCAATTTGTTCTCAAACATTTCGTCGAGCAGCTGGTGGGCAACTCCAAGGGGTCGCACCACCAGCAAACAATAATACTCATCAAAAGAACATATTATCATTCATGAACATGAAATTTCTACAACAAAACACCTAAAACCCACATGCAATTTCTACAAGAACCCCAGATCTAAAACCCATTTTGAACAAAACCTAGTTAATCAATTAACTTAAATCAAACAAATAACAGCCCAAACGTGAAGATCTCTAAAAAAAAACTTTAAAACCACAGACATTTGAACAGCTACAAAAGAATAAAATAAGAACATGAGGATAGAGATACAAACCTCAAGAAACTCAAAGTGAAGAAGACATCGGGGTATCTCTTTCACCGCCGATTTCAGTCTGAAGAGCGAGGTAGCGGAGAGGATGAGGAGAGTGAGAAACTTGGTGTCGCATGACGACGAAGTTAGGTCGTAGATTTCGATGGAGGAGTCTCTCTTGGAGGTCTTCTTGGGGTTCGTATGGCCCTCATAGTCAAAGTCCGACGCGAGATGACGGCGGGTAGAAATTAAGCAGCCACTTTAGGTCGAGGCAGAGAGTTGAGAGAGGGAGAGACAGAGAATTGAGAGGGAGAATTTTTCCCAGCTTTAGGGAAATCTGAAAATTTTAGGTCGAGAGAAAATCCCTTAAGCAGCCAGCGTGTTTTACAAGACGACCTCTGTATTCACAAGCGTCATGTTTTAAAAATGAGACAACTTTATTTTGTTTTAAAAAACGACGTTTTTTATTTATAAGCGTCGTGTTTTAAAATTCAAGACATCACAAATCGATTTTAGTGGTGTATAAGATGATATACTACGACGATTTTGTAAACCCGTCGTCTTTTAAAACACAACGACGGTTTTAGACTGCACCGTCGTCTTTTTGGTGTCGTGGATTCACTATTTTGTAGTATTGTTCCTCAAGAAAAAACCACCATTTTCATCTATGAGTTTTCTAAATTGATTTTCGAAAACTGCTTTTGAAATATGAAATCTGCATCTAGCTAGAACAAACACATTCTCATATACATTTGGGTCAGATTCAAGATTGGTTTCTTCAAGAGTATGGTTTCTTAAAGAAATTGGTCATTTTTCCTTAAATCCAAATTGTTGGTTTCTGTTTCAGTTTGAGCTGGCTAGCTAGTGCCATGGGATGAATGAGCTGAAGAATGAGCTATCATTGCCATGAAAGACTAAGCTGCTAGCATTTATAAGTTGGAGAAGAAGATTGCATAAAGGAGGTATAGCTTATCTTCCTAAATAGATCTAGGATTTCTTGAGCTTGCTTGTGTTTCTTTGTAAGAATCTTCTTTGCTTAGTGGATTGCCTAGTCGGTTGATGACCCTCAGCTTTTTCCCAGTGGTGGGTTTCTGAGTGAACAATTTCTGGTTTGTAGTTTCGTTATTTTATGGGTTTGTGTTCTTGACAGTTGACTAGTCATCGCATGATGTTCATGCATTTCTTTGTTTGTGTTCTTGCGGTTGACTAATCATCATTATCTACTATTTTCTGTTAATTTAATTATGATCTTTTCACACACTTTCACCATAGTTGTTGCTAGCACAGGGGATGCCTATATTGACGGGTCCTTCTTGAGTGCCTAGGTTGTCACTAGTAATCTTCTAGGCTTGCAGGTGTAGATTGTTATGCTAGCTCTGTGTGTGCACTCTTAGTTATGGTTTTTCATGACTAGCAGTTGACTAGTCATAATTATATTTGGTCAAGTTTTAATGTGTGTGAAGATTGTTGTGTCTGTTTGAATAGCATTTAAATTTAACCCTCGTCACCTAAGTACCAATTTTAATTGGTATCAGAGCGTCAGCTCTTAACACAAATAGAGAGATCCTAGGATTTGTTTTGGTGTTTAGGTGTGCTCACTATGGAAAGGGGACGAGTTGCAAGATCTTATAACTCCCCTCCTTTCTTTGATGGAAATAATTATGCTGCATGGAGAGAAAAATTTGAGATATTCCTTGATGCTCTTGATGAGTATGCAAATGAATATCTCACAATAGAGTGTGGTTACCTCTAGTCAAGACTGTTGAGGGTAAAGTCATGCCCAAACCTAGGTTGGAATGGACTGAATCTGAGTCATTTGTTGCACATTCCAACAAGAAAGCCATAAATGTCTTAGTTACAGCCCTATCTCGCACACAGTTCTCACACATACAACACATTCCTAATGCTAAACATGCTTTGGACAAACTAAGGGTTGTTCATGAAGGGGATGACCAAGTTAAAACACTAAAACTTCAAATGGTGCTTGCACAATTTCAAGAACTTAGGATGTCTGAAACTTAGTCTATTTCTGAGTTCTATAAGAGAATTGAGATGATCAAGAATGAAGCCATGAGTCTTGGTCAACCTATTGAAGAACTTCTTGTTGTTCAAAAAATTCTTCGTGTTCTTCCTTCTAGGTTTAAAGCAAAGAAAACCTCAATCATGGAAGACCAAAACTTAAATGAAATTAAGCTCGACAAGCTTGTAGGTAAATTGAAAACCTATGAAATGGAGTTGAATATGGAGGAAAATGACACTAAAAAATCAAAAAATGTTGCACTTCAAGGAATGCATGATACCTCATTGAAAGGTGGTGAAAAATACTCAGCTTTTGAGGATGAGATGGCTTTGTTTGTCAAAAAATTTAGAAGAATTCTCAAGGATAAAGGGAAGTTTGCAAGAGATGATAGTTCTAGAAGTGAGAAAATTTAGACCATCAATTGATCGGTCTAATGAGCGAAATAAGGATGTCAAACCCTTCACTAAAGACTCTAGGAAATCAGTCAAATGCTTCACATCTGGAGGCATTGGGCACTATGCTGTCGATTGTGCAAACAACCAAAAAAAAAATACTCCAAAGGAATGGACAAAGCCATGAAAGTAAGCTAAAGTGAGAGTGAAAGTAATGTATCTCAAGAGGATTCATCTTCTTTTAATGATGATGACCAACAAATTGCCTTCGTTGCCTCTTGCAACAGTTGTCAAATGAATCTTCTTCTGATTCAGATGACCAGTCATACGAGTCCTTAGGAAGAAAATATATGACTACTTGTTCAAAGAGACTTTTTCCTTGAAAGAGGAAAATCTCAAACTTGAGGCCAATAACCATGAACTCCAACATGACGTTCTCACTTTAAAAGAAACCAAAAAGAAGTTGAGTGACAAATTTGAGTCCCTAGAAAATGAAATTGTTGACCTTGTGTCAATTAGGAGAAATCTTGAAAATCAAGTAAATGTGCTCAAGGAGAGCAACATTGGTTTCCAGAATTCAAACAAACAATTCCTAAGTGAATTGAATGAGGCAAAAAGTAAGGTTATATCTTTGACCATTGGTGCCTCAAAAATTGACAAAATATTGAATATAGGAAAACTTCATGGGGACAAATTTTTGTCTCCATCTTCATTCCCATTCTTGTCTCCATCTTCAGGCAACTTTTGTCTAATTGTACAGTGGCAGCTGTTTTTTGGGTGATTTGGTTGGAGAGAAATAGAAAACTTTGTTAGAATTATAGTGCCAATGAAGAAAGCTTCTGGAAAACGTTAGGTTCCAGAAATTTTATTGATTGACATGGCATGTCTGGAGAATGAATATAGACAATTAAATTTGTTTGTAGAGTAGCGAAAATTAGTCCAGGATAAGATGCGAACCATACCGCGAAGGTTTTACCATTACGACCACAATTCGAACAAGTAGTATGCATCCTAAATGGGCCAGTTTGCATGAAAGTATGGATATGCAGAAAATCAGAGTTAACAAGAGCAGATGATGTGATATTCTTAGTGATCAAATAACTGATAAGGTTTCTGTTCTAGAAAAAACTGACCATGCCAGACCCTTTACAGCGCTTACATGATTCAGGTCTGGTGCCAGGAGGAACACCACCTCCACCTGCAAAGATCCAAAAGCACAAGAAATTAGAAAAGAGAGTTTCCTTCCAATACTAATGAGCCAAAAACAACTAAATACTAGACAAATTTCAAAAGTAGCAAAGACATTTAGAAGTGAGTAGAATCAGGATACCCTTCACAGGCCACTCAGCTGGAAATGTCAGAGTTTTAGCACATCCCTCGACAGCTTCCATAAAGGATGGTTCCAATGAAACCTGTGTATTAATGAAGATGGATAAAACCTTTGATATCTTGACCACCAAATTCTACGGAAAATGATGATCTAATTTCCCTTGGAAACAACGCCCACCAATAACATGCACATACCACCCAAAGTGAATATAACATCCACAAAGAAAAAAAAATGCAAGAGAATAATTAGGAAACATAGTGTTGGAAAAATGGCTCACCTAAAGATACAAGGATGTTTTGGCGCTGAAAATGGAGATTTTGAATCTGCCTAAAAGCGACCGGTCGCTGGACATTTGCGACCGGTCGTTTTACAGAGAATGAAGTCTGGAGGAAGTGAAGAGCGACCGGTCGCTATCTCCTTGCGACCGGTCGTCGATAGAGAAGCGACCGGTCGCACGCCATTTACGACCGGTCGTTTTGTCAGAGAAACGAATTGGAGCATTCTGCTTCAAAAGCGACCGGTCGCCAGGAACTGGCGACGGGTCGTCCAGTAGTGCCTGTGACGTTTTCTTACGTGTTTTCAACTGTGTTTTCGATGGCTATCGCTTTCCACATGATTTCAGAGGCTTTGTGGGTCACTTCTGAGGTGTAAGAACGTTGACTACCTGCTGGATAGTTGGGATAGCACTCATGGCTAATTGGTTATCTTATTTCAGATATCACTCTCTCTTTTCTGGTGTAAGTGGGAGGAGGCTGAGTGGAATGTTATTTACCTACTTGATCTGACATTTAGTCTAAGTTATTGACTAAAGGAGGAACGTGGAGGACAAAGATGGTGCCTTATCCTATGTCCATTGGCTTGTGTAGGAAATGGGGTGAAGTAAGATAACACAAGAGGAGAAAACAAGTTGAATAATTGTAAGTGGTATAATCTGGAATTCTGAGTTGTTAGAGTTTGGAGTTTTTCAGCTTTGTCAAGAGAGCCAAGGGGAGAGCAAGAGAGTTCTCTAAGTGTATCAAGGTATTGAGCAAGGGTGAGAGAGAAACAGATTGTGAGGGTAGTGTTCTAAGGGGGTTTCCTTTTGTAAACCAAAGTTGTAACCTATCTTCATTAGTGAAATTTCTCAAGGTGATCACCAAAGAGGATGTAGGCAATTTGCTGAACCTCTATAAACACTTGTGTCATTTGTGCTTGGTTAATTTGTGTGTGTGTGTAAGACTCATCCATCATTGAGTTCTTTGTCTAAAGTCCATCAACAACAAGATCTTTAAGGGCAGTGAGTTTATCAGAAATTCACAACAAGTGGTATCAGAGCTGTGTTTGGCAGCTGGAACTAGTTCTTCTCTTGGAGTGCTAGTGTGTTGAAGATGGCAAGTGACTTAGAAGCTGAGAGTGGTAGCAGTTCACATCATGTGAAGCAACCACAGGTAGCAAGCATGAAGGTGGAGTTAAAGCCTTTCACAGGGAAGGAGAACTTCACTCTTTGGCAACGAAGGATGAAGTCAGCTCTTACACAACAACAACTCCATGTTGTGTTGGTTGGCAAGGAGAAGAAGCCAGCAAGCATGACGGATGATGAGTGGGGAGTTCTTGACGAGTTAGCCAGAGGAGCCATCGAAAACTACCTCTCCGATGAGGTGCTCATCAACGTGATAAAGGATACGGCGAAAGCAAACATGGGAGAAGCTCGAAGAAATGTTTGCAGGGAAGTCGTTGTCCAACAAGCTCTTCCTCAAGGAAGAACTCCTGAATCTTAAGATGGAGGAGGGAGGAAATCTAATGGAACATCTAAGTAGTTTCAATAGATGTGTTGCTGACTCGCAGAGAATGGATGTGAATTATAGTCCGGAGGATAAGGCTCTTATGTTGTTGACATCCTTACCTCCGTCCTATAAACATTTCCGGACCACTCTTATGTTCGGGAAGGTTACTCTTGATTTTGAGCCTGTGGTGCAAGACATCATGACACACCATAGGATGACTCAACGTTCGGGAGAAAACTCTCAAGGTGAAGGTCTAGTTGCAAAGACCGGAGAGAGAGGCCGTTCAAAGAAGCGTGATGGCAAGAAAGGCAATAGAGGAAGGTCCAAATCCAAGGCAAAGGAAGGTTGTTTCGAGTGTGGGTCAAAGGAGCACTGGAAAAGAAATTGCCCCATATGGAAGGAGAAGAAGAACAAAGGGAAGAATGCAGCAAACACAGCTGAGTTTGTCACTGAGAGTGATGGTGAGCTTTTGTGTGTTAATAGCAATGTTAAAACAAATGCATTGGCTAATTCTTCAAGGTGTTCCTCTTCCGATTGGATTTTGGATTCTGGGTGCTCATATCACATGTGCTCAAACAAGGAGTGGTTTGACACGTATGAGAAAGAAGATAGCAGTGAAGTGATGATGGGGGATGGCTCAATGTGTAGAGTCAAAGGCACCGGTACAATCAAGGTGAAGATGCATGATGGGGCTGTTAGGACACTTGGAATGGTAAGGCACATTCCAAAGTTGCGTAAGAATCTCATTTCCCTTGGAACTCTTGATAAGAATGGTTATTCATTCAAAGCAAATGGAGGGAAACTCATAGTCTCAAAAGGTTCACTTGTGATTATGAAGGGAGAAATTCAACCTAACTGTCTATATAGGTTGTGTGGTACAACAATCATAGGTGGAGCAGCTGTATCTACAAGCAAGGACTCGGAAGATGAAACTCAGCTTTGGCATTTGAGGCTAGGGCACATGAGTGAGAGGGGCATGCAGGAACTACACAAAAGAAAGTTGTTGAAAGGTGTTCAAAGTTGCAAGCTTGAGTTCTGCAGATTTTGTACCATGGGAAAGCAATCAAAAATAGCTTTCAAGCAGCGAAACAAAGAGGAAGAAAGCACAGGTGTGCTAGATTATATTCACACGGATGTATGGGGGCCATCACCGGTTAAATGGAAGGGTGGAGCTCGCTATTTTGTGACTTTCTTGGATGATTTTTCCAGGAAGGTTTGGGTCTACTTCATGAAGGAGAAATCTGAGGTCTTCACCAAATTCAAAGAGTGGAAGGCGGAAGTAGAGAACCTAACCGGAAGAAAGATCAAGATCCTAAAAAGTGACAATGGTGGTGAATATAAAGACAGCAAGTTCCTTGAGTTTTGTAGAAGTGAAGGCATTAAAAGGCACTTTACCGTAAAGAAGACACCCCAACAAAATGGAGCTGCGAGAGAGGATGAACCGAACTCTCATGGAGCGTGAGAGATGTATGAGAATTCATGCAGGATTGCCCGAATCTTTTTGGGCAGAAACGGTTAACCACGCTGCCTATTTGGTTAACCGATCGCCTTCAAGAAATCTTGAGTTCAAATGTGCAGAGGAGGTATGGTCTAATAAGTCAATTGATTATTCGAATCTTAAGGTGTTTGGATGCAATGCATATGCACTTATTCCTAGTGATGAAAGATCCAAGTTGAAGCCAAAGTCTCTTGAATGTATTTTCATTGGATTTGAGAGTGGTGTGAAGGGCTACAAGCTATGGGATCATGTGAACCACAAGAAGATACTCAGCAGAAATGTTGTGTTTGATGAGAAGACCATACCTATGAACAAAGTCAAGAATTCAGAGGCAAAGGAGGATGTTGTTGAGAAAGAAACAACCATTGAAGTTCCACTCAAGAAGGTGTCAAGAAAGACTTCTCAGAAACAGCCAACTGAAGACGTTCAGGAGGAGGTGGAGTCTGACATTGAAGAGGAAGAAGCTGGGCAGCATCAACAACACACTCAAGAAGAAGAAGAGGCTCAAGAACAGGTGGAGCCATCATCTATAGCTCGGTCCAGGCCCAAGAGAACCATCAAACCACCTCAAAGGTTTGGATGGGAGATGGATGCAGTTCACTATGCCCTAAATGCTAGTGAAGAAGAACCAACCACGTTCCAAGAGGCTGTTGAGAACAAGGAACGGGAAAGTTGGATGGAAGCTATGATGCAAGAGATGGAATCTCTACACCAAAACTCAGTTTGGGAGTTAGTTCCTAAACCCAAAGGTCGCAAGGTTATTGGCTGCAAATGGGTGTTTAGGAAGAAAGAAGAAATGCATGAGAAGGGTGCCACCTTATTCAAAGCTCGGTTGGTGGCAAAAGGATTCTTGCAAAAGGAGGGAGTTGATTATGATGAAATCTTCTCTCCGGTGGTGAAACATACTTCTATACGGCTACTACTCTCCATAGTAGCACAAGAGGACATGGAGGTGGAGCAAATGGATGTGAAGACTGCTTTCCTTCATGGTGAATTGGAGGAAGACATCTACATGTGCCAACCTCAAGGGTTCATTGAAGCAGGGAAGGAAAATCTGGTTTGTAGGTTGAAGAAGTCTTTATATGGGCTGAAGCAATCTCCAAGACAGTGGAATAAATGCTTTGATTCTTACATGATGAAGATTGGGTATAGAAGATGTGAATCTGATTGTTGTGTTTACTCTCATGCATTCAAGGATGGTAACTTCATCCTTTTGCTTCTTTATGTTGATGACATGCTAATTGCATGTAAAGACATGTCAAAAATCCAGAATTTGAAGACATTGCTTGGAAGGGAGTTTGACATGAAGGATCTTGGTGCTGCACAAAAGATCCTAGGAATGGAGATAAGGAGAGGCAGAAATGAAGGCAAGTTGTGGCTGTCACAAAGCAAGTACATTTCCAAGGTACTTGAAAAGTTCAATATGATGGATTGCAAGCCGGTGTCTACTCCTTTGGCGGAGCATTTTAAGTTAAGTGCTCAGCTATGTCCTTCTACGGAAGAAGAGAAGGAATATATGAGTAAAGTTCCATATGCAAGCTTGGTAGGGTGTCTCATGTATGCAATGGTTTGTACACGCCCCGACTTAGCTCAAGCCGTAAGTGTGGTGTCAAGGTATATGGCGAATCCTGGAAAGCAACATTGGGCAGCAGCAAAATGGATTCTCAGGTACTTGAAGGGCACCAAAAGGCTTGGGATATTGTTTGAAAGACAACAAGGAAAGGCATGTGTGTCGGGGTTTGTAGATTCTGATTATGCTGGAGATCTTGACAAGAGGAGATCCACCACAGGATATGTCTTCACTTGTGGTGGAGGACCGATTAGTTGGAGAGCAGTGTTACAATCGGTTAGTGCCTTGTCTACTACGGAAGCGGAGTATATGGCTTTAACGGAAGCTTCAAAAGAAGCGGTATGGCTGAAGAGATTGGCAAAGGAATTCGGGATAGCTCAAGACTTGGTGGTGATTCAAAGTGACAGTCAAAGTGCTATATGCTTAGTAAAGAATCAAGTGTTCCATGGAAGGTCCAAACACATTGATGTGAGATACCACCGGATAAGGGATTGGGTGAATGATGGAGACATTACTGTAATGAAGGTTCATACGAAGGAGAATGCTTCAGATTGTCTAACAAAGCCAGTCACAACAGCAAAGTTCAAGCATTGTTTGAGCTTGCTCAATCTTGTTACATGCTAAAGATTGAGGTGGTGTTCTTGAGAGTTATTAGGACGATTCTCAAGACATTACAGATGTCCTAGAAGGCAATGATGTCCACAAGGAGTATTAGGCTCGCCATGGTGGAGATTGTTGGAAAAATGGCTCACCTAAAGATACAAGGATGTTTTGGCGCTGAAAATGGAGATTTTGAATCTGCCTAAAGCGACCGGTCGCTGGACATTTGCGACCGGTCGTTTTACACAGAATTGAAGTCTGTCAGGAAGTCGAAGAGCGACCGGTCGCTATCTCCTTGCGACCGGTCGTCGATAGAGAAGCGACCGGTCGCACGCCATTTACGACCGGTCGTTTTGTCACGAAACGAATTGGAGCATTCTGTTCAAAAGCGACCGGTCGCAGGGAAATGGCGACGGTCGTCGTCAGTAGTGCCTGTGACGTTTTTCTTACGTGTTTTCAACTGTGTTTTCGATGGCTATCGCTTTCCACATGATTTCAGAGGCTTTGTGGGTCACTTCTGAGGTGTAAGAACGTTGACTACCTGCTGGATAGTTGGGATAGCACTCATGGCTAATTGGTTATCTTATTTCAAAGATATCACTCTCTCTTTTCTGGTGTAAGTGGGAGGAGGCTGAGTGGAATGTTATTTACCTACTTGATCTGACATTTAGTCTAAGTTATTGACTAAAGGAGGAACGTGGAGGACAAAGATGGTGCCTTATCCTATGTCCATTGGCTTGTGTAGGAAATGGGGTGAAGTAAGATAACACAAGAGGAGAAAACAAGTTGAATAATTGTAAGTGGTATAATCTGGAATTCTGAGTTGTTAGAGTTTGGAGTTTTTCAGCTTTGTCAAGAGAGCCAAGGGGAGAGCAAGAGAGTTCTCTAAGTGTATCAAGGTATTGAGCAAGGGTGAGAGAGAAACAGATTGTGAGGGTAGTGTTCTAAGGGGGTTTCCTTTTGTAAACCAAAGTTGTAACCTATCTTCATTAGTGAAATTTCTCAAGGTGATCACCAAAGAGGATGTAGGCAATTTGCTGAACCTCTATAAACACTTGTGTCATTTGTGCTTGGTTAATTTGTGTGTGTGTGTAAGACTCATCCATCATTGAGTTCTTTGTCTAAAGTCCATCAACAACAAGATCTTTAAGGGCAGTGAGTTTATCAGAAATTCACAACACATAGATGGTACTTCACCTTGCTGTAGAACCTTACTTTAAGACTAATGTCATTACATCATTATCAAAGATATCTTTAAACAGATTCCTGAAATCATTGGGAGAGCCATTGCCTTGATCTTCAAATGCAGAATGGCCAACCTGCAAAAGTGTGCTTGATGACATAAGTGCAGACATAAATAAACAGAAGTGAATTAGACAAGGAATACTTAAAAGTATAGTACAACAAGAGTCCTTCAGTTGAGATGATCATGAAGCTAAAAGGTTTACTTGCCATCAAATGGATTTCTAAAGACTTAAAACATTATCGTTTATAAAATGCCTCTGACCTTCACAATGAACAATATCCACCAATTCATCTTAATTTCTTCTCAGTGTGGAACATGTCGAACTATAACCCTTTTTTCGGTTTTCTAGGTTATAAGAGAATTTCTATGTTTACTGAGAAGCACTTTTCATTTGGAGGGGGGTGAGAAGGAAAAACTTTGTGGAATTGCTGTGTGATTGCTAATGTTTGGTAGCTTAGATGAACGAAACATAAAGGGGAATGGGAATGGGAAGGGATTTAGTGTAGTGGGCTTCACTGTCATTGGAATTTAGGAATGTATGTTTCTTCTTATTCTATGCCCACAGTTGGAGGTCTTCTAAGATTGCTAGCTGTTTTGTATTCTAACTATGACTTTTTGGATTTGGTTTTGGAGGCTATGGGACTGAAGACACATAAAAATCTGCATCAATATAAACTCTTGAGGAATGCATACCATGTATATAGCATTTCAGGACTTGGTTCCAACTGAAGAATTGAACTAGCCACATTACATTATTGATTAGAAGGAATGTTATACCAGGATGGGTATTTCCTCTTTTCTTCGTTCAGCCCATCTATCATATGTTCTTTTTTATGTACAGTTCCTTCAATAGCCTCCGAGCATCAGCCTTCTTTCCTGGTCTAGCAAAGGTAGAACTGATGCATCGAAGGGTACTTTCACATGGAACATACCCTTTCTCATTCATATCAGTTAATAATCTTTTTGCCTCATCCCGATATGACCTTTTCAAATTGCTCTCCAGCTCTGGATGCTCTGATAGCTTACACCAGCCACAGATTAGTATGTTGTAAGTTGAAGAGTTAGGAGAGGTCCCTCTTGTCTGCATCTCATTCATAAGCTCCCTAGCTTGGCTCATCTTTCCCACTTTAGCAAAATCACTAATAAGAACATTATAGGTGCTAGTTCTGGGAACAAAACCTGTCCTTACCATTTCACAATAAAGTCTTATAGCTTCCTTTTTATTTCCAATCTTACCATGGCCAGAAACCAAAATATCATATGTAGAAGCATTCGGAACAAAGCCTCTATTCTTCATTTCACCAAATAACTCTTCTGCCTTTGTCATCAGACCAGCACCTGAAAGTTCCCCTAAGAGAAAATTGTACGTTTCAATACTTGGAGAAACTCCCACAGCCAACATTTGCGAGTATGTAGCAAATGCCCTTTTCAGATGGCTGCTTATGCAATATCCACATATAAGGGCATTGTAAGTATCAGTATCTGCTAGAAATCCTCCTCCAGTCATCTCTTTCAGTACTGAAGTAGCTTTCCTGGTCATTCCTAGCCTGCATAAGATAGTGATGAGATTGTTATAAACATCACGAGTGAGGTTAAGCCCCATACTTACAAGCTTATGATGCATCTGCAAAATTGTATCAGCTCTCCCACTCTTTGAAGCAGCATTAAGCAAAATTCTATGAGTAAATGAGGTAAGGAGAAAACCAACAGCCAGCATTCCATCTAAGACATCTAGTGCTTTTTCAATCTCATTTTTATCACAAAGTCCTCTTAACAGAAGGTCACAAGTTATTGAGTTCGAAATTAATCCTTGACACTTCATCTCATGCCAGAGTTTAAAAGCATTTTCAGTGTCACCCTCTCTGCAGAATGCATTAATCATGGTATTGTATCTGGCACAGTCAGGAGCCAAACCCAACTCTTTCATTCCAATACAGACAGATTTTGCTTCATATTTCCCAAGCTTCAACAGACCATTCATTCACACACTTTACAATTTTGCAGGTGCTGATTGTTGATCTGGGTTACTTATGTGTTTTGCTTACTTGTTCATAGGTCTATGACTAGTTGTTGACTAGTTATATTGTCTCTAGGATTATTTGATTATTGTTGTTATCAATCTGTTTGAGTAAGCTTTAAATTTACCCCTTCCATCTAAGTACCAATTTCAATTGGTTTCAGAGCGTCAACTCTTAACGCAAATAGAGAGGTCCTAGGGCGCTAGTTGGTGTTTAGGTGGTGTTACCATGGAAAGGGAAAGAGTTGTAGGCTCTTGCAACTCTCCTCCATACTCCTCAGCTAGGCATATAGTAGTCATACTCAAATTCAGAACTTGCTTTTGCTTGCACGCAGCAAAAGAATCACAATCACAATCGAAAGCGATAGGAATTACGGGGAAGTAAGAAACTATAATCGGATCTCCCGACGACGACGATGATTTCAATTTGCTTTTCTTGAATTCCTTTAAAGAAGGAGCTTTTGCACTGCCTCCTGCATCATCTAAGACCTGTTAAATGAGGTCGAAAAAGGCATGCGTGCTCTTCGGAATGTAGCTTTATAGCAATTTTGTAGTAGTAGTGACTTCTTAAAAATCTAGAAAAATTATACGGCCCATTTGTTTTTAAAAATTATAACAAACTAATATGTTTTTAAATCTACCTTTGAGATGATCTAACAACAAAGAATCTGACCCTCCTATTAATAACTTTTTCCGTTAAGTCATCCATAGTACCAAGTGGTGAAGTCTTTAAATACATAAGACTGTTACTTTAGTGAACGATGCCTAATCCGTAATGGCATCGTTATTTTTTTTTCCTATATGCCTAGCTATGGTGTGTTGTTTGAGATCAAATTTGTAGTAGTGACTGAATAGAAAAGGACATGTTACTTGCCGTGGTTTTATGTATATATTTTTTTTTTTCCGTGGTTTTATGTACAGACATGGTGACTTGAGTTGCTCTTTCAGTCATTGGGTGGGCAGCTTGACTGCAGCAAAAAGAATTTTACATGGGGTGCCTGATGTTTACAAAATCTGGGCTTATCTTTTCTGGCCCCAGATGTCCTCCTGGACATCAGTTGGGTTGTTATTTGTTCTTGGGCCTCTCAGTTAACCATAAGCACATATAGAAATAAAAAAAAGTCTGCTGATTTGTATCTGGTTTCAAGAATCTATCCACGTTGTAAACCAAAGGAGAAAGAGACCCTAAAACTTATGTAACGCGATTTTATTCAATTTATTCCATTTTTTTGATAAATTTTTTCTCAAGTGAAGAAAACAAAAATGTAACGCGTTACAAAAGTGGTATACAGTAGAAAAACATAAACGACACAGCAAAATATTACAAGTACATGTAGGAGGAAGAGAAATAAACAACACATAGACACTACATTCTTGGGAGAATAGGCTCTTTCATTCAAATTCAGTTCCCAAATGACATTGGTAACATACCAATTTAAGGACTTATCATAATTAAAGACTCTGCATCATCCTACTAATACATAAAACAAACTCACTAATTAATACATGAGCTTATTAAAAAAGAGAATAAGAAAAGTCTCAATATAATAACATATTAAAACTTCTTGAATGCAATGATCAAGCATATTTGGTTTAGTTCTCCAACAGTTCAAAATGAGGCATTGCAGACAGATTATGATCATTTGTGAAGGCGATAGGAAGGAATAGCAATTAGACGTTTTGCCCTTGCAACCGTTATGCCAAACACCTCAGTCATGTCCAATTCTTCTGGCAACATGTTATTCGGAAGTTCCCAATCAAAACAATGGACAAGTTGTGCCAACATTAACTGGACCACCATAAGGCCTAACTGAATTCCTGGGCAACGTCTTCGGCCAGAGCCAAATGGGATAAGCTGAAAGTGATTTCCTCTAACATCAACATCGCTACCCTCAAATCTTTCTGGTATGAACTCCTCTGCATCGGTCCAAGCACTCGGTTCTCTCCAGATTGCCCACGCATTTATGATAACGCGCGATTTTTTGGGTATGTGGTAGCCATTGATGGTGCAGTCTTCAGTGGCAGCATGAGGAACCAACAATGGCGCAACTGGGTGTAGCCTCATGGTTTCCTTCACTACCATGCTCAAATAGTCTAATTTCCCGAAGTCTGATTCCTCCACCATTCTCCCCAATCCAACAACAACTTCTAGCTCCTTTTGGACTTTCTTCATTGCCTTTGGATGCCTCATAAGCTAGGACAGTGCCCACTCGACCGTAACTGATGATGTGTCAATGGAGCCCACCAACATATCCTGTAAAGAAATTTGCCATTTTTTCACATAATGTGGTGTAGAAGACATAGTCGAAACTATATACGCATGATAAATAACAAAAGGGACATGTATAACAGATCAATTGAAACAAAATTACACATAATAAATGGTTCAGATTTACAATCTTAAACTTTGACATGTTAAATTGTCTCAAAGAAATGATTTCGTTTTACTTCGAGTAATGCTAGAATAGAAGGACAAAGAATTAAAATGATGCAACGATTTGGTGTTTAGTGCCACCATGCCTATATGTCCAAGTTTTTGTGTATACTAACAAATATTATGGCTTTGATATGAGGGCGTTCGATTCGGTATTCAGATTGTTCAGATCCCACGAAGGCCACCAAGACATCAACAAAGTCTTTAGTCCTTTCTCCCTCGTTAGATTGAATATGCTCGTCAATGACCTTCTCAAAGAAGGTATCAAACGCCTTGTTAACAGACTTCATCCGCTTCGTGAAACCTTGGAGGTCGAAGGGAGCTATAAAAGGAATGTAATCACCCAAGTTAGCGGCGCCTATCAATTGGACAACCTCTTCGATCACAGACCTGAAACCCCTCGCATCAAACTCCTCATCCCTATACATCTTCCCAAGCACCATCCGGCAGCTCATGACCACGCTGAGAGATGAGACATTGTCACTCAGATCAACAGCGACACGTCCATTATCGGCAGTGGCTCGAATAGACTCAACACAGAGAGCAATCGCGTCTCTCCTCATGGACTTGAAGGAGTTGATTTTGTGGTTGCTGAGCAACTCAAGGGTGCACATCTTCCGCGTGTCGCGCCAATATGCACCATATTCAGAGAAAACCAAGCTCCTTTGCCCAAAAGAGATGAGCTTTGCTCCTTCATGTGGTGGCCTACTTGCAAAAACAAGGTCGTGTGTTTTGAGGAACAGCTCGGCAGCTTGTGGAGATGAGACAACAATGGTGTGCATAAGGCCTAATCGCATGTACATGATGTCGCCGTATTTTTGGGCCAGCCGATGAAGATTCTTGTTGGGGAACTTCCCTAGCAAATGAAGGCTTCCAAAAATGGGAAACCCTCTTGGACCAGGAGGTAACATCTTCTTCTTGTTCATCCACCATGCTTGCAGGATATGAACAAGGGCAAGCAACCCAATTGTTGCCCAAATCCAAACCATTGCTCTTTGAGGATGAGCTCAAATGGTTGACTAGCTGAGTGTGTCTAAGAGGCGAGAAGTCTCTCTATATATGCTCTTCTCTGTATACTTTGTTTCGTTGTGTTTAATGAATGAGGATGCGTGGAAGATCCAAACATCACACGGTTCTTCACTACAACCATTCATAAAGTATCCCAAGGCACCATTTCAAATGAAGCATCAAGATTGAATCGTACATGCCAGAATGCAATAGCTACCACAAACCTAAGGTGGTCCTTATCCAATAATTCTATTCTATTCTGGAGCAATACAGTATACATAGCGTTTTTGTCCTGCCTTTATCTGTCTTTTTTTCATCTCGTAATTTTCTCTTTAGAACAGACAAAGGCCACAGATCAACCGTAGTCCATAGTAACAAGGCCATTGTTCTTTCGTGGCCAAACCACGGATCATGTCATCGTGTTTGTTACATGGTGTACCTATTACACTTTTTGACTGCATAGTTCAGGAAAAACTTTCATGTGTTTGATAAATTATGTTTTTTTTCTTTCAAAATTAAATATTTCTTTTACCAACGGAAGAGAGGAAACTCAATTTTAAGCCCTTTTCGTGGAACTAGTTGATTTTCTGTTTTCAATAGACTAGAGAAAAAAAAAGGGGTACGTAAAAACATGAATCATGTGGGCAACAGTAGGCAGCATTCTTAGGCCATCAATTACATAACGAAGAGCATTTGCACCTGAATGTTACATGATCATGAGATGCAAGGGTAAGAAATGAAAAAGAAAAATCTATCCTAAGAACTACTCAAATCCTACAAAAAAAAATTCAAATATGTTTTTAGTTCAATTGAAATTCTAGTGGGGAATCGAATTTGAAATTACTTTCAACATTGGAATGAAAATACCACTAGACGAATAGCTAATTGCTAAAAACCATGTTTGTTTTTTTTGGTATGTAAAAACACTCAAAATAATTAGGGTTTAAACTGATATATTTATTCTTCTCTCAAGGAGGAATATATATACTACATACAAAGTGGGTACAAATAGGAAATATGTACAAAATCTCCTAATTCTACTCAAATTAGATAATTACAATAAAATATAAATTCTATTCATAATAGAAACGTTGACTCACGCCAACACTCCCCATCAAGCTAGTGCATAGATATCGGTAATGCCCAACTTGTCAAGTGAGTCTTCAAATCGGCGCTTTGACACGACATGGGTCAACATATCTGCAAGCTGCTCTGAAGAAGGCACAAAAGGTATAGAAATTAACTTATGCTCCAGCTTCTCCTTAATGAAATGCCGATCAACTTCTACATGCTTAGTTTGATCATGTTGCACCGGATTGTTAGCAATTTCCAATGCGGGCTGATTATCACAGGAGAGCTTTGTAGCAGCATCCGGTCTAAACCCAATTTCAGCAAGTAACCACCTCAACCACAATATTTCACAAAGCCCTTGGGCAATTCCTCTATACTTCAACTCTCCAGAGGACCGAGACACAACGTTTTGCTTCTTGCTATGCCACGTAACTAGGTTACCACCAACAAAGGTGAAGTAACCTGATATAGAACGTCTATCTGTAATATTCCCTGCATAATCTGCGTAGTGTAACCTTCTAAATCCAAGTGGCCATTTTTCTTAAATAATAAACCTCTCTAGGTCCAGACTTTAAGTAACTCAGAATACGCATCACAACAGCCATATGGTCCTCACTAGGTGAATGCATAAATTGGCTAGCAACGCTTACCGCATATGCAATATCAGGGCGTGTCAATGATAAATAAATCAATCTTCCAACTAACCTTTGGTATCTTTCTTTATTAGTTGGAACCTGATCCACATAAACACCAAGTTTATGATTCTCAACAATAGGTGTATCAGCTTTTTACAGTCAAGCATTCCAGGATCTTTGCTAGAGGTCCATGACATACTTCCTTTGTGAAAGAAATAAGTCATGTTTAGATCGAGTGACTTCCACTCCTAGAAAATATTTCAGATTGCCCAAATCTTTCATCTCAAATTCAGATGCTAAACGCTTCTGCAGTTTCTAATTTCTCCAGTATCATCACCAGTCACAATCATATCATCAACATAAATAATCAACAAAGTCACCTTACCAGCCCTATGTTTAATGAGTATGATTAGTATTGGCCTGTTGGTAACCAAACTTCTTCATAGCTGTAGTAAATCTGCCAAACCATGCCTGAGGAGACTGCTTTAACCCGTACAGCGCCCTTTTTAATTTGCACACGTTCCCGTGCCACCGGTAACGCTATACCCTGGTGGAAGACTCATGTGCACTTCTTCTTCTAGTTCACCATGTAAGAATGCATTTTTTACATCAAATTGCCTTAGGGTCCAATCCAAGTTTACCTGCTAAGGACAACAAAACTCTGCGCAGTATTCATCTTAGCCACAAGTGCAAAAGTATCATGATAATCAACTCCATATGTCTGAGTGAACCATTTAGCTACTAATCTTGCCTTGTACCTCTCCATAGTACCATCAGCATTATATTTAACTGTAAACACCCATCTGCATCCTACAAGCTTCATTCCCTTTGGTAGATCAACAATGTCCCATGTATTAATTTTCTGCAGCGCCTCCATTTCAATATTCATTGCTTCAGCCCACTTTGGATCATTAAATGCCTCCTCAACACGGGTTGGAATTTTAATACTATCCATTCTGGTCACAAAAGCTTTGCACTCAAGAGATAACCTGTGATCAGACACATAATGGGCAATAGCATATCTTGCTTTGCCTTCTGGTGAGTAACGATCAGGTGGAACCCCACGATTCCTTCTAGACGGTAAAACATAAGAATTATCAACAGTATAAATAGAAGCACTTACCTTAGGAATATCCAGGGGAGCTTGATCGGGTACTATTAGAGAAGCTTCATGGGGGGCATAAGTTAAAATAGTAGGTTCAACTGGTGTAGCAGGTTTAGCTAGTGTAGCAGGTTCAGCCGGTTCAACAAGTTCGGTCGATTCTTCCCTTTGTATCAAACTATCCAATACTACTCCCCCTTGTAAATCTAGCCAGTTATGTCCTTCACAACTAGTCTCCCCCTGAAGGACATGCTCGGGTGTATCAGAAAAAAACATTTCATCCTCAATAAAGGTAACATCCATAGAGACATATAGACGTCGGGTTGCAGGATGATAGCATTAGTAGCCTTTCTGATGAGGAGAAAAACCCAGGAAAGACACAGCGGAGAGCACAAGGGTCCAGCTTACTCCTCTAATTCTGATGGAGGTGAACATAGGCGACACAACCAAACACCTTTGGAGACGAGAGTCTGCATAGAAGAGGTAGAGATATGATGGGTCAGGACCTGCATAGGAGTTTGGAAATCCAAAACTCGTGAAGGTAGGCGATTCAAGAGATAGACTGCATAGGTAACAGCATCCATCCAGAACCGCTTTGGAACTGACGCACCAAGCAGGCAGAGCACAGGCAGCGGCAAGGATCTGCCCATTTTTACGTTCAGCAACCCCATTCAGTTGTGGTGTTTGAGGGCACGTAGTCTCATGGAGTACACCCTTAGTGTGGAAAAACTGGATAACGCCGAATTAACAAATTCTCCACCATTATCAGATTCGAAAAACCTTGATAGGGAGCATAAATTGAGTATGAATCATCTGATAGAAACGCTGAAAAATTTCGACCACGTCACTTTTATTTTTCATCCCATATAACCACATCATATGAGTGCAATCATCCATAAATAACACAAACCAACGAACTCCCAAGGCTGTAGAAACAGGGAAGGAACCCAAACATCAGAATGAACTAAATCAAATGGCATAAGCCGTTTATTACAACTTGGAGGGTAGGATACCTGATGACTCTTAACTAAAATACAAGTCTAACATTGGAAAGCAGACTCGTTTACACCACTAAATAATGCTGGAAACAAATGTCGTAAATATCCAAAGGAGGCATGACCAAATCGGCAATGTAGCAACCAAATCCGACGATGCTGAGAAGTTTCGGCGCTACCAGCACGAAGAACCCGACTAGTTGCCACATCATCCACATAATAAAGCCCCCCCTTTTTAGTACCACGGCCAAAGATCTCCCGAGTTCTGGATATCCTGGAGTAAGACAAAAGACGGATACATCAATACAACGCAGTTTAACTGCTCAATAACTTGCGGCACGGTAATAAATTACTAGACAAAGATGGAACCAGTAACACTTTGTCCAATGGTAAAGCAGGTGTCAAGAGTATAGAACCAACCCCCATGACAAGAGCAGCAGCATTATTAGCAATCAGAACATGATCATGATGAGGCGGAAGAGTAGTAGAGAATAAAGCGGAATTATACGTCATATGGTCAGTAGCTCCTGAATCAATAATCCAACCTGTATCGCGTGTGTTATGGGCATGGAAAGCCTTTCCAAAGTTACCTAGAGGTGGAGGTGGTGGAGTGTTTGAGACCGCAGTCAAGCTGAAGGAAGCGTAGCAGGTAAGGTGGTCGTGCCCAATGGTGGTGTCAGCCATAGAAGTGGGGGCAACAACCACATGAGCTTTGCCTGTTCAGTTGTTCCTTCTTTAAACGCCTATGCTCCTTCTCCCAGTCTGGTACCCCATGCAATACCCAACAAGTGTCAATAGTATGTCTCTTTTCACCACAGTGATCACACTTCAGTTTGTCTTTCTCCAGAAGTTCAGGCGACGAGGCGGAACAACAAAAGAGCCAGACCTTGTATGCCGAGAAACCAAAGAAGTGTTTTTGGAAGCAAACACAACAACAGGTTCCCCAATCTTGGTGCCGGATCCAAGCATAGTAATCTGGCATTGAGCCTCTCGACGGACCATAAAAAATACATTTTCGATACTTGGAACTTTATCACTCCGTAGAATATCACTGTGGACCTTGTCGTAAGTATCGTCAAGGCCAGCCAAAAAATCATACACATGATCTGCCATAACAGCAGCCTGAAAAGTCTTCATATCATCAGCACACTTCATCTGAAAAGGATGTCTCTTGTCCAATTCAAGCCAGATTGCCTTAAGTTCGGCAAAATAGGTAGAGACAGGACAACCTTCTTGCTTGAGACGGGTAGCCTGGCATCGCAGTTCATAAAGTTGGGATATGTCAGAGCCATTATAAAACATCTGATTAACAGCATCCCAAATTTCCTTAGCAGTAGGTGGAGTATGAAACATATTCAACAAACTGGGTTCCATAGTTCGTAGCATCCAACTTTTCACAATAGCATCAGCAATTTTCCACTTCCCATATTTTAGGTCTTGGGAATTAGGGCATCAGTGTCGCCAGTTCAGGTAACCCAATTTGCCTTGTGTAGTAGCATGGAGTTCGATCATCGAAGCCCATATCTCATAGTTGGATCCATTCAATTTGAATCCCATAGGTAGATTGGTAGACGATTCGGTATGAACCGTCACAATAGGAGTAGAAGAAGAAGATTCAGTGACATCTGACATGGTGATAGATGGCGGTGGCAGCGGGAAGATTAGACGACGACGACGTAGGAAGAGATATAAGACGGCACAGGCTTAGGTGTATAGGCTAGGTGCATCGGAAATAGGTATTTTTCAAGATTAGGGTTTTGATGTTGTAGAGACGGATTGGAATCCGCTCTATACCAACTCAAAATAATTAGGGTTTAAACTGATATATTTATTCTTCTCTCAATGAGGAATATATATACTACATACAAAGTGGGTACAAATAGGAAATATGTACAAAATCTCCTAATTCTACTCAAATTAGATAATTACAATAAAATATAAATTCTATTCATAATAGGAACGTTGACTCACGCCAACAAAAACTATGTGTGTTGTCTTTTCAATGACAAGTATTATTGTATTGTGGTCTTTTCAATAACAAGTATTATTGTTTGAATCAAGGTTTTGCTTTGAATTTCTATTTCAATTAATATAAACAGATGAGTGTTTAAGTGGTTTAATTATTTATTGTTTTTTCAGGATTCTCCTTATGATAAAGATTGTTCCTATAATCGGCTAGTCTGTCCTGTTTAGGCTTGTTGTTTGTTGGGCTTTGCCCCCCTCTTCATCGAAAAAAAAAGATTGTTCCTATAAGACAATGTCACCTAAAAGAAAAAAAAATTTAAAAATCTACCATGAAAACATAATATCCAAGTCAAATGATGGAGAACTCGTCAATGTAATTACTTTATCTTTAAAATGTAATTTTCAATTTGCCATTGTTTTTCTTTTATCAATTTAAAGGAGTTATTCATATGTGAAATTTTTTTTTTAAAAATCTCCTTTTTTTTTCTTTCATTTTTGGAAAATATCTCAAAAATAACAATTATAATGTGTATGTGTATGAGATAAGAAGAGGTGAAATTTGATAATGAAGAAAGAACTTTAGTGCCAGTTACAGTCGCAATTACCTAAGGACCTAAAAATGAGGTCATGTGAGGACCTATTTAATGAAGACCCTTGGATTAATCCACACTCATGCTCCTTATTTTACACAAACTCTTATTATTCTAATCCCAAAAAAAAAAAATTAGGGATTCAAGTATGTTCAATCTATGCCTTCTTTCTTCCCAACGACACCCAACCATCATCCTTCCTCCCCTCATCATTTTTCTCTCTAGCTCTTTCTCATTCTTCTGGAACACACACACACACAAGATGGTCTATCTTCACACCTCCACGCTACCGTCCCAAGGGCGGAACCATGAATTTATATTGGGTGGGCTAATTTTATTTTTATATATCCAGCTTCTATGTTATAATATATTCTTCTTCTAATGAAAATTTTTATAAGCCAAACAAGTTCATTCATTTTCCAACATTAACACAAATAAGTACATATAAAATAGACAAAAGAATACATATTGTCAAGCATCACGCAAATATTTACGGTAATAAAAATATAAGAAAATAATAAGTATATTCAAATTAGATATGTCAGTGACATTGACAAATTGGCATGGAATCGTGAGATTCAATTGAAATTTAAGTTCAATTTGTCTATTTGACTTACTTTTAAAACTAAACCACAAAAACCGAAGACATAAAAAATAAAAATGAATATTTAGAAAAAATAATGCGAGCATGAATGACATGAATTTCAATCCAGGAAAAAATAAGGTATACACTACATGAGGAACTTTTTTTTGGGTTCATGAGATCTTGATCTTGCTCATTTCTTTAAAAAAAAATTCATCTTATTTGCTTATATAAGTTGAACTAAGCTTTTAATTTTCCAGGAGGGGATTGTTGACGTGAGTTAACCTAACAAATCAAGGAGATTTATTTCCTAAGTTAATTAGGTGATTTACTTCCTTGTTTTCATATAGTTGACAATCCTTGTATAATTAGGAGATAATCTTCTAATTAATTATTGTATATATTTCATTGTAAAGCACCCTTGTAAACTCCTATATATACCTAAAATCGTTACTATTCAGAGTGACAACTCCCTGCTCCCTGACGGCGACACCCTCACTGAGACCAATTATGTCTTATGATCTCAAGTCATGTAGATGAACATTACTGCATGCAAAAAATTGGGTTACCTAATCGATGACACTCTAAAGCCTCCGGAGCTATACCCCGCCTACAACAAATGGTGTACCAAGAACTTTCGGGTCAAGAGGTGGTTCATCGACTCCATGTCCCTCGACTTGATGAGTCGTTTCATCCAATTAAGTACCATCAAAGAAATTTAGGCTGTCGTCAAGAAGAACTACTATGATGGTAGCGATGAAACTTATCTTTTTTATCTCACAAACGGGCATTCATTATCAAACAAAACGGTGCACCCACAATTTGCCCAGCCACGTTTTGGCCTCAAATCTCCTCCAAATCCGGCCCAAGATAGCTTGTTTTAAAGATAAAAACGTTCTGAACACTTCTCCAGAAGGCCACGAACCCATCTGAGGTCATCTTGGGCACAAACATATTCTGAACCCATCTGCTTCTGATTTCAGATGACCAGTCATACAAGTCCTTAGGAAGAAAATATGACTGCTTGTTCAAAGAGACTTTTTCCTTGAAAGAGGAAAATCTCAAACTTGAGGCCAATAACCATGAACTCCAACATGATGTTCTCACTTTAAAAGAAACCAAAAAGAAGTTGAGTAACAAATTTGAGTCCCTAGAAAATAAATTGTTGAGCTTGTGTCAATTAAGAGAAATCTTGAAAATCAAGTAAATGTGCTCAAGGAGAGCAACATTGGTTTCTAAAATTCAAACAAACAGCTCCTAAGTGAATTGAATGAGGCAATAAGTAAGTTTATATCTTTGACCATTGGTGCCTCAAAAATTGACAAAATGTTGAATATGGGAAAACTTCATGGAGACAAAGGTGGTCTTGGATATAATCATTTTGATTCTAGTGTGTCTAGCTCTACCACTAAGTTTGTCAAGTCTACAACTCAAGTTATTGCACCTCTTGATATACAGCATGTTGTCAAGAAACCAAAGTTTGTTCCAACTTGTCACAAGTGTGAGTTGACTGGCCATATTCGACCAGTCTATCATGTACAAAAGAGATCAGACCAAAAAATTGTCTTCCATGTCTAGAAGGAATCCTAGATCTTTGCAAGATCAGGTTGATCATTTGCTTAGTGAAGTAACTAAGATTGTCAAACTTGTATCTCTTAAAATGAATTCATCCACTGTGCCTAAAGTTAGACTTGTTTTCAGAAAACATTTTGTGAGGGAAAACGAAAACGATCCACCAAACGTGTATTTGCCGAAAATCAGGAAACGAAAACAGAAAATTGGCTCTTAAAACATTACCAAACAGGCCCTAAACATGTATGTGTCTATTCGACCATGCCCCTTTGTATATTTTCAAATGGTGTGGTCCTACCAGCCTCTATTTTTTTTCTTTTTTTCATACTGCTGTTGGTAAAAATAGTGTCTCGTCCCACGCCCAAAATCAGAGTTTGAATGTCGCCAATTAAAAAAAAATGAAGAGAAAAGCTTTATATCATCAATCAAAAACCCGTCAATCGAAACTTCTCTTCAATTCAAGTTTATTCAACACCTAAAGAATGTCTACAAGCTTGGAAACTAGCTTTTATAGGTGAGCTCAAAACCCTAGCTGAGAATAGAAAGTAAAACAAAAATACGAAATCCCCAAATTTACAAAAAACAAAACAAAAAGAACTTATGATCCTCGGGGGTATATGTATTAGTATGGAGCATCTACAATGAAGCGATATGATCATTATTTTCAGTCAGTCACAGAGCTAGCTTTTATTTCTTGAAAAGGAGAGCAAAACATATTAATCAATGGGTGCCAACAATATAAATTTTTCAATATTTTCCTCACAATTACACAAGTCTGAAAGTTTTTTACATGAAATACTGGAATTTGGAGGCACATCCATTTCGTGCCCCTAAAGTGTGGCTCCCCCCTGTTTCCAGTCCAGATATTTTTCAATCAACCTTTCGATTCTTGGTCGCTATAATTGCCAACGTTCTTCACTCATGGAGCTTCTTCTGATCATGATTTTGATCACAAGCGAGAGAGATAAGAGTTACTGGGGAAGTAAGAGACTACTAATGGAGCTTCTGATGAAGACTTTGATTTGCATTTGGATTCCTTTGACGCTTTCACTCCAGAAGAGCCTCCAGCATCATCGGAAAACCGTTGTGATGACAACGACGGCATGAAGCAATTCCAAAAAGCTGAGAAGAAAGCCATTAATCAGTCTATTCAAAAATTGCCTCTCTCTTGTATTCGAAAAAACAGTTGCTCAGGTAGTTTTTGAGCAGAGGAAAGTATAGCTGAGAGAGTTTTGTGGAGGGCCAAAGATTAAAGATAAGATAACTGTGTGTTTGATGAGAATCAAGCTAAGACGGTACTTCATTTTTATAGTGGGATTTTGTTGACTACATCGAACTTGGAGGACAAGTAATCAAGCAAGTCATCAGATGGTTGTGTCCATTTTCTTGGTATTGTGTGTGCTTTGACTCCTTTGTATACGACCAAAAACATTGTAACTTTCATCATGCCACGTTTTGTTTCCATAAATCAGAATTACCCAGCTAACATGTTTAGCCACCCAATCATTATTAGTTTCTTTGTTAAACGGTTGGGTTAATTGTGTTAGGAAGCTGCAGCCGTCAGCTAAAGCATATATTGATTTTTTTAAAGAGACATCGGCATGGTTAGTGCTCTTTCCTATTCTTTTGGTGAAAAGAAGAAAAATGATTAAAATTGTAAAGCCAACGGGAGAGAAAGTGACATAGCGAGAAAGCTTGCGAACCAAGGGAAGACAATGCATGCACCTGATTAATCACTATCATGTTGGTTGCCCCAGTCTAAAGTCTTTGGTCATGTCAGTCCTCTAATTTTCTTTTCATCATTTGGACGAAATCAATCAATTTAAACCCAACTGTAGAGAGACATGAAGGAAGACATGCCCGCATGCAGTATTAGTTTTCACCACACAATTAGCATGGCTTTTGATTATTTTCTTTAATAAGTTTCTTTTTTAATAAGGTTGAGAAGCAGTTTATCGAACAAGTAATTGACCTACTTAACCCTGACAATACTTAAGAATAGAGTTCTAGTTAATTGGAGTTATAGTTTATGACATTTTATTATTCTTAAGGAGTTGAATTCCGATTGCTGATTACTCCTGAACCCCGTAAATATCGTTCACCTTTATGACATGCTTATTTATCTAGAATCGAAATCAAAATAAGGAGTTGAATTTCGATTACAGATTACTTATGTGTTTATTAACCATTGAGAATGGAAACACAAGTATGTAGGGCCCCACACAATATAATCATGAAATTAGATTCTTGTGTTGGAAGGGGTATTCTAATTGTTGGAGAAACAATCTATCAGGAGTTACCCTTACAACCTTAAACTATTTCTAAAATTCGGAGTTTGACCATATATTTTAACCCAACAAAAATACTATTAAAATAGGGAGCTGATTTTTCCACTCCACTCCCTTTTGTTTTTTTAATATTTTTTAATCAATTTTCTTCTTTTTTATTCTTTCTCTTTCCTATTCTACCCTTACCCTATATTATTTCTTTCTACTTCACTTTTATATTAGTTTTTTTTCTTTATACTTTTTTTAGGACCTTTTTTATTGAGAGGGGTGATAGTACTAAACTCACACACACTATACATATGCTAGGACTTGAACCTCAAACCTTTCCTAAGGGGAACAATTGCTCCAAACCACTATATTAGTGGGTCTTTCACATTTCTTTATACTTAATTTTCCTACTTGTACTCCTTTTTCAATATTTTTTTCCTTTCTTCGAATAAGAAATAATTAACACTGTATATAGCCCGATCAAGACCTAATTTATGTTTCTCCAGACAACAGAGAAAGTGATGAAGATGAGAAAATTCATGTCAAAGATGCCTAGGTAGCTACGTGTGGTAACATGAGATGAGATCATAGAAGTTTATATATATATATATATATTTAGGCACCAACATTAGCTTGCAGGAACCATTTAATAAAGTATATAGCCTAGGTGTCTATTGACCATGTCCTTTTGTTATATTTTCAAATGGTGTGGTTTCTACATACCAGCCTCTCATGCCGTTTGTTTTTTTTTTTTTGGGTTTGACTAAGAATAGTTTTCCCCACACCCAAAATCAGAGTTATGAATCTCTCCTCCCTATTTGGAATAGCTTTTATAAGGAAAGAAAAAACTATCTATCCTTAATAATCAAACTTCTTCTCAGTCAAACTCCTCCTTAATTCAATTCATACTCTCGCAATTACGGATTACATACCATTAGTCCTCTGATTCGCTAGAGTGAGAATAATCAACAACAAATAGGCTATATGCCTTAATTAGAGCATCTCAAAATGAGATGTCAAATTACCACGTGGACATGAAATAACAAAACATAAAGCTTAAAGTTACTCCAACCGAATAGTGAAAGCTTTCTTCATGGAAGCCATGGATGAACCTAACCAAGCTTCTCAAACTAGAAGTATCGAGAGAGAGTAAGCAAAATAGAACAAGAGAGAAAGTAAAATTCTGAAACTGATTTTCTCATTAACCACCTTACAGAGTTTACAATTAGACTTATATATCTCTTCTAGCTAACTAACTAGTGAATTAAGTTAAAAACAGATTAACAACAGTAACAACCAGCCAGCTCATTAGCCAGCTCATTCCTAACTAACAGACACGTGACCATCCTAACAGATACGTGCATCATGAGTTACATTCATTCTGGTGGTTTGGGTTGTAGACTAACAAATAGTTGAATATGAAAGCTGGAAGAGATATGTCAAAAATAAAAAATCCAAAAGCTTGATTTCAAATATTACTTTAATATTTTTTTAATCATGGACCCTTCTATCATTTACTCTATTTTAAAACTTTAGGCATCATATGAACCCCATTTCTTTTTAAAATATAATAAAATAATATGATATTTGGTATTTCAAGTGTAGTTCATTTTTTACTATGTGTCAAATTGCCACGTAACCATCAAATTCAAATTTAACATTTTGTATTTGACATCTCCCTTAGAAATTGATTCTTATGATACACCAAGTTGATTAAGAGAGAGAGAGAGAGAGAGAGAGAGAGAGAATTTATCCTTCAACATGTAAAAAATGTTTACACTAAGCTTGTAGCTGAAAGTAGAAAAGTAAAGCAAAAATACGAAATCGCCCAAATTTACAAAAAAAAAAAGGACAAATGAAAACACAACTTGTGATCCTCGGGTATATATGATGAAAGATAAACTTTGGGTTCCTTACAACTAGGTCCTGAAGAACATGTCTCACGGTTCTTCATAAGATTTATTGTCTAAGTAGATGTAGCAGCGTGACTGGCCTTCTGCTAGAAATGGTTGGATGCTGTTCTAATTCTATCAACGAAATCTTTATTTCCAATTAGTTATTTAGCTGATTTTTGCTTGTTTAAGTTGGTTGGTTTGTGTTTAAAACAATTGAAAGTACTGGTTCAAAATTAACTAGTTTCTTTTCTAGTTTATTTATAAGAGGTTCTAAGTTCAAATTGTCGCTCCCAGTTACTAAAAGGAAACTACTCATTCAAAACCCATAATCAAATTATCAACACCAAAACCCAGAATTTGAAGAATGAAAAGAAAAGAAATATCAACTATATAACCCAGAATTTGGCCAGCTCCTCAGCTATACAAAGTGTTGAAGCAACCATATTCAGACTTGCATGCATTGAGCAAAACAATCACAAGCGAGAGTGATAGGAGTTATGGGGGAAGTAAGAAACTATAATGAAGTGGCCTCTTTGACCAGCTATCATAATTAACAAAGGCATGTTGAAAAATCTCAAAGTTAACAATAAAGCAAGAAATTGTGTGTAGCTTATTTTATTTGTTAACCTTGACTAAATCAATAGACCTATTTTTGTGTTTCTTAATTCTAAAAATAATTAATTCGAGAAGCAGTAAAAAAAAGGTCTAGACCAGGACCTGCTAATATTTAAAGAAAACTCCATGAATTTCCAAGAAGGCTCTCTCAGCCGACGTTTCAGGTTTGTGGGCCTTTTCTTTTTTCTTTTTTCCTGTCAAAGTAAGAAATGAGACGGAATTTTATCATACACTGCCAAGTTTGCAAATCAAAATCATTTTCTATCAAACAAATGTGGCACTTTCAAGCCTAAAATATCTGTTTAATAGAAAATGATTTTGAGAGGGAATTTTATCACACGCCGCCAAGTCTGCAAATCAAAATCATTTTCTATTAAACAATCAAATGTGGCGCTTGCAAGTCCATTAATTCAGCTATGATTTTTAAGTGCCACTTGGGGTTTCACCTCTACTTGGGAGAGAGTGATGAAGATAAGAAATTTGAGGTCAAGAGAGATGCCTAGTTAGCTACATGTGATGAGATCATAAAATGTAAATATATATATTCAATATTAGCTTGCAGACCAAGAAAAGCAGAGGGATCGGTTAATAAAGTATAGGGGCGAATTTAAACACTAATTAATTGACAATACTAAAAACTTCTAAACATATGCCAATAACCAAAAAGAGGCCTTTTTTATTTTAAAAAAAAAGTTTAGGGGTAGGGGAGGCTATCCCATCTCAAGGTTAGGGCATACCAAAGTCTCTTTGAGGACTTGGGGTCTTAGCCCCTTTTTTGATTTTTATAGATTATCCATCATGAAGAATTGTCGGTAGCTGGACTCCAACCTAAACCTTGATAGCGAAGAGAACGATCCTTACCGACTCAACCAACCCCCGTCGGCTAGAGAGGCGATTTCTTTAGTTGCTTAGCGAAGTAGAAATGGACGGCCAATAACAAAATGTTTGAGATAATTGAATAGTGTGATAAATGCGTGACTTTGTTGATTGACCTGCACGGCAAGATATATGAATTCAGGTTCTGTCCACTTTGAGAAGTACTTGACACTTGAGAGCGACAGATTATATAGGAAGGGAGACTGAAGTTGATGACCTTCATAAAGGTGTGAATTCCAATAAGGCTCTCTCAGGTGACATGATGATATTCTGGGTTCAAAAGGTAATTAATGAGAGATGAGCTTGCATGCAGACCAAGGTAGAAGAAAGGCACTTATTTAACTATTAACATCATGCATAAGATGCCTGCATGATGGTGAACTGAAGTGAGACCATTAGATTAGAGATGTGATTAAAGT
The DNA here is from genome assembly GCA_018703695.1 of Prunus fruticosa. NCBI lineage: Eukaryota > Viridiplantae > Streptophyta > Magnoliopsida > Rosales > Rosaceae > Prunus > Prunus fruticosa. The sequence goes on from CM031918.1 coordinate 2,747,023, forward strand.
TTAAATAGGCTTCATTTGACAATTAAACTTAGGACTCGTTTGAGAGTGATTTTAGATAGACCAATAATTTATTTAAGTTTTTAAAGTAATTTTATGGAAACGCACCTCCCCATAATTGTTTAAAATCACTTTTAAAGTAATTATACGAAGAATCAAGTAATAGGTGCTTCTTCCCAATAAGTGATTCTACTCAATGAAAGTCCCCAAAGCAGCTGCTGCACGCAAGGTTCTAATTTTTTTTCAAAGCGCCTCACCATGCGCATTCAATTTGTTTTTAATGAGCTAACCTCAAAAGTACGTCGTTTTGAGCCTAACTTTAGAAAAAAAAAAAATTAAAAAAAGGAACAGCACCCCCCTCTTTATCCGACTCCACATCCACCCAACCCCTGAATTCCCAAATTAGTTCACACTCCCACTCCCTCTCAAACTTGAACGATTATTATTCCTTCTGATTAGGCGATTATAGGAGAGAAAGGATTTTTTTTTTCCCCGAAATATTATGATCAATTTTTCTGTCTAGTGAATTCTTTTTTATTGTTTTAATATTTTGTTCATGTAGATTATAATTAAGGAAAACTTTTTCTTTTTCTTTTTCTTTTTTCTTCTGTAAAATATTTTTCAATTTAATTAATTTTGAAAATAACCCTATAAAAAAATTAATTTTTCTTTCTAGAAGTTATAAAAGTAGCATGTTTTGGATTTGTTTTTTTTCTTTGAGCGAAGCAAAGATAGAGTTATGCGCAATGTAATCTCATATTATAATTCTATTGTTTATACGATTTTCTAATAGTTCTCATATTAGACTCATATTATTTCTAATATTTCTCATTGAAAAAAAAATTTGAGAACTTTTACACGTTGACCCATTGGGATTAAAATCTTGAATCCGCCACTGCATCCGTCCATCCATGTTCGTGTTCTTTTCCTCAAAAATTAATTCTAGAGAAGAAACTTGCGGACAAATTATTGACGTGTTAAATTAAAAATGTATAAAATTCTAATTAAACAATCCGTGAGGATCCTTATTGAACTTCACATTTTCTTATTATCATTCTTCAACAAAGAGGAAACTGAAAAATCACGCCAAGAATTTGAGATATATTCTAACACAAACATCAAACCAGAATCTAAACAATACAAAATGAAGATGTTAAAATCATCCAACTCCGCCCAATTCCAGCTTCAAATCACATATATATATATATATAACAACTGCTATTTCCATGCACTAATTGCTTTGCGAATCTTCATTCCTTTCTTAGCTTCAGTGAGACAGAAGCTTCTTGCAACTCATGAGTATCTTGCAGGCCAGCTCCTCAAATTATATCAGAGAGTAGTACGTTTCAGAGAAAGCGAGAGTACGTAGCCTTCTTTGATCGATCTCGGGTTCATTAATTAGTGACGCAATTAATTACAACCGAGAGATATATGAATTTTGGGGAAAGTAAGAAACCACTATGGGAGCTCCCGATGATGATGATGAGGATGATTTTGATTTACCTTTTTTGGAGTCCTTTGAAGAAGGCTCTTTGCTGCAGCTGCCTCCCGCATCATCAGAGACCTGCTGTGACGATGAGCAAGGAAAGAAGCAATTGAGAAAACCTGAGAAAATGGCCATTCTTTTTTATTAAAAGGGTGAATGAAAAGCAAAGAGAGACGAGAGCTAGGCTTGTGCTGGTTTCTTTAGCTGAGCCTACTTTCTTACAACAAAGTAGAAATGGATGGCTGGCCAACAAAGATAAGAGTTTGCTATAAGATTAAGGGGAATGCTAGCATGGTCGTTGAGTATTTATAGTGGGATGGGATGGATAGAATTGTGACGTTTCTTGTTTAACTTGCAGGGCAAGAAGGATTTGAAGATTCTGTAGACACTAGGCTACTTTAACCAGACAAAACAATCTATGACGACAAATTATGTTGGAAACTGGGATTCCAAGTCATAAAATTAACAACTATGACGAGATAGAATTAAAACCTACTTTTCTGCGAACTATTAAACATGGTTCAAAGTCAGAGATCAGTCAGTACCCCTCAAAGTTAACTCCACCGAATTTCACTAAATTTACGTCGACGCGCATGCTTATACTATTCATTTTTTTATTTTTTATTTTTTTAAACCTAAAACTTTAACTTGGGATTATTTTCAACAATATTAAGACTATATACGATTATTTAAAAAAAAAAAAACGATAGTATATTATTGACGAGCAAATCAAAGTACAAAGTAATTATGTGCCGAACATTAGTAAATCTTCTCCAATGACCAAACACAGCAACATATTGAATTGATCTTGAGAGAATCACGCACAACCCGATTCAACAACCAGAAGCACATGTACTCAAACCTACAATAGAAATCCACAGCGTCAACGGCAGAAACGGCAAATCCATATCGAAAGCCAAAAGCTAAAAAGAAATAAAAATCCTAAATAGAAAACAAGTCACAGCAAACTCCTAAAGAGTTTATGAAAATTGTTTGAGAAGGAGTATGAAAATTTTGAAAAGGAATGTGAAAATTATTTTATGGTGTTGACCGTAGTTTAGGCATCAGTACCTAATGTTCCACTCTTTTTATAAAAAAAACTAAAAACTAAAAAGCATTTTAGGCATCGTTGGGTATAATAAACGATGCTAAAGTGACATCAAAGGCAACGTCATAGAAAGCCAAATATTTGTGGTCCCTTTATAAAACCTAGTCTTGTTATTTATAAAATCGATGCCTAATATACTAACAGTATCAGTTTTCAGTATTATCGATTCTTATGTGGTGTTGTTTAAAGTGAAATTTAATATAGTCTTATTATTCATGTAACCTTCTCTAATGCTGAAAAGGAAAAAAAAACACTGGATGTTTACTTCTCAATTATTGTTTGTGTGAACTTCCAGGAAGCCAGATCGAACTTCTGTGACTCAGTCAAAAGAAAAATCCTGAAAAATTGGCTCTATCAGCTGGCGTTTTGAGAGGACTAATTATATACAATATATGGAGCATGGAGCCCACGCAATGAAATGAAGTGTAGAATCTTATTTGTAATATTCCAATATGTGTGTTGTTGTGGGAGATAAGAAGCTTGGAGAGCAAGGAAGAATGCACTTCCAAGTTGACGACACTGATATTTTAAAGAATCAAATGTCATGATTTCATTCAACTTTGATTTTTAAATGCCACGTGGTTCACTTTTGCTCGATTAGTGGGTGGCCTCTCGACAACGGAGAAAGTGATGAAGATGAGAAAATTGATGTCAATGGTATCAAGAGATTCCTAGCTACATGTGGTGATATAAAGATGAGATTATAAAATGTCAATATATTTAGGCACCAATAGCTTGCAGAGCAAGAAGAGCGACTAGTTAAACCATATATGCATGTGTCTATTCGACCATGATGTTCTTTTGTATATTTTCAAATGGTGTGGTTCCTACCAGCTTATCATGGTTTCTTCTTTTTCTTTTCTTTTTTTTGTTTTGGTTGGCCACAGCACATTGTTGGTAAGAATAGTTTTCTCATGCCCAAAACCAGAGTTCGAATTTTGCCATTGCATTTGGCATACCTTAATAGACCAAAAAAAAATATAATAGATATCCTCTCCTTATCGAAAATTTCAAAGAATAATCACCCATATAAATAAGCAGCTGGCGACGAATTTACGAAGAAATACACAGTTCAAAGGTAATTAATGAGAGATGAGCTTGTGGACCAACGAAGAAATTAAGAATCCACTTAATTAACAACATGCATGAGTGAGATGAATTAAAATTTAATTAAAATCGGTAGAAATGGATGGATGGGGCTGCAAAATGAGTGACAAAAATCAGAGAAGGAAATAGGATAAGATATGTATATATGTTTGTGATTAATTAGTATGTCCGTTGCATGTGACTTTTCTTTGATCAACTTGCAGGGATAGCAAGATTTTGAAGGTTCTGTCCACTTGTTACTACTTACTAGGCTGCTAATCTATGACCGTCGGCAAAGTATGTATGTTTAAACACGTCCAAATTAATAACATGAAAGCTACTCTTGTGCCAGCTAGAAACAGGATCCAAAGTCTCACATAACTTAGGCCTAGTTTGGGATTGCTGTCATTTTTAAAAAAAGTTGTTTCTGCTGTACTTTGAAAATAATTAGCTGTAAAGTAAAGCAGTCCAATTCCTTTCTCATCAATTCTGTGAACCTCCAAGAACCCAGTCAATCAAAACAAAACATGTGATATGACTTTCCATTAAGGTCCTAATTCTGCCCACGTTATCGATATAATGGTGGTTTTTTCCTTCCTTTTTTTTTGGGGTCAAGTTCTTCCTTCCTTTGAGGAAATATCGACAAAATGTTGATATCGGTAAAAATTGAATAAAAACGACGGAAATTGTTAGAAAAATATGGAAATTTTCAATAAAACTTTAGAAGATGTTCATTTAGTCAATTATCTATTGTTTTGACACACAAAAATTGAAGAAAATACATTGTATAATGGGTTTAAGTGATTTAAGTTGAGTATAGTGCCATGGTAAAATCAAATACCAATTAATGTGAGCCCATAAATAGAACTTGCGCCTACAAAAGCATGAGCTTACCTAAACATGTTCTATTTGGTAAAGGGGATCTTTTTTTTTTTCCTAGTACAAGCGATACTCTAAACTACATGGGAGGGAGATTTCTCACACACACACAACTATGACGCTGACGCAGCACAAGCAAATATGTTATAAGCGTAACCTAAGAAAGAACATAAACCTGGAATTCACCAGAAAGTTAGAGAGAAAATTCTCATTGTTTGTATTATTTGATAAAAGATTAGTTGAGACCAACCATACACGAAGGCTATCTAAATTAATCAAATAAAAGATTAGAGAGTAAATGAGGTAAGGAGAAAACCAACAGCCAGCATTCCATCTAAGACATCTAGTGCTTTTTCAATCTCATTTTTATCACAAAGTCCTCTTAACAGAAGGTCACAAGTTATTGAGTTCGAAATTAATCCTTGACACTTCATCTCATGCCAGAGTTTAAAAGCATTTTCAGTGTCACCCTCTCTGCAGAATGCATTAATCATGGTATTGTATCTGGCACAGTCAGGAGCCAAACCCAACTCTTTCATTCCAATACAGACAGATTTTGCTTCATATTTCCCAAGCTTCAACAGACCATTCATTCACACACTTTACAATTTTGCAGGTGCTGATTGTTGATCTGGGTTACTTATGTGTTTTGCTTACTTGTTCTTAGGTCTATGACTAGTTGTTGACTAGTTATATTGTCTCTAGGATTATTTGATTATTGTTGTTATCAATCTGTTTGAGTAAGCTTTAAATTTACCCCTTCCATCTAAGTACCAATTTCAATTGGTTTCAGAGCGTCAACTCTTAACGCAAATAGAGAGGTCCTAGGGCGCTAGTTGGTGTTTAGGTGGTGTTACCATGGAAAGGGAAAGAGTTGTAGGCTCTTGCAACTCTCCTCCGTACTCCTCAGCTAGGCATATAGTAGTCATACTCAAATTCAGAACTTGCTTTTGCTTGCACGCAGCAAAAGAATCACAATCATAATCGAAAGCGATAGGAATTACGGGGAAGTAAGAAACTATAATCGGATCTTCCGACGACGACGATGATTTCAATTTGCTTTTCTTGAATTCCTTTAAAGAAGGAGCTTTTGCACTGTCTCCTGCATCATCTAAGACCTGTTAAATGAGGTCGAAAAAGGCATGCGTGCTCTTCGGAATGTAGCTTTATAGCAATTTTGTAGTAGTAGTGACTTCTTAAAAATCTAGAAAAATTATACGGCTCATTTGTTTTTAAAAATTATAACAAACTAATATGTTTTTAAATCTACCTTTGAGATGATCTAACAACAAAGAATCTGACCCTCCTATTAATAACTTTTTCCCTAAATTTTGGTAAAGACAATGATGTTATAATGCACAAAAGTCATCCATAGTACCAAGTGGTGAAGTCTTTAAATACATAAGACTCTGTTACTTTAGTGAACGATGCCTAATGCGTACGTAATGGCATCGTTATTTTTTTTTCCCTATATGCCTAGCTATGGTGTGTTGTTTGAGATCAAATTTGTAGTAGTGACTGAATAGAAAAGGACATGTTACTTGCCGTGGTTTTTTTTTCCGTGGTTTTATGTACAGACATGGTGACTTGAGTTGCTCTTTCAGTCATTGGGTGGGCAGCTTGACTGCAGCAAAAAGAATTTTACATGGGGTGCCTGATGTTTACAAAATCTGGGCTTATCTTTTCTGGCCCCAGCTGTCCTCCTGGACATCAGTTGGGTTGTTATTAGGTCAGACTATAATGAGTGGAAAGTTATGAGTGGTAAGTTATAAGGGGTTCACTTTATAGCCATCAGATCAATCCAAAGGCTAGGGAGAATTGAGATAAAGTTTTGCAATCGGGTAGGTGAGGAACCCAAACCCGAATTTAATATCCAGCATTGAAGTTGGTCCCAAAAAAAAAAAAAAAGAGGCAAGTTCGAAGTTTGAACAGAAAAAATCAATTCGAAGTTTGAACAGAAAAAACCCATCACTCTAAAACCCATAGCTCTGAATCAATTCGAAGTTTGAACAGAAAAAACCCATCACTCTAAAACCCATAGCTCTAGAAAACTGCTAAGCTCTGAGAAAAGGTTGAAGGCAACGATTAACGACGGTTGAAGGAAACGGTTGAACGCAGCAAACTCCATTCTCTAAACCCTGAAAAAGTATTTATTTTCAGTGGAAGGGGAAGTGGCGAAGCAGTGGAAGGGGAAGGAGAGAAGCCGTATTTGTTGGAAGTGAAAGGTTCCATTTGTGGAGCAAAGCCGCACAAAGACCCCGCACAGACACCTTGCGATTGTTCAATAACCAACATTTGGTGAGTAATTTATGGAATTTGAGTTTAGGGTTAGAGTAAAGGTTTTCCCCAATTTGTACCATCAATGTTGTTGGATTTGGCATCTCTTCCTTGTGCTTCACTTGCATGTTAATTTTTGCTTGTGTATATGTTAAAAAATGAATGAAAATCAAGTCAACAACATGTTAATAACATGTCAATAACATATCAATAATGATATGAATAAGATAATGGTGTTGAATTGGAGGAGACCCTGAAGTCAATAACATGTCAATAACATATCTCTGGCGCTATAATATATATATTTTTTGAAATAAATATTATTTCCCTTGTTGCTAAATTTGCCTGTGAAAAATGAGAAGATATAATAATAAAGTCATGAATAAAAGTGCAAAGCATTTGAAATGAAGGTTGATCCATGATCATAGTAGCTCACTGAAGAAAAAGCTAGAAAGAAAGAAGGATGTGGCAATGGCTTAGCAAGCAGATAGCAGAGCAAATTCTTTGCTTTGCTTCCTTCCACTATCTTTCTTATTTATTTATTTATTTTGTGTTGTGTATGAGATGACAATAATTGTCATGTGTGTGAAGTGCAGAACTTGCCTAGATTGCACTCACACTCACTCATGCATCAACCATTGATTGGAGTTTGTATCCAAAAATAAAATACATGCTATTGGTTGTAATTCACAGAATCATTGCATTAACAGGTATTTGCACAAAATTTGTCATATTGCTTTGATGATGTTAAAGGCTGTGATCAGGAATCCCTATGCGCATGTACTTCATAAAATTTGTAATGTGCCTGGTTGACTAGTTATGTAAATACTAAATACCAATATGATTGTGCAAATACGTGGTGGTAGTATATGTGTTAACGTTATTTCATCTTGTATTTTAGGAAATGGGATCCAACGTGCAGCTGGTATGGCCAGAAGTTAGAGGCATATGCGTCACGGGTGAACAACTGCTCACATGCAAATTCAACCCTAGCTGCAATTCGAGCGAAGTTGAGTGCGGAACAATTAGAACAATTCAAGACATCATGCTTTGGCCATCTTCTGAATATAGACAAGATTCAGTTTAGCGGGCAGATTGTGCATGGAGTTGTGTTGCGTCGAGTCGCGGGGCAGGGTGTGAAAGACTTGGATGGACTGAGTTTCTTAATAGGGTGCGACGTTGCTCAGTTTACTCGCCAGGATTTCTGTTTGATCTCGGGGCTTCGTTTTGGGGAAGTGCCTGAAGTTTCTAGTGGAGAAAGTGCTGAAATTAGACTTCAGAAAAGATATTTTATAGACGAAGGAATTACATGTAATGCTTTAGAAGAAGCATTTATGAGGTGCAAAGAGAGAGATGACGTCTACAAGCTAGCTCTTGTTTACTTTGCTGAGTTAGTGGTTTTGGGAAGGGACAAGCATTTGAACATCAATGTAAATTACCTGACCCTTGTAGAGGACTTGGATGCGTTCAACAGGTATCCGTGGGGTTCGGTGTCGTTTTGACAAAACCCAAGACAGTCTATTTTCTGCACCAACAAAGTATATGAAAAGCTTTGAAAATGAATAGGGAAGAGAGAAGGGGAAAAGTAAGGTAACGGGAACAAGCCGGAAAAATGAGAAGGGCAAGAAGCATAAGCATGGTGAAGTGCAAAGGGGTGGGTGGAGTTTTAAAGGTTTCACGTATGCTTTCCAGGTACATGGTAATAATGTTCATGTCAGTTATGCTTTGTGAACTTTAAAACTTAAATAATGACTTTTGTCCTGTGAATTGTGTAGATTTGGGTATATGAATTAATTCCTAGAATGGTGGACCTGAATTACTGCAAGGTTGTTGATCCAACAGCTGTCCCGCGTATTTTGCGATGGAGAACGACTACGTCTATGCCCGAGATGAGGAAGTTGAACAATTATTTTTTCCAAAGCAAAGAGGTTTGGTTTGCAGCCCTTGAAACTATTTATAAGATTCAATGAAATTATTAAGTAGAATGATTGAATATGAATATTGTCTGTATTCTGAAAAGTTTAGCCCAGCTGCGGGCGCTACGTCCGAGTGAAGAGGAAATGAGACAATCATATTGGAGTTGGCCACAGGATCGCCCTGCTGTTGTCTCGCAGAGTCAATTCCTTCTTCATGTGCTGATCTTGATGAGTTGAACAAGCTGGTAAGCTTGTTGAGGTCCGAGTTGTTTCAAGTAAAGCGGGAAAATGACGTCCTTGAGTTAAAGGTCATACGGATGGAAAAACTTTTGGACCACTGTTTAGGTCCTCAGTTTGAGCAGGAAGTAAGGAGGGACCTAGCTTTACTGAAAGAGAGGACGAATCGTTGTGCCATCTCACATCTATTTACGGGATTCTGACGAAATGGATGATAGTGAATGGGATGAAGGGCCAAGTAACAGATATGAGGGAGAGGAAAAGGACGAGGAGGGGATTGAAGGGGGTGAAGTGCAAAGAAAACCAAGTGAGGTAGAGGAAGCGCAAAGGAAAAGAAAAGAGGGAGAGCAAGTGAAAATAAAAAGCAGGTAAGGGAGAGGAAGCGCAAAGAAAGAGCAGTGAGGGAGAGGAAGTGAAAAGAAAAAGCAATGAGGGAGAGGAACTGCAAAGAAAGAGCAGTGAGGGAGAGGAAGTGAAAAGAAAAAATAGTGAGGGAGAGGAACTGCAAAGAAAAAGCAGTGACGGAGGGGAACTGCAAAGAAAAAGCGGTGACGGAGGGGAACTGCAAAGAAAAAGCAGTGATGGAGAGGATCCGCAAAGAAAAAGAAGGGAGGGCAAGGAAGTGAAAAGTAAAAAAAGTGAGGAAAAGGAAGTGCAAATAAAGGAATGTGAGGAAGCGGATGATGAAGTTGTTTTGGTTTGTGATGACATTGGTGAGAGCACGGCGGGGACAACTGTTGAGTTTAATCTCGGGGATATTGATTTGGATCAACCTACAGCTGTGCTATCTGAGTTGAACGTTTGGTTGAATGATAAAGGTAAAGCTGTGGAACAAGGGGTCCAATTACGAAAGAGAAAGAGGATTATTCCTATGTGGAAGATCATTGAAGCTAGTGAATTGGTGAAAAAAACTGTGCCAGAGACAACCCGACTTCGGATGTTAGACCCAATGAAGGCGATTCCGCATGATGATATGGTGAAATTGCTGAAACTTTGTTGGGAATGGCGCCTTAACCCAAAGTAAGTCCCTTGTTTTTTGAGATAGAAGGCATTAGTGTATATATTTTTAAATTGTTGTGATCTAAAACTTTGTTATATTCACAGTTTAGTGATGCAATTTGGCCACGTGGAAGCTGAGATTGAATTCTTCGCTTCCCTCGTAAAAGCTGACGGTTGGCTGACAGGAGATGTAAGTTTAATTGATTATGCATTTGTTTTAATGTACATAGATTATGAGATTGACTAGAAAAACATGTGCAGCACATTGATTTGGGGTTGTATCTCATCCGGAAGCGACAACAAGATTTGGAGGTTGTAGAAATATCGAACTGGACAACGACCGATGTATTTTTCATGGTATGTCATAGGGCTTGACCAAGTGCAGTTAATAATTACAAATTATCCATACTTGCTTTGTGGAGGTGTTTAACCATTGATTGTTTTCTATTTCACAGAATCACATCCATACTTGCTTTGTGGATAATAAAAGAAAAAAAGAGCAGGCTGGGTGGAAAATTAGAAACAGTTTAGTGAACGTTGTAAATGGCAAGGTTCCGGCGTGTGGGGTGGATTGGCAGAACGTGTATAAGGTGTATGCCCCTTGTATGTTGACGAAGCATAAGCATTAGGTGGCTCTAATGATTGATCTGGTTAAGTGTGAAATCAAAGTGTACGATTCAATGGTTTCAGTTATTTCCAGATGAGATGTTAAAGGAAGAACTCGCCCCGCTTTCAATTACGATTCCAAATCTTCTCAACTCCATCGACTTTTATGAAGAAGGTGTTTACGCAAACGACTTGCAACAGAGATTGGTGGTGTCCATGGCCAATAGAACGTGTGGATGTTCCACAACAATCTAATCAGTGAGCACAACTTTTTCTTTAATTTTATTACTTGAAATTGTCAATTACGTTACAATGTCATTACTTGAATTGATCGAGTTCTTGATTTGCTTCAGAGGCGATTGTGGCATGTTTGTGTTGAAGTACATTGAGCTTTTGAGCGCTGAGATTCCGTTAGCTACTTGCACCGCGCAGAACATGCCCTTTTTCCGGTTGAAGTTGGCTGCAGAGATATTACGGGGAGATGCTTACATGCCATGATAGTGGTTGAAATGGGTTCAGGTACGTGATGATTAAATTGGTTTTGGAAATCTCCAATTTGAAAGTCATGTAAATACACAATACAGATCCACGGCTCCTTTTTGAATTCTACCTCTGCTCCTCAATTCTTCTTCGTCTTTCTCAATCTTAGTGTATTTTTGTACATAATTTTAAGTTTAAGTTATTGGACAACAATTAGAACCAAAATATTATTATAGCGGATGCATGCTTTCATTTTGATTAGTGTGATACTACGCTACGTTTATTCTCATATTAGGCTAAATGTATATAGTAGCTGGATGTAGAGCATGGACAGAAAAATGAAGAATCTGAAATGGAGATGCAGAGGCTTAGTGAGGAGAAAAGTAAATGGATCTGTAAATCTAGTGCACGTGGGCAAATGTAAATGGATAGGCATATGCGTTTTTGAAGTTAGGCACATGCCATTCCCATACATAGAATGTGCATCTGGAGTGTAAAGTTTTTTTGGATTTAATGAAACAAACATCTCTGGAATATTGCCCTAACTCCTTCACGACATAACCTTAACCAAACTGCATTGAATTGGGATTGGAAGACTGCATATGTGAACAATGACTGATGGCTTTTTAAAGTGTATTACATTATTGCAAAGTAATATGTCATGATTTATTCAAGCCACCATTCCAAATATCACATCCTAATCTTTAAGCCGTTCACCATGCCTTAACTTAATCGCAATGGGTTGCGTGTGTATTGATTGTAATTCTGTAAGGGAAATAGGCGGCTATGCCCTCGCCTCCAATGTTTTATTCAACCATGCCCTCTTTATAGAAACACATGCGATATACATGCAGGTAACCCTTCAGTAAACATTCAGTAAACCGTCAATAAACCTCAATAAAACTTCAATAAACATTTCCCATCTGCAATGCTATAAAAACTTCCTATTGGTTCCGTACCGCCCATCGGGTTTGAATCCCTCTTTCCTTTATAATCGGTTAATAAATTTGTTGATTTTCTTTATTTTATTGGTCTTGGGCAACTCAGTAGCATAAAAGTAATGTATATTGGTGCATCTATATTGCTTGTCTATTGCGTGCATAGCGTACATTTATTGCGTGTGTATTGATTGTTTATTGCTTACGAAGGAAATAAACAACAATACACATGCAACAGACAAGCAATATACACGCAATACACATGCAATCTATACGCAATAGACATGCAATATACATCAGTCCCTAATTTCACCATCCATAAGGGAGTCGTATTGATTAGGAAATTCTACTGAATAGTTGTTCTTCCTACTAATAAACAATCAATAAACCTTCAATAAACATTCAATATCGGACAATAACATGCGAAATACATGCAGTAAACAATCAATAAACCTTCAATAAACATCCAATATCCGATAAATAACATGCGATACAGATGCAGTAAACAATCAATAAACCTTCAATAAACATCCAATATCCGATAAATAACATGCGATACAGAATGCAGTACACAATCAATAAACCTTCAATAAACATCCAATATCCGATAAATAACATGCGATACAGATGCAGTAAACAATCAATAAACCTTCAATAAACATCCAATATCCGATAAATAACATGCGATACACATGCAGTAAACAATCAATAAACCTTCAATAAACATCCAATATTCGCGCTATAACATGCGATATACATGCAGTAAACAATCAATAAACCTTTAGTATACGCCAATAAACAATCTACCTATTTCAAGAACAATAATTTAAACTCAATGCCAATCCACCTATTTCAAGAACAAATATTACAAAATGGGTTTGAAAACTCATTGGTGGTGCGTGCAACATGTCTTTTTGGGGAGAACTTTTACAATCCTTGAAACTGTGCACTTAATTGGTCATTAAAAGAACAAATAATATTAAAATTGATAAAAGTAATAAAACTAATACCAAGTCCTTAATGGACTTCAGCATATTCAGCACCGTAGCATCATACGTGTCATCTGGCTGTTCTGCTTTAGCGGAAGTTACATCAACCCATTCAAATCCATTGCAACTGGTGGCTCCCTAATTGCAGGCATCATATATGCAAAATAATTGTGTCAGAGTTAGACCAAGGTTTTTTTCACCCACATACATATTCTGGAAATGAAAACTTACATAGGAGGTTAGGCACTTCCAAAATGGCTTCCCTCGATTTTTGTCTGATTTTGAAACCCGAAGCACCATTGCAGCTCCACAGTACGGACACCTCTTTGTTTGAGCGGGAGATGAAGACGAAGACATGTTGAATCTTCTCACTTGTACCTTTTCTCACTTAGATCTTCTCACTGAAACCTCTTTGGAATCATACCTTCTCACTCAGATCTTCTCACTCAAACCTCTTCGGACTCAGAGCTCTCTCATCTCTGCCCAAATGCGATTATATCCTCTTTTTCTGCCCGTGGGGTGGGTTGGGCATGCTTTCGACACATGTACCGTCAGATATGGGGCACAAACCAATATAATATTTAACTACCAAAACCCAATATGAAAATGGAGGGAAAACTGCCCTAAACCCTATATTATTTTCATTATATTTCATTAAACCAACTAGTTGGATAAACATCCATCACATTTTAATAACATTACTACTATATTTCGGTGTGGGAAAATGAAAAGTTATGTGATGGGACGTTCTGTGACTAGTCAGTAATCCGTCACATTTGTTTCATTGACATAAAAAGGGCGGGAAAATCCTAAAATTGCCTATGCATATAGGTTCTTAATTTACTTTTTGACTGTCCTACTTTTGCATTTCGATGACATTTTCCTTCTCTTTTGTTTTTCTCTAGTTTTAGGGTGTTGGTTCAGTTTCTTTAAAAAGGGTCAAGTGAGAAAAACCTCAAGTGGAAACACATTTTCCAAACGGTACAACAAACACACCCTATAACAGAACCAAAACCCCATCTATTCTCATTTCTCCCCTCTTCCACTCCTCAAATCGTTCCATTCCAAAAAAATAGAAACACATGAATTCCAAATATTTCACTACAGTCGGAGGAAAGAGAAGGAAGCATATCCATTTGGAGATGCCCCAAGCCTTCATCCCGGAGTTGGCTTGGTTTAAAGTGATGTTATACGTGGCAACCCAATCTTCGGAAGATCTCTTCCGTATGGCATCTGTGTGCCCATTATTCCGGACGTTGGCAAACACTCCACAAGTGTGGAACACCATTTCAATGGCTAAGTACCCAGACCATCCTAGCTGGTACCATGCTAATCCTGCGGTCCAGCTTTTCTTGCAACAATGCAGAGCTTGCGAGAACCCTGAGTCGATATTTAGAGAGGCGTTCGAAGTGTTTTTCATGCATGGTAACGTGGAAGCGTTGTATGGGATGCGCATCGCAGCCACGGCAGGCCATATGGAAGCGGCATATATAGTTGGACTTCTTGGCATGTCTGGAATTGGTCAGTCAAAAGAGGATGCATTAGAATTTTTGTGTTCTTTGAATCAACGTAACAACATTGATATGAAAGGAACCAGGGATGCTTTGAGACGAAGATTAAGCTGAGTTTGGAATGTTGCAAGACATATTGTAGATATGTTTTACTATGGGAAGATTAAGTTCAATCATTGCAGTGCTTGTAACAACAACGAATGGTGTTTTGTTATTGAAGGCTGGCCTCCTGAAGCAAAGATAAATCCTTCGTTCTGGACTTGTTGCAATCGATGCAAATGGCACCGTGAGAGTGTTTTTTGGTTCAAGGTAATGCGTGTGTATGTTGTGCCAGGGAATCCATACCCTTATAATTAGTTGTAGTATGTTTTTAAGGTTTTTATGCTTTCTTGACTTGCTTCTCTTCAGTTCTACGTTGGCTGGCTACGTTGGCCAAATGTTGGGTTTTAATGTATTTTGTTGGTGTTTGTGCAGTCATAAACCGTTTTATATATAAATCTACGTATATATATTTGTATACTTGAATGCTTACTGACATTAGAGATGGGTAATATGACATCTTACTGACATAGATATTTTGCCCAACTACAATCTTAATATTTGGTAAACGAAAAGGCGTGCATGGAGTGAGCTGTCTGTTTCACCAGTGCTTGGAAAAGACATTTTCCCACTTATCATATCCAAAACTAATTTTTTTCTGATGCCATACAATGGTTGACATGTATTTTTTTCATTTACTTTTTCAAAACATCCCTTAACCCTAATAAAAATTAGAAGTTAAGAAATTGAAGAAGAGAGAAACTAATTGGCACCTGAAATGGTCTTTTCGCATAACAAAATTACAAAAAAAAAAAAATTAGGGTCAATAAAATTAATAAATATAGAAGGTAAAAAGTCATATAATAATAATTTAGGGTCAAGAACAATATCATAATAATTTAGTCACCACCACGAAACGGGGAATTCAGTAAGAAAGATGAAGCCTCAATGAATTCGTAGCAATTTTCGGAAGTTTTTTTTTATCATTTTTGTGTTTTTAGTTATGAATTTTGTAAGGCAAAACAATAAAATAAGAATTTAGGGTAAAAAGCAAGAATGTTTGGTTGCAACTGACGTACACTTGTGCAAGTGGTGAAAGGTATGCACTGAGATCGCGCCATGTGTCAACTTGCGATTATTTGGGGTTTTTTAGTGCAAACAACTTGAACAAATTGTAAGAAATAGTCGGAAAATCGTAAAAATGCCCCGAAAATTACTCCGGCCTCCTTGTGACGTTATAAAACTAGAGGAACCTATAAAGCATCCATTTCGCAATGAAAAAATCCAAATTGTTTCAGAGAACTGACTTTCCTCTTAACCCTAAGTATATATGTCTGTTCACTTTAACAAGTATATTTCCTTAATATTCGTTATATAATTTGTAATAAGACAAGAAATAGTTTCCTTTCAAATATAAGGATGTAACATAATCTGTTTTTGTTTTGTTATAATAATGTACATATATAATAATTGCACACTGCTTTGAAGCCATCATTGCAACTGCGCCTAGAGCTTTGAACACGTCAGAGGTATTCAATAAGTAGTCCATATGCAACTGCGTCTAGAGTTATGAACCGTCACAGGTATTCAATAAGTAGTCCATCGGGAATTCAGTACAAAATATCCATCATGTCCAATCACATAAAATAATGCCATACTTTTTTGAAAAACCTCACACCACTCAAGCAATTTTAAAATATTAGTGAATATTTGTCCTAGTCTATATAAGTGATTATATATTCACTCTGCATTTATTTCACAGTATATGTTAACTTTGAGGGATTCCACAAACATATAATATAAAGGAAGAAAACAATAGTAGGAGATGAACCAGTACAAAAAAACAATAACATAACGCACTCACAAATGCTTTTCCATAAACCTTGCCCTAACATATAATAAATAAAGGCAACATTGCATATGATGCAACCATGTCCAAATCTGATACGTGATCACACAAAAATGGACATGGCAGCAACATATGACTGAAGTAGATGGCCACGTTGCATCACGTGTTCTCATCATTAAAGACATCAAAATATGAAGGTTGAAATCTTCCATAATAGTAAGCATCAAAATAGGTTTGAAGCAGAGTTGAACGAAAATTCCAATTCCACTGATTTGCCTCTGCTCAAACACGATAACCAAAATGGTTACTTCCCTTGGTGAGTATATTTGTTAACGTCGGAAAAGGTAATAGATGACCAATCAAACCCGGGTACGACGAGTTTTGCATAGGACCGGAAGTAGTCGAATCCAGCTTGCATCACACGCTTCTTTGACTCCACTGCATTAGATGAGTTCTTGTATTTTTGAACAGCTACACTCTGAAGTCGTTTGTGTCTACGCTTCATGCGCTGCAACTTCGCCCTATCCAGATTGGCCTGCCTTTTGTCATCTTCAATTTGGCCTTCAACAAATTCCAAACGTGCCCTTGCCCTTTGGATTTCATCACCAAGTTGAAGATGCCTCTCCTTCCAGAATCCAAGAACCTTTTCAGACTCAAAACTTCCAACAAAATGGTCATTCTGTCTAGGAATGTGACACTGCTTGTCTGGTGACTCACTTGCGTGTCGAAGGCGGTCTTTGTTTGGAGGGGTGTTTATTATGCTGACATCAAACTTGGTTAGTAAATCCATTCTATGGAGGGAGAGAGTTTCAGTCGATGGAGAGAGATTCGGTGGAGGAGTCAGTTTTTCGTGGAGGGAGAGTTTCTATGAAGGATGTGATAGTAATACCAATAAAAAGGTTCCCGCCAAAAAATATTTGGTTGACAATGTATAAATTAATTTTTTGTCTGATACAATCTAAGTTTAATCCTAACCACTGTGGTTGGGTTCACTAACTAGATGTCACTGCCATTGAGTTTCTTTCAACGACTGACAGTGGTGTAATGAGGTTGACATGCTTGAAAAGCAAAACCTGACACCTCTTTTTAAAAATTGAAGTAAAGTACATATGTTGACTACACGCAAGCTTTAGTATGTTGGTCTATAAAGCTATGTCCCCTTCCTCAAACGAAATTGCATATGCAATCCTCATCCTCTAAAAACAAATAGGATTATTCAAGCATGTCATCCTCTTCAGGCGCCAACAACACAGTCGAATATGAAAAATTGGAGTTGCAGGCTCCATTTCCACGTTGTACTCGCCGACCCCTTCCATTTTCAACATCATTTGGGAGTGAGGGGGACTCCGATGATCCATTAGAGGCAATACATGCAGTCAGTAGCAAGCTAGATTATAATTCCAGACTGATCAATTCGTGGCACGAGAAATGTGTTGAAGACGAGGCCATTCTGGCTGATCTTAACATTAGAGTTAACAAAGCGTTCTCCCAAAAGAACAAGTACTTGAAGTTGAGTCATACAAGGAAGTTGAAAGCAGAGGAGTTGGATACAGTAATGAATGATGAAATTAAAGGTTGTTTGATGAACCATATGCGATGCGAAGAGCACCATAGTGAACTGGAGATGGCATTCAACGAAGGATTCGAAAATTTCCGAGCATTTGCGGCAACTACTCATACAAGTTATAATTGGGACTATGTATCCCCTAATGCTGTGAGAGAGATACTAGACGATGGTGGTGACATGAGTGAGCATAAGCACGTCAAAGCTGCTCGGAAGAAGCCGACCAATACGTGTTGGATAGATTTTACTCTATCTATTTCTCGCAAGTGCACGAACCAATTATAGTATAGGAATGCAAGCACGAGGTCGTTCCACAGAGACTTGGATGAAAGACACTTATTACTACTGCTTAGACTCACAAGTAATCCTAAGACTAAACAGAATTTAAATGAGGTTGTGTTGAGTTTGTTTGGAGTAACAACTACAAAAAGGGAAAGCAAATAGCAAGTGACTGAAAACTACTAAAAGGGAATGCAAAATAGCAAGTGATCAGCAAGTAGATGTTTAGAAATTTAGAGAGAAAGGAGACAAGCACTAGGGTTTCAACTTCACCATGACAATCCAATTTCAAGCAACAAGTTAACAATCACCTAAGTTGATTACAATTTCTGGAGTTCGTTCTTTCTTATGTATGATTATCCATATGGTGTTTGGTTTTAATCAAGTACTCAGAAACACAACTTAGCTATGGTGTTTAGTCTAGGCTATGAATCTGAATCCATTAAGCTTAAGAAGAACACAAAAGAACCAAGTAAACATTTAAACATGGTGTTTGTCCTAAATGCATTACCCACTCATTCACTAATCGGTTCAAGAGTCATATGGTGTTTATGTAAACTTGAACTAGATAACCAACATGCATGTGTTCATAGTGGCCAGTTATTTAAACATGCATAAAGATTCAACTAAGAACAAGTGAATGAGACCAGAAAATTAGAAGTAATCAACAAGAGTAACATTAACTTGAAAACATGAAATTGTCTTGTCAGGTTACATTGAAACCCTAGCTATGGATTTAGCTGCTCATAATGAGAAAGAAATTAAGACAGAAATGAGAAAACATAATGAATGCAATAAGAGTAGAAAAACCCCTTTTCTGAAGTTCTTGTGGTGTCCAAGGCTTCTCCAAGTGCTTCTCCACGTCTAATGCTTCTCCAAGAGCTTCCTCACTTCTAGAAGGATGTATGAAGGATATGGAGGTGATTTGGGATGAGTTTGAGTGAGTGGTGATGGCTAAGAAAGATGAAATTCGTAGGGAAATGGAAGAGAGGTTTGCTGGAGCTGTTTTGGTGATTTGGGGCTGTTTAGAGCTTTTGGTTGATTGCTGGAGTGTTTGGGATTGTGAGAGTGTTTGAGGATAGTTTCTGAATGTGTTTGGGAAAATGATGGAAGTGTTTGAGGGAGGATGGAGTGAAGGATGGCTGAATTGTGGGGTTGTGAATCCCAGGCTTGCACACCTTGAATCTGGAAATGAATTGGTATTTATAGGGGAAGGGAGGTGAGAAATCAGAATTGAATATGGCTAATGGACTCAACACTTGCATTAGATAATCAGAAATGGGCTAATGGACTCAACACTTGCATTAGATAATCAGAAATGGTTGCTCCACTAAATCCCACTAGCAGCCCTAGCTCATCCTCATGTCAGCATGACCAAGCTTCCATTCAGAAACCAATAGCTCATGCCTAGCTCACCATGACCAAGCATGCAATGAGCTCATCTGCAGTCAGCATGATGTGTAATTTTATGGGCTCACGGATTGGGCTTGGATCAATCAAATGTCGACTTTGAGCTATCAATCTTCAAGTTAAGAATGTCATCGATCTAACCACACAAGTATTGGCCCAATCCAAGCTCGGATGAAGAAGATAAGTCCGAAATGAACTTGTAACTCAGTCACCAGTTTTTACACATTATTTTCACCATTTTACTTCAAATGCCTCAAGTGATACCTAGAGCTCAATAAACTGAATAACAAACACAAAAGAGGTTAAAAGCACAAGGTTAACTCAAAAACATAACTAAATCATAAGCAATAAGGGTACAAAATGATATACAATTGTGAACCGAACAAATACCCCCAGACCTAGATTTTGCTAGTCCTCGAGCAAAACAAAACAAAACAAAAACAAGAAGTTAAGTAAACCACTTCCGCAGGTAACTCGATTGCATTGAGCATATGCAACAAGCCTTTGAACCTCTTGGCATCCCTAGTAGGAGGAGTTGTGTCTCCTAAGGGTTTAACAGAAACGATACCCATAAACGCTTTACCTGACTCTACAAAACAAAGTGGTTAGAAAAACAAACTTTGAAATCAACTAATGAAAATGAAAGAAAACTTTTAGTCATACCTCCAACACCATAGAGTTGCCAAGATAGGTGATCAATCAGTGTGTAAAGTGGAAGCTATAGCTCAAAGGCACACGGCTTCAAAGCAAGCACACTCAAACCTTGAATAGAGAACATGTTTCAACTCTAATTCTCACAGAAAACACTCAATGACTCAGAACCTATGGTTTAATTCTCTCAAGAAAGCATAAGTGAGTGTATGAAATAGAAGCACAAATTTGGTTAGATCTCATGAAAGGAATCAAATACTAAGAATAGAGATATACACATACTTACCAGCACCCATGAATACATCCTCAAAGATCAGCTAGGTCTTTCACAAGGTTGTAATGAAAGGCTAAGGTTTAGGGGAAATGGAAGAATTGGAAGGAAAAACAAGTAACTTAAAAACATACCAAGGTTGCAGCTTCATTAATCTGCAAGGCAACATTGATTTTAGAATGGCATGGCTGCAAACTTCATGGTTTCACTTGGCATGGACTTTATTTTTCACACTTAGATCACATTGAAACACTTTCATCTTTGCTGATTTGATCTGCATCTTCTTTAACTTTATTGCACAGAATCACACCAATTTTCTTTGAGGTACATGGCAGCAACTTCCTTGCCTCAAACTTTATCTTGGCACACCTTGGTATATTTCTAAGTATAGGGTATGGCTACAATAAGGGAATATCTCAGATTGAGATACAAAGTTAGGGAAATGATGAGGGTGATAGAAGAAAAAGGCTTGAAGTGTTTGGCTTCAAGAGGGTTGATGGAACACACATATAGGTTGGGTGAAAGAAAGCACATAGAATGGTTATACACACATAGCCTAGCATCACTTCAATGAGTTCATTCATGAATGAGAGCAAGTACATGATATCTGCAAAAGAGAATCATCCTTAGTATTCAATCAAAATGAAATGATGAGATCAATTAGAGTGAAATGAAGAAAATGAGTAGAGATGAGAAGTAGAAACACTGTAAACCCTCTCAAGAAAGAAATTAGGCTCGATATGGCTCACTAGGGTAGTCTCCACTATTTTTCTTCAAAAATTTGAGCATGGTACTTTAGTCACCAGAATTCTAAGAGCAATAGCTTTGTGAAGTGCAAAAATTCTGATATGAAAACCTCAATGGCAGCTCCATAATATTGATTGCATGACCTTCTAAAAAAAATGAACAAAAACTGAAAAACACAATGAAAGAAAAGTGAAAACATGAACGAAAATTGAAAACATTCCCCCCAGACCTGAATTGAACATTGTCCTCAATGTTAAAGCATAGAAAAGATGATTGAGAACATGCAAATGATAAAGGGAAAAGTTAAGAAGAAGGTATAGAGAAACTCCCCCTTGATGCGATTAGGTTGACCGCTAACAAACACCTTCTTCTTGAACACATGGGTTGCCTCCCAAGAAGCGCCTTAGTTAATGTCTTGGCAAGACATTATGCAAACAGCTTATGATGAGTTGGGGGGTTTCGGATCAATCGTCTCAAGATAGTTCACCCAACTTCTTCTCCTCTTCCTTTTCCTTTTCTTTTTCTTCAAGTGTGCAAGGGGTGTAACTTTGAACATGCCATTGGATGGTTCCAACTTCGTAGAGCATGGATCAAGGGGCTCAAGTGGTAACCCAGAAATTGGTGGAAATGGCTGGAACTCTTCTAGGGCAGCTACCACTTCTTGGAACTCAGATTCATCATCAAGGTCACCTAAAGGTTGTGTCAAAACAATTTCTAAAGCATCATCAGATTGTGCCTGCACAAACTTAGACAAAACCAGGGAATCCAAACAATCAATTGAAAAACAATCAAGTGAATTAGAAGGATGAGTTAAGGATTCAAACACTTTGAATTCTATGGTTTGGCCAAGGACTGTCATTTTCAGGATGCCATTTTTCACATCAATAAGAGTGTTTGCTGTGGCCATGAATGGTCTTCCAAGCAAGATAGGCAGCTCACGATCATGAATGGGTGCATCTTCCATGTCTATCACTACAAAATCAGCAGGCAATATTAGCTTATCAACTTGAACCAAAATATCTTCAACAATACCTCTAGGATATTTCACTGAACCATCAGCAAGTTGTAAGCTGAGTGTGGTGGATTTTAATTTTCCCAAACCAAGTTGCAAGTACACTGAATAAGGCATTAGATTGATACTTGCACCTAAATCCAACATGGCTTTCTCAGCTCGTTTATCTCCAATGGTTATGCCGATGGTAAAACTACCTGGATCCTTGAGTTTAGGAGGAAGTTTTCTTTGAAGGACAGCACTCACATTTTCAGACACCAACACCTTCTCATGAGGACTATACCTTCTCTTGTGTGAGTTCAACTCCTTAAAAAATTTAGCATAAGTTGGCATGTTCCTGATCACATCAAGCAAAGGCAAGTTAACATTGACTTTACTAAGTATATCATATATTTCAGTAAAAGACTTATCCTGTTTGCTTTTAGCAAGACGCCCAGGGAAAGGAATTGGTGGCACATAAGGGTTCTCGGCCTTGTGCAATATAGGTGAAATTATTGACTTGCCAATGGGAATTGCTTCTTTTGGTGTCATCTCTTCCTTGTGTTCATCACCTGCATTCACAACATCATGATTAGTAACTTCTTTGCCAACTTTATTATCAATAACCTTACCACTTCTAGAACTGAGATTGCATTGGCTTGCTCATGATGCTTGGGATTCACATTTGGTTGGCTAGGGAATTTTCCAGGTTCTCTTTGGTTCAAAGTATCTGCAATTTGTCCCAATTGAATCTCTATCTTAGTAAGGGCAGCAGAATGTTGTTGAAGAGCACCATTAGTAGTTTGCTGGAATTGCAAAGTATTTTGGGCCAACAGCTTGACTGTGTCCTCCAATGAACTTGGTTTAGGCTGGAATGATGAACTTGCTTGATTTTGATTTTGATTGTCGCTCCAAGAGAAATTTGGGTGATTCCTCCAACCAGGATTATAAGTGTTCGAGAAGGGATCATTTCTTGGCCTTTGGTTGTAAGAATTCATCATGTGGGCTTGTTCTTGGACAAACTCAGGATAAGTATTACTAGCTGAACACATGTGAGTTGAGTGTCCTTGAGAATTGCAAATAGCACAAACTTCAACTTGAGGAGCTTTAGGGACCATATTGAGCACAGCATCAAGCTTCCTTTGTAAACCAGCCACCTGTGAAGCAAGCTCATTGTTAGGACTAATCTCATAAATACCAGCTTTACCTCTTGTATCTTTGTGTTGAGCATTGGATCCCAACATCTCAAATATGTCATATGACTCTTGAGCATTCTTTTTCTTTAAAGCTCCACCTGCAGCATTATTGACAGTAGATTGACAAGTTTCGGTTAGTCCATCATAAAAAATTTGCATTTGTAAGTATAGAGGTAACCCATGATGTGGACATTGCATTAGAGTTCCTTTGAAACGCTCCCAGCATTCGTTGAATGGTTCACCATCATGTTGTGAGAAGTTGAAAATCTTGGACCTCAAGGTGGCTGTCTTTTGGGCAGAGAAAACTTCTCCAAGAACTTCTTAGCAACAGCATCCCAAGTTGTTAGTGATCCAGGGGTTAACGACATAAACCAAGTCTTTGCTCTATCTTTCAAAGTGTAAGGGAAAGCCCTCATCTTCAGATTTGCTTCAGACACATCCTTCAAAGGCAAAGTACAAACAACAGTATAAAATTCTTTAATGTGAGCCAAAGGATCTTCGTTAGGTAAACCATAAAAAGAAGGAAGCATTTGAAAGTGAGAAGATTTAAGCTCATAGTTTCTAGCTTCTCTGGACAGCAAGATGCATGAAGGTGAATTTGGTATGATTGGTTGAGCAAGATCCTCCAAAGCAAGTTGGTCATTAGCTGCCATCTTTTCTTCTTCTTCTTCTTCTTCTTGATCTGAGTTAAAGATGTTGAACAAAAAGTATTCTTCTGAGCTTGCTGAATTGGAGGTTTCAGCTTCTAAGGGATTGAGAATAGATTCAATGGCTGCCTCCCTTGCTTTGTGAAGCCTTCGTTCAAATTCAGCCAGTGATGGTTGTTGTGTACCACGGATTGGTT
Organism: Prunus fruticosa; assembly: GCA_018703695.1. Lineage (NCBI taxonomy): Eukaryota > Viridiplantae > Streptophyta > Magnoliopsida > Rosales > Rosaceae > Prunus > Prunus fruticosa. Next base: position 2,771,373 of record CM031918.1, read on the forward strand.
GGATCCGAATGGTTCCGGATTGAGAGTGTTTCTTGACCGCTGATACAACTTGTTCAAGCAATGGTTTGCTCGACATGCAAATACCTGAAAACAAAGAAAAACTAAAGAAAGTAAGCAATAGAAATAAGACTTTTAATCAAGTCCCCGGCAGCGGCGCCATTTTCTTGTTGGATAGATTTTACTCTATCTATTTCTCGCAAGTGCACGAACCAATTATAGTATAGGAATGCAAGCACGAGGTCGTTCCACAGAGACTTGGATGAAAGACACTTATTACTACTGCTTAGACTCACAAGTAATCCTAAGACTAAACAGAATTTAAATGAGGTTGTGTTGAGTTTGTTTGGAGTAACAACTACAAAAAGGGAAAGCAAATAGCAAGTGACTGAAAACTACTAAAAGGGAATGCAAAATAGCAAGTGATCAGCAAGTAGATGTTTAGAAATTTAGAGAGAAAGGAGACAAGCACTAGGGTTTCAACTTCACCATGACAATCCAATTTCAAGCAACAAGTTAACAATCACCTAAGTTGATTACAATTTCTGGAGTTCGTTCTTTCTTATGTATGATTATCCATATGGTGTTTGGTTTTAATCAAGTACTCAGAAACACAACTTAGCTATGGTGTTTAGTCTAGGCTATGAATCTGAATCCATTAAGCTTAAGAAGAACACAAAAGAACCAAGTAAACATTTAAACATGGTGTTTGTCCTAAATGCATTACCCACTCATTCACTAATCGGTTCAAGAGTCATATGGTGTTTATGTAAACTTGAACTAGATAACCAACATGCATGTGTTCATAGTGGCCAGTTATTTAAACATGCATAAAGATTCAACTAAGAACAAGTGAATGAGACCAGAAAATTAGAAGTAATCAACAAGAGTAACATTAACTTGAAAACATGAAATTGTCTTGTCAGGTTACATTGAAACCCTAGCTATGGATTTAGCTGCTCATAATGAGAAAGAAATTAAGACAGAAATGAGAAAACATAATGAATGCAATAAGAGTAGAAAAACCCCTTTTTCTGAAGTTCTTGTGGTGTCCAAGGCTTCTCCAAGTGCTTCTCCACGTCTAATGCTTCTCCAAGAGCTTCCTCACTTCTAGAAGGATGTATGAAGGATATGGAGGTGATTTGGGATGAGTTTGAGTGAGTGGTGATGGCTAAGAAAGATGAAATTCGTAGGGAAATGGAAGAGAGGTTTGCTGGAGCTGTTTTGGTGATTTGGGGCTGTTTAGAGCTTTTGGTTGATTGCTGGAGTGTTTGGGATTGTGAGAGTGTTTGAGGATAGTTTCTGAATGTGTTTGGGAAAATGATGGAAGTGTTTGAGGGAGGATGGAGTGAAGGATGGCTGAATTGTGGGGTTGTGAATCCCAGGCTTGCACACCTTGAATCTGGAAATGAATTGGTATTTATAGGGGAAGGGAGGTGAGAAATCAGAATTGAATATGGCTAATGGACTCAACACTTGCATTAGATAATCAGAAATGGGCTAATGGACTCAACACTTGCATTAGATAATCAGAAATGGTTGCTCCACTAAATCCCACTAGCAGCCCTAGCTCATCCTCATGTCAGCATGACCAAGCTTCCATTCAGAAACCAATAGCTCATGCCTAGCTCACCATGACCAAGCATGCAATGAGCTCATCTGCAAGTCAGCATGATGTGTAATTTTATGGGCTCACGGATTGGGCTTGGATCAATCAAATGTCGACTTTGAGCTATCAATCTTCAAGTTAAGAATGTCATCGATCTAACCACACAAGTATTGGCCCAATCCAAGCTCGGATGAAGAAGATAAGTCCAAAATGAACTTGTAACTCAGTCACCAGTTTTTACACATTATTTTCACCATTTTACTTCAAATGCCTCAAGTGATACCTAGAGCTCAATAAACTGAATAACAAACACAAAAGAGGTTAAAAGCACAAGGTTAACTCAAAAACATAACTAAATCATAAGCAATAAGGGTACAAAATGATATACAATTGTGAACCGAACAATACGACTGACTAATTGCGGCTACGGCTTTCAGTTGGTTGGGGTCATCGTGGTATTGCTAACAGGGACCAAATAATATGCTTTGCAATGTAAAACTATCTTATGGGACCATTATGTCAGTCGTCAGTAATTCGTCAATTTTGTATGAATGAATGAAATGTTTGGATGCAGTAAATTAAGCTATACAAATAATGGGTTATTCATGGACTTTTTTCTGATGTTATACAATACTTGGAATGTAATTTGTTCTTTTTATTTTTCAAAACATCCCTTCACCCTAATAAAGGAAAAAAAAAATTAACAAATTGAAGAAGAGAGAAACTGATTAACACCAGAAATGGTCTATTCTCACTCAAAATAACAATAAAAATAATAATTTCGAGTAAATATAATTAACAAATGTAGAGGCTAAAAAGTAATATAATAATAATGTAGGGTAAATAATAATAAAATACTAATATAGCGTAACCATGAAACAGGGAATTCAGTAAGGAAGATGAAGTGTCAATGAGTTCGTATCAATTTTCGAACATTTTTATCATTTTTGTGTATTTAGTTATGAATTTCATAAGAAAAAACAATAAAATAAGAATTTAGGGTAAAAACCAAGGATGTGGCCATGTGTATTGACGTACACTTGTGCAAGTGGTGAAAGGTGATGCGCTCAGATCGCGCCAGGTGTCAACTTCCGATTATTTTGGCTTTTTTTAGTGCAAAAATCTTGAAAAAAGTTAAATAAATTGTAGAAAAATTGGAAAAATGCCCCGAAAATTACTCCGGCCTCCTTGTGACGTTATACAACTGGGGGAAGCTAGAAATCATCAATTTCATAAAGAAAAAATTTGAATGCCTTTAGATAACTCACTTTCCTCTTAACCCTAGCTATATATGTTGTTAACTTTAACCTAGATAACCTACATCAACAAGCATCTCCCGGGAATGCTCGAAATTGTTTTTTAAAATGAATAACCATGAAACGGGGAATTCAGTAAGGAAGATGAAGTGTCAATGAGTTCGTATCAATTTTCGGAATATTTTTATCATTTTTGTGTATTTAGTTATGAATTTCATAAGAAAAAACAATAAAATAAGAATTTAGGGTAAAAACCAAGGATGTGGCCATGTGTATTGACGTACACTTGTGCAAGTGGTGAAAGGTGATGCGCTCAAATCGCGCCAGGTGTCAACTTCCGATTATTTTGGCTTTTTTTAGTGCAAAAATCTTGAAAAAAGTTAAATAAATTGTAGGAAAATTGGAAAAATGCCCCGAAAATTACTCCGGCCTCCTTGTGACGTTATACAACTGGGGGAAGCTAGAAATCATCAATTTCATAAAGAAAAAATTTGAATGCCTTTAGATAACTCACTTTCCTCTTAACCCTAGCTATATATGTTGTTAACTTTAACCTAGATAAACCTACATCAACAAGCATCTCCCGTGAATGCTCGAAATTGTCTTTTAAAATGAATAACCATGAAACGGGGAATTCAGTAAGGAAGATGAAGTGTCAATGAGTTCGTATCAATTTTCGGAACATTTTTATCATTTTTGTGTATTTAGTTATGAATTTCATAAGAAAAAACAATAAAATAAGAATTTAGGGTAAAAACCAAGGATGTGGCCATGTGTATTGACGTACACTTGTGCAAGTGGTGAAAGGTGATGCGCTAGATCGCGCCAGGTGTCATCTTGCGATTATTTTGGCTTTTTTTTAGTGCAAAAATCTTGAAAAAAGTTAAATAAATTGTAGGAAAATTGGAAAAATGCCCCGAAAATTACTCCGGCCTCCTTGTGACGTTATACAACTAGGGGAAGCTAGAAATCATCAATTTCATAAAGAAAAAATTTGAATGCCTTTAGATAACTCACTTTCCTCTTAACCCTAGCTATATATTTTGCAACAACCAACATCACAAGTATATTTCCCTAATATTAATTATCTAAGTTTTAATAATACAATAATTAGTTTCCTTTCATATAAAAGGCTGTAAACGTATCTGTTTTGTTATAATAATCCACATATATAATAATTGGACAATGCTCTGAAGCCATCATGGGTGCGTGCATCTAGATCTTTGAACACGTCAACGCTATTCAATAAGTTGTCAATATGGCTCCGTCTTGGGTTCGTAGTAAATATCTCTATCATGTCAAATCACATCGTTCGATGGCCTGACACCAAGTCAAGCAATTTTGAAATAGTACTGAATATTTGTCCTAGTCTATATGAGTGATTAGAACTTCACACAATATTTTATTTTTCACAGTATATGTTGCTTTGAGGGATTCCCTAAACATATAATATAAAGAAAGATAGAAAAAGTGTCACATGAAACAGTACAAACAACAACATATAACTTGGACAAATTAGAAGTATATTTCCTTAATGTTCATTATCTAATTTATAATAACACAAGTATTACTTTCATTTGCTTCATATATAATTATTGGGACTATGTATTGCAATTCCTTGTGTCTAAAATTGTATTTTGCAAAAACTGAAATATTATTCAATAAGTTGTCAATATCACCACGCGTTGGGAATTCAGGAAAGTCGCATTATCATGTCCCTTCACATTAAACAGATGGCGTACTTTTTGAAAAAATTGACACGCCAGTCATAAGTAACACTCTCCTTATTCACTTTACATGCCAATGTGCTATACATTCTTTGGTGAATGATTTATGGGTTATTTATATAACAAAATATTACAAATATTGCTGAATATTTATTTCGTCTATATGAGTGGGGACACGAGTGACCATAAGCACGTGCAAGCTGCTCGGAAAAAGCTGACCCATACGACCGAGTGAATATGGCTACCATTGTTCAGTTGGTTGGGGTGATCGTGATATTGCTAAGAGGGAGCACATAAAATGCTTTGCAATGTAATTTTCTTGTGTGTGCGAAATTACGAGTAGTTGAAATGTTGGTGTACACTTTAATATTCTCCAAGCATTCGAAATGTGATTAGCTGCAATGTACTTATCATGCATAGAAGATGTTGTATTGTAGTTTGTATTTTACACGCTGATTTCTAATCATTGTGTTCCAACATAGTGCAAATTTCAAGTATCCTTCAGGTACGAATGTTTACAAAATCGTGCACCAATATTGCTTCATAGTCAAGGTCAGATCTTAATAACCAGTCAAGCACTAGAACATAACATTAGGAAAAATTGGTTGCTGCTGTAAATGATTAGTGTTGCTAGAAATGATTCGTGCTGGAAATCATTACTGCTGATGGAAAACAACAGCTCCCTGCTGGAAATGCTACATTACCCTGTGATATAATCAATGAATCTGTGTCACTCGTTCATAATTCAGCATAAACTACCCATTGTACATGGTAAAAGTCATTGCTTCTTCACAAAACTCAAAATTTGATACTTTATCAAATGTCTATGAAAATTTCCAAATAGGGAGAAGACATGTAAAATTAACATGTGTCCAAATTTCATGCAAGAAGTAAACCAACCAAATTTCCATTTCAATTAGCAGTGGACATGAACAAACAAATAAAATAAAACTGCATATAGAAAACTTAACCTGATCATTAGCCTTCATAACAACCGGCCTTTGTATAATACAAACATAAATCATTCGGTAGGTCCGTGCATCCTGTAAAATTCGTCGAATAATGGGTCACTGAGATCTATTGGAGTTGATTCCTCATTGTTTGACGGTGATGTCCTGCATAAACACCAAACACAAGCACATAAAAAATTTAACTATTCAAATTTTAGGTGTTATTATAAATAGTTTTAACATCTTACGGTGTGTTCAAATTTCTTGGGCATTGTCTTCTATCATGACCAATGTCTCCACACTCCCGACAGTGTTTCAATCCCTCGCTTCATTGGCTTTTCCTTTGCTCCCGTTACTTGTTTCCACCTTCCTTTGCACCTTACTCTCTTAGGGTCTTTCATATATTGTGTTTGAGAGCTAGACCCTCCAACTTCGTTATTACTTGGTCCATCCTTCAACAACTTCAACTTCACCCGCAAACTTTTTAGAGTCTCTGACACTAGCTCACATCCTTCTTCACACATTAATGCATCCTCAACCACATCTGAAGCAAGTCGGGACATTGTACTCCGCTTTATTAAAAGACCAGGATCTCCAGAGTCTTTAATTTCGTTGCCATTTGCATCTGACACCAATCCAGCTTTCGTAGTTTTCTTCCACCTTTTCAAAATATATTTATCGGGCATATATTCAATCTGGTCCCTTCTGAACAATGCTAGGATGTGCTTGCAAATAATCCCAACAAATTCAAATTTTTTGCAGCTACACGATGTGTGGTCAGAATCTTTGACATATACAACTTCTGCCACTCTTGTTTGCCAATTTTTCCTTTCGCTCACATTAAAGACAACTTTTGAAGCATCCTCTGTTTTGAGCTCTAGGAAACATGTTGTACTTTGTATTAGTTCTTTCTCAAACTTTTGAAACATTGCCCTTGTGTACAAGGTAGCCATTTGTTTGTTCATTGGCATTGGTAGAATACATTGAGCCACTTCAAATGCATCTACGTGATCAGCAGCTAACTCTTTTTGACGTTGATGGGAAAGTGCCCTCTCAAATCGTATTATGAAATCCATCAACGAATTTCTCCTTGATATGTATTGCTTGAAGAAAGCATGAGAACCTTCCGCTCTTTGGCTGCTTGACATTCCAGCGGCAAAAAAGTCTTGTGCGTAGGCTGGAACCCAAGATTCCCTTAAATCAAACATTGAACTTAGCCATTGATGGTCAGTCAAACCAGCCTTTGTAACCACAATATTCCACTTTGCATCAAACTCATCCTTATTGTCAGTATCCCATATGGCTTTCTGAAATTCACGCCAATACTCCTTATAAGCAGAATGTGGTAACTTAACATGGAACTTTGATGTGATGTGCCATATGCAAAGCCGATGAAATGTAGTCGGGAAGGCTATTGAAATCGCTCTGGTGATGGCCGCATCTTGATCTGTAATGATCGTTTTAGGTTCGCCACCTTGCATGGCTTTCTTAAACTCCTCAAACATCCAAATAAACGACTTAGTCGTTTCCTTGCTCAAAAATGTGCATGCTAAGACAATTGTCTGACCATGGTTATTAACTCCCAATATTGGTGCAAATGTCAAGTCGTATCGATTCGTGTTGAATGTGGTATCGAATACAACAACATCTCCATACAACCGGTATGCCCGTCTAGAAGTTGCATCTGCCCAAAAACATCGACTAAACCTGTCTTCGCCATCTCCCTCAATCTTGAAATAAAAAGCCTCATTTTTTTTCTGTTCAGCCATAAAATACTCGGTCACTAGTTCAACATCGTGGTTCCTCAACTTCCCATTCACACTACATTCAAGATTGTAAATATCCTTTTTGATAAAACCGATTTTATCCATTCCTCCGGATTGCACCTCGAAAATACTTACCTTCTGATGAATGGGGATATTAACCGAACCCAACTGTTTTGTAAGTAGTTTTGTAGAATCCGAAATACGACGGTGTGATCTCAATAAATGCACTCTTTCTGAGTCTCTCATCTTATGATTGTGTCCCTCTGCAAAAGAGAGATGGCATACTTCTTGCTCCCATTTGTCTTCACAACCACAATCTTAGCTTTGCAATTGCATCTACTTATTCCCCGCTGTCTTTTTCTCTCCCGAGTTTCATCTTTCCTGTATGCACCTTGTTTGCAACAAACAAATTCTTTCCTCAGAATCTCTTTCTTATATGTCCCCCAAAGCTGGAATGAAGTCGAATACCAAAGCCAGCCAAGAATGCATATCTGTTATAGAAATTATAAGCGAGGTCAAGCGAGTCGAACTTCATCCCAACCGCTGGTGTTTCCTCATTTCTTACTTCAGGAATGTAAACCATCCCATTAGCTGTTACACAGTCATCACTCTCTAGCCCCAGACATTTTACCCACATATATTTTTGAACTACTTCTAAATCACTGCATAGCAAATATTAATTCATTAATCAATCATTACCTGCATTACAACATATCAATGCATTCCACTTACAATAAACATCGCCCAAATTGACACAAAAAAGACGCATAGCCTAGCTTGTTTGTAAGAGCCATTATTACACAAAATTTAATAATAGTTACGTCATCTCTTGTGCAATAATCTGGAAAAAAATAACATTAGAACCAACATGTTCAACTAAGAACACAAATGTAATTCAAACCAGCAATTACAGAACTTCTCCCAATATCCTCTCCAAATGCTTACTCCTAATGCCATTAAGCCTAAGTTTAGGATCTTTTACCTACATTTTATAATTTCCCACCCCCACCAAAAACAATCAACTAAATATATTGAATATTCATAAGGAAATGACGCATTATTGACAGAAAACTGACGCATTATTGACGGCAAAATAACACATTATTGACCGCAGAAATGACGCATTATTGATGCCACAAATGACGAATTTCTCACCCTCACAAAAAACAAACCAAACCCAATAAAATCAATCCAGCAACAGTAAACTTACCTCTCAAACTCAAGCGGGAGCTCCGAAGTCAATCAGCTTAAGAGAATGTGGTGGACATTAGAGAAGACTCTTTGGTAGTGGAGACTCCATCTCTACCACAATCGAGGAACAAATGCTGCTGCGGCGTCTAGCTGACAGAACCAGATATGCTACTTTGCTTTCATTTGGAATCTCGTGTGCTGAACGAAAAAGAGAAGGGGTTTTCACTTCAGCCATAGAATCAAAACAGGGCAATAGCTAGATAAGAGCCATTAATCGTCATACAGAGGATGCCATAGATCGCAGGCCTCCCAAGGAGCTGATGACAATGGAGCGACTATAGGGTTTGGGAGCTTTGGATCTTTCTAATTCTGGGTTTGCGTTACATTCAAAAACAGAGGATTGTGTTCTTGAATTTTTCAGAGAGGGAAATATCTTCAACTGAAGTTGGGTTTCCAACGGGTCAGATTCAACCCGGTTCTACATGCACCCTCTTTTAAAAACTCACCGTTGGATGAAATCCAATGGCTCTAACATACCCCTCAAAAAAACCCCTTATAACTTTCCCCTCACTATAGAAGCTCCCGTTGTTATTTGCTCTTGGGCCTCTCAGTTAACCATAAGCACATATAGAAATTAAAAAAAGTCTGCCTGATTTGTATCTGGTTTCAAGAATCTATCCACGTTGTAAACCAAAGGAGAAAGAGACCCTAAAACTTATGTAACGCGATTTTATTCAATTTATTCCATTTTTTTGATAAAGTTTTTCTCAGGTGAAGAAAACAAAAATGTAACGCGTTACAAGAGTGGTATACAGTAGAAAAACATAAACGACGCAGCAAAATATTACAAGTACATGTAGGAGGAAGAGAAATAAACAACACATAGACACTACACTCTTGGGAGAATAGGCTCTTTCATTCAAATTCAGTTCCCAAATGACATTGGTAACATACCAATTTAAGGACTTATCATAATTAAAGACTCTGCATCATCCTACTAATACATAAAACTGACTCACTAATTAATACATGAGCTTATTAAAAAAGAGAATAAGAAAAGTCTCAATATAATAACATATTAAAACTTCTTGAATGCAATGATCAAGCATATTTGGTTTAGTTCTCCAACAGTTCAAAATGAGGCATTGCAGACAGATTATGATCATTTGTGAAGGCGATAGGAAGGAATAGCAATTAGACGTTTTGCCCTTGCAACCGTTATGCCAAACACCTCAGTCATGTCCAATTCTTCTGGCAACATGTTATTCGGAAGTTCCCAATCAAAACAATGGACAAGTTGTGCCAACATTAACTGGACCACAATAAGGGCCAACTGCATTCCTGGGCAACGTCTTCGGCCAGAGCCAAATGGGATAAGCTGAAAGTGATTTCCTCTAACATCAACATCGCTACCCTCAAATCTTTCTGGTATGAACTCCTCTGCATCGGTCCAAGCACTCGGTTCTCTCCCGATTGCCCACACATTTATGATAACGCGCGATTTTTTGGGTATGTGGTAACTCAACTTCCAACACGCCCACGCATTTTGACTATCTAAAAAACTGTAACTTTTGTCCAAAACAAAAGAACACGGTAACTCAACTTCCAACACGCCCATTTATTAACTTCTCTGCAAAATGTCGCTTCGTTCACCTTCATCAAAGCGTCTTCATCTTCAATCAGGCAGAAACTCCATAACCACCACCAAGCACCAAGAACAAATACCACACAGTGACCTCCGCCTACAAAACCAAGAGAAAAGTTCAGAGAACGATTTCAACACGAAAACGCTTCAAAAGTAAGACATTTACAACACCAAACTTACTGTAATGTTGATAAATTGATATAGAGTTCCAGTCTAGGGTAATAACAGTATTTTAGATTCGAATCAAGGACAAAATCTTGAAACTATATTGGATTTTCATTATTGAACTTATTGCATAGGACTATAAAATAGTCGATTTTCAACAACTCAAAAAAGAAAGAGATATTTAGTCATATACCCATTCTTAACACTGCTAGTTTACTGTCATATTGATTAATGATTGTAAAGTTCCAGTATAGGGTAATAACACTGCTTGTTTCCTCTGAAATCCTATTTTCGAATGCATGTCTACCACTGTAAAGTTCCAGTATATGGTAATAACACTGCTTGTTTCCTATGAAATCTTATTTTGAATGCATGTCTACCACTATAAAGTTACAGTACATGGTAATAACACTGCTTGTTCCTTATGAAATCCTATTTCTAATGCATGTCTACCATTGTAAAGTTCTAGTATAGGGTAATAACACTGCTAGATTCCTCTGCTTGTTTCCTATGAAATCCTATTTCTAATGCATGTCTACCATTATAAAGTTCTAGTATAGGGTAATAACACTGCTAGATTCCTCCGAAATCCTATTTCTAATAAATGTCTGCTCCTGTAAAGTTCCAGGTATAGGGTAATAATAACACTGCTAGTTTCCTATAAAATCCGGTTTCTAATGCATGTCTGCCACTATAAAGTTTCAGGATAGGGTAATAACACTGCTTGTTTCCTACGAAATCCTATTTCTAATTCATGTCTGTAAAGTTCCAATATAAGGTAATAACACTGCTACCAGCAAATTATAGTCAACACGAATATAGTCAAATTCAATTGAAAAAACATACCTCAATTAATATGATAACCGAATCAAATATCACAAATTTGTAACCACATCTCAAACCAAAACACAAGAGCAAATCCACGACCAAACCGAATATGAAATCAATCCAAATTATAAACAAAAAGAAACTAAAATCACAATTTAAAACTCAAATGAATATCTAAATACAAATTAGAACGAAATCAAAAAATCCAACAGCTTGCCTCTAAATCGACAATAACAAAAATAAACATATAAAATTAAGAAGAATTGGATCTACAATTGCACATACATAAACACCAAAATCTAGGGTGTATTGATTAATTTCCAAAACTCCAAAATCTATCCTAACCACATACATAAACAGCTAGAGCACGAAAAGTAAATGAAGTTTCATACCTTGATCGACGGAAAACAGTCGTCGGAAAACTCAAAATCCACAGACCTTTCCGAGCTCGTAATGGAGTCGTGAGTGGCTGATGTGGCTGGGCTTTAGCCCAGACTTGATCATCGGCTCTGGCCGGTCCTTTTCTGACCGGTCTCATGGCTGGCTGTGGCCAGGAGCACCAAGATCGCTGGAGAGAGACGAGAGCGAACGGAGAGAGACGAGAGAGAGAGCGCCCAAAATTTTTCAAAAAAACTAATTTAATACTAAATGGGTAATAAAGGTATTTCATTTATCTAATTAAATTTAAAAAGGTAACAGCTGTCAGTTTTGGGTATTTTTTGGGTGTGTTTATGTATATTGAAAGGTATATGGTATATTTATAGTTTTATGTCTAGGAATGAGTATTTCACTAAATTTCTATTAGTTTACCAAACGGGCTGGGCTTCCCAAATTTTTTAAAAAATCACTTATCACCCCAAATAAGCAATGTCAAACCGGCACTTACACTCCCTTTTGTTTTTTTAATATTTTTTAATCAATTTTGTTCTTTTTTATTCTTTCTCTTTCCTATTCTACCCTTACCCTATATTATTTCTTTCTACTTCACTTTTATATTATTTCTTTTATTTTATACTTTTTTTAGGACCTTTCCTATTGAGAGGGGTGATAGTATTCTAAACTCACACACACTATACAGATGCTAGGACTTGAACCTCAAACCTTTCCTAGGGGAGGCAATTGCTCCACACACTAGTGGGTCTTTCACATTTCTTTATACTTAATTTTCCTACTTGTACTCCCTTTTTCAATATTTTTTTCCTTTCTTTGAGTAATAAATAATTAACACTATATATAGCCCGATCAAGACCTGATTTATATTTCTCCAGACAATGGAGAAAGTGATGAAGATGAGAAAATTCAGGTCAAGAGATGCCTAGGTAGCTACATGTGGTAACATGAGATGAGATCATAAATGTTTATATATATTAGGCACCAACATTAGCTTGCAGGAACCATTTAATAAAGTATATAGCCTAGGTGTCTATTCGACCATGTCCTTTTGTTATATTTTCAAATGGTGTGGTTCCTACCAGCCTTCCTCCCTTTTTTCTTTTTTTCTGGGTTTGACTAAGAATACTTTTCCCCACACCCAAAATCAGAGTTTGAATCTCTCCTCCTTATTTAGAATAGCTTTTATAAGGAAAGAAAAAACTATCTATCCTTAATAATCAAACTCCTTCTCAGCCTCCTTAATTAAATTCATACTCTCCCAATTAGGGATTACATATACCATTAGTCCTTTGATTCGCTAGAATGAGAATAATCAACAACAAATAGGCTATAAGCCTTTATTAGAGCATCTCAAATTACCACGTGGACATGAAATAACAAAAAATAAAGGTTAAAGTTACTCCAACCGAATAGTCAAATTATACGTGGATTTGAAGGCTAGCTGGAAGAGATATGTCAAAAATAACATATCCAAAAGCTTGATGTCAAATATTACTTTAATTATTTTTTAATCTTGGACCCCTCTATCATTTACTCTATTTTAAAACTTTAGGCATCATATGAACCTCATTTCTTTTTAAAATATAATAAAATAATATGATATTTGGCATTTTAAGTGTAGTTCATTTTACTAAGTGTCAAATTGCCACATAACCATTCAAATTTAACATTTTGTATTTGACATCTCCCTTGGAAATTGATTCCTATGATAACCAAGTTGATTAAAAGAGAGAGAGAGAGAGAGAGAGAGAGAGAGAGAGAGAGAGAGAGAGGAGAGAGAGAGAGAGAGAGAGAGAAATTTATCCTTCAACATAGTCAACATGTAAAATATGTTTACACTAAGCTTGTAAAGTAGAAAAGTAAAGCAAAAATACGAAATCGCCCAAATTTACAAAAAAAGAAAACAGAACTTTGTGATCCTCGGGTATATGATGAAAGATGTACTTTGGGTTCCTTACAACTAGGTCCTGAAGAACATGTCTCACGGTTCTGCATAAGATTTATTATTTAAGTAGATGTAGCAGCGTGACTGGCCTTCTGGTATAAATGGTTGGATGCTGTTCTAATTCTATCAACAAAGTCTTTATTTCCAATTAGTTATTTAGTTGATTTTTTCTTGTTCAAGTTGGTTGGTTTGTGTTTAAAACAATTGAAAGTACTGGTTCAAAATTGACTAGTTTCTTTTCTAGTTTATTTATACTTCTCCTTTTATAATAGGTTCTAAGTTCGAATTGTCACTCCCAGTTACTAAAAGGAAACTACTCATTCAAAACCCAGAATCAAATTATCAACACCAAAACCCAGAATTTGAAGAATGAAAAGAAAAGAAATATCAACTATATAACCCAGAATTTGGCAAGCTCCTCAGCTATACAAAGTGTTGAAGCAACCATATTCAGACTTGCATGCATTGAGCAAAACAATCACAAGCGAGAGCGATAGGAGTTATGGGGGAAGTAAGAAACTATAATGGGAGCTTTCGATGAAGACGACGATGATTTTGATTTGCTTTTCTTGGATTCCTTTGAAGAAGGAGCTTTTGCACCACCGTTAGGCCCTCCTGCATCATCTGAGACCTGTGAGTTTGACAATGGCATGAAGCAATTGAGAATGGGTGAGAAGATAGCCATTTGTTTGTAAGTAAAAAGGTTGTGGAAAATTATTTTGTGTGGTTAATTTGTTTAGACTTGAGCGGAGCAAAGCAGAAATGGATATGTGAGTTGCTATGTTGTCCAATATATTTATAATGAGAAAGAAATGACACTCTGTCCATTAACTTGGAGGCCAAGCAACATTTGAAGACATCATCTGATATATCGATGGTTCTGTGCACTTTCATATAATAGACGTGGCCTCTTTGACCAGATATCATAATTAACAAAGGCATGTTGAAAAATCTCAAAGTTAACAATAAAGCAAGAAATTGTGTTTAGCTTATTTTATTTGTTAACCTTGACTAAATCAATAGACATATTTTTGTGTTTCTTAATTCTAAAAATAATTAATTCGAGAAGCAGTTAAAAAAAAAGGTCTAGATCAGGACCTGCTAATATTTAAAGAAAACTCTATGAATTTCCAAGAAGGCTCTCTCAGCCGACGTTTCAGGTTTGTGGGCCTTTTCTTTTTCTCTTTTTTCCTGTCAAAGTAAGAAATGAGAGGGAATTTTATCACACACACTGTCAAGTGTACAAATTAAAATCATTTTCTTTTAAACGGATATTTTAACAATCAAATGCGTCTGCTTTCATGTCTAAAATATATGTTTATAGAAAATAATTTTGAGAGGGAGTTTTATCACACACCGCCAAGTCTGCAAATCAAAATCATTTTTTATTAGACTAGACTCCGTTTGTGTGTAGAATCTTAATTAATATTAGTTGAACGAGACAGATATTTTAACAATCAAATGTGGCGCTTTCAGGTCCATTAATTCAACTACGATTTTTAAGTGCCACATGGTTTCACCATGTGTTTCTCTGCACAACGGAGAAAGTGATGAGGATGAGAAATTTGAGGTCAAGAGAGAGGCCTAGTTAGCTACATGTGATGAGATCATAAAATGTAAATATATATTTAGGCAGCAATATTCAATATTAGCTTGCAGGCCAAGAAAAGCAGAGGGATCGGTTAATAAAGTATAGGGGCGAATTTAAACACTAATTAATTGACAATACTAAAAACTCTTCTAAACATATGCCAATAATAATAAAAAAGACACCTTTTTTAAATTTTGAAAAAAAGTTTAGGGATAAGAGAGGCTATCCCATCTCAGGATCGGGGCATACCAAAGCCTTTTTGAGGACTTGGAGTCTTAGCCCCTTCTTTTGTTTTTATAAATTATCCACCAAGAGAAATTTTCGGTAGCTGAACTCGAACCTAAACCTTGATAGCGAAGAGAACAATCCTTTCCAACTCAACCAACCCTTGTCGGCTAGAGAGGCGATTTCTTTTGTTGCTTAGCGAAGTAGAAATGGACGGCCAATGACAAAATGTTAAAGATAATTGAATAGTGTGATAAATGTGCGTGACTTTGTTGATTGACCTGCACAGCAAGATGTATGAATTCAGGTTCTGTCGACTTTGACAAGTACTTGACACTTGAGAACGACAGATTATATAGGAAGGGAGACTGAAGTTGATGACCTTTATAAAGGTGTGAATTCCAACAAGGGTCTCTCAGGTGACATGATGATATTCTGGGTTCAAAAGGTAATCAATGAGAGATGAGCTCGCATGCAGACCAAGGAAGGAGAAAGACACTTATTTAACTGTTAACATCATGCATAAGATGCCTGCATGATACTGAACTGATGTGAGACCATTAGATTAGAGATGTGATTAAAGTTTAAATAGGCTTCATTTGACAATTAAACTTAGGGCTCGTTTGAGAGTGATTTTAGATAGACCAATAATTTATTTAAGTTGTTTTAAGTAATTTTATGGAAAAGCACATCTTCATAATTGTTTAAAATCACTTTTAAAGTAATTATACGGAGAATCAAGTAATAGGTGCTTCTTCCTATAAGTGATTCTACTCAATGAAAGTCCCCAAAGCAACTGCTGCAAGCAAGGTTCTAATTTTTTTTCAAAGCGCCTCACCATGCTTATTCAATTTGCTTTTAATGACCAACCTCAAAAGTCCGTCGTTTTGAGCCTGACTTTATTTATAAAAAAAAATTAAAAGGAACAGCACCCCCCTCTTTATCCGACTCCACATCCACCCAACCCCTTAATTTCCAAATTAGTTCACACTCCCACTCCCTCTCAAACTTGAACGATTATTATTCCTTCTGATTAGGCGATTATAGGAGAGAAAGGAATTTTTTTTTTCCCCGAAATATTATGATCAATTTTTCTGTCTAGTGAATTCTTTTTTATTGTTTTAATATTTTTTTCATGTAGATTATAATTAAGGAAAACTTTTTCTTTTTCTTTTTCTTTTTTCTTCTGTAAAATCTTTTTCACTTTAATTAATTTTGAAAATAACCCTATAAAAAAATTTAATTTTTCTTTCTAGAATTTATAAAAGTAGCATGTTTTGGAATTATTATTTTTTCTTTGAGAGAAGCAAAGATAGAGTCAATATGCACGATGTAATCTCATATTGGAATTCCGACCCAAAAAAATCTCATACTAGAATTAATTCTATTGTTTATACGATTTTCTAATAGTTCTCATATTAGACTCATATTATTTCTAATATAAGTTCTTGTCGAAAAAAATTTAATAACTTTTACACGTTGACCCATAGGGATTAAAATCTTGGATCCGCTACTGCATCCATCCATCCATGTTCGTGTTCTTTTCCTCAAAATTAACTCTAGAAAAGAAACTTGCTGACAAATTATTGATGTGTTAAATTAAAATTTTATAAAATTCTAATTAAACAATCCGTAAGGATCATTATTCAACTTCACATTTTCTTATTATCATTCTTGAACAAAGAGAAAAGTGAAAAATCACGCTAAGAATTTGAGATATATTCTAACACAAACATCAAACCAGAATCTAAACAATACAAAATGAAGATGTTAAAATCATCCAACTCCGCCCAATTCCAGCTTCAAATTGCAACTCAGAGAGTAGTACGTTTCAGAGAAAGCGAGAGCACGTAGCCTTCTTTGATCGATCTCGGGTTCATTAATTAGTGACGCAATTAATTACAACCGAGAGAGATATGAATTTTGGGGAAAGTAAGAAACCACTATGGGAGCTCCCGATGATGATGATGAGGATGATTTTGATTTGCCTTTTTTGGAGTCCTTTGAAGAAGGCTCTTTGCTGCAGCTGCCTCCCGCATCATCAGAGACCTGCTGTGACGATGAGCAAGGAAAGAAGCAATTGAGAAAACCTGAGAAAATGGCCATTCTTTTTTATTAAAAGGGTGAATGAAAAGCAAAGAGAGACGAGAGGCTTGTGCTGGTTTCTTTAGCTGAGGCTACTTTCTTACAACAAAGTAGAAATGGATGGCTAGCCAACAAAGATAAGAGTTTGCTATAAGATTAAGGGGAATGCTAGCATGGTCGTTGAGTATTTATAGTGGGATGGGATGGATAGAATTGTGACGTTTCTTGATTAACTTGCAGGGCAAGAAGGATTTGAAGGTTCTGTAGACACTAGGATGCTTTAACCAGACAAAACAATCTATGACGACAAATTATGTTGGAAAATGTGATTCAAAGTCATAAAATTAACAACTATGACGAGATAGAATGAAAAACTACCCTTCTGCCAACTATTAAACATGGCTCAAAGTCAGAGATGAGTCAGTACCCCTCAAAATTAACTCCACCGAATTTCACTAAATTTAGTCGACGCGCATGCTTATACTATTTATTTATTTTTTATTTTTTTAAAACCTAAAACTTTAACTTGGGATTATTTTCAACAATATTAAGACTATATACGATTTTTTTTTTTTAAAACTATAGTATATTATTGACGAACAAATCAAAGTACAAAGCAATTATATGCCGAACATTAGTAAATCTTCTCCAATGACCAAACACAGCAACATGTTGAATTGATCTAAAGAGAATCACGCACAACCCAAACAACCCGATTCAACAACCAGAAGCACATGTACTCAAACCTACAATAGAAATCCACAGCATCAACGGCAGAAACGACAAATCCATATCGAAAGCCAAAAGCTAAAAAGAAATAAAAATCCTAAATAGAAAACAAATCACAGCAAACTCCTAAAGAGTTTATGAAAATTGTTTGAGAAGGAGTATGAAAAATTTGAAAGGGAATGTGAAAATTATTTTATTGTGTTGACCTTAGTTTAGGCATTAGTACCTAATGTTCCATTTTTTTTTCAAAAAAAACCTAAAAACTAAAAAGCATTTTAGGCATCGTTGGGTATAGTAAACGATGCTAAAGTGACGTCAAAGGCAACGTCATAGAAAGCCAAATATTTGTGGTCCCTTTATAAAACCTAATCTTGTTATTTATAAAATCGATGCCTAATAGACTAACATTATCAGTTTTTAGTATTGTCCGATGCGTGTATGTGGTGTTGTTTAAAGTAAAATTTAATATAGTGGATAGTCTTATTATTCATGTAACCTTCTCTAATGCTGAAAAGGAAAAAAAAAACTGGATGTTTACTTCTCAATTATTGTTTCTGTGAACTTCCAGGAAGCCATATCGAACTTCTGTGACTCGGTCAAAAGAAAATTTTATATATATATATATATATATATATATATGTGGAGGCCACGCAATGAAGTAAAGTGTAGAATCTTATTTGCAATATTCCAATATGTTTGTTGTTGTGGGAGATAAGAAGCTTGGAGAGCAAGGAAGAATGCACTTCCAAGTTGACGACACTGATATTTTAAAGAATCAAATGTCATGATTTCATTCAACTATGATTTTTAAATGCCACGTGGTTGACCTTTGCTCCATTAGCGGGTGGCCTCTCGACAACGGAGAAAGTGATGAAGTTAAGAAAATTGAGGTCAATGGTCAAGAGATGAGGTTATAAAATGTCAATATATTATTTAGGCAACAATAGCGTGCAGAGCAAGAAGAGGGACTAGTTACTAAAGCATATACATGTGTCTATTCGACCATGGTGTTCTTTTGTATATTTTCAAATGGTGTGGTTCCTATCATGGTTTCTTCTTTTTTTTTTTTTTTTTGTCGTTTTGGTTTGGCCACAACACATTGTTGGTAAGAATAGTTTTCCCATGCCCAAAACCATAGTTCGAATTTTACCATTGCATTTGGCATACCTTAATAAATAAATAAAATTAGATATCCTCTCCGTATCGAAAATTTCAAGGAATAATCACCCATATAAATAAGCAGCTCACGACGGATTTATTTTTATAAGGACGAAGAAATACACAGTTCAAAGGTAATTAATGAGAGATGAGCTTGTGGACCAACGAAGAAATTAATAATCCACTTAATTAACAACATGCATGAGTGACATGAACTATTCAACTTTACACCATGTTCTTAATATTATACTTCTCCAAAGAGGAACTGAAAAATCACGCTAATAATTTGAAATATATTACATCAAATCAAACCCAGAATCTAATAAACAATACAAAACAATGAACAGAACCACTCAAGAACAGTAGACAGATTCAAATGAATATTCCAGCTGCAAATCATCATCCCACTTCTATTTCCTTCCATGCACGTGTTATATATTTTGTGAATTAATCATCATTCCTTTCTTAGCTTCAGTGAGCCACAGGCTTCTTAGTGGCTTCTTGACACAAAGTGAGAGTAGCCTTCTTTCAATCGGTTTCGTTAAATTAATTAACTAAAATTTCTTGCTTGAAGTGATACAATTAATTGCAATTTACAAGAGAGAAAGAGATGAATTGTGGGGGAAGTAAGAAACCACGCTATGGGAGCTCCTGATGACGATGACGATGACGATGATGATTTTGATTTGCCTTTTTTGGAGTCCTTTGAAGAAGGCTCTTTGTTGGAGCTGCCTCCTACTACATAATCAGAGACCTGCTGTGACGATGAGCAAGGAAAGAAGCAATTGAGAAAACCTGAGAAAATGGCCATTCTAACAGCAAAGTAGAAATGGATGGATGGGGCTGCAAAATGGTAGCAACAAAAATCAGAGAGGGAAATAGGATAAGATATATGTATGTATGTGATTAATTAGAATGGTCGTTGAAAATTTATAGTGGGATAGAAATGTGACGTTTCTTTGATTATCTTGCTGGGAAAGCAAGATTTTGAAGGTTCTGTCCGCTTGTTACTACTTGCTAGGCTGCTAATCTATGACCATCGGCAAAGTTTCAAATGAAAGCTACTCTTATGCCAGCTAGAAACAGGATCCAAAGTCTCACATGACTTAGTACATCTTATCAATTGTGGTTAGAAACATGTGATATGACTTTCCATTAAGGTCCAAATTCTGCCCACGTTATCGATTTAATGGTGGTTTTTTCCTTCCTTTTTTTTTGGGGTCAGGTTCTTCCTTCCTTTGAGGAAATATCGACAAAATGTTGATATCGGTAAAAATTAAATAAAAACGACGGAAATTGTTAGAAAAATATGGAAATTTTCAATAAAACTTTAGAAGATGTTCATTTAGTCAATTATCTGTTGTTTTGACACACAAAAATTGAAGAAAATACATTGTATAATGGGTTTAAGTGATTTAAGTTGAGTATAGTGCCATGGTAAAATCAAATACCAATTAATGTGAGCCCATAAATAGAACTTGCGCCTGCAAAAGCATGAGCTTACCTAAACATGTTCTATTTGGTAAAGGGGATCATTTTTTTTTTCCCTAGTACAAGCGATACTCTAAACTATAGAGGATGAAGATTTCTCACACACACACACACAACTATGACGCCGACGCAGCACAAGCAAATAGGTTATAAGCGTAACCTAAGAAAGAACATAAACCTGGAATTCACCATAAAGTTAGAGAGAAAATTCTCATTGTTTGTATTATTTGATAAAAGATGAGTTGAGACCAACCATACACGAAGGCTGTCTAAATACATCAATCTCACCCATTGGACTACCCTGGTGAGTTATTGAAAGGTAAACAGAAAATAAACGAAAAGTCGAAAATTAACTACACCTTTTAAATGCTCTTTTGGAAGCCCAAACGACCAGAAGCCCAAAATCCACCTTATGCCACAACGAAGCGGTGAGCTGGATTCGTTGCGTCGTTCCTTTTTCAGAAAGGTATCATGCGTCCCAATTGGAGCTTGGACGCCAAATCTGTAAATTCCTACTGTGTCCTTTTTCCATTCATCGCTCCAAGTCTTCTTCAATCCATTCAGCCATTTGTTCTACATCAGATGCCGTGGGGATTCGAACCTGAGACCTCTGCAAATCAAGGTCTTTTGCAAATCAAGGTCTTTTTCACTAGGCTAGACCCGTTGGCATAAAGGGAATCATTTATTATAAAAAAAAACTGGAATCTGCATATTTTGGCAACCTCTTCAAAAACAAGAGGATAAATTTGGCTGGGTTAGATGGCATCCAGATATGGCTATGTTAAAGGTTAAGATCAAGATTATTAAACTCAGTATGTGAGCATATAAAGGCAGAGATGTGGTAAAACAGTTGCCATGTAAAAGTGAAGGGGGCAAATAGTCACGCTAATGTGAGATCACTTGACATTTTCTCTCAGCCTGAACAAGGAGCCTCAAAACCCTTTCTGAACCTTTCAAAAATTCATCATTTTATTCAAGCAGCAAATTCTGAAAAGCAATCCAAAGGGTATCCTGCTACAAGTAGTTGGTCCTGCTAAGAAGGCCAAAATAAAGTACTTGACGGCTCAGAAATGTTCCTTTTGTATAGTCCTGCGTGCTTCAAGTAGTCGCTCCTGCAAATGAAAAATGCATACTAGGGAGAATCAGCAACAACACATATACTTACACGCGCACACAAACATATCCACAAACTTGAAAACATCTGATCTTGAAGCTCAGTTACACACTTTATAACAAAAGATAGGTGGTATTCCCGTTTAAGCCAGCAACATAAACCCATTCTTTTTTTTGGTCGAACATAAATCCATTCTCATCTTTCATTTTTGGTACTCCCATTTTAATTAAAAACCACAGAAATTTAAGAAAAATTGTGACTAAGCTATTGAGTTTCCATGGCGTTTAAGCTATAAATATATCTCATTCCCATTCTTGTCTCCATCTTCAGGCAACTTTTGTCTAATTGTACAGTGGCAGCTCTTTTTTGGGTGATTTGGTTGGAGAGAAATAGAAAACTTTGTTAGAATTATAGTGCCAATGAAGAAAGCTTCTGGGAAACAGTCAGGTTCCAGAGAGTTTATTGATTGACATGGCATGTCTGGAGAATGAATATAGACAATTGAATTTGTTTGTAGAGTAGTGAAAATTAGTCCAGATAAGATGCGAACCATACCGCGAAGGTTTTACGATTACGACCACAATTTGAACAAGTAGCATGCATCCTAAATGGGCCAGTTTGCATGAAAGTCTGGATATGCAGAAAATCAGAGTTAACAAGAGCAGATGATGTGATATTCTTAGTGATCAAATAACTGATAAGGTTTCTGTTCCGAGAAAAACTGACCATGCCAGACCCTTTACAGTGCTTACATGATTCAGGTCTGGTGCCAGGAGGAACACCACTTCCACCTGCAAAGATCCAAAAGCACAAGAAATTAGAAAAGAGAGTTTCCTTCCAATACTAATGAGCCAAAAACAACTAAATACTAGACAAATTTCAGAAGTAGCAAAGACATTTAGAAGTGAGTAGAATCAGTATACCCTTCACAGGCCCCTGCAGCTGGAAATGTCACAGTTTTAGCACATCCCTCGACAACTTCCATAAAGGATGGTTCCAAGGAAACCTGTGTATTAATGAAGATGGATAAAACCTTTGATATCTTGACCACCAAATTCTGACGGAAAATGATGATCTAATTTCCATTGGAAACAACGCCCACCAATAACATGCACATACCACCCAAAGTGAATATAACATCCACAAAAAGAAAAAAATGCAAGAGACAATAATTAGGAAACATAGATGGTACTTGACCTTGCTGTAGAACCTTACTTTAAGAATAAAGTCATTACATCATTATCAAAGATATCTTTAAACAGATTCCTGAAATCATTGGGAGAGCCATTGCCTTGATCTTCAAATGCAGAATGGCCAACCTGCAAAAGTGTGCTTGATGACATAAGTGCAGACATAAATAAACAGAAGTGAATTAGACAAGGAATACGTAAAAGTATAGTACAACAAGAGTCCTTCAGTTGAGATGATCATGAAGCTAAAAGGTTTACTTGCCATCAAATGGATTTCTAAAGACTTAAAACATTATCGTTTATAAAATGCCTCTGACCTTCACAATGAACAATATCCACCAATTCATCTTAATTTCTTCTCAGTGTGGAACATGTCGAACTATAACCCATTTTCGGTTTTCTAGGTTATAAGAGAATTTCTATGTTTACTGAGAAGAACTTTTCATTTGGAGGGGGGTGAGAAGGAAAAACTTTGTGGAATTGCTGTGTGATTGCTAATGTTTGGTAGTATAGATGAACGAAACATAAAGGGGAATGGGAATGGGAAGGGATTTAGTGTAGTGGGCTTCACTGTCATTGGAATTTAGGAATGTATGTTTCTTCTTATTCTATGCCCACAGGTGGAGGTCTTCTAAGATTGCTAGTGTTAGTTGAGCTGTTTTGTATTCTAACTGTGACTTTTTGGATTTGGTTTTGGAGGCTATGGGACTGAAGACC
Source organism: Prunus fruticosa (assembly GCA_018703695.1). Lineage (NCBI taxonomy): Eukaryota > Viridiplantae > Streptophyta > Magnoliopsida > Rosales > Rosaceae > Prunus > Prunus fruticosa. The sequence continues at coordinate 2,795,145 of CM031918.1, forward strand.
ACATAAAACTCTGCATCAATATCAACTCATGAGGAATGCATACCATGTATATAGCATTTCAGGACTTGGTTCCAACTGAAGAATTGAACTAGCCACATTACATTATTGATTAGAAGGCATGTTATACCAGGATGGGTATTCCTCTTTTCTTCGTTCAGCCATCTATCATATGTTCTTTTTTATGTACAGTTCCTTCAATAGCCTCCGAGCATCAGCCTTCTTTCCTGGTCTAGCAAAGGTAGAACTGATGCATCGAAGGGTACTTTCACATGGAACATACCCTTTCTCATTCATATCAGTTAATAATCTTTTTGCCTCATCCCGATACGACCTTTTCAAATTCCTCTCCAGCTCTGGATGCTCTGATAGCTTACACCAGCCACAGATTAGTATGTTGTAAGTTGAAGAGTTAGGAGAGGTCCCTCTGGTCTGCATCTCATTCATAAGCTCCCTAGCTTGGTTCATCTTTCCCACTTTAGCAAAATCACTAATAAGAACATTATAGGTGCTAGTTCTGGGAACAAAACCTGTCCTTACCATTTCACAATAAAGTCTTATAGCTTCCTTTTTATTTCCAATCTTACCATGGCCAGAAACAAAAATATCATATGTAGAAGCATTAGGAACAATGCCTCTATTCTTCATTTCACCAAATAACTCTTCTGCCTTTGTCATCAGACCAGCACCTGAAAGTCCCCCTAAGAGAAAATTGTACGTTTCAATACTTGGAGAAACTCCCACAGCCAACATTTGCGAGTATGTAGCAAAAGCCCTTTTCAGATGGCTGCTTATGCAATATCCACATATAAGGCCATTGTAAGTATCAGTATCTGCTAGAAATCCTCCTCCAGTCATCTCTTTCAGTACTGAAGTAGCTTTCCTGGTCATTCCTAGCCTGCATAAGATAGTGATGAGATTGTTATAAACATCACGAGTGAGGTTAAGCCCCATACTTACAAGCTTATGATGCATCTGCAAAATTGTATCAGCTCTCCCACTCTTTGAAGCAGCATTAAGCAAAATTCTATGAGTAAATGAGGTAAGGAGAAAACCAACAGCCAGCATTCCATCTAAGACATCTAGTGCTTTTTCAATCTCATTTTTATCACAAAGTCCTCTTAACAGAATGTCACAAGTTATTGAGTTCGAAATTAACCCTTGACACTTCATCTCATGCCAGAGTTTAAAAGCATTTTCAGTGTCACCCTCTCTGCAGAATGCATTAATCATGGTATTGTATGTGGCACAGTCAGGAGCCAAACCCAACTCTTTCATTCCAATACAGACAGATTTTGCTTCATATTTCCCAAGCTTCAACAGACCATTCATTAAGACATTGTATGCAACAACATCAAACCCTATATTTTTCTCCATCATCTCTTGGGCCAAGTTAAGAGCATTTGACTCCTTTCGCGCTTTAAAGTACCCATCCATTAGAGATGTGTAGTTAACACGATCAAGAGACAAACCCCCAGAAGTCATATCCATAATTAATCCTTCAGCCTCTTCCATCCTTCTGCACTTTTTCTTGTTGTTCACAAAAGTATCAAGTATGAAATTGTTTTCCTCCAATCCTCCCATTTTCATTTCCTTGTAAAGATCAAGAGCAAATTCTTGTTTACCTGCCTTAAAGCACCCATCAATTAGTGCTGCATACACAAAAGCATTTGGCAGGATATTTTTTTGCACCATCGTCCTCAATAAATTCATAGCCTCACCAACCTTTCCTTTCTTCATGAAGCCATTTATGATTGCAGAATAAGTAACAATATTCGGGAGAACATGTTTCTCCTCCATTTCTTTAAGTACTGATTCTGCACTATTCATGTCCCCTACGTTGCAAAGCCCACTTATCAATGCAGAGTAGGTGATAGAATTTGGAACTAGGCTAAGCTTTGAAATTGTTCGAAAAAAAGTCTTTGCCTCATCAGCTTTCCCAACCTTAAAGAGTCCAACCACTAAAGCAGTACAGATTACTATATCAAAAACAAGGCCACGAACAACCATTTGGCTTTGAAGGGTAAGAGCTTCCATGGAAGAGCCTGCCTTAAACAAGGAATCGACGAGGGTAGTATAGGAGACATGATTAGGATCCACACCCATTTTCTCCATCTCCCTTAAAAGCACTTTGGCTTCTGATAACCTCCCATGCTTGCAAAGACCATTTATAATGGAGCTATAAATTACTACATCAGGATAAATGCCATTCATAACCATTTCCTCATACAAAGACAGGGCCTCTTCAAGTCCTTGCTGCTTACAGTAAGAACTAATGAGTGTGGTGTGTGTTATAAGGTTTGGTTTCAAAGGGTTACCGTCAGTCTGATTCTGGTCATCGTCTCTTTCATCATGAGGGCTGTCTTCATATCTCTGAGATCTCAACATCTCATCTATAAGACTCTTGGCCCTTACAAAATCACCCGTGCTGCAAGACACATGAATGAGAGTATTATAAGTAACAATATCCGGAAACAGACTCTCACTCCCCATTCTCTCCATCAACTCAAGTGCACGACTAATTTGTCCAGCTTTGCAATGTCCAGCAATCAAGGTGTTGAAACCTACAACATCCTTAGGAATTCCACCATCAACCAAATTATCCATAACCCATTCTGCATAATCTACCGACCCAATTTGACAAAACCCATTAACCAGTGTATTGCAAGTACAAGAATCGATTGAAATAGCCCTCCTCACCATTTGAGACAAAAACCCAAAAGCCTGATAAGCCAATCCTTGTTTAGAGAAACCCCATATGACAGTATTATAGGAAACAGTATCAATTTGACCATTTCTCAAGAAATCTAGGGCCGAACTCAAGTTTCCCACTTTGCAGAATGAATGAATCAAAATGTTGCGGGTGAAAACATTGGGCAAAACCCCACAAGTGAGCATCTCAGAGTAAAGAAGAGGTACCTGAGAAACAAAACCCGAGGCATTGAATTGGTAAAGAAGCCGATTCCAAAGCGGCAAAACAGGAACAAGGCCGTGATTTCGCATAGAAAAGAAGGCATCAGAAGCGCTGAGAAATCTGCCACATGCCAAGTAAAGGTGTATGAGGGTGCAGAAGAATGACGAGTAGAGGTGGGCCTTGGATGGTGGGATGGCATAAGTGTAGCTTTGGAGATGAGAAGGAGCAAAGATAGGTGGGTTTTGATTGGTCGGGCGGAGTTTGGTTGATGAGAAACTCAAAGATAGAGAGAGGAAAGGGGTGCTCTTCGCTTGCTTCTTCAAAAGCAGCATCTGTGATACTGCTAGTTCCTCGCTTACTCTTCTCTTCTGTTAATCTGAATAATTGAACTTGTAATTCAGAAATGCCAAACAAACATTTTTGTTTTGCTGTGAAGTAGACAGAGTACACTACCACTGACCAAAGCATAAACATTGCTACTGTATGAATAAGTCCTATTTCTTCTTTTTCCGTGAAATAATTTAAAAACAAAAATAATAACACTACATATATTTATGTTCGAATGTCCCTCTCTTTGTCTTTTCTCATTTTTATTTTTATACAAGTAATATTAGGGAAAGTAAAGTTGAATCATGACTTTTTTTATATAAATATAAGCGATATTGAAGAAGGAGGAGTCGAACCTAGATATATAGATAAATATATTTAACCACCTGAAAAATGGTTTACATTCAAAAAAGGGTAGGTTATAATTATTTTTAAGAAAAAGAAAAGAATATGTTTTTTTTTTCCTTATATAAGCCGTATTAAGGAATTAGATTTTGTCATAAGGTTAGGTGAGTGTTTTTGTGAATAGTTTTTATTGGGTGATGTATTTGTCCAACAAAACAGGGTAGGGGAGCTAGAAAGCAGAGTTGACCTCTGACTCCACCTTAAGCTATGTTCTCCTATAAATACGTCGTTAGCTTAGCATCTTCCTCGTACAGAAGAGAACAGAGCAGCAAAATTATCTTCGTTCCTTAACTTTCCCTTGGAAAAGCTGAAACTGAAAAATGCCTCTCAAGCTGCTGGACGCCACCATCTCCACCTTTGACAGTGTGTTCGAGAAATTCAGAGCGGAAGCCCCAAAGAACAAAGCCAATCTCATCGTCTTCTTGGCTGACAAAGACCCTTCTACCTCTCTCAGCTGGTGCCCTGGTAATTATTTAATTTACTTCATAAATGAATTTTCTTTTCAGTTTTGTGTGTTTATTTTATGCGATAAAATTACAAGTGCCCGTGATAGAGTTCTTGTGAAATTTTCGATACTATTGTCATTTCTTTTCACATCAGAAAATCAAAGTCTAGAAATTTTATCAACAGGCTGAGAAAATTGATCTGGACTCTCAGAGGTTCACATTCAAAATCCCATAATTTTAAATCACTAAGAAATCACCCTGTTGGATGTGTAAATAGTTCCCCCAGCTTCACCTTTTTAAAGAATTTAGTGATCATTGACTTCTTCCAGTTCATTGTCAGATTGACACTGAGAGACTAAGAGTAGGATGCATTGCAGCATAGGGCCTGCTCTGCTCACTTTGTATACAATTATGAATTCCAAATTCTACATAAACCTTCTCATGAATTTACGATACCTTTCTTTGATTCAAAATCTTAAATTCTTGCTAGGAAGAGTTTTGGTTGAAATTTGCCCTTTAGACATCTTCTTTCTCACTATGGACCCCAAGTGTATTTTAAAAAAACAAGGATTTTTCTATCATCCTGTGAGGGCATTTCCATCGATTTAGGAGGAGTTTGTGTTCTAAGGGGGGCTCTGGATGAAAATAGATGTTCCGTACATGTTAGATATAGAAGAAGAAAAGAAAAGGCAAGTTGCTTTCTTGACTGCCAGTTTAAGAATAGCTTCAATGTGAAAATGGATTCTTGGAACAAGTTAGCAAAGTCTTCGTCTAAAATCTTGTGTGATGATTGCTCCTAGAGGAAAGTAGTTTCTTGCAAACATGTCCTGATCATCCATGGTTAGAAGGAAGGAAGGCTGTCAAAATGTCAGACCTGTATCAGATCTCTTCAAATTTCCTGGTGGTAGTTTGCATATCTTTGAATCAGCACAGATTGACAAAAATGGATCATGATCCCAATCCTGTTGAAACTTGTGGTGGTGGTGCATCCTCAGAAATGTTGAATCAGAAACACTGATTTGCTATGTCGCCGAGTAAAACAACCCTTAAAGGAACTAGTTTCATGCTTCTCCTACTGAAAACTGCATTGAGAACTACTTGGCAAGAGGATTCTCCCATTTATTGAGATATTTTTTAAAACGTAAATGAAGGGTGAAATCGTGTATGTCACTGATTTTCCCTTCTCTATTCCAGATTGTGTGAGAGCAGAACCTGTAATCTACAAAAAGCTGGAAGCTACAGCTGATGATGTTGCACTTCTGAGAGCCTATGTCGGAGATAGACCAACATGGAGGAATCCGGTGCACCCATGGAGAGTAGACTCAAGGTTTAAGCTGACTGGAGTTCCAACACTAGTCCGCTGGGAAAATGATGCGATCAAGGGTTGCCTTGAAGACCATGAAGCGCATGTTGAAAGCAAAATCGATGCACTTGTTGCTGGAAATTAAGTTTGTCGTTTGAATATCTAATATGGTTGAATTTCCGTATGTTTTATGACTTGTTAGACTTGTAAAAATAAGGTGCTCCATGGTGGTTATAGCCAGTTGAGATGTTGCCTTTTACTTCTTTAGTGTTTCTAAGGATACATGTTGCAGTGCAGCTTATAGCAGCCAGTTGTTCTTGTTGCTTCTGTGAACTTGTCTGTGATTACAGTCTTGCAGGATATCTATGTGCGAAGAAAAAGAAAATCTTCCAATTCTACAAGAAATAATAATAAATGGATTGAGTTACGAATCATGTTAGTTCATCAAATCTGATCCATATATTATTCATGTTAGCAACAATTGGGGTTTTTGTGAAATATTCTAAGTGGCAATTAAACATACTAATTTTGTGTTAGGTTTGTATCGCATTAAAAATTTGTTTTTCACATACATATTGTTTCATTCTTGAAATGCATGTTGTCTAATGTCTGACAACTATTTCGGTAGGACTCAATAAGGGCATGAATCAGTAGTAGCATCCCATTTTAAAGGAGTGAAAGATTTGGGCTTTTCATTGTTCAAATGTGTTTTAACTCGTTTAATATTCTTTCTTCTTTTTCACTGTCAGTTTAATCATTCTCCTTAATGTTTCGACCTTTAAATATAATTTCCATATCCCTATTATGCATATCTTGAAATATTGGAGGATATTAAAGTAAGAGTGTTGTTATTTCCACGTAGTAATTATGAGTCTGGGCTCCAAATTCGTCATCCTCCATAGATCACTATATCAGAAACCCAGAAATATTATAACACAACAAAGAAACAAATGACCAGAAACGAACTCGGAGATGAAACTATATATTTTACCAAAGAAACAAATTACTTAATAACACAACAAGCCCATGAATTCCTGGAAATTGTTCTCTCTAGGGTTCGAAAAATCCAAAAGCAGAACACCAACATATTCATGGAGCTCAGCAATAGCTGCTCCGAGCCCAAAATCCACCAATTACGCACTTAATCCCTCAACATCCTATACAAAATACCATATTCACAAGCTCTCAATTAAATCTTGAGCAATGCTTTCAACTTCATAATAGAAACTTCTCTTCCCGTTGAAGAATCCAGAGCCTCCCTTGTCGTCCTCCTCATTAAGCTCCTCTCTCTCCGGTTCCCCAATATCCCTATAGTTCTTCTAGTTCGAATCACGGAAATCACTCAATTCCCACAGAGAGATGGGAGGGGGGAATGGATTGGACCGAGTACAATACAGAGGTGGGTGCTTGGGGAAGTGAGGGAGATGGCTGCCGTGCGGTGGAGGAAGAGTGAGAGGAGGAGGCAAGAGTGTGGGGTATGCGTGATGAGAGAAAGGGTTTTATAATTTTTGATGATATTTTCAGTTTATTTTCTTCATCTGTTTCTTCTTGTTTTTTAATTGGTTTTATTGTTTTAATGTTTTTTTTCCCGAAGTTCTTAAAAGTTATTTTACAAAATGGTAAATTTATCTTAAATTTTCTGAAGATAAAGTGAATGATGAAATAGGTGGAAATAACAACACTCTAAAGTAATTGTAATGACAGCTAAGCATTACATAAGATTAGCAAGTAGAGCCTTGATGTTCCATGTGTCTTTTATCCGTGTTATGAATTCCAAGCTTCCCAAGTTATACGGGTTTGAATTTTGAGTTTCGTTGCCATGGTGGTCAAGCACTTGTGTCGATGTGCCTATGGTGGTTGATTGGGACTCTCGTGGTTCTTTTTGTTCAATTGCTTTGAGCTTTTCTTTGCAATTTTGGGTCTTTCCTATGATGGCCCAATGCATTTTGTGTTCCTTGCACTTTTGTGAACTATTCAAATACTTATTAGAGCATTCACAATCATACTCTTTATTTTTTAGTTAAAATTTAGTTAAAAATATATAAAAACTATTTTAAGAGTTATAGTTTAGGGAGTCATAAATGCTATAACTCTCTTTCAATTGGTCCATCTCAATTAAAAAATAATATAAAAATAGTTAGCATTAATTAAAGGTTTAAAATAATCTTAAAATAAAACAACATTTAATTATAGGAAGCCATTAAGAGTCATTTCTCTCACCTCAGATTTAGGAACTCCTAGAGGTCTCCCTATTTTAGGAGGTGAATAGGAAGCATAGTTGGAGTTGTATTTTTCCAATTCCTCTCTAAAATTTGTCTAAGGAGATGGTTTAGCTATGCATCTCTCATCATGTGAAAGAGAGGATAGCACGTCAGGAGTTACATACAAATTTAAGCTCAAGTAGAGAGATTTTACACTAATCACAATCAATTAAAATTAAGATGTTATTTATCTAATAAATAAATAAAATTAAGATGATATAAATAGTTTTATTCGTGAAGAGAATTTGATCAAAAGCTTTTGCAAAGCTATGCGTATTAACTAACCTGTAAATATTGTCCAAGTGTCAATATATCAACATCTATAGCCCTTAAATCAGCCATAGCTTGCTTCAACTCGTCATCTGATTCTCCCAGGCCCAACATTAGGCCATCTTCAACCCAAGGGGTGGAAACCCAAATTATGAGTTTTGAATCCAAAAATCTTCTCTAACCCATGTATTTTGGGGGGTGGAAATTTGAGAAATCTCAAATTTGGAGTGGAATTCCAATCTAAGTATTGTACTAGTATTTTATACGGACCCAAATTCGGGGTAGAATAACACTTCTTAAATAGACAAGAGAATAAGATGACCTACATGTAGTGGCGGATCCACAGAGGAGCAAGGGTTGATATCAAACAAATTTCTAAATAAAAAATATGAATATCTTGTTTTTACTTTTCTTGTTCAGCAAAGGCAAAGCAAACCCAACAACAAGGTCTGGTTTTGTTTTTCTTCTTCAGTAGCAAAAGGCTCTTCGGATTTATTTATTTAATTTAAAGCTTTTCGGATCTTTCTTTTAAGTCTACAAGGGGCACACTATAGTCTTTAAATGGTCTTCAGAGTTTTTCTAAATGTTATTTTTATTTTTATTTTTCTGATTTAGCTCTGTGTATTTCTATGATCAATAGCAAACTTAAGCAGAAAGAGGCTGTGCACGACTTGAGGTATGATCAATTATGATTCATTTATTTAATTGAGAATTTGATATGCATTTTGATTAGATTAATTGAGATTGATTTTTGTTAGATTAATTGAGATTGATTTTGATTAGATTAATTGTGTAGGGGCTTTTTTTCTTCCGGGCAGCTCCTCGAGCCTAGCTGCGCTAAGGAGAAAACTAAAGAAAATATCCCCTTTGTGTCTGAGTTCAAAGATCAGACCCCAAAATGTTTTGAAAGAGTTGTAAAGCCTTAGGAAACACCTTGGTTACCTTCACCAACGAAAATAATGGCTGCTTCCAGACAACTTATTGGCTTGGCATGAGAAGCTTGTGGCATGGGAGCAAAATCGACATGAGTTTAGCACCGAAGAGAAAATTATGCGTACTTGGGGGAAAATGGGAGTGTTAAGGTAAGAAATGGAAGGTTTGCAAGTAGGTTTGGCTGAGAAAAGGGGGGAGAAAGAAATTGGTGTCTTAAGTGTTCTTCCGGCAACTTGGCAGAGGTTCTGTCAAATGTGAGAACAGTCTCCCCAGAAGAGGGAAAATGGGAGAGAAGGGAGAATGGAGCACGAAATTGCTGGGTTTTGCATGCAAGAGAGGAAGCTTGCTCTTTGGATGTGTGTTGTGATGATGGGTAGGAAATGCCTTCTTTTATAGGCACTGGAAGCTACCCTTTTCAAGAAACCCTAATGGCTTCTATCCAATTTGGCCAAGTCTTTCCCTTCCTTTCTTCCCTCATCCCTTCAATCATCCTATTTTAGTGAAATCCACTCTGCCCATTTGCACAAAATCAGGGATTTTTGGGAGCTCAAGACCCTTTCCCGCAATTGCCTCAGGACTCCCATTTCAACCATCTCCTTCCTTTCCTTTCTTCCTTTTTTTTATGGCCAGGTCTGATGAAGGAAAGAGAATGGGTATCCATGCTAGTTCAAACGGTGATACGCGCTCCAATATCCCTTGGTCCTTTGGAAGTTTTTACTTGAAACTTGTTCCTCCTATGTGCTGGAACTTCCCAGCAACTCTGCATAGTGAATCTCCAGACTTTCCTTCGTGGCTTTGTTCTTCAGCCAGGTGCTGGAGCTTTGCAGCTCTTCTATTGTAATTGTATAGGCCAAGTTGGTTTATTGAGTAAGTGGGCTATCTCTATCAAGCATTGGGCTTTTTTCTGGATCCGTCACTGCCTACATGTTTGAACATAATTGAATGAAAATAGGAAAAGATAGGGAAAGATAAGAGAATCCAATAAAGTGAGATGAACAAAGATGAGAAATGGTTCAGAACATGATTGAAACAAGACAATATGAGAAATGGTTTAGAAAATAATTGAATGAAGATAGGAAAAGATAAGGGAATCTAATAAAGTGAGATGGACAAAGTTGAGCAATGGTTCAGAACATGATTGAAACAAGACAATAAGGGATGGGAAATGGTTCAAAAAATAATTGAAGAACACAAGTGGAGATGGGCAAAAGTTCAGAACATTATTGAATGAGGATAAAGGAATCCAATGAAGTAAAAGTAAAAGTAAAAGTAAAAATGGAAGACAATTATGGCAATGGCTTCAATGAAAGGTTCGAATTATTCGGGGCATACGTATAGTGTTGTATTTGTTTTTATTTTTAAGTGAAATTCTATTATGTTTTGGAATTTTAAGTTTTTTAGGTTAAAATGTTTAGAAAATTAAATCACGAATGTTGAAACAAAGTTAATGTCAAAAAAAATTAACGAGAAAAAAAATTTAGGGGTCAATCATTCTTAAACAATTTAATAAAGTTGCAAACTCAAATTATAAGTCTGCAAGATTGGAGGAATTTTTTTTTTTGAGTCCTGAAAATACATGAATAGTTGTATTTTGAAGTGGAAATTTGAGTTTAGCCCCAACATGATTGGAAATGGGTTTTTGTTATCATCCTTTTCTTGCTTTCTTTTGCATGCTTTAGAACAGATAAGCTCTGCTCATACCTGCATTACCTTTACCAGATCAAATATACTAATCTCAAGTAGCAGCAGTGAGCACAATTTCAGAATGAGAACCAATCGATGAAAAGCAGATGATGTACTAGGTTAACTACCCTACTAGCGAGACATTTACCCCTAAACTGGATTGACGCTCTTAGAAACAGACAGATAATGTCCTTACAGTTCTTGAATTTCCTCAGGCCTCAAGATATGCATGCTCTCGAATATTGTCTCTCGTCTACCCACCTTGAGGGTGCATCTATTTGCAACCAACCATGGGCTTGGTATTCAATTTGTATCCTCGTCACGATCATCGCGAGGTAGATATAAAACCAAAACTAACAAACCTTGGTCCTATCGTAACATTTAGTGTCGGTTTTAATCACGTGGATGGCACATACTATAGTATGGTGAATTGTGAGGTAAATAGTTCAATGAATAACTATGTTGCAGCGAGAAAAAATGGCAAACGAAGAAAACCTGCATGAAAATAACTTTTATTACAATATGAGTACAAAAATTTACACCACAACCTCTATTAGTTACACATGTGGGCGACTTCTTTACAAGGTCAAAAATTCCGTTGCAACTTAACTTGTTTACAGACTAACACTGCATCATTCCCTTCCTCATGCTTTGACCTGGCAACGCCTGCAATCCACAGAAAGTAAAACTCGGCACCGTATTTCTAAAAGGTAAAGAAAATTACGATTCACACTAAATGTACAACATATGCATGTTGGTGCAACGTTCACGCACAAGTAAAACATGAAATGGAAAAAGAAAAAAACCCAACGCACTAACAATGAGTAAAACAATGGTTTCACTTTCACACAAGGAGTAAGCGGGCACTACAGCATATCAAATTGCATACAGAAAATACGATTGTCAAAAGACTCATTCTTACCAAAATATATTAAAGCCACCAAGCACACTGAATTGACTCAGATCATCTTAAATTTGGGCCTTCGATAGGGTTTGAGTCAATTTCAAACTAATGTCACCATAAGGTACTTCTTGCTTTACATCAACAAGATCGAAACTCTTCAAAACCTGATGTATTGACCATGAAAACTCACATTTAGTAATATACCAAAAATGCTGCATCACCTACTTCAACAGGCAGTAAAAGTTTTGCTTGTTCAGAAAGTATAAAAGGAACAAATGACAAGCCAATTAAACAAACAAACAAAAACAGAAAGATGCATCCAATACATTGCATATTTCAGAAAATAGAAATGGAGCAGAACATTTTCTAATAGCACCAAGACTAGGAACAAGAATCAGAGATAAAATGATATGTAACGAAAAACCAAAACACAAAGATAAAATGATATTTAACAAAAAAAATATAGAATTTGAATAATTGAATCATTTTTCAATAACTAGGTTGATTTAAACCTATACAAACATTTTGCTCAATTGCGCATATTCATCTAAAATGTATACAAATAATTTGCTCTTAAAATTCTATGATGTACCCATAAGATACATACATGATACACCAGAACTTGGAGAAATTCTCAATTTACTATCCAAAAAAGCACTTGAATTCAAAGCAAGACAACTTAACAGAAATGTCTCAAAAATTTACCAGAGTTTCATAGAACATTCGGGCACATAGCTTTCTTGTTTTTCCTTCTAAGATTTTGTCTAAGCTGAGATCTCCAAATAGGTCTTCTGAGGTTGAGGTGATAGGAGATTGCCTTTTTAAATACTGAGCCACAGCCCTGTGCACCAAATGGGAAAAATTATTAAGAAAATTAAAGATAATGAGCCACTGAGTACAGAAATACAGCAACTAAGTAAACCCCTTAAAATGAAAGAAAAGAAACGATTGAATGAGAAGTACCTGGTTCTAACAGACAATGAATCAACTGTGTGTGTCCCTTGAGATCCTGGTACTCCTTGTGTCCCTTGTGTCCCTTGAGATCCTGGTACAAGCATAGATATGTCATCCAAATAGTGTACACAAAAGTTAGAAAATTTGAACTTAAAGAATGAGTACTCTTTATTCATACAGGCAGCTAAGAAAAACACTATACATAATTTACAGAATCATCCAAATCACTGATCAAGCAAAGGTTTCTGAGTTTACCAGCTGGTGTACTGCTATCTGCTTCCAGAAAATAAAGATCCTACAATGAAACATTTTAACAAGTTCGAAAGTTAATTAAGAGTTAACTGGTTCACAGAGGAAAACATGAAGTAATGCACTGATACACCTATTGCATATGGAGAGGGGTTTCAGAATGAAGTTCTATGTCTCTCATAAGTTGATTCCCAAAACTAAAAGATAAGAAGAGTTAAAATTACATATTAACAAAATGCCGGGCAGGTTGAAAGTATAAATCTCATATTGCGGTAAATACAAGTAATTCAGTATTTCAATGAAGTATTTTTCCGAAAAACAACCATAAAGAAAGTTTAAAGACTTGAGGAAGGAATTACACATGGACCAATATTATTACAACTTTAGTCCACAAGGAAAAGAAGGTCAAAATGAACAAGGCTCAGGAGTTAGGAATATCATAGAAATAAGAATAAGATTAAATACGTGAGACTCTTTATCAAAGGCGGATCCAAATTGTGCCTAGGGATTCCACAGGCCCACGGCCCTCTCCACGGCCCCTAGAATATGAAATAGATATAGTCATTCAAATAGAATATTAGACTTCTTCTAGTAATTGTCTTGTAGTTGTGAGCTGAGTGATACACATTCATAGTTTTATATTTCAAACTCAGTTTTAGTTTGACTTTAGGTGATATTCTCCAACCTTCCTCTGAATGATTCAACATGTATCAAAATGCATTATCCCATGTAAAGGAAAAATTTGGCTTTGCCATCTTCCTCTCAGAGAGTTGGTAAAAAAGGGTTTGTTAATCTTCAAAAACCATTTCTCAAAGAAAAAAACACTAATATTATTTAATTCCTCAGTAAATCTATCATGCAATTTATTGACTCCAAAAAAATATATATGAATCTGCTTAACGTTCAAATTTAACTAAAAAGAGAGTTAAATGATAAGCATTTTTTATCCTTAATGGAAATTATCAAGTGCATTATATGATATATAATCATATAAAAAATGAAAGACATCTAAATGTTTCAAAGTAAATGGATATATAAGCTTCAAAGAGCAAAGAAAACACTTAATGACATAGATCACTCAAGGCTAAAGTTAAGCATAATAGAGCTCGGTAGAGTAAGTTGTGCTCAATAAAGTGAGCTGTTTCACAAGCCTTAGGTTCTCTATAATGTATCCCTAAGCCTTACCTCAAAGCAATCTTAAATCTAATGCCTCCCAATCAAGCATAAACAAGAACTTAAGGCTTGTAAAGTTCCCACAAAAGGCACAAAACAGTAAAATGAAAAGCAAAAAATGATGTAAAAGTCAAATATAATTTATATGAAAGCACTTATAGGACCAAATACTGTATAACTTACTTCAGCTTCTGCAGTATTCCTTAAGTCAGGAGTATCTGATAGACCGGTGTTTTCTGGACGTAACTGCTCCTCAAATATTGTCCTTGGAGTTTCAAAAACAGACTCATGAAATCCAATTGATGATGGTAGGTCTGGTGTCTGCAGTATTTGTGTCCCAGTGCTTGTTTCCAATGGAGGAACTGAAGCTGACCGTAAGTATGGAGATGGAGCAGGCGTAAGGTCATCTCTCCTGGGAGAAGGCATGAATCTTGGTGAAGGTATAAACTCAGGTAAGATATTTTCCCCATCATGTTCTTCAAAATGTCTGAGTTGATCAATTTCTAGGTTGCATTGAGTAGCAGGCGATTGTGCACCCCTATACTCTGTGGAAGCTTCAGTTACAGGAAGAGACCGTGCAACCCTACGCTCTGGGGAGATTTCAGTTGTAAAAGGACGAGGAGATTGTGCAACCCTAGCTTCTGAGAAAGCTTCTGTTGTGGGAGAAGGAGATCTTGTAGGCCTAGAGTCTGGAAGAGCTTCCTCAAACAAATGGGATTTTGTGGATATATAGTCTTTGTTGTAAATGTTACAAAGATCTGAACACAGACCTACAGGCAGACACCCAGAATAGAAATAAAGTCATTAAATGTCAGACAAGCAGCAAGAGAAAACTAATGAAGGGAAAAGACCCACTCACCACTTAATGAAGGCTGGAAGAATATTTGTTCCTTTCTTAAACTGTTGTTCAACTTCCAAACACCCAAAGCAGAGCACGGAATATTCCTCCTTTTACGCAATAAATCACTAGTATCTTGAATTGTCTTATTCATAAACCTGCAAAATTCACAACCTTATCTCAGTGACCAATACCAGAAGAAATACGGACCATATGATGAATAATATGTGCAACCATACTCATTGGACAACACAAGGGTCTCATCAAAATACTGCTTTCTCTTCCTTGGTCTTGCTCTTGGCTGCTCAGGAGGTGGTGTTGGTTGAAGTTCTGCAACAACAGAAGAGAGAAACACTCAAGGTAAAAATAAAGTTGTGTCATATTGACGTTTACTTCTGAAGAGGATATTAGATGATGAATAGTAACTCTACACACCAAATGAAACATGTGTATCAATATTTTGTAGACCCTCTGGCAAAGAAGCAACAGATGCTGGTGGTCCTGAACTTGGTTGAAATAATGGAGATGTCCCACCAGAAGGTATAGTTTCCTCCATAATTGGAGAAAGAATGTCTTTCTCACTCCTTTCAGGGTCAACAGACCTGTGTGGTTCAGTTACATCATCCCTGTTATTGGGGGAAACCGGTGGAAGGATTTCTGAGCTAAAATCAGGAACAGCATCTCGCAGAACTTCCATTTCTTGAACATGTTCAGGGGAACCGTCATCTCTATGCCTCAAATCAATACTTTCTCTCTGGTTAGTTGGAACAGGATCTTCAAAACCAACATGTTGTGGAACCTCAACTTCTGGAAAATTTGGAAGGGTGAAGTCATCACTAAATCTTATTTGTTCATCTGTCTGATTGCCTGGACTAGGAGCCCCCTCAGCTGGAGGTGTATGGAGGATGCTGTAACCATGGAAACATAAAAATTACTATACTGCTTTCTCAAAGAAAGATTTAAAATCATACATGGAAAACTCAAATGCATTAAGAAGCATACTCCTCATCCATGGGGGTAGCATCTGAACCAAAAACCTCTTTTGGATGTGATAGATACATCTGTATATCCTAAAAATAACACAAGCTTCAGTCAGTAACAATGCAATTCCAGTACTTCAACATTCAAACAGTAAAATGAAGGAGAGCAAAAAATATATATACTTTAAAACAGAAAAGGAATAGATGTTCAACCTCGTCAAAAGTTATAGCAACATAAGGGTTTGTTCCAATAGGAATTTGATCTGTAACACAAAGTTCAAATATTTCAAGACTTTCACCAAATGAACATAAACAAAGAAAAATAAGAAAAGTAAGATGAAAATTCCAAACAGCAAGTCACTTCTACAACCTGTTAGTGTGATGTCTTCCTCACTCCTGAGATGATTATCGTGAGCCCTGAGGAAACAAAATCATTGCATCATACATCCATTTAAAAGCAGAAAAGAAAGATGGATGAAAAGGGCCTTCTGCGAATATTACCCCTCACAGAACAAGTCTGTATCCAAATCCAAAGCATCAAGGTCAAATGTGTCAGGCAAAGTGATGGATTGAACCGGTGCTTGTCTTGCATTCTCTGGCAAATTCAAGTCTATAGAAGCAAAGGCCTTTCTTAGGCTAGTCAAAACAACAGTACAGTCCTGGTAAAGATAGTCGACTTTCTTTGAGTATATCCGAACAACACCTACTAGAAGGTGTCCTGACATTCTCAGTGCAATAGGAACATCCGGAAACATGATGCGATCTAATAAAAGCATTCATATGAAAATTGTTAGCCAATTGTTTTTTCAACATTCAAGTTTTTATACGATTAAGAGAAAAACTGCACACAATAGACCCACCAAACAAGAAGAGAGAGCCTAAGAGAAGGACCACAGAATTCTAACTGAAATGAGTATGAGAGAAAGATACCTCAAATTCAAAAGTATGACCAATTAAAATTGTATACACAGCCCACAATAAACATATATCATTACCAAAATTGATTAAGAAATCAGAAAAGGGGAATGAAACAAAAAAATAACCAAGTAACTTGAACCCAAGCATATCTAAAAGGGTATATGATTCTGTTGATGGGGCAATCCTTAGACGGGCGGCACCTGTAAAACAAAAAGGGGTTTTACAGGCACCATCCATCTTCACCAGACTGACCATGTGATCAAAACGACAAAGGGGTTCAATTCAGCAAAATTTAGCATGGATTGATTATAATGTATGACAAAAATTATGAATTCCATAAAATTTTAAGATCTAAATTAGCATCTTACAAATCAAAACTTAATAAAAATACCAGATTAAAGAAGGAAAAAAAAAAAAACTTCCTCAAAGAAAGGCGACGGTTTCACAAAAAAGTCAAAATTTAACAGAGGAAAGTAGCTTTGGATTCAGATTTTGAGACACCCAGAACACCAAAAAAAAAAACCCAAACTTTAAGCAAAACAAACAAAAGGGTTGTACGGACCAACGGTGGAGGGGATGTCGGTGGAAGTGTAATGGGACTTCTTTAACCTGCTCTGCAGATGCGCCGCACACCATACGGTTCCCAGTGGGCCCTTCCGAGCCAAGAACGTCTGCGAATAAAACATCCTTCGACCTTCGTCTTCTTCTTCTACACTATTTCAATGGCAAAACTTATAAATATATAAATAAGAACAGTGCTTCGTTAGTGTTTCTGTGTGTATAAATATGGTTTATCAGAGAGAGAGAGAGAGAGAGAAAGAGAGAAGACGGAGGTTTTAGGGTTATTGGAGATTGAAGAAGGAAATGGGGCGCGGGAAACGAAAAATGGCGCCATTTGGAGTGAGTTTTACGGGAATAACCCTTGTGGTTTATAAGAATTACGAATTTACGACTGTTGCCCATTTGGAGTACTCTTCTTTTTTCTTTTCTTTTTTCCAAACGAAACGACAGATACTTTGTGTTCGCACATCCGACGTAGATTCTTCTTATCCTTGACTGCTAATCCTGAATGGAAAGAAGCCGAGGCTCGTAAGGTCCATGAAACCGGTGTGAAAGGCCTAAGACCCTCCAAATGCCAAAGTAAGTTTATTTCTAAGAGCTATTGCTGTTGACCATATATTGAGCATATAAGTCAAGCTGAAAAGTCTTACCCTTGCATTGGAGTGAAGGGACCTTATTTATAAAGGGCATTTTGCATGCTCTTAGTACTTATTTCCGATGTGGGACTCGTGGGAGGAGGGCCTGTGAGATTGACACGAGTCCTTAGATATTTAGGGTGGGTGTTCCGAGGTTAATTCTATAGAATCGGTACGCGACGCCGATTATATGTTATGCGGGATTAGAAGCGACGACTTCCTCGTTCCAGGTATCATCATCGGTAGCCGATACCGTTTGTATACATTGACCAGGAGAGGGGGCTTATTGAAGTGAGACGGCGTCATCGGTAGCCAATGCCGTTTCCTCAGAAGTCTTGGGAGCTTGGGGTCTTTTTGATCCACGTGTCACTTAATGAGGGGAGGGTCAGATATGGTACAAACACTTTGGAACTCAAATTTTCAAAAATGAAAAAAAAAAAAAAAAGTGGGTAATATCCACCAGAGAATTCAATAATAAAAAAATTATATATCCACCAGAGAAAATTCTCAAGTTTTTCAATTGGTAGTAATTAAAATCTGAAGATACAAACTCTGAGCTAAACTGCTTTTTTAATTTTTTTAAATCAAAGAAATTTAAGCTAAACCTTTTTTTTTGTTTCTGTGCATTTGATTCACGCCGCAAATCTGTTTTAAGATTACGTTATTGTCTATGTTTTTCACATTGGGTTTCAGATGGTTTCTCTTGCTATCTTTTGTACTTTTGTAAATTGTTTCTATTTTACAGTACCATCTGCTTCAACAACAACAAAAAATACTAAAAATATTTATAAAATTCTAATTAAAAAATTGCAGATCAAAACCAACACCTCTTTAAATAAAAGCCAAACCGAAAAAGAAAACGCAAAGTTATCAAATTAGAAGGTCATATTGTAGCTCTCTGTGTTATTCGGCTCATGTTGTCTTTGAAACATATTGATTGCCTAAAGAGATCTCTAGAAGCTCCTAAATATGATTTTCTTGTCTTTTCAAATTCCTAACTAATATTTCCAACAATAAAAAAAATCCAAACAAATATTTATAATAAAACACTCATTTCGTTCAAATTCCAAGCTAATACTGTAGCAAGTGATGTAATCACGCAAGGGAATTTTACCAGCAGCAAGCACAATCAGAATGCATTGAACTCTACAAAGTATTCCATGAGCCAACAGTGGTCAACTGAAAAACCATTCATATAGCCTTGAACTCTACAAAGTATTCCATGAGCCAACAGTGGTCAACTGAAAAACCATTCATATAGCCGATGAGTGTTGGTTGAATTGGTAAGGAGCATTCTCTTTGCTAGCAAGGCCTAGGTTCGAGTCCCGTTATCAACAATCCCTCTTGGTGAGTAATAAGTAAAAACCCAAAAAGGAGCTAAGGCCTTGGTATGCCCTGACCCTCCTCCCTACCCCTAGACTTTTTTTCACCCCAAAAAAAAAAAACCATTCTTATAATCTAATAAACCAGCTCAAGTTCAACCAAATCTACAACAACGAAGCTTGAGCAAAATTATTCGAACACAAAGGACGCTCGAGTTTAGTTCAAATTCGAGACAATTTCAACCAAACCCAGCTTGAACAAACCAGATTTGTATTACGCTGTTTAAACCCGTATTGGTCAGAGAACCATCACAAGATGCACTAATCATGCCATGTCATTCTCATACGTTTTGATAACTATAAATCCAGTCAGCTTCTACCAGGAACGACTAGAAAATATCAAGGTCTTGACAAAATCATTCATTAAGATCAAAACCAATAGAAACTACAAAAAAGACTCTGATTTTTGTTCCATAAATAGCCTATCCTAATTTCTGATACAATAGATACAAGTACAAACTCTCCAAAACCAAGTGTTCCGCCAGCTTTACTATGCCTTGTTTACACGAATTCGTTGCCCTTCAAACAACTGCAATGAACAATAATTAATAGAAATAAATTGTCTAACCGTGAAAATTTGGATACCAACTGATCAAAATTGCTAAGGAAACAAATGCTCAAACAGTTCCAATTATTTGCAATAAAGGAATAATCAGTTCCAGGAAACTAATGAGGAAAGCAATATCCATCCTAATGAAAACATAATCACCATACTTCATGATTATAATTATTGTTTGTAACATGTGAAAATCAGCAGGATGGAAACCACAAGGAAGTATAAATCATGGATGGTGAGAAAGGGTATTTTGATTTGTGATAGATATCATACAAGAATTAGCAGGAATTTATGCAGACAACAGAAGAAAATAGAGACAAAATACACCATGCGCCTGCAAATTTGAAAATTGTCTAGTAATTCTAGCTTTTGCGTCTTTGAATTTCAATGATGGTTTATGTTGCCAGTCATATGAAAACTTCCATAAGAACATATAGAAGAAAGAATATGAACTAGCAGGCAAGCATATGTATGTATAGTTTGATTTCCAGCTTCCTCTAAAATATGGAACAACAGCTATAAACTTACAGCATTGTTGAAAGATGAGATGGCAGCTTCTACATCCTCCTCCGAGGAGAAAGAAACAAACCCAAAACCACTAGATTTTGAAGTCCCTGGAACCCGGGAAACCTTTGCGCTAAGAACTTTTCCCTTCTCAGAGAAGAGGGTTTTGAGTGTATCCGTAGTTACTTCCTTTCCAAGATTTCCAACATACACTTTATGGGGGCTGTCAATGAATTGAGACTCTTCTGCCTGAAGAAGTGATACGTCCGCTTGTAACAGGGGTTTCTCGGTTATGTTTACTTTGATTTCACGTCCTCCAATCTCCTGTATTAACAACCAGATGGAATTAATTCGTTTTTGACAATTAATAAAATTTTAGTAAACAAATTGAAAAAGTGCCGATAGAGGGCAGAGGAAGTATACTTTATTCTGATGAATTCTTTAACAGTGTTTTAATCAATATAAACGTATGAACCTTGGCAACACTTACAGTTCCATTCAGTTTTTCAACAATGGAATTTGCATCTTCAACAGTCTTTGCTGTAACAAATGCAAATCGGCGACTTCTTCCAGAGTATTTATCAAACATCACCTACGACCAAAAGGAAAGGGAGGAAAGTCATCTCTTTTATTTCTTTTCTATGTTATTTATATTACAGTCAACTAAAAAAAAAAACAACATTCTATATATTGAAAGAAAGTCGCCAAATAAATCCTCATTCTCTTTCTCAGCCATACATATATCCCAACTTGGATTTTACAATAGTAAATTCTTCACATTGATACTTGCACAAGCATTTAAAATACTTCAGCCAATATTTTCTGGTAAATGCTTACTGGGTTACTAGCAAATCCTCAGTTATCTCAAGTATGGTATTATTTAACCATGCTCAAGCATGAAAAGAGTAAATGGTTTCACTGTCAATGACAAACATAATAATAGAAGATCAGGAAAACATCTCGAGAAACAGTAAAAAGGTCTTGGCATGCTGCTTTACAAAATCAAGATGAAAGTATAAGTAGAACGGCTCAAAAGATATTGCTAAAGCACCAGATTAGGATCATATGTTTTGATAGCTGCATTATCTTCAAGCTTTCAGTGTTGTCTTATGTTGATATGACTACATGTGAATTATTTGTCATTGAAAGGAATGATCAAAATAACTAAAGATTTGTGACAGGCAATATCAAATTCATGACAAGATTTTATGCATTTATTAAGGGTATTGCTGGTAATAACCAAGATTGACGTATTCACGCTCATGAGGTTAAAAATACGATTCCCAGGATGAAGTTCCAACTAAGCTATTACTCCACTCTCATTATTTAACATCACATTTAGAATCTAGAACTGCAACTTTGAATGCAATTGTCAAACCGGATAGACACCATATGCATGTAAGTAAAACCTATTGGCAGCCTCGGGTTCGTATACTAGCTGACGGAGGAGCTCCACCCCACCAACCGTTGTAAACTACTCTTAGTTCAGTTCCAATCAACGAATTACCCTACAACACTGAAGTTCCCTTACACCAATTAAGCTAGGGTGCCCATGATGCTAAAAATTAACCCAACCAACCTATTCTTCTCAAGCTAACTAATCAAATACTAATATGAACCCAAACACAAATGTAGTGGCTGCCAAGTATCAAATACTTATCATACTGAGTTCTCAAATCTTCAATAACCCAACAATTAAAAAACCACAAAAATGCATGGAAAAACACAAAAACGAGACAGAATAAATAACTAAAATGAAATGAAAAGGAAAAGCCAAAAACCTCAGCCTTCTCTACAGCTCCGTGTTCTTCAACAATTTTGGTAAGCTCAGCATTATCCACAGTCCTGGGAATGTTGCCAATGTAAACTCTCCTGGCCACTTTAGAAGACGGGTCGGCTGCGACTTCTTCGGCAACAGCAAAGACTCTTTGTGAATGTCTGGGGGTCAGAATCATATAAGAGGAAGTGAGTTTGTGAAAGCCCTGAAATTGGGTTGGTTTGAGGATTTGGAGAGACAGTTTTGGTGCGGCTTTGATGGGTTTTGTGGGATGGTGAAGGAGATTGGGTGGTGACAGTAGGGATGAGATTGTAGCCATTTTTTTTTTCTGGGCTATTGGGTGTGATTATGAACAAGAGGAGAAAAGTGAATGGGGTTTCAGAGCAGAGTGAAAGAGTGAGGGTGGGAAAAGAGCTCAGACTGAGGAGGCTTCAATTTCATTATCTCATTATCTGGCTGGGATTTTGGAACAAGGTACCTCACCCGCGGGTGAGATATGATTGAACTTCTTTTTCTTTTGTAGTAAAAGTAAATTACTTTACTAAAAAAAATTTAAATTACATTTTTTTTTATAAAAAAAGATAGTGAATTGCATTTTAAATAATAATAAATAAGTAAATTATACATCTATATATATAAAGCAAAAGGCAGAGAATGGTGAAACGTTCTAAATACCAAAAAATGCCCTTGGTTGATGCAAACATTAAGAATTGAAATTATTAATTAAATGAGGATAATATAGTAAATTCACACTTTTTCATATTTAAAAAAAAATAAAATTAAAAGAAAAATTCGGATAATGAATCCTATTTTTATGGAAAAACAACTACCCATTATCTTTTTTAATTCTAAAATAAAATTTAAATCTTTTTTAAAAAAAGCCTCTCGCGGCGCGGAAGCGCGTGAGAGAGGCTAGTTTGATTAATGCAAACATTAAGAATTGAAATTATTAATTAAGTGAGGATAATATGGTAAATTTCCACTTTTTCATATTAAAAAAAATTTAAAATTAAAAGAAAAATCAGATAATGGATCCTCTTTTTATGGAACACAACTACCCATTATCCGTTTTAATTCTAAAATAAATTTAATTTTTTCTTTTAAAAAGCCTCTCGCAGGCGCGGAAGCGCATGCAGAGAGGCTAGTAATTTTTTATACCAGTGAGAGTCTAAACTAGATATTCAAATTTGAGTGCAAGAGATAGATTCGCTGCCCTAATTAAAATAATTAAAATTAGTGTTTGTGATTTTAGTATATTATCGACCCTCAGTAGAACTTCCAAAAAAAAATAGAAATTAGGCCTAGAAATTACAGAGACCTAATTGAAATGGAGGTGGGCAAAATTGTCATTTCATTCCCTGTGAGTGAAAGTGATAGCTAGCGAGTACCCATTTTGCAGGTAGGTCTGAGGGTTTTAAGGGTTCGGCCCATATATATACACACCAGTTTCTTACTCAGTGTTTGTGGCTGAGCCTTTCGGAGACGGAGAACCAGTGAGAGACTCTTACAGAGATTTCACGATGGCGCCGAAGCAGAGGACCCCAAAGGTGACCCGAAACCCAGATCTGATTAGAGGGATTGGGAAATACTCGAGGTCGAAGATGTACCACAAGCGAGGGCTTTGGGCTATCAAGGCCAAAAACGGCGGCGCTTTCCCTCGCCACGACAAGAAGCCCGCGGCTGACGTCCCTGCTGTCAAGCCGCCTAAGTTTTACCCCGCCGATGATGTCAAGAAGCCACTCGTCAACAAGCGCAAGCCGAAACCCACAAAGCTCAGGTACCTATCTCTCTGTTTTTCTGTATCTATCTCTATGGATTTGTGTGCATTTATGTATTTATCAATGGGTTTCTTTGACAGTGTTATGTTATTGGGTTTGGTTTGCTTTTTCCGTAATGTGGGGAAATGGTTTGAATGGATGCCTTAATGTGTTTGGATTCTGAGAAAATGTGTTTACCTATTATTTTTTCTCTCTCTGTTTTGTAGATTTGTGAGTGACTACTTTTTTA
Organism: Prunus fruticosa; assembly: GCA_018703695.1. Taxonomy (NCBI): domain Eukaryota; kingdom Viridiplantae; phylum Streptophyta; class Magnoliopsida; order Rosales; family Rosaceae; genus Prunus; species Prunus fruticosa. Next base: position 2,819,122 of record CM031918.1, read on the forward strand.
TGTGATGTGATTGGGTGTGTGCATTCTATTAAGTTCTGTTTATTGGGATTCCGTTTTTGATTTCCAATACCCATGTCAATTATGGAAAAAGAATTTGGGAACATAGAAAGTGAAGATATGCATTGGACGGTCCCCTTGGTTTGGGGTTTGAGAAAGTATTTACTTTGTTATCTGAGTTTTGTTTTTTCCCTTTGGGAGTTTGAGGATATTATCATCTTTCATTTGTTCAATATTGGTTAGGATATAGAGATTAGAAGTTAGATATCTCTTTTTACCAAAAAAAAAAAAACATAAATTGTAAGATGGGAATGTTTTATTTTCCTTTTCAGTTGCTTACTTTAAAGCGGAAGTAGATTGTTTATGTTCGAGAAGCAGTTTTTGATCTTCTGTAATCTCTGCATGTTTTTTTTGTTTAGATCGTTAGTAATTTTTTGGTATTTTCTTTTCTCCATATCTTGTAGGGATAGCATTACTCCTGGTACTGTGTTGATCCTTCTTGCTGGGAGGTTCAAGGGGAGGAGGGTTGTGTTTCTGAAGCAGCTCTCATCTGGCTTGCTTTTGGTCACTGGTAAGTTCTTTTTTTTCCCTTAATTAAGTTTTTGTTTTTTTCTTGTATGTTATTGGTGCAAGAACAATGATAAGAAAATGCTCTTTCATCTGTTTCAGTTCTTTCTTATCAATTTTATTAGTGCTTAATGTTTGTGTCAATTGTTCTGCTGGTTGATTTCATATGGAGATGATTATTTGGTTTGATCAAGCGTATGTAATACAAAGAAAAACATGCTTTGATGAAATGTTGGTCATTCAGTACATGGAACAAGGTCATTGTTTACATGTGTGATAAAAGTGATTAAATTTTGTTAGTGTGTTTGAAAGGAAGTTCAATAGAGCCATTTGGCTGTGCACGTCTGTTTTGAAAAGAACCATTAGGCTGTGCCAGATAATGTGATTTGTAGTTTTGTTGAGCATTTCCCTTCCCTCTGTTTTTTTTTTTCATATTCCCTGCGTGCCTTAGATTTCAGAGTTGGAGTGTTTCTTACTGTCGTTCTTTCTTGTCATTTCAGGACCATTCAAGATTAACGGTGTTCCTCTTAGACGTGTGAACCAAGCTTACGTGATTGGAACTTCAACCAAGGTTGACATCTCTGGGGTTAACGTGGATAAGTTTGATGACAAGTATTTTGCAAAGGAAGTCCAGAAGAAGAAAAACAAGGGTGAAGGCGAGTTCTTTGAAACAGAGAAAGAGGTTGGGGTTTTTCTTTATTAAAAAAATCTTTTATCTATTTTCGAGTGTATACTGTCTATGGTCGTTCTTTGGCCGTCTTTTTGTTCTTTTCTTCTAACCTTTGATTTCCTTTTTCAAATTGTAGGAGAAAACTGTACTTCCACAGGGAAAAAAGATGACCAGAAGGCTGTTGATACACCATTGATTAAATCCATCGAGGGAGTTTCAGATTTGAAGACTTATTTGGCTGCAAGGTTTTCTCTCAAGCAAGGCATGAAGCCTCACGAGCTTGTTTTCTAGATTGAAGAAACTGAAAAGTGTTAGATTTTGCTTTTCTATCTAAAATTGTTCCATTTTTGTTTGAACTTGATCTTAGTGGTTGTACTCTTAAGTTTAATTTGTAATTGACATCTAATCGGATGTTACTTTAGATCGTGCATTGTGCGAATGTTTTTTTCCTTTTCCATTTTATTAAAGGAGGTTTGAACCTAGGATCTCTACTCACTCCCATTTCATGCCATGTTTTCTAATATTACAGCCTTAGTTGCGGTCATGTGAGATGATCAACTTGTGGGTTGCTTAGGGTTTAGGATAATATTATGGAAACCTTTCTTTTGGGGGTGCTTAAATTGAAGTACAAAAACAGAATTCTTAGGATAAATGCGTTGAAGATGGTTGTATGTGTGAAGAAACCCTTACTATTTTTATTGAGTTATAAGGAGTAGTAGCCAACAAATTGAAAACCGACACCACGAGTATAAAACTCAGCTACAATACAAGAATAATTTACATTGTTCATTGGGTGACCATAGTTCCATTTTATTGAGAGGGGAGCCCCTGTTGTTACAAAGGGAATTCAAACAGGGCATTTATTCAAACTCGAACAAGGTTAGATGAAAGCAAGGTTAGATGAACAAGGTTACATGAACGTTACAGTTTCCACAGGACTTGCCACAAATTAGTTTCATAGTAAGCTGTCGGTCTGAGCGGGCAATCTCCTGAAGAAATTGCTGGGTACAGAAGGCAGCTTGCTTCGGAACCTGGGGTGCCTCAAGTAATACAGCCCTGCAACTAAAGCAACCACTCTAAATGGGACCGCATAAAGAACCACAGATGCACAAAGGCAAAACAGTATGAAAAGGCTGGTTGCTCTTGGGTCTCTCCAACTCAGTAGAGACTGAAACCTCTCCCCTTGTGTTGCTATGTCACCTACAACTGTCTGTATCCTTCCTGCTACACTTCTGATCCTGTCGTACCTCATTCGAACTATATCGTGGGGTCTAGAGCTCGGAAATGTGTCAAACTCTTCATCAAGCTCATCCGGGTGAACTGTCTCTGCCCATGAAAGCTTGGTATCCATGTGAGGAGGATGTCTAGGCCTGAACCTGTAGTTCCACATTCCAATGAGGAACATGTAGACAAAAAGAGTTGGAAGTATCAACTCTGGGTAGCAAATCAATATCAGAAAGAGAATGTGGACAAGAACTGTGGTGACCCCGTTCTTCCAATCGCATACATCAACAAGCCACCGGCTCATAGAAAACATGGCAGAAAGTAGTGACATAATTCGAAAGAAGTTAGCTTTGCTTCTTCGCATGCTCCACATGTGAGAATCAACATCTAACATGTACTCCACCACTTCTTTCCTAAGAGGTGGCTCAGCTCTGCCAAGTCTCGCTGCTACAATATTCATGGCTTGGTATCGTAGATTATCGACTTGGTTCACTGTGAAAGGATGCAAGTAATGCATTTTTGGCAGCAAGGGGTGCCCATAAACATATATCATGTTAGCAATAGAGAGGGTGGTGAATCGAACTGCTAGTTGGAGCTCCCCCATTTTCTTCACTCCATTAGGCTGTAGAACTAAGAGTGGGTACGAATGTGTGTACATCCGATGAGCTTCAAGTGTTGATAGTCGAATACGTACCTTCCCAATTCGTGAATCTCTTGCTGCACTGCCTGCAGCTGGTGTTTGTTTCTCACCTCCACCTAGGTTGCAGTTATCAAAAACTCCCAATGTTATCACGGTGCAGGGGTCGTAAACTTCCCATGTGTACTGCTCATTCCATTTAGGATTGAATGTGTCAAGAATTGTTCTGGTGCGAACCCATTTCTGGCCGTACTTGGCTACACAATAAGCATCTGTGCTCCCTCGGCCATCCTTCATCTTCATTGGAAGAAGCCCTTGTGCACTTAGAATGCCCACTTCCAAAATCCCAACAGGCTGCTTCCAAAGCTGCCTTGCTGTTGGCCTTTGATCACTTATATACATGGTTGATTCATCTAGTACATGGTATCCACCTTCAAGACAAACTCTCAGGTGAATTCTACTAGAAAACTTGAGCTCCTTCCTCCTATCAGGCTCCAAGATACCAAAACCATACTTCTCAAGATTGAACCAGCGAGAATGAACTGGCCTGTGGTCAAGCCGCTTCTCAAACATGTCAATTGGCATGCTTATTTTCCCCAACACCTCATCTTTCGAAGGGTGGACTCGATCCTCGACTGTAATAACCAGTTGCTCCTCAAAAGGCTCAGCTGCCACAAAGACTAAATCTTCATTCCATAATGGATTAGCAGTCCGACTTGGGTATATCTTGGTCCTGAGCAATTGGTTTCCAACTTGAGCTTTGACAAAGACTTCTGGGAGGCGGCTTCTGTCATTGGGCAACACATCCTGAGCTTCAATCACATTCACCCTCAGGTACCATAGTTTTGGTGATACATATACCTTTGATCTGATATTAAAAACACCCTCACCATAGACAGCTGCAGCATCTGAATGCCATGCATCTGGAAAGGCTTCATCAGCCTGTGTTCCCATCCAAACTGCGAGCATGATCTCACCCCTAACCTTCCCTTCTCCGCGGCGGTGCTCCAGCCTGTACCACTGAGGAGCCAGTTGGCTGTCAGGTGGAACTCTGGTTGGAACCTCATTCAAGTCAAAAACCACCCTTCCAAGATAATCGTCTCTTCCAATCATCTCTTTATCTTTGACAAAAACTTCTACCACTGATGATTGAATTCGATCTTTTGAGAAAGCAAACACCTGGTTCCACTCTGGATTCATTTTCCTCTCAAAATGCCTTGTTCTTCCCTTATAGTTTCCCAGCTTTACTTCCACGTAAGGATCACAGCTTCCGGTAATGGAGCTGGGAGGGAGGTCTTTGGCTTTCACAACGCGAACAAAAAGATAAAACATTTGTTCAACAAGGTCATAAGTGCTTGTAAATCTCTCACCACTCATCCACCCTCTTCCTCCATGTGCTCCTCCATTTGGCCATCTCTCACCAAGCTGTGGGTTGGTGTCTTTCAGTTCATAGTCATCTTGGTGGTTATGATGGGCTTCCAGTTGAATTGGCCGCATGGTTAATGTGAAACCTTGATGTTGTATTTCTACTGATTTGCCTGGTTGCTGCAGAACTTGATGCTTGTGTATGCGATGCGCTGTTTCAGCTTTTACTTCAACTGGCTCTTTGATCTCCTCCTTTCGATCTTGTGCAGGATCACTAATGCTAGACCCGGCTGCTGCAGCAGAAGAATTTGTTTCAATCAAAGCAACCGCAACAACTTTTTTGTTGAATTCTGCTGTGATAACTGTAGTGTTATCTACTACAGGGCCTTTTTCTTTGGGAATAGCAGCCAATACTTTGCTATTAGTTCTTGTGCTTTCTGTATTTGGAGGAGCAGAGGGACTAGAAGTTGGGTGTTCTGGTGGTTGTTGAGAATTAGAAGGAGAGTCTTCTAGTAGTTGTGGTGGAGAATATGGAGGAGATTTTGGTTCAGGTTCTAGTGAAGTATATACTTTTAAACCAATCTCACCCTTGACGGATGAGAAAAACCACTTCTTTTCTAACTGGAATCTTTGATAAACTTTCTCACTTTTCGTGACAATATCTGAGCAAGGAATTCTTACTCTTCCAAGGAAGTTTCGGCCAGGAGTAGGTGATCTCCTCTCATGGTAGACAGAGGCTTCAATGGTTTGGTGATGGACGTTTCTTGTTTGGTCGATATCAAAGAAAAGTTTGTGGTTCCAAATGGGGTTGAGGTTCTTTAAAACAGTTTTGGTTCGGCTAAGCTTGTTTACAAAATCAACTTCTACAAATGGACTAGCAGAACCTTCACCGTCTTTGGGCATAAGATCATGAGCATCTACCACTTCTACTACCAGCTTCATTCTCCTTTTGCTTACTTGGCTGCTGTGAGAATCTAGAGGAAGTGACACCCCTCAAGCAATCTGAAATAAGCTTCAAAAGCAAAGAAAAGAAAAAAAAGAAAGAAAGGAATGTTCAGGTTCTTTCTCTTGCACTGTGGTACTATGCTATTTTGGTGAAGCAAAGAATGATTTGACAAAGAAGCTGCCCTGCCTGTCAGTTCTGTTATAAATCGAAAGATGGCCAAAAAATGGAGGGAAGCCTTAATTTTTTTATAAAGTATGGGAAAGTGAAGCTCTGCCATTCATATAATTCTCAAAGAAGGCAATATTATCTCATTAATTTTGTCCCAAATGCTTCAAACAAAATTTGTTTGATTTTATATTACTTCTGCATTGCTTGGGAATCATCTCAATTCTGTTTCTTTTTTGTTTGCTGAGAGGTAAGAGCCTCTTAACATGATGAAGAATTAAAGCTAACTTTTGTGTTTTTTATATACAAAACGAATAAAATGTTCTCGAGGCCTCTGTAAGAAACTTACATGGCTAGCTTTTCTTTGGCATGAAGAATCAAATCTCAGAGATCCTTTTCTTCTTATGATCAAGGGTATAACTTTCATCTGATTAAAAATTTATTCACTTGAATCTGTGTGTGTTGAAGGGACATCCCTTTCTTGGCTAGGCAGCAATCTGAATGTCATGAAGTGTAAAGTAAAGAAAGTTAGGAAAAGAAAGGGCTATGAAAGGCATAGTTGGAGCCTGAGAAAGAAAGAAAAAGCAAAATCTGAAGCTGCATGGTTTATGAGTTGTGATCAAAGATGCTTTGCTTTCTGCTTTCTACTCTTTCTTACTTTTAACTTATTTATTACTGTTGCCTCCCTCATTTTTATTCTGTCCAAGTTTTGGTTTGTCATTATTTTTTCTTTTCTACTTTAACCATTGCATTGTTAGGAGGACCATGTGATTCATTGCTTGACTTCATTATGTTTTTTAATTTTTGAGTGTTGTTGGATCAATCGTTGTTCTTCTCATGTTCTGTTATGAATGCAGTGATCCGTCAGTGGTTTTGCCATATCTGACTGTTTGAACTTTAGAACATCATATTAACAAAAGGACTCTTATTTTGAACTTGTGCTCGTATCGTACATGAAAATCTTTTATTTAATTGAGCCAATGATGGGGTGGAACATGAGGCAGATACCTTCGAAGGATTAATATTAATTACATACTTACTAAATCACACGTTCTGCCAAACATTAACTTGACCAACAATTCAAATTCATCTCACAAAATTGTGTCGTGAATTTACAATAGATAAACCTTTCTCTACGTATTTTTCCCTTTTTTTCTTATAATAAAATACAATAAAGCAGGAAGGAATTTGTAACTCAAGTACTTGAGATTGTTTCTGAAAATGCTAAAAGCTCTTTCTAACAACGAAAAGCATTTTCTGATAGCGTAATTCTAGATCACAAAAGAGATTTCTGCTAGATGTTTCTTCAAAAATCAATAAATTTCGCGCTTCTAAAAAAGTCTATGAGAGCTGAAGTGCTTCTTACAAAAGCATTCCCAAATGAACGGAGTTACTCATGCACCGAAGTCCTCTCTTCCAACTCCTTTCTTACAATATGGCTGGGATAAGAAATAAATAAATAAATAAAGAAATAAGAGAGCCAAGTCAAGGCACAACCTAGTACTAGTAACTAGGTTACTGGCAGTTGAAAGACTACAGCTTGGCCGCATGACCTCAAACTGCAAGTAGCCAACGGTCTCTACCACACACGCACGCATTCACTAAAATTAGATCCTTAACACACGCTAATTATAATTATCTCTTTTTGATAATTTATTTGCAAAACAATAGAAAAAGTGTCTCCCACAAGATTGGGCCGGGGCCCTTCTCTCTCTCTCTCTCTCTCTCTCTCTCTCTCTATTCCATCAACTACTACTAGAACCTTCGTCACTGTCTCAAAGACTCCAAATTTAGGGTTTCTCGAGGGTTTATCACACAGCCAAAAACCCTAGAAAAGCCCAACTCCACGAAAGACTTGATCTTTTTGGGTGGTTCGTCCAGCTTTCCCAAATGGTTCGCTCCAATGGCGTCAGGCTTGTCCACTGGCTCGCTCGTCGCTCTTTTGCCTCCAACCCCATCCACAACCCTACATCCTCCGTATGATTCCTCATTATTTCTCCCCTCTTCGATATTAATTGTACTAATTATTGTCATTTCCTATTATTTTTGTTTTAATTTACTGTGAATTTCTTTTCGCTGTTTAACTTTGATCAATATTTGAATTGCTGCTAGGCATGCGGGAGGATGCTTGGAGGCGGTTATAGGACATTCAAGACTGGAGTTTGCAACAATTCTAGGGTTTTAGGAAATTATACTACTACTAATAATGGTAAGTCAAACACCCGCTTTTCGTTTTTTGAATTCTACTGAGCATTAAATTTCTTATTTCCCCCCTTTAATGGATTCTTTTGTTTTTGTTTCCTTTTCTCTTCCCTCTCCCCACTCCTTTTTTTGCAGGTTGTAGAAAAAGTTGGTTGCTTGGAGCGCTGAATACCAATTGGTTCGCTGCAAGATCAATTCATGGAACTGGTACCAGACACATATGTTTTCATTTTCTTTATTTGTTCAAGTCTATACAAATATATTCTTGTTTATGCATCTGTGCACATGTCAATTATTTGGGATAATTTACTCTTTCAAATCCTGTCTGATTTTGACATACCATGAAACTGTGTCTTTGTGTCGTGTAGTTTAAGTTGAAAAACTATGTATTATGAATATTTTTTTGGTATAAATGTTATGTGGAAAAGAACTGGAGCTCAAGGATTTCTATACTTTATTGGGTACTTTCTTGCAATATCATGCCATTATTTGTTCATTTTGATACTGAGAACATAATGGAGTATGTGGAATTTAATTATGGGGCTTGTCCTGCCTTTTATGCACCAGCATCTATGTCCACAAGAGATTACTATGATACACTGGGTGTAAGCAAGAATGCAAATGCATCAGAAATAAAGAAAGCTTATTATGGGGTAGGTTTTCTTTGCTTCACTTCCCCTTTTCTTGATGTACATATTTAAATACTTACTCAAGTCTTATAGCCTGGATAAATGTGTGAAATCTACAACATACCTTGGACATGCAGTTAAGATTTTGGGATGCGATTCTTATTTTTTACCGTAATGGATGTAAAACTATAATTTTAAAATGGTTACAACATTTAAAGTGGTTTTCCGGAATTCTTAGAAAGTTTCTATAATGTTAGTTCTGCTGTTGGAAGAATAAGAAGTGTATAATGATAATGCATAATGTCAGTACCTATTCTAGTTAGTCAGTGGAAGTTTAGTCGTTTTTCCAGCTGTAATAATTGTTTTTTGTAATCCGAATGTGTATTCTACTTCCCTGGTTCAAGTTTTTTCTGCTCTGAATCATGCTAACTTTGATCCGTCATCTCCCCTATTTATTTTGCAGCTAGCAAAGAAGCTCCATCCAGACACAAATAAAGATGATCCTGATGCAGAAAAGAAGTTTCAAGAAGTTCAAAAGGCCTATGAGGTTATTTTTTCTATTCCCGAAGTTCTTGACTATTACTATTAACATACTAAAAACCAACTTTGTCAATTTTTGTTGTAGGTTTTGAAAGATGAGGAAAAGCGTCAACAATATGATGAGGTTTCACTTCTGATCTTTATCTTTATGCCTTATACCTTTTATTATTAAACATATAACTGCTGAATAGCTCTCTGATGAGATGCTTCTCACTGAGTAGGATGTGGAATAGGTCCTTGGTATTTTGCTCGTAACACCTTGTATTTAATGCTTTTGTAAGTATTACATGACACTACATTGGATGGGGGTAAAATTTGCTTTGGTCAAACAGTTTTGCAACCATGATGATATTTCTTGTGGTGCTAAGATATAGAAGTTTCTAGTGCTGACCGGTTGGGGCTTCTTTAGGGCTTATACTAATTTTGACTAATTCATTTGGTTTTGTTCTTCAGATCCTTACGTGTATTAAAATTATGCAAATCATTCACATATTTTTTTAAAGTGATATAAGAGAATTGTAGGATTCAAATTCTACCCAATTTATAATCCAGATGGAGATTTCCACTATGTTTCTGTCACAACTTGGATAGTTTGGGTGCTTAGGATCAGAATCTGATTTTCGAGTGGTCAACAAGGGAATTCCGTGGTCATTTTATTGTCATTACTCATGGGCATTTTACTTTCTTTTAATTTTCTTATCTGGCACAATTTAAACTAAGTTATGCAATTCCCACTTTTTTCCTTGCTATGTTATTTTCAACTCCATTCTTATTTAGAGTTTCCCAAGGTTTTAACACATGTTTACCTCTGAAGCCCACATCGGTGCCCATAATCACATTCCTTATCTTCATAGTCTTGAAAGGTCCTTATATTTTGTTCATTTATAATAGCAAACAATAACAATCACACAGCAATTCCAACAAAATGTTTGCTTCTCAACGCAACACCCCCCCCCCCCCCCCAAAAAAAAAAAAACAAAGTGCTTCTCAATAAACATAGAAGACCTCTTATAGCCTAGAAAATCGAAATTGATTGTAGTTCCACATGTTTCACATTGATAAGAAACTACTAAGATGATTTGGTGGAAATTTTTCATTTTCAAGGTGAGAGGCATTTTATAAACGATAATGCTTTAAGTATTTAGAAATCCATGTGATGGCAAGTAAACCTTTTAGCTTCATGATCATCTCAACTGAAGGACTCCTGTTGTACTATGGTTTTACGTGTTCCTTGTCTAATTCACTTTTGTTGATTTATGCCTGCACTTATGTCATTAAGTACACTTTTGCAGGTTGGCCATGATGCATTTGAAGATCAAGGCAATGGCTTTCCCAATGATTTCAGGAATCCATTTAAAGATATCTTTGATGATAATGTAATGACTTTATCCTTACAGTAAGGTTTGATTGTTGATATATTTTATCATTGGGAGTTTTGAAAATTTTTATCAAAATTTTGGTAAACTAAAACAGTGTCATTTAGAAAAAAATTGGTGTTGCATGCAGTTCAACTGTTATGCAGTCTAACTATTATGTATATTCTAGCTATTGTAATTTGTGAAATTACAAAAAATTTCAAGGATGTGTAAGGAGCCTCTTCCATCATATAATCTTTTTCATCTTGATGTGGATGTGGCACTATATATCATTATATTTGGATACACTCCAATCCCAAGCTTAGTTGTTAGTTTAACTTGGAAAATGGTTATGCCACTCACAGAACATCTTGATAGCCCCAGCCCTGGTGGAAACATGTTATGTTTAGTTTGTTTTATTTCACTAATTTGAAGTCTTTTCTATTTAAGCAGTATGTTCCTGCTTCATGGCTCTTTCTTATTTTTCTTTCTCTTTCTTTCTATTATTTGTAACTGGTTTTGTTATGGTCGGTGCTACTGCAATTTAGTATGTGATGTGGGGTTGTTGGTTTCTTACTGATGAACTTTCAAACTTCATGATCATAGAAATCATATCATACTTTCTACAACAAAATGAAGTACCATCTATGTTTCCTAATTATTGGCTCTTGCCTTTTTTTGGATGTTATATTCACTTTGGATTGTATGTACATGGTATTGGTGGGGTGCTGTTTCCGATGGAGATTAGATCTTCAACATTTTTCGTCAGAATTTTGGTGGTCAAGATATCAAGGTTTTATCCCTCTTCATTTTTATTGTTGATCTGTGTGCGCTTTAGAATCTGCCTCATGACATGGATTTCTTTTCATAAAATACACAGGTTTCTTTGGAACTTTCCTTTATGGAAGCTGTTCAGGGATGTTCTAAAACTGTGACATTTCCAGCTGCAGTGGCCTGTGAAGCTTGCGGTATGCTGATTCTGCTCATTTCTAAATGTCTTTGCTACTTTTGAAAGTATGCTGTTGTGGCATTTACAGTTGTTTTTTGCTCATTAGTATTTGAATGAAACTCTCTTATCTGATTTCTTGTGCTTTTGGATCTTTGCAGGTGGAAGTGGTGTTCCTCCTGGCACCAGACCTGAATCATGTAAGCGCTGTAAAGGGTCTGGCATGGTTAGTTTTTCTAAGAACAGAAACCTTATCATTTATTTGATCATTAAGAATATCACATCATCTGCTCCTATTAACCATTGATTTTCTGCATATCCAGACTTACATGCAAACTGGCCCATTTAGGATGCAGACAACTTGTACTCAGTGTAGCGGTACTGGTAAAACTTTCCCGGTATGGTTCACATCTTATCTATAATAACTCATTTTCACTACTCAACAAACAAGTTTAATTGTCTATTTTTATTCTCCAGACATGTCGTGTCATCATTTTTTAAGTTTGGTCTTTGTTTGCTGCCTAGTGTCCCAACGTTGTTACTTCATACTTGCTTTGTTGTTGCTTTTGTTGGCCAGCTGTTGTTAGATATTTGCTTACGTACTGGAATGGTTCTCTGTGTGTGTGTGTGGGCTGGTTTGTTCCCACTTTCTCATGAAGCACGTATTTTGTTCAATAAAGAAGTGGGGGAAGTGAAACAAACATGAAAATCAACATGGGAAGATTTCCTATGTGTGAATAATAGCGTGCTTGAAATTGAGTTTCATGAATACTTATAGATGAGTTCCTGTACTTTTTTGCCAAATGTAATTTTAATGTGTTCCTATAGATACATGTAATGCACGTAGGCACTTTTATGCATAGGTTTGTATGTAATTCCGAATATCAATGAGATTTACTTTGTTAAGAATTGAGTTTCGAAACCCTTCCTTTCTTTTATAGGTAATGTTAAATGGTTATGCTCCGATTTCATGTTGTATTCCTATTGTGTATTAGTTCTAAATGTTTACTGTATAACTCTTTAAATGTTATGAGTTATAATGAAATACATCACTTTTTGGTTTCAGACACTTTGCAAATCATGCAATGGGAAACGAGTCACAACTGGAATGAAGTCAGTCAAGTTAGATATCATACCAGGTATTTCCAATAGTTTTGAGGCATTGGGGTTGCTTCCCAATGGATAATTGTGGTTTTTCTGTTGCCAAGGATGATTATTTTTGCTGAATCGTTATATATATAGGATTTTATGTACTTGAGTGGGGTTGCCTCTCGTAAAAGGAATTATTTGTCATTTTGTTAAAATAACCATGAATCATAATTTGCAACAAAGAAGTCAAACTACAAATCTTGGAATTATATTTGCTTGTTTCTGTAATGGTGGGTGTAATGACTTTATTTCCATTTACAGGTGTAGATGACAATGAAACTATAAGGGTGTATAGCAGTGGTGGGGCTGATCCTGACGGAAATCAACCTGGTGATCTTTATGTTACCGTTAAGGTGACCTGCATAAGTTTTAATTGCTGTTGACGTCCTTGTTTTCTTTCTCATTATTGGTAGCGTAGTATGTATAATCCTTTTGTCTTATAAATGTACATCTTAATTCTGTTTGCAGGTTAGGGAAGACCCAGTTTTCCGTAGGGAAGGTGCCGACATTCATGTAGATGCTGTTCTGAGTATCACTCAGGTACTGCTTAAATCTTTTAGTGCTCAAGAATGTTGTTAATATGCTTTAATGCAAGAAAATCTTGAAGAGTGAGTATTATGAGATGGAGAAATAGAATGATCCATTTTCACTTCGGCAGTATCTAATTACCTCGAGGTCACCAAGCAGCTAAAGTATGAAAACTCTGTTGTTCAGTTTCTATGATTATTTTGTTGTTGATAGAAAGAGAGTGAGAGTTATAATGTTTCTAGGCAGACTAAAGGATCTTAAATGATGGTTTTGGGGAGTTCCCTACTGTGCTGTTTCTTTCTTGTAACTTGGGATTTCCCATCTTTCTAGTACTGAGAAATATTCATTTATTCGTATATAGAGGTTTAATAAATGCTTTTTTTGCAGGCAATTCTGGGAGGAACTATTCAGGTCCCAACTCTCACTGGAGATGTTGTATTGAAGGTTTGTTTTGGAACTCATGCATGATCAGCAACATGTTCTAAACTGAAAAAGACAGATAAATTTCATTTTCTGTAAAGGTTATTGTTGTTATAATACTCAATGTGGCAATATTTTAAGTTGCTTTCTAATTTGCAGGTCCGTGCTGGCACCCAACCTGGTCAGAAGGTAGTCCTAAAGAAGAAAGGTCAGGAAATTGGATTCATGCTTTTTGCTAATTGTGTTGATAGTGTCTAGCACTGATAAGAATTTTGAGTTTACCCACTGCATCTCCTGGATAGGCTCTGGTTTCCTCTGCATGTCCATTTTGCTTTGCAGTTTAGTAATTTCGGTTGAATATGAATAAAACCAGGTCAGTTCTCACTTTTCTTCCTGGTGATTGATAACAGGGATCAAGACGAGGAACTCTTATTCGTTTGGTGATCAATATGTGCACTTCAATGTCAGCATCCCAGCGTAAGTTCTCCTGGCTTCAAACAATTTTGATAGTATAGCTTGTTAATATGGTAACCTCTATTTTGACCGGAAAGACTCAGTCAGTGTTCTATCTAAGTAACTCGGAACTTGACACGTAATTGTATTGCAGGAATCTGACACAAAGACAACGAGAATTAATTGAAGAGTTTGCCAAAGAAGAGCAGGGGGAATATGGTAAGCGTGCCGCTGCCAGAGCATCTTGATAATATGGGCTGGAGAGGTTTCTTTGTTTGTTAAGATATTTTCTAGTCATGCATAGCTGAAGGAGAAGGAATGAGAGGAAGTAGGCATAGCAAAAGGATCCACCCATTCTGGAAGCGGAGTTATTTTAGGTTCCAAATTCCAATTGAGCAATTCTATTTGTAAGGTTGTGTAATATTTTTTTATACTTCCAAGTCATAATCCGTACTTGTCATTTAGGCGAGGTGATCTGTGATCATCATGCAGTAATTTTGTGACAATGTACATATTCTGACTTATAATCTTATAATCATAATGGACTTGTTCATGTCCATAATTATTTTTGCCTCAAATATATTGAACACAGATTGAAATGTTTTCTTTTGGAACTGAATCTGAACTGCCATGTAAATTAACTGCATTATCTCTTTAGAAGTAAAGCAGTCGAAAGTAATCTTCTAGGCTGAATCTGTATTGTACTTACAGACTACAGTTGAGACTGATTGGCATCCGAAGAACTTCTTCCGACCATTTTTACTCCACATTGAATAAGTGAAAGGATGCACTTTTACCCGGGAAGCAATAACAGAATAAAAGAACATCTTGCATAAAAATGGGCTTGTTTCTCTAAAATTTAAGACAAGTTATTTATTTTAGCTTTTCACAAACAAGCCCATTTTAGCACTACAATTTCACAAAATTTAAGAAAATGGCTTGTTTCTTGAATGAAACAAGCAAAAAGTCAGACTCAATATGAGTTCGAGCTTAATCAAATCAATTTACATTAATAAGATGGCTCACTTACATAATTAGACCTTCAAGCCAGGCAACGTATAATGCAAATTAGGGAATAAAACCTGTGGGAAATATGAAAAGACAGCAATCTGCATCATTTTTAGTGTGATACTTACTTGAGTATGCTCAATGTCATAGTGAAATGTGATGCTTGGTGTGAATTGTAGAATCCCATGAACCATCGGGTCTTTGAACGCAAATTACGCCTGAAGTCATTAGGGTGAGGGCACGCCTGCCTGGGCATCACACATCATTGCCCCTCCCACTACTCCCTCGGGATTGCGGAGGTATGAATGCTGGCCTCCTATGCTCGAAGACTTGGGTCAGGATCTCATGAAAAAAGCGTACCTGTCAAAACCCAATATCATAAGCGAATCAAAGCCCACACAATGCCAAGATTTGAGCATTTGAGGAGAGAAATATAGATAATTTGGGAAGTGAGTGGGTTATAATTTTTTTCCACGTAGATGGCGTTGATAAGCTACTTTGTAGCGTAACATAGGGGCTGCTCTTCGAGTCCTTTTCATTTTTCATCTTCAACTTCTCTCACTCTCTATCTGCTTCTCTCATTTTCTCGACTCCTCGTTCACCCCAGCCAAACTCTTCACCTGACAATATTTTCCACATGAATAGGCTGGCATGAGGCCGGCCTTGGATCCAAAAAAGGGGCAATGTCACAGCCAAACTCCTCACCTGACAATGTTTTCCACCTGAATAGGTTGGCATGAGGCCGGCCTTGGGTCCAAAAAAGAGGTAATGTCACGCCTCCTTTTCATGGAATAAGTAAATAATGTTAAAAGTAGTGGTATTTCAATTTCGCTAAAGCTCCCACTTAGACTACACCATGTGAGTGATTGTCTATTTATTGAGTGGTTTGGTTAGAGAGAGAGGATATTTTTATGGAGGCGATTATATGGACCATTCCTTCATTTTTAGTCCTACCTAGGTAAGCGCTAAGACAAGCAAAGCTAAACTCTATTCTTAACTAATTTCTGTCCGCCGAAATCATCAAGCTTTGTAATCTATTTATCATTTTATGGTCGAAAGTCTTTTTAAATGTTAAATATTAATGTTTTCTTGCTAATTCTTAATTATTGTGTTAAATCATTTTTAATTTATTTTTGAATTATTTATATTTACACTAACACCCCTTCAAGTTTTTGGCTTTTCAACAAAACCCCTTAATGGTTCAATAATTACACAAACACCTCTAGAGGTTTTAAATTGTTTTCACAAAATCCCTTTTCGTTGATTTTTTATCCGAAGATTGATTATTTTATACAATGATAAATTATTTTCACAGAATCCCTTTTCGTTGATTTTTCATCCAAAAATTGATTATATTATACAATGATTTGAGATTTTCATTTTGAATCAAATTACTTTTAAAGAAAAAAAGATATTTATATATATATACAGAAATTCTCTTATGCGGACATTGGGACGTTATTATTGTGCGGACGTCGTGTATTTTGTACTACCCCTCTCTTTTTTCTGCCTGTTTACAATAGGATCCGCACGATAATAAACGTGCAGACATCCTATAAGAGAATAACTGTATATATATATATATATATATATTATAAACGAACTGTTGCCGAGATTTACAAACCATAGCAACGTTAAAACTTCCAAATTGGGTTGTTTCTTGAACGAGCCAAGCCCGACTTCACTGGTATAGGAGCAAAGCTCGAGTTAGCGTATTAAACACACCATTTGCATTAAGCCTTTGATTAGCACTTGTCAAATTCAATTTATTTCTTTCTTGAATCAGGAAAACAATGATCGCAGTATTACATGTACCTTGAAAGGAAACATTTATGTTGAAACTCCTTTCAGATGATTCTGAAAATTTGGCTAAATATAGAAACAAAAAACAACAGAATTTTTCCATCCGTCAGTACTAGGGCAAGTTACACATGGGGCCTATTTGCTCTGGAAATTGCTCTTTTGCTGCCTGAATCTATCTGCAAGCCTGATTATTATACTAAAAAATTACAGAGAACATCCACGGATTTCATACACATCTCAAGATTTCTCTACCTTCCAAAAGTTCAGTGGACTCGGTTCTCATCCTTAAACCAATAGAAAAAATTCTTCCCTCAAAATAGCCAAACCTCACAAAGAAACCCACCTTGTCAGCTAATAAAATCTGACTTAAATCTCAAGGTGCAACTTTGGTTTTTGATTTCGGTTTCTTGGCATCCAATGCTCCTAAGCCTTTGCCCAATCCAACTGGAGGCTGACCTTCCTGGTCAATTGTTGATTGATCTTTTTTGGCATCCGCCGGACCATTTACAGGATGACCATTGGCTTCCTTTACTCCATCAGTTTCTCCATTTTCTACTGCATCTGGGGTAGCACCTGAATTGATGATATTGAGAAGCTGAGTAAGTGGAGGCAAAGCTTGGACTGGAACACCATGTGGACGTATTAAGAGGCCCCTTGCTGCTGCCTTCTTCCTAACTTCAGCTGCTGCACGAGCAGCCCTCTCATCAACTCCCCTACCGCGTGGAAGAGTTTCACCAATTATTGCGGCATTAAGAGATTTGTTGACGGAAGGGTTAGAACTCCCAGACCCACCAGCTATGGCAGCAGATTGGAATGCCTGCATCAAGTCAGGATGGGCCTGACATGCAAAGTTAACTATTAACTGGAAATCAAGATTCTTGGTGTAAATTATACACGAGATACGAGAGAGGGTCTCAACATCTGGAGACCGAAGGATTAGTATCCTAGCAACATTTACAAAATGCTCTCCAAATAAGTTACAGTTATCTCCTTTTCTTTTCCGATAAAAGATTCCAACACCACACCAGAATATCTAGTGTGCAGAAAGCACACGAAAACTAGGCTTCTGAGCCTTTCATGGAAAATTAGAAATGAAGAGGACGCAGAATAGGAATAGGCGACAATAAGAATATGACTTTGGAAGATATTAAAAAAACTAACCACATTATCCTTCAATTCAACAAGATTTTGAACTTATTAGCAAAAAGTAGCATCCAAAGTACCTTCAAGATGTCGATTGCCTTTTGAGCTGAAGCAGCATTCAAAGCTTGACCTTTTTGCTTTTGTGCATTCATCTTTCAAAGAAGAGAAAAAAGTTTAAGAATCAGAACCAAATAGTAATTAAGTATATGCAACCAACCTCCAGTATGATTTCACCATGCAAGGTACAAATACCTGTAGCTCACGCATCTTAAATGTCTTCATCCAGTTTTGAGAGTCACGTGTTCTTGAATCCTCCTCGCCCAATTGTTTCACAAGTATATCGTACGTTTTCTTCTCATGCTGCAACACCAAGTGTCATATGGAACAGTGAAATCGTTTTCTATTAAGTGAAAATTACATTAGAAGGAAAAATGTCATTATTATTCTTCCACTCATTCAATGACATCTAAATTAAACACTACTTTTAATATTGTTCTTTCGTTTTTCACTCAGTTTATTGCTTCTATGTATTAGAATGCTATATGAAGGTAAAACATATTTTTGACAACAGCAAAAAAGTAATGAAAGAAAAAACTCGTCCTCTACAGAGCCACAGTAATATTCAATTTTCTTTCTATGTTTTCCATGACTGTATACATAAATACACACATGCGATAACACATGCACATACATGTGTGTGTGTGTGTGTGTAAAAGAAGCCCAAACATGGAAGCAGAGATGCGGAGATCAAGATATCACTGTCTAAATTCCTAGGGGGGGTTATCAATTTGTGGAATTTGGATGGCCTTTAGTTTTGTATTTTCTATTTACAAAAGGGACATACCTGGTGAGAGAGTTTGAAGGCACCCATACAATTAAATGCAATAGCCAGTGCATGATAGCATACAGCAGTCTGGATATGTTCCTCCCCTAGAAGTCTCTCATTCTTTTTCAAAGCCTCTTGCAAATATCGAAGGGCAGTGTCCATCTTCCCAAGATCCTGGTACATCATAGCGACATTAATGAAGGTTGCAGCAACATCAGGGTGATCTGGGCCAGATGACAAACTTAGCAGGAGCAATGCCCTGGACATGTGTCGTAGTGCAAGCTCTGTCTGATTAAGTCCGTGATAGAAGAGAGCCATATTTCCATAGCTGCCATAGCAAAGTTGCAAATGAAGGAGCCCAAAATCAAATCCAGAAAAACAGAGAGAGAGAGAGAGAGAATAAAATCAATCATTACAGGCAAGTGTTTGAACACTATTAACAAAAATACAAATAAAAAACCAACTAATTCATATAAGAATTTTCAAACTGATTAAGACACTACATCCATTTTCAGTTCATGGCATCCGAATAGATAATATTCCTTTTTATTAATATTAATCAACTAAACGTTTCTTCCTTACTTTCATTCATTTCTAGATTATTAGTGAGTTAGCATGTAGGATGGGTACTTTTCCTACCTCACTGTAACTCAAAATATCAGAAGACAGGAGAAGGAAGGGGGGTTGAGGGGGTCACAGAAACAAACATCAGCAGAAATAATCCAATATATGTCACACAGTTAACGTCAGTTCTGGGCAATCTCACCAAGACTCCAATATTTACCCCAGCATTGATTGGAAATATATCTTTAAAAAAAAGGAAACGTGACAATTTGCATTGCAATCCTCAAATGAGCAACCAAATATCACAGAACTTTAACAACAGTTAACAGTTTTAGTTTATGTTATATAATCGTATAGTATGATACTAACACAGGAAATTCAATTAAGAATAAGTATTCAACAACCATCTCAGTTAATGAAACAAAAATAAACACAAGAACCCAATACCTGTGAGCAGTGTCAGGGTGGTCTAAACCCAGGCAACGCTCGTTTATAATTAGTTCCTTGTGTTGTTGCATTATGGCTCCCGCCATATCTCCTGCATGATAAAGGACCATGGCAAGATACCTGAAATTAAGTACACAAAAACCTCAGCTTAGATGTGATGTGCATCATGAATAACTAATTACAATTAGAAACAAATCTGTCAAACAGTTTCAGGAGGCAATGCATACCGACAGCAGTTTGCAACCTCCCGATGCATTGGACCAGTAACCTGCAATCACAAAAAAAGAGAGGATATAATGTACTAGACACATACATTTCATGGTAAATTTAAGATAACAACCCAAATAATATTATTCACCTGCTGAAGTATCGAAAATGCTTCAGAAAATAATGTGTAGGCTTCGCTCAGCATTCCCTGAAATAAAAAGTGCAAGATAAGTTACAAAACACATTATTATTTCAACATGATATTGATCACAACGAACTGATACTAGTTGCAACTTGCGCATGTCCTAATGTCCTGATATCCCATCATGATTTTGTTCTATATCCGTCCCTTCTTTTGAGGAAAACCAGTGGACACATTTTTGTGGGATAGAGTACAGTTTTGAGCTTTGTTGTGAGCATCACACACTATCATGTGAGTTCAGAGATACTCCATTCTTACACTATATGCAGACAGGGGAAGACTGTTTATTGGGATTTTTCTGTTGTGTTAGTTTATGTTTGGTGTGCAGTTGAGTTTTTACTATCCATTGGTGAACTGCCTTGTCCACTACAGCGCAATACTGTTGCACTTGGTTTTGATCTAATAGTTTTACCGCAGCTAAAGTTTATGTTTCTTATCATATATATACAAAGCTTGAGAACCAGGATCCCATGGCATTTTCTGCTGCAATTCCATTTTTGCAAATTTCCCCATTTTCGCAGATTTCCCCGATAAGTTTGATTCCATTAATGAAAGGGATCCCTTTTGATGAGAATAGCAAAGGACAGTTCTTAAATGGGGATCTAAATATTAGACAACTGAACTACAGTGCCTTGTGGCCTCAACAAAGCCATCCCTCGGTTCTTATCAAAGGGATCCCTCTTAAGAAGGGGACTCATATATAACAAACTCATAATGGGATATTAGGACATGTGCAAAGTTTCAGATTTTGAGCGGATTTTCGCCAAACCTATATAAATTCTTCCAGTGAACAATCCCAAATTAATTATAATAAATATAAAAAACCAACACCTTAAAGTTGAATGCTTTTTTAAATTTCAGATTATTGCAGAACTAAAATATATTTGGTTCCATGGTAAATGCAGCATCCCTATATTCTAATACAACAATTATTGGTCATCATCAGATTCATGGTAAACGTATCCCAGAACAAAAAGATATAAAAATATACACCCTGACATTCTTTATATTAATATAACTTCAAATTAAAGTCGTGGCCATCGTTTGGAATTAGCATTGACTTCCAAGGTTCTCACAGAAGATTATATTTCTCTTTGAGAACATTTCCTTACATCCTGAACCTAATGCTATCACAATACCAAGATACAAATTCTTTGAAGAATCATTGATAAACAACAAAGTACAGTGCATACCTCTGCCAGTTGGATCTTTCCTGTTTCCACAAGATCCTTAGCTTCTGAACACACAGGAACTGAGTGTTTCACAACAGGTTGCAGATTTAAGATATCTGATATTTGGAAAGGTGCTGCAGAATTAAGATCATATCTGCGAGCTGCAATTGTAATGCCCACCTGCGAATGAAACCAAAGTCAATTTGTCCTCCACTTAGAAGCGTAAGTGATTGTGAAGCAAATTTGAGTAGCAACCAAGTAAATTGGACCAGAAGAAATTATAGTTACCTTCTGACAAAGATTACGTATAACAGAATCTTTCTTTACATGAGTCCTAGCATCCTCTGGCAGCTCAAACTATCATCAATGGCAAATTACATAAAACGATAGGTTAATAAACACCAATCAAAGATACCCTTTTGAGGACCAATTACGAAACTTGGAGATCCCACAAAACATATACAAGTCCATTTTAATTTATACAGCCCAGAAAAAGGAAAAATGTTATGAAACAATATGGAAAATGGCCCATAGCCACAAATGATACATCATTGGAAATAAAATCAATGAGATCCCCACGGGGTGTACATATTTCTCAACAAAGAATTGTGACCCGTTAAAGTTATTCAGGGAGCATAATTTCATCGCGTCAAAAAGTTATTCAGGGAGCATAATTTCATCGCGTCAAAAAGTTATTTGGGGATGTCAAATTTTTCCTGGAGAGTCAGATATTATTGATAATTGATACCTGATATTTGAGCTTTGCAAATTCTTGAATGTCAGACCATAGAGTTTCTGAGCTAACATGCATAAATGAGGATTGATTTTTTCTTGTAGATGCTCCATCCTTCCATCTTCCTTGTCCCTTGGACAGCTTTCCTGAAGATTGATGGCCTGTTTGTTCCTGAAGATAGAGGAACTTAAAGTTACAAAAGGTTCCTCAAACTCAATAAATAGACCAGTTCTGCTGAGATATGCTTGGTATTAAAAACATTTGTGATTCCCAAAAAGTTCAAGTTAATAGTAAACTGCATAAAGTTGCAACTTTTTATTGCAAAACAGTACTCAGATGAGCTTTAAAGGGATTACAGGGATCAAGAATTCTCCTAGAACAACTTAGCACTGAACTTTCTTTCTAGTTGATACTATAAAACATACTTTTTTGGGGGTTCTAGACTGCACACTATTAGCAGCCACTTTAGAGCCAACAGCTTGACTGCTTCCAAAAAAACAGTTGAAGAAATGGGAGATTGCAGGCCCAATATCATGATCATCCGTTTCTCTCAAGGCATCCTGCAGACAAGAAAGTAGAAAAGACCATGAACCACTTTCCACCAAAGACAAAGATTGAACATTGACAATTGTGTGAGTGTGCTCAGTCAATAATAACTCTCGGATAAATGGGCCAAACATCATGGACCTGATTGGTTTTTACTATTACTAGAGAACAAGTAGGAAAGGTGGAAGAATGGATCTGAAATAGTAATTAACACTCATGTGATAACCAATCCAAGGCTACATTTTTGAAGCAGGCCCATGAACCAAATTAATAGGAACAAAGTACAGATTGGCACATAACAGCAAGTAATAAGGTTTCACATGGATTAATATTTCTCAATGTCTGTAACAGTTACAATGAAGTCTGAAACAGGGATATAATAAAAAGTAATCCGTTATAAGAGCTCAGTTACAGACATTAGGTACCAATAGGAGAAGTTGCACCTCAAACAGAAAAAGTAACAAACTCATACTGTAACAAGAGCAAGGACACGAATGTATTGCAGGGACATTTATTTATTTGCTGTTCTAAGAATTCCTTCTCTCCGACTATACTATGTTTGGGAAGAGAGGGATGGTGTAGAAAGAAAATGATGAAGTTATTTGAGGCATAAAAATTACTTCAACAATTGAAGCAGCCTAATGGATGTTGCTTAATTGTCAACCAGGCATCTTGCAAGAATATTTTTGGCTAAATCCCTTTAAATATAGTAAGCAACAACTCAAAAAGAAATCATGAAACTGCTATCTGAGGACTCACGGGAGTTGTATCCCTCCTAGAGACCTGAATCAAATTACTTAGCTTACGACTACAACATAGTTTTTAGGGAAATAACACCCTGTAAAATGTCAACATTTTCTGGTCCCCAACAGGACAACATTTCAGTTTTTAAACTCATAACATGAGAGACAGACCATACAAGGAAATGCTAATCACCTTGAGAATGTGCTTTGCTGATCTCACCACAATCTCATTAGAGCAAAGATCCCAGAGATGAGGTAAATGTCTGGTCCCATCAGCCACCTGTTGAAAACATCCAGAGGGTGTCAAAAGCAATATCCCTACATATTCAAGGCATTCAGTCACCCAGACCTTGCACATTCCATTTTATAGAAACCCTTACTATGAGAAGAAAAAGGAATACTTCCACAGTTTCTACATGCAAGTAGTGGTTACAAAGTGCGAAGGATTTATTAAAAACCATAATCCTTACTTTCCCAATATAGCGAACATTAATTCCATGAGCATGGAGTGCTTCAGTTAGTGTTTGCCCATCCATGGGTGATACTTCAAGTGTGCAAAGGTCTTGTATAAACTTCGGAAGCACAACATCTGTAAGATACAAACTGGCTTTCCTCACATTTCCTTCGTCTGCTTCAATCTCCTGGAAACAGGAAGGAAAATAAATAATTTATACAGGTTTAAACTCAGTGAGAAACAAAGCAGAAAATTAAAAGGTCTTAAAAATACCTCCTCACTTCCCGCCAACTTAAACTCAGTGAAGACATTGGGGTTGAAAAGAATGTCCTCGCATGATTTAGCGCTGTCCGTGGGTGGGGAAGCACCTTCTTGTGCATCTGTGGCCTTCCCTTTTTCTGTTATGTCCTGTGAAGAGCAATAAAATGAGACATCGCCCATATTACTAGAAGGCGAATAAAGAATTCATCCCATACCATGCCAAATAACCAATAAGTTCACCTGTAACATTCTTAACTTACTAAAAGACAAGTTAATTTTAACACCAAAAACAATGAGAAACCCCCTCGCTAAATCAGAATGAGTGAGAAATAAAGCAGATAATCATAAGGTCCAAAACACACCTCCTCACTTCCTGCCACCTTAAACTCAGTTAAGGCATCAGGGTTGGAAAGAGTTTCCTTGCATGATTCAGAGTTGTCGGTGGGTGGAGAAGCACCTTCTGCATCTGTGTCCTTCCCTTCTCCTGTTGTGTCCTGTGAAAAGCAACAAAATGAGACACAGCGCCCAAAGTACTAAAATGCAGAAAACGAACTCATCCTATACCATGCCAAATAGCCAATAAGTGTACCTGTCACATTCTTAACATACTAAAAACAAGGTGAATTATAACTCCAAAAACAATAAGATACCACCTCTCCCGCTGAATAAGGATTAATGACAAGTATAAAAATTCTAGAAATAGTAATACACTTTACTGACATGTTGAAAAAGTATAAACAAGTTTTACAACAATACAACCTTCATAACCTCTATAAGCTAAAGTTGCATCAGCTAAATTCTCACCTCTTTAACATCGGTGATGTTTGGAGAATCATTGGTGACGTGACCTTCTCCCTCACTTGACTTACATTTTGGTTTCTCTGCAGCTTGGACCTTAATCCAATACCCCCAAAAAAAGGCTAATATGAGAAACATATGAAGCAAATTCAAAGACAGTATTGATATCAGGTATCATATCACACCTGGCAGTAAGCAGTAATTAGTTCAGGCCTCAAGATACAAAATCTGGACCCAGGCCCAGTGAAGTTTGCATCACGGGGAGTTACTCTCATCAAGTCAAGGAGATAATGTCTGAAGCAGGGAACAGAATTAAAAAAGAACATGCATGAGTGTACTAAGTTAGATCTGCATGAATAGATCTTTAATGCAAGAAGTTTCATAAGAGCTGAAGAGATTTTGTTAGGAGTTCCGAGAAGTAAAAATTACCTGTCATCACTACCAACAATACCCTTGCATTCTACCGGTGCTGCTAACTTAAAAACATTCCCAGATCCATCAAGGACAGTGTGTTCTTTCAGATGAAGACGTTTAGCAGCTTCTACCACCTAAGCATACAAAAATCTTAGAATTTTCACAAGAAATTCTAGTCCTGAAGAAGGATATACGCAGTTTTTCTCTCTAAAGAAGACGAAATATGAAAAAATTGGTAGCATAATAAAATAATCCGGTCTTAGATCTCCCTCACCTTGGAATGGAACTCTTCATTCCAGCATATCTTCTTTCCATTATCAACAGAACCATATAGAAGAGAGTCTGATTTATCCCCTTGAAGAATGCCCGGTAAAACACTCTGCAGTGAACGCATAACAAATAAAACAAGGAGAGAGCAATCAGATAACTAAAAAAAAAGTTCCTTAAAAAACAACAAAAAAAAAGGTATGAAAAAAATATCCAAAGCAAACGCAAACCCTAGAAACTTACATGCAAATGAAAAGAAAAACAAATTTATGGTCATTTATGTTATGTATGAAACACAGTCGAGTTCAGCAATTTAAAAGACAATTTTCATTATACTTTTTTCTATGGTGGAGTGGGGCTAGCCAGGCTCTAATAGACAATTGTTTTCAAAATTGACCTTAGAACTTATGTCCAGGAAAGGTGTGCAGCATTAGGATTACCAGTTTCTCCTAAGACCAAAAAAATTATAATACATACAAAGAACATCCGGTTTGAGACACACCTGAGCTACTACTCTATGTCCCCTGTAATCGATTATGGCCATAGCGAGATTATAAAGTCCAGAAACATCAGCTTCTTGGTATGCCTTGGTGCCTTTCAAATCATTATTTGCAGAAGCATAAGTAGCCTGCTCGGTTTCACCCAATTGCGTCTCCGCAGAAACATCAGGAGATGATTCCATGGCGACATGACATTCCATTGTACTTGATCTATCGCATTTTTCCCCATTGGGAATTCCACTCTCTCCATGCAACAAGCTATCAGGAGCCTTCTCAGAAGAACTGTGTAAAGAGCCAGTGCTTCCGATCTTTGAACTAGAATCTGCATGTTTCTTAGACAGCTGCTCAAGGTCCGCATCAACAGCAAAACTGAAGAATATATTATTGTGGACATACCTAGAGCCAAAAAAAACCAACAGCTTATATCAATTCATATTTCCATGAATCTATTATTAACAAAAGCATGCATGTGTCATAAGAATCAAAGTTACAACCATACCATCAGAAAATGTATTGCCTAGATAGTACATAATTACCAAACTCAATAAGGAAATATTTTTGCTCACCACTTTAACCCAAGGTGTATGCTCACCACCCTTCTTAATATTTGACACGTGTCCATAGGCATAACCATGGTTAACTTTTTCCTTTGATTTATGTAACCATGGTTATACTTCTGGACACGTGTCAAGTGTTGAGAGGGATGGTGAGCATACATCTTGGGTTAAAGTGGTGAGCAAAAATGCTCCCAACTCAATCAAAATAAGAATGAATAATATGTCAAAGACAATTTAATGTAAAGCTTCAAACTTTGAACTTAATGTAGAAACCTTCATATGGCAATGTTGGTCTGATCCATCATGACTACTAATCAGAGTTACATTAAAAGAGATTCGATATTATATGTACGCACCAACCACACAAGTAATGGATATTGACAAAATTTTACAGTAAACTTGGGTATATTAACTAGCCATATAAAATGACTTTAATACTGGAGTAAATTGATATATCTGATAGCAACAAAAAGGTAGTGGTATTTAGTTTACTGGGGAGCTGGGTCATAGAGTAACCACCACTAAGGCAGCTAACAAAATGTAATTTACTGCATAGACATAGAGTAACATAATTGATGTCTTGATGGAAATATTTTTTTAAAAAGAAAAAAAAAGGGCAATCCTTTTCAGGTCAGACTAACATGTGGAAGCACTCTGGATCAGTGGGATTTATAGGTGGTATGCATCTGCTAATGACTCCAATAGCACCACTCATAGCTGCATCAACGAAGTCTGAAGTCACTTTGTAAAGAGCCCTATCCCGCAAAATTCTGCAAAATATGGCCTACATGTGAGATAACGACACAAGAACCTAAAAATCACAGATTAAGTGATAAAGTAATTAATGAATGGAAAATACTAAAGGACATACATAACTTTTAGAACCCACTCTATCAGAGATCATTACCTTTCCTGAGGAGTGGTATGCGGAAATTCCCTACAAGATTGCAACTCCTCATTCCAATCCCTTTGCATGCCAATTAACTCACTACCATAGGAGAGAGTAAGGGCATCCTCTGCTCTGGCTGCATCACGCTCGTGATCTGACAATAGTAGATCCTTTAAAATGTATTCATATGTGAAGAAGATAAAACACAACATCAAGCAAACACTAAAACTCAGAAAACCAACTTCTGTATGCCCTAAAATATTACAAATATGTTTTATATTAAAAAATTACATCAAGAATTATAACCACATAAAGTGACAATAAATTACATGTACTGTGGATGAACTCTCCCACTTTAACTATGGACTCTATTATAAAATTCCTTTTCATTTTTGGGTTGCACATAGCCCCAAAAGACAATAAAAAAATTGGCAAGAATTTAGAAGAAGTTTCGAGACAAAGAAAACATACAGGTAAAATTGAAAATACTCACATGTCGAGTGGAACTCTATAAATATTTATGATCAAGCAAGAAACATTATGCAACATTATAACGAGGTAATGATGAATGGATGAGATTACTTCCTTCTAAAACCATACAAATGATACAAAAAAGGTTGTGATTGAGACTTTGTTAAACTCTAAACTGAACGCAAAGTCAATTATCATGCCGATTTGAAGACAACAAGAAAAACTTATCATGCTTAATTATCATAACAAAAGCAGGCTGCACACATGTTGAAATAACAGAGCATTAAATTTTATAACTGTAATAATCTATTTTCTTCATTTCTTTATGAAAGAAATGATATTCACTAAGCAGATTTGAAGATAAAATTTGCAAAACAGTAATCTCTATCAGTAGCAGTAATGCCTGAAAGAGGCAACCAGAAAATTAGCCAGGCTACCAGACATGCAAAATATGGAGATCTTGTGAAATCTTCTCAGAGGAAATTATTATTACAGCACAAAAGTGACACCTTCTACAACCCCAAAATCCTCATTTAAAAGTATTCAAGTCCAACGAAGTTAAGCTCACCTGGAACTGGATATAACCCTAGCCATGAATTTGGTGGCAATAAAGATTGAACATTTTCGAAGGGATGTGCAGAAGCCCTCCGCTCCAAAATTTCACGAAAAGCTGCAATATATAGAATATAAATAATCAAACTTCTGTAAATTTCAAAGAGGAGAAAAAAACAAAGGTAAAGAAGGTCTGAACCATTTCAATTACCTTTTTTGAACTTAGAGCTGATCTTTTGCAAAAGTCCAACAAGTGTGGTAGCTTCCAAATTGCTTTTACTCGGCCGAGGATCAAGAGTATTCCCAGTGCTTGAATTTACATAAAACATTTTTGTAGTCCCCGTAATACAATGTTTATTACCCTCCATTGTTACTACATCCAAATAAATCAAATCCCCAACAAGCCTGGCAACAAAAACGCCAGACAGCACATAGTTAAGATAAGAAAATTCCCAGGAAAAAAGATGCATTTTATTTTATGTCATAAGATGCAAGCAAGAGAATTTATGGTTCACCTTCTATAGCTTGGTGGAGGGTTGAAGGATGAAAAAACAATACTCTCCACACATTTGATCTCTTTTGAGGGTGATGATAGCAAATTGCTCAATGAACCGGCAACATCCTCCATAAAACCCAAACCATCAAGCTCTGGGACCTCAGTTTTTGTGGTATCTAGATCACAGTGAATTACAGTCCCAAGTTAAAAGTAATCCCCAATGTAGATAACAGGTACAATAAATGAGAATATTAAAATGAATTTATGTTATCTGAACAAAATCTCACACCTCCGGGACTTGATACTTTGTTTTGTGCTGTCTCATACTGTAATGCAAGTGATGTTGATAGTGACGCATGAAGTGTGGACAGGGAAAGTAATTCTCGTGTACGATGAACATGAGCCCTTATAGATCTATCATCATATAAAGCTGCAGAAAAATATTCACATTAGAAGATCCTTTAAGATCTTATAACCCCAAAAGCAACACAATGTTAGTAGTATACCAGGAACCATCTCCAAGGAGCAACCACCAATGGTAATGTCAGAAACTTCAGAAATTTCATTAAAGTCTTCCAAATGATGAGTGGAGCCATCCTTTGTGTGTAGCAATAAGTCATAGCATGTGAAGAAACATGTCTCTGGCGCATCAAGCAGAAACTGTCTTATATCCATAACAGAATCTCCCGGGTTCAACTGCATATTATAATGGATAAGGTAAAATGGATTCAAGGACACAAAATATCTAATTAGATTACATAATTATATCAATATCCATAATCAACTATCAAAATAAAGTGAGAGTTGACAAATATGGACAGGGTGCTCAAATTGCATCACCTTTTGCATTTTGCAACCAATTACAAATTCAGTGAAATTAACAAGCAATAATTATCGAACTTAACTCACTTGTAGCTCAAGCTTCTCGCCACTTTGTGTCTTGACAGAGACAGGATACAGATGAAGGTCGCCTGCATTCTCACAAACAGGGAAATCAGAATGAGATAAACAGATTTTTTATAAGAGAACGAGTAAAAAAAGTTAAAAGCTTTGCTCAAAATAAAAAACTAAATGGTCGCCGCTTTTGAAGGTATATTTTTTTCGTCAAAATATACAAATACATAGAGCTTATCATTAATAAATAAATAAAAATCTGAGTGTCGAAAGCCTTTATCAGTCCAAAGTTCTCGCTATGATACCATCTTTCTGGTCTGCTTGCTATGACAGCATTGCAACAATAAAAAGACACACTTGAGAGGAGAAATAAAGGAAGAGAGTCCACTCTTAACCTTCATCCTCTGTTTTGTTGCATATGAAATGAGCTACATATGCATGTATGTGTGTGCATGTGTGACTTTCTCCATCTGCTAAATCAATATGTTATCCTTTCCCTATATGCCCAAGCAGTATTCATGTCTTGTGTTTTTATAAGTACTTCCTGTGTGTCAGCTAAAAGATATGATGCGGTGGACATGTCTTTTGTATGTAACGAAGCCTTCACTTACCTAGAAAAATGTAATTATTTTGTACTATCTTAAATTACTTACACAAACATGGTTACATTATACAAGTGCCTGCAGATTTTTCAAACACATGCGAGTTTGTGTAAATTTCTAAATGTTTATGTATGTACATTGCTTCTCATTGCCTTCAGGTGGTTAAGGGTTCGTTTGGGAGTGATTCTGGATGGGCCAAAAATCACTTCTCCATATAATCACTTTATGTGATTTTATGAAGAATCACATGGGAGGTGCTTCTCCCCAGAACCACTTAAAACCACTTGGAGTGATTATATGGAGAAGCACATGGGAGATGCTTCTCCCCGTAAGTGATTCTGGCCATCCCAGAATCACTCCCAAACAAGCCCTAAATTAATTGTTGTATTGAAAAGGATTAAAGATTCGAGAGAGGGTGAATATGGGAATGGCATATTGACTAGAGGTATTTACAAGTGGAATAAATATTTGAACGCCCATAGTACCAAATTCACCTTGCTTAGGTTGGCTGGTTGAATTCTCTGTTTCAGACTCTTTTGCCTCTGGCTTGGCCTCAGTTGATTCTTCCACAGCTAAAACACCATTAGCATCAGCTTTGATGGGCTCTGAAGCGCTTGAGTTATCTTTCACAGGAGCATCAGTCGGGACCACTGCATCAGAAGAATTTGCAGCATTATGTGCCACTCTACGGTTCCTCCCTTTATTCGACTTTCCAGCCATTTTCACCACCTATTCTGCAAAGATTTATTAAAACACCCAAAACATAAGCACCACACATGAATAAACACAGGAAGAAAAAAAAACTAAGCATGCACACAGCATTTCGTAAGCCACTAAACACTAAACAGTATCACACGAGATGAAGGACATAAAAGCCCCAAAAGACAACAACTAAATAGGAGAGAGAGGAAATAAGTATTACTTTTGTGCTCATACGGATACACACATACACACACACATAGTGCTTTATACATTTATCAAATATAACCAGTTCGAAAACATGGAAAGCCTCTTCCTTTCCTACTAATTCAAAATGCACGAATTCAAAGCCTCCTCCTTTCCTTGTCCCCAAACTAGGCATGAAAGCATTATTTTTCAAATAAAGTCATAATATAAAAGGAAAAAGAACAACAAAACAAAACAAAACAGTAGTTGCAATGGTAAGACTAAGCATAAAAAGGAAGGCCTACATATAAGTTATAACACAGAGCAAAGTTTGGAAAACCACAACAAACAAAAGTCTTCAATATTTCAGTTTCTTCATTTTGCAAACAAGTGAAGAAAAAAAAGAATTTTAAATCAACTGAGCCAGGTGTAACACCTGTTCATTCATTCTCCAAAAAACAGAAGAATCAATTTTCCATTTTTATTTGATTTATTTTCACTCCATTTTCTTGGGAACCAAACGAGGAATTAACAGAAATGAAACGGATAGAATAACACTAGTATTATTACCTGTGACGGTGGGAACGATGAATATATGAATATATATATCTGTGTGTTTGGAGAGAGGGTGAGAGTCGCACGCTGAGGTTTTAGAAGGGGGTAGAGAGCGAGTAGCAGGAAGGCAGTGGCTGGGAGCCTGAGAGGCGGCGAAGTTTCGCCCTTTTATGTGAGAGAAAGAGAGAGTGAGAGTGGAAGAGAGAGAAAGAGACCTTCTAAAAATATGGTGACCCATTATTGGTGGGCTTGGGCCTTCTTTCTCATTTATCTACGGCCGAAAAGCTTTTCTCTTTTTAATTGTGAAAATTTACAAGCCAATGACAAATGGATTCTTTTATTATTTAAGAAAATGGGTGTTGGAAAAGGAAAAAGTAATATAATTTTGGTTTGTAGCCTAGGTTATACTCAATTAATTGTTCATTTGTTTACTACAATCTACTTGACTTATTTTCTTTACATATCACCTCATTTAAATATAATCTAACTTTCTTTACATGTCATCTCATTTAAATATAATCTAACGGCTATAACACTAACACCACATATATATATTTTTAAAAACTTAAATTGGAACTAATCATTTTCTTTAATGAGTGCTTTCTCCAAGTCAATATCTTCTTTCTAGCGATGGACTTCTTTTCTTTCTTTGTCAAGTAAAAAACTTCATTAGAAATGTGAGTCAAAACTCAGTACATGCCAAACCAGGAGGGCAAAACCTACAGCTGCCCAAGAGAACCAGAAATTGGAAAAACATGAGACATATAGGCAACAAGTTCCCTCAACAAAACACCACAAAGTCCAGTACCAATACAAAGCTCAAATTAAGAAGCATGGGGGAATTTCATGAACAACTTATGCCCATTAAATTTCTAAGCGCCCTATGCATTCCATTACATATGGGTTTCGTTTATGATCTTGTTGAATGAAATGCCATAAGAACATGAATTGCAACACTAAAATATGTGTTAAAAAGTGGTTCAGCTGTTGGAAAGATGCAACACTAGTTAACTTCAGGGTTGCTCAATGTGAAGTTTGTTTTGAAATTCCTCCAAATTTAGATTGGGAGACATTAAGATTGGTTCTATGTGTTGTTAATAAAGTCAGAGGAAACTCATATGTTCTTCAAGGCAGTGCAGAGTCACGTGTTCATATCAATAGAAAAATGGTCCAATCCATATTTATGGAGGCAGAGGGTAATATGTGTCAAATTATATTTGAGTTCTGTGACATGCCCACACCCGTTAAAATCCTCTCCAGGGTCCACCTATGTAAAGATCTGTATTTAAATTATATATATATATATATTTGAAAATCAAATGTTTTGTTTATAAGTTAAAATTACGTTTTAAAACTGATTATATATTCATATGGGTTATAGTTTTTTTTATATATATATATATAACTATCTGACCTTATAGTTATTACTTTCATGATAAATTAATAGGAATATTACTATATGTTTGAGTTAGGGGATGCCACGTACAAAGACATTTACATAGAAGGAAATTACCACTCTAGTTTCTTCACAGGTGTAAACTTAGATGACTAAGCTTTTACCAAGATGACTAAGCTTTTGGTTAAAGCATGAGCTGTTGGTGTTAGGAGAAAGTGGGATAATCTAGGAAGTCAAGCATATCATCAAACCTACACTCCACCAATCACAAACCATCAAAGTTGCCGCATTTCACTACTATAAATAGGGACCAATTCCCTTAACTTGTGTTAAACAACATGCATAGCAATGCATACAGTGGCGGAGGTATTTGAAGGCCTGAAGGGGCCTGGGCTCCCCCAAAAGTTTTATAATATTTTATGTTTGGTCTCCTATTCCTACAGATTTTAGGAATTGTATATTATAATTTTGCTTGTGGCCCCCTCAAGATGTGTTTCTCTTTCCAAATTAAGCATATATAATTCACCACTTGACTGAAGGTTTTGAATACACGCCAGCTTTGGTTTTTTAAATGTCCCATCAATATATTAATAAAAAAAATAAAAACAACCAATCAAATAAAGTTTCACAGAATTTCCTTTATCAAATAGGAAGTAGACTTTTACCCAAATAAAAAAGGATTGGGATTTTAATTTTTGTTCCTATATGAAGCAACATGAACTTAGTTCGAACCAGCCGCACACAACAAAAGAAAATAATTGAATTTGGTTGTTTGCTCTCCAACATCCTGCGTCAAAATTTTTAATTCCAGGTTAGATAACTTTACATAGTCATAGTTTTTTTCCTTTGTTTATTTACTTTTTATGAGAATATATTTGTATATGTTTATATGAGTGAAAATTGAAGTTTTCATTGTTATAGTTATATGTTTCGTATCTTATATGTTCTATGCATAGAATATGATTTTTTTTTTGGGTATAATTTATGAATCATGTTCTTAATAAAATTTGTAATTGGTTTGTAGATGAAGAAACAACCTAAAATTGATGGATTTTTCAAAAGAAAACATGCTGAAGTTACCTGGACTCTGTACCTGATTCTAATATTGAGACAATAGCATCTGAAAATCGTTCTGGATCTCCAAGAATTGAGACTCCTGACAATGAAGTTGATATTAGTACTTTAGAGCGCGACCCAGGGCTACGTCCACAAATATGGAATTATCCTGTTAATCAACGTGACGAAATTCGACGAGCTTACATTAACGTTGGTCCATACCAACCTATACTTTCCAAGTATTCAAAATCAGGATCAGGAACTCATCAGCGTAGCTTTCAAAGTTCATGGTTCAAACTATTTCCTTCGTGGTTAGAATATTCACCTGTGAAAGATGCAGCTTTTTGTCTCCGTGCTATCTTTTTAACAAACCATCTGGACATACCTGGGAAAAATGCTTTCACTCTTGAGGGATTTCAAAGTTGGAAGAAAGTTAGAGATGGAAAAAATTGTTCTTTTCTAAATCACGAGGGAAAAGATCCTAACTCCCCTCATAAAATTGCTGAAATATCATGTTTGGATTTGATGAATCAATCCCAGCATATACAGAAAGTCGTTGAGAATTATTCTTCCCAACAAATTGCAGACAATCGACTACGACTTAAGGCAACAATTGAAGCAGTCAGGTGGCTTGCATTCCAAGGATGTGCTTTTAGAGGCCATGATGAAAAAAATGAATTCAATCAATCGTGGAAATTTTCTTCAAATGTTAGAAATATTGGCTGCATATAATGAAAAAGTTGCTGGAGTTATCTTAGATAAAGCTCCCAAAAATGCCTCTTACACATCACCACAGATTAGACCTGGCAATATCATACGAAAAACACGATAACACGACACGAATTCGCAAAAAAATTTCAGTTTTCGTGTTCGTGTTATTCGTGTCGTGTTGCTATCGTGTAAACCCGTTAGCCACACGATAAGCTAACGGGTCGTTTCCGTGTCAATTCGCGAAAACAAGAACCAACCTGTTAAGCAGGGGTAGTTTTGTAATTGTCTGTTCTAAAATCCTTACCAAGTACCAACCCTAGCAATAGCATTCATCTCTCATTCCGCCGCACACTCACACGGTCACAGTTCACTTTCTCTCTCTCTCTCAAAACCTCATCTTCTTCTTCTTCCTGCGATCTCTCTCGAACCTACGATACGTATTATATTCAGCTAGGAGCTGAGTTTGTCGGAACCTTCATCCTCATGTTTGCAGCAAGTGCCGGACCAATTGTGAACGAAAAGTACCATGGCGCAGAGACGTTGATCGGCAACGCGGCATGTGCTGGACTTGGGGTGATGATTGTGATCTTGTCCACGGGCCATATCTCCGGTGCGCATCTAAACCCATCTCTCACCATTGACTTTGCTGCCTTGCGTCACTTCCCGTGGGTTCATGTCCCTGCCTACATTGCTGCTAGGTTTCAGCCTCCATTTGTTTATGAGAGAATTTCCAGTGAATTGCCTTTGCTGCCTTGCGTCACTTCCCGTGGGCCATATCTCCAGGCCTTTGCACTTGAGTTCATCATCACTTTCAATCTCCTGTTTGTTCTTCATCACTTCTGCATCTATATTGTATTGTCAGGAATTGATATTTTATTTGAAGATTTTAAAATATATTTTAAAAAAACTGTTTATTTTTCTTATCGTGTAAATCGTGTCGTGTCGTGTGATTCGCGAATTGTAACGGGTCGTGTTCATGTTGAGCATTTTCAACCCGTTTTTTATTATGTGTTGTCGTGTCAACCCGTTAAGAGAAGCGGGTTGACACGAACACGACCCAAATACTGATAACACGACACGAATGCCAGGTCTACCAGATCCAAAAAGAAATTTTACATGTTTTTTCAACTAAAGCGAAGAAAGCAATCTGAGAAGAAATTGGGGAATCAAAGTTTTGTATAATTGTTGATGAAGCGCGTGATGAATCCAAGAGAGAGCAAATGGCTATAGTGTTGCGATTTGTTGACAAAGAAGGTCTTATTCAGGAGCGTTTTTTTGGGCTTGTTCATGTGTCAGACATGAGGCATTAACTCTTAAAAAAGGTATATACTCTATATTGTCTCATAATTCACTAAATATTCAAAATATTAGAGGACAAGGATACGATGGTGCAAGTAACATGCGAGGTGAATGGAATGGGTTACAAGCTTTGATTTTGAATGATTGCTCATATGCTTACTATGTTCATTGTTTAGCACATCGATTACAATTGGCATTAATTGCATCATCAAGAGAAGTTATTCATGTTCACCACTTTTTCACTAAATTGACTTCTATTGTCAATATTGTTGGTGCTTCATGTAAGCGTAATGATGAACTGAAAAATGCTCAAGCTGCTGAAATTGAGCACATGATTGCAATTGAAGAGCTTGAGACTGGGAAAGGAATGAACCAAATTGGCACCTTACAACGTGCTGGTGATACTCGTTGGGGTTCTCATTTGAAATCAATTACAAGCTTGGTAAATATGTTTAGTGCAACATGCAGAGTTCTAATTAATATAATTGATAATGGAACTACTTATTCTCAACGAGGAGATGCTGATGCAACTTATGAGGCAATGACTTTATATGAATTTGTCTTTATCTTACATCTTATGAAAGAACTTATGGAGATCACTAATGATCTTTGTCAAGCTTTGCAATGTCAATCCCAAGACATCATAAATGCCATGAATCTTGTTTCTTCCACTAAAGCACTCATCCAAGAATTAAGAGATGATGGATGGGATTCTTTGCTTACCAATGTGAATTCTTTTTGTGAAGCACGGAACATAGATATCCTAGATATGAATGCTCGTTATGTTGCAAGACGAGGTCGAGCTCGCCATCAACAAGATGATTTTACGATTAAGCATTATTACATGATAGATATTTTTTATGCTGCAATAGATTCTCAACTTCAAGAATTAAATAGCAGATTTAGTGATCAAACAACAGAGCTGCTTATTCTAGGGTCAGCTTTGGATCCTCGTGAAGTGAATAAATCTTTTAGAATTGATGATATTTGTCAATTGGTAGATAAGTTCTATCCGCAAGACTTTGAAGATCATGAGAAGATAGGTTTGAGAAGACAACTTCAACATTTTGAGAGTGACGTCGTTAGACTTCCAGAGTTCAAAAACTTGTCAACAATTTCTGATCTATCTCAATGGATGGTAACGACTAGAAGATCAACTACATATCCACTTGTTTATAGAGTGGTTGTGCTTGTGCTTACTCTTCCTGTTTCTACAGCAACTCAGAGCGATCATTTTCTGCTATGCGTATAGTAAAAACTAGGCTTCGTAACAAGATGGAAGACGAATTTCTCACAGACTCTTTGATTATGTACATCGAAAGGGAAATTGTAGAAAAGTTTAGCACTGACTCGAATCATAGATGGTTTTCGAGATATGAAA
The DNA here is from genome assembly GCA_018703695.1 of Prunus fruticosa. Lineage (NCBI taxonomy): Eukaryota > Viridiplantae > Streptophyta > Magnoliopsida > Rosales > Rosaceae > Prunus > Prunus fruticosa. The sequence continues at coordinate 2,856,747 of CM031918.1, forward strand.
GAACGACGAGTGTTATTTTGATACCTAATTGAATAAACAATTATTTTCTGCCTTTAATTTTTCCAAACATTGTTAAGGTTGAAAATGTGAAATTTTTTAATGTCTTGTTTGGTTTATATGTTGGCCCCCCAACACATAAATTCCTGGCTCCGCCACTGAATGCATAATAGAAAAAAGAGGAAAATATTAGAAAGTGTAGAACAAGAAATTCGTTGAAGGAACTCAAGGTGTTTTGAACTTGCAACTAGGAGTTACGCAATAGCTTTGGATTTGAAGTAGGGGTTCTTTCTTGGGGAGGTTTTGCAAAAATTGATTTAATTAAATATTGTGAACACTATATTATGATCGGAATATTGTTTGATTATTATCCTTGATATTGGGTGTTTACATGATTGTCAATTATCGTTATAATTTGATTAATATTGACATGTTCATATGTTGTCGGTGATGGTTGGAATTTTTGGGTTGATAAAGAAATTATGGAAAAGAGGATAATGGGAAAAATATTTTGTGTAGTTGAGTCTAACCATTGTAGGGACCAAGTTCAGGTGAGCCCGTGTGCACAGGAGATTAGGAAATCGGCGGTATAATTGTCGATTGGGTGATTTGGGCTTGGAGATCAATGGTATGGACAAGATGATTAGCAAAAGGGGAATTATGGGATGATTGAAATGGGTGTTAGTTTATATAATGGGGCATTCGGAATCACAGTGGTAAAATGCATGGTATGAGACATGCAGATTTGCTTGCCCTATTATATAGATTAACGGGTTGGGTAGAATTGAAGTTCATTCATACATTGCATAAATTGTACATTAAAAATCTCACTAATCATATAGGGCCCCTCCTGAGCATGTAACGCTCACCCCTTAATGAATTTATTGCAGGTTTTGAATCTGAAGTTTAGTTGTGACAAGGAAACAAGAAGAAAGTGTTGCAGTTAGTTTTAAATGTTTTGTTAAAAGTCTATATTTTTCTGTTATTTTGCTTGTAAATCACAATGTAAATTACTTTGGTTTAAACATAAGTTTATGTCCAGTTCTCTTGTTTCTCACACTCCCAATAATTAATTAATTAAATAAATAAAAAATTAAATAAGTAAATAAATTGGGGTGTGACAACCTATTAGGCCACCAGGTTGCTGATGTCATAGTTGATCGTGGGCAAAGGCAGTGGTTGTTGCCTGATGCGATGGCAGTGGACGATGATATTCATGATGATCAACACCAAGACAACGAATTGCCTTCCTTGCCTTTACCATCAGAAACTAGTCTTGGCAAGAGGCCTCGGTTATCAAATTTCAGGGCACTTGATGATGATCATCGTGCTAACGTCGTTGACATTGGTGATCATGAAGCTCAATGGCTTACCTTGTTTATGGGACCAGCGGATCACCTAAAGAGGAGGCACATTGATCTTAATGAGGAGCCAAGTATGTAAAAATTCATTAAATGTTGAATGATATATTTGCATTTTCTGGTCATATATTTGCGTTTTGTGTTCAATTCAAAATTTAGCAATATTTTGTTGCACATCTCCTCGTCTTTGAAACTAAAAAAACAAATTTGGTGATGCATTTAACGGCCTTATTGAAAGCAAATTCAAAGATAGCGAGAAGAAGGTGCTCATATGGAGGGAAGGTCTTACAAAAGCAGCAAATTTGTCCTAGGATATCCTTTGAAGGATGAAGAGTATATTTCTATCTTTATCATTTTCAAGTTTAATTTTTCTCTCTCTTCTTTCTTTAGTTAAACATTTAATTGTTACTCTTAAAGAAAAGTATATCCTTTTGTAAAAATATTAAATTGTAAGGAGAAGGTTCAAAAACCCCCCTTTAGTTTTTTCAAAAGGCATATAAGTATAAATGATACATCTTTTTTTACTTTATGGTCAGAAGAACTATTACGTACTTCATTAAATGTGTCTAATTAAGATAAACTAGCAGGCGTGAAGCTACATTTATCAACAACAATGTTGATGGAATCTTAAGGCAAGGACTGGGCCCCACATATTTGAATGTGGCCAAGTACCCAGTTGGAATTCAATCTCGTGTACAAGATGTGGAAAGGCTTTAGATGTCGGTGGGAATGGTCGTCGCATGGTTGGGATATGTGGGGGCATCTGGAATAGGCAAGACAACAATTGCAAAAGCTATATGGAATGAAATTGCCCATAAGTTTGAAAGAAGTTGTTTCTTGCCAAATGTTAGAGAAGGAAGCTTAATCCAGGCTACAGGAGAATCTTCTTAATAAGATTCTAGGCAAAAATTTGAAAATTGGCAATGTTGATAAAGGAATTGGTGTAATGGAACGGTTGAGGCATAAAAAAAGTCTATTAATTCTTGACGATGTGGATGAATTGGAGCAATTAGACAACTTGGCTGGAGATGATTGGTTTGGTGAGGGTAGTAGAGTATGAAGAAAAGAAACGTCAAGCAAATTATAACATAAGATCCGAATCCTTTTAAATGATGGACTTTAGGTTCCATGGCTAAATTTGATAATAATAAAAAAATAAAAAAACTGTATACATTTTGAATGAATTTGAAATGACTACTGTTGGTTGAGTAGTGGTGGATCAAGCCTTCGTTGTCCTTTTTTCTGAATTAGCGAGGACTAGGCCCAAAGCATCCTGAGGGAGAAGCAAGTCCCAGGGGAGTACTCTGTTCTTCTTCCAGTGGCTGCGTGTTTGGTGCTAATGTTTTCGGCAGCTTGACGAAGAGTTGAAGATGACTTGCTGATGTTTCCGAAGCTTACGAAGAGTTAAAGATGACTTGCTGATGTTGATATGAGATTATATGAGTTTGGCATGAGAGCTTGGAGTGTGGGAGCTAAAGATCCACAAATTTAGCAGATGAGAATGCATGTGCTTGGCTTGATGTTGGATATGCTTGAGTTTGGGTGTTGATAATTTGTTGTTTGTAGCTATGGCTATGGGGATTTAAGAGTTTCAAGAGGAGGATGGGAGGAAAAACTTGAGATTTAAAGGCTATGGTGTTTATAGCCTGGAAGGAAGGAAAAGCTTGGAGTTATGATTTGTGAGGCTTTATAGAGAAAGTGATGGATTTCAAGGAGAGAAGGTTATGGCTGGGGTGCTTGCAACAACTAGGAAATAGGTGTGATAATTGAAGAAGGGGGTTGATGGCTGATGGGATGCTTGCAGCAGCCAAAGTAAGAAGTTGTTGTGTTGTTCCAGCTTGCTAAAGAAAGGGCCAATGGCTGAAAAAGGGGGTTGATGGTTGCTGGGATGGTTGCAACAGCCAAAGAAATGTGAGTTCTCATGGTTTTTCAGAGGCTTGCAGCAACCAAGAGATGTTGATTTTGCTTGGGCAATGCCTCCCAATTTATAGAAGGGGAAGGCTCTTTTTGGTTTCCAATAGGTAAAAGGAAGTGTTGGAGCTAGTCTATTTCCTATGGGTAAAAGGGAGCATTGGGACATTCTTATTTCCAACGAGTAAAGCTAAGCATTGGAAAATAACTATTTCCAACGGGTAAAAGGAAGTGTCGGAATTGGCTTGTTTTCAATGGGTAATAGGGAGTGCTGGAAAAGGCTTATTTCCAACGGGTAAAGCTAGGCTTGGCCCGAGCCCGCTTCAAGCACATGCCCACTTAACTATATATATTTTTTGAACTATTATACTATGATGTCCATTTGGACAATGTTGTAGTTCGAATTAATTCATGATAAAATTAGGTGATAAAGTAGACTTTCTCATGTTTCTTTAGGCACTGATTTCATGAAAACATGTTTATAATTGAATTTGTGGAAATTTATAAAGTTGAGACAGTTGAAAAGAAATTTTCCTAACAGATTTTGTGTTATGATTCAATATCGATGAATGACTCATCTACAAATCATGAAATGACTTGAGTTTTTGATATGTTGAACATTTACATGTCTTCTTATGTACTGAAAATTTTCGTGATGATTGGATAATAATTTTATTTATTGTCTATTTTTAAGTAATCTATGTTCAGGAGAAAGTATGTGCCGACTGATATTTTCATACATTTTTATTATCTTTCTCTCAGATTCTTGCTATGTTCTTGAGTGAGTTTTGTCCATTTTTACTTAGTTTTGTGTTTTACTAGTTTTGAAGAGTAGAGATGGAAAAGCAAGCAGAATGAGCAATTTTGGGATTGAAATATAATGTGCAATCTTGGGAGCAGAATACGCTGTGCAGAACAGTCAACTTGACATAATAAACTGTACTTCCTCAGAGCGAACCAGATGTTGAGCCTTATATTGTTGGAAAGATACGGATGTTAGCTTTCTGTAGAATTTTACGGTTCGTGATTTGGACGTGTGTGGAGAGAGTAGTGGCCATTTTAGTACAGACAGTTCAGGCAGAATGTGTTCTGCGGGTTTTGCAAATTAATCTTTTTGAAGTTCAATCCTTGGAGTTTAATTTGTGTCAATTACATTTGGAAAGTGTCTACAAGGATGCAAGGTTATTTTCTAAGGTTTGATCCTATATTTAGTAGGATTTTGGATGCCAACTCATCAAAGACAATTGAAGCCAAACTAAGAAAGCATAGTTACCAAGTCAAAAGATGATTTGTTCCTTATTTAAAGAAGACCAGAAAATATGGTTCTCTTATCCTGGAGTTTGAAGGAGAGTCAAAGAGTCGTTGCCATCGTCAAGTTCTAGAGCATCATCACAATCCATAAGTTTTATTTTATGTTTTCTAGTTTTTCAATTATGTTTTCTTTGAACATGAGTAACTAATAAATTATTCTGGAGGGCGAGGATGACACCCGAGCATGGATACTTATGATTTTTAATGTTATTTAATGGATTCTAAGTTCTTTTAGATGAATGTTTAATCACTAATTTAATTGTTGCTATTTGTTTAAGTTCTTTGATTGATCACCTTAGGGCTTTGCATCTAGTAAATTGGAAGATGAATTTGAGGCAGAACTCGCAATATAATTCAATTAGCTTCTTGTGATTAAGTGTGGTGAATTACATTATTGCTTGACGAAGAATAATGGTTTGCTTGGTTCTCTCGTTTTTTAGAACGTAATGAATCCAACTTGTTAAATTTATGTCTTAACCAGGATAGATTGCACGATTGGGTATATGATCTTTGTCTGAATTAGAAAAGAATCTTACACTTAAGGAAAACTATGGTCTGAATTCCTGAAAAGGACTTAGATACGGGAATTATCATCTAAAGAATTGAAAAAATCTATTGAATGCATTGAAATCTAACTTGGATTGCTTGTGGTTGATTCCGAAACCCTAGACCTTCATTATTGTTTTTCAACCTTAAAATTCAACCCTTTTTTATTCTCAATTGTTTTTATTAATTTTTTTGTTTCATAAACTTTCACAACAACAATCTCTACAAATTCACTTGCGTATCAGTTAGATTTAATTTAGGTATTCGAATATTAGATTAATTTGGAATCCTTGTGGGAACGATACTTGGACTTGTCAAACGCTATACTACATCAATCTTGTGCACTTGCAAGGACAGACTACCTGGCAAATTTTATAAGTAACTTTGGAGGGCATTTTGGATTATTAATTGGAGATACGACTACACATTTTTGTTTTATAAAAATTAGTGTCCCTAGTTTGATTCTATGTAAAGTTGTGTTAATCAGACTTATAAATTAAGTGTGATAATTTTTCAGGGGGAAAAAAAATCAAGTGAAAAAAATTCAAATTAAAAGGGTTGATTCTTGGGCCCGAGCATAAGCACGGCCTAGTTCGGCTAACCCGTTTCAATGTGGACTTGAGCTTTGGACCGAACTGAAATTAATGATTTTACCAAATGGGCCAGCATGGCACGGCTCAATAAATTAAATCGATTGGGCTGTCCCGGCACGAATACATTAAAGGCAAGAATTTAAATGGGCCCCCGACCCGTTTGACACCTCTGCACCCACCCATGTGATTTAAACCTCAAGGAGCACATCAGCCAACCACCACGCATCCCTCACTTAAATCTTGATTTGATCATGTGGGGAATGTCATAAACTTATATAAAATCGTGTTTGAATACCTCATAACTTTTAAACTTCTTTAATCTCAATTTAAAATAGTTTATAATTCTGAGAGTTTTTCTAGGATAATTCAATTAAAAGGCGAAATTCAAATAGAGTTAACAATTGGGCCAAGACTGTGCTAATTCCAATCTAGGAGAGGCCTGTTAAATTAAGTTTGGCCCATAACCACTTTCCCACCATCTACTCCGAGTCTCACCGAGCTCTCTCTCTCTCTCTCTCTCTCTCTCTCTCTATGTGCAACTTCACATCATCAACCATTTCAAACCCAAACCCTGGATCAGATCTGAGCTTGATCTGATCGCACCATGTCCTGCCTAGCCCTCTCTCTCCAACCCGCCAATGGATCCGATATCCTGCTCCAAACCCGAGAATGGTTCCCGCCGGCCCGAGCTCTCGTCGCCGTCTCCTCCTTCCGCCAAACCCGCCTAGCCTTCGCCGCCGCCAAACAACAACTTCACACCCCCAAAGACCAGCAACACAACAACTCGGAATCTTCCTCCTCCGACGCCACCGCCGACTCCATCGCATCCCTCGGTGACGACCCACTCGCCGCCTCCAGCGGCCAGCTCATCGTCGGCGTCGAATCTCGGTACCGAGTCGTCTACCGCCTCGTCAACTCCATCTACGTCCTCGGCGTCACCACCGCCGATCATGACAACTCGATCAACGTCTTCGAGTGCATCCACATCGTCAACCAAGCAGTCAGCGTCATCGTCACCGCTTGCCGTGGTGTCGATGTTACTCCGGAGAAGCTGGGTCGAAAGTATGCCGAGATCTACATGGCTCTCGACATTGTTCTGAGAGGTGTCAGCAATATTCGATTGGCGGCGATGCTTTCGTCGATGCACGGCGACGGCATTGCGAAGATGGTGCACTCGGCCTTGGATACTGAGAACAAGATTCGTGGGGCGGAAAATTGGAGAGCTGTTGAGGCGCATTCCGTCGAACACGAGGTGGGCATTGAGGCGTTCAACAATTTGGGGTTTGAATTGCCGCCGGAGACAATAGCTGCTGGAGATGAGGTGGCGGCGAGCTTGGCGCCGGTGGTGCAGAGTGAGGAGAAGGATCCGAAGTTAGAGAATGAGGAAGAGAGTCAAGTAGAGAAAGACCCATTTGCTGCGAGTGAAAAGATTAATCAGCCTGAAGAGTTGGTGAGTGGGTTCAAGAAGAATAAGGATCCTTCGGCCACGGACTTAACACTGGCGTTGGCGACACTGGAAGTGACGACATTGCCCCCAGCAGAGGCGACCCAGTCTACTCATATTGCTGTTGAAGGGTTTGAAGGGGAGTATGGTGGGATTGAATTTGGGCATGACCAGGCTTCTTTGGGTGAGACTTTTGAAGGGTTTAGTGATGCTTGGGGTGGTGGGCTGGATGCTTCCGAGTTTGTTGGAACAAAGAAGGTTGCGAAGAAGGAAGGGCTTGGCGGGCTTGAGTTGTTGCAGACAGGGCCAGATGCTCCGAAAACTGCTGATGCGGCTGCAGGTGGTGCGGCAGCGGGCAGTCCTCTTGATACCCTTCTGAAAAGTGAAATGAAGGGTCCTGAGATGCACATTGTGGAAGAGATCAGTGCTGAGTTTAGAGAGTCATTGCTTGCTAGAGTAGGATTAATGGGTGTTGTTTATTTGAAAACTTTGCCAACCAAGACTAGTGGTGATAAAGAAACTGAGTTTTCATTTCGGGTTGAGGGAACCAGTGCGGTTAAGAGGTTCATTATGCAGAATTCTCGAGTTAGTAGTCTAGGCAATGGGATGTTTCATGTAAGGACTGCAGCCTCAGATGAGCCTTTACCCGTCTTGAAGTATAGTCTGCTGCCTAGGTTGACACCTTTGCCCTTGAGGGTTCGCCTTGTGCAACGCCATACAGGGAGCTTACTTTCTGTGATGATACAATATGTGTCAAATCCTGAGCTGCCAGCGCCTTTGACTGATGTGACATTTGTTTTGAAACTCCCCCTTGATCCTACGTTGTTGAAGGTGTCCCCGAAAGCTGTATTAAGTAGGTCTGAGAAAGAACTGAAATGGCATGTCCCTGAGATTCCATTGAATGGATCTCCGGGTAGGTTGAGAGCAAGGATGCCTGTGGATTCTAACGAAGGAGATGGCAGTGAGGACATCGAAGTTATTGCCCATGTGAAATTTTCTTGGCAAGGAAACAGATCATTGTCCGGAGTTTGTTTGCGACCGGCTTCCGAGGGTAGTACAGATTTTTATGAGGTCAATCACAGGTATGAGAGTGGGGTATATATGTGCAATTGACCCATGATGAAATCACAGTTGCATTGTAGAGGGTTGTGCCTCTTTCTTCTCTGTTTATTTTGAGAGATTTATGTTGATTGTATGTTGTTGTAGCATTCTTTGATAATGAGCTTGTAGCTTAGATTATCAGTCATGTGAAAGCTTTGTGTCTTTGTGTATTGGCTTTTCATTTGTGTGAATGGATATACAAGTTTCTCGTTACATGCTTTCTTCCATCTTTTGGTTTTAAAACATATTTGCAACATAAGACAAGCAATTGGTGCTACAAGAAAAATCTAAAATTATGATGATAAATATATTTTGAAACCAAAACACTGCATAGTTAGCAAAAATCATATAAAACCAAAAGCTAAAGACTGCTAGAGATATATAAATGCAGGAAGGCAAAAGAAGGCCGAACCCTGTTGTTTTGTTGAAACTTTTGCAATGTCACTTAAGTTTGCAAACATGTAGGTAAGCTGTATCTTATTCCACAGCCAAAAAACTACTGCAGTTTGCCGTACCATTTCACTGCTTTCACTGTGCTTGCAGAGATTTAGAAAAAACCAAACAAAAAGAGGAAAAAGGCCTTTTTAATTGATTTTCATCGTGCTTGTATTTTTATTTATTTATTTAAAGTTTTTAGTTGAAGAAAGTTTGGTGTTTTATCATATTGATGTTAATAAAACATGGAATGAATTCTGGGTTTGGCGCAAAGAATTGTGTATATATGTTGGCTTCATCAGCTGTGTTGAGAAGGCAACAATTTTGTATAAGGTCTCTTGGAGCTTAGATTCACAAGTGGAACCTTTATGGAGGCTGATGCTGAGAGCGTTTTGAGGGTAATCACTCCACCCTTGGTCCCAATAATAGACACACAGGTCAGGCTGGTAAGCTAACAATCTGCTACCAATGTCATTTCTATAACTTCATATAAGATGCATGAAAATATAAATTTATTATACATTTGTTTGTTGACATAAATCTGCGATTTTTTTTTACTCATTTGTGAACGATGATTGTTGTGCTTGATACTGTGTAATATAGGCAAGGACCGAAATTAGAAGAATGCTACAGCATTTTGATGTATACTAGGACTAACTTGCAAATATAGGTCTGACTTGCGCGCTTTCTGGTTCCAACTTGAATTGGTTGTCTTATTTGTTTAACCAATCTTCTAGGCAATTCTAGCTTATATTTATCTCCCCATGCTTGTTTTACCAATCTTCTAGGCAATGTTTGAAGTATGATTAGTCCTCTATTTACTGTGTAAGAGGGACTCTGCTATTTTCTAGTTACATCATGCATCAATAAGATGTTGGCCATTTAGGTAATCAAAGGCCTCGTTCTTTCTTTGGGCATTTGCTTTTTCTTTAAAAAAGATTCTTATGTTGGAAAATTTCATTAAACAAGGATTATTCCTTATGAATGAGTGTTGTATGTGTTGCAAGCAAAAATGAGTATGTGAGTCGTCCTTCTTAATCTTGATGTATATTTCACTCATCAGATACTGACATTGTTCATATTGAAAAGTGCCATATTAGATACTGTCCTCAATTTGAAGAGACAAGGCTCAAATTTCTATTTTCTATTCACCGCAAAAGTTGCCGTATTCTGATAAAAATTTATTTCATTTTCCAGTATGTAATGATACCCATCATCTAATGTATAAATATTAAGCAGATGAGGGTGAGGCCAGCTATGTTAGTGTGTCTGTCCCTTGTATCCGAGGCTGAATCCCCTTCCTTGTAGCTTAGGATACTAGTGCGTATTGACTTTAGGGAGCTATCAATTGGCAATTGCCCTAATTATATAATAAGCAGGAAAATCAGCTAACTTAACAGCATATTACGTACTGCTTGAAACTTCTATTTAATCTCTTGATTGTTAATTTCCAGAAAAAATATGTTAGAATAATATTTAAACTTATAAAATTGGTTGTAAGTGGAAAAGTGCAGATCTCTTGGGAGTCAGGACACAAGTAAGACATACACGATCGTTGGCATTGTATACTTGAGGGAAGCTTTGTGACTGCACAAACTTCTACCCAGTTCAATTTTGGTTCCCTACTTGCTACTTTTGCTGAAGGGAGAGCCTCATACAAAGTTGATGTTCCTACTTGGATCTACGTGGATGAAGGTGCACCATAATTTTCATGTTTTTCATGCAAAATCCAAAAGATCCAGGATGCAACCAGTCAACCAGAGCTGAAGTTGACATCAAGCGGTTGAAGCTGAAAGAAGTGGATGAGGTTAGGCGGTTGCCTATGAAAGGAGTTTCTCATCAAGTGAAAGGGCCTGGGAGACAGAGCCTAAGTGAGAGAAGAAGACATACTTGGAGAAGTTTAAGAAAAAGATTGAAGACTTCAAGAAGACGTAGTCATCGTGAGCGCTGGCATCTTAAGTGGGGAGTATGTTAGGGGTCGCTTTGTAATGCCGCACACCATGCTTGTCCAAGTCATTAGTCAAGCCCATAGCCGCTTGATGTGTGGGAGTATTTTGGTAGTTAGCAAAATATTTTATTGTCTTGTATTTGGTCATTATAAGTTAACTCTTCAAGCATTCTGATGTTTCCTTCGGTAACTTATGAAAATGCTCATCATGCTACTCACAAGAGGTGACTAGTCGGTGGAATGGTGAGCTAGTTCACTTGTATAGGTAAGTGGTTTCTTTAATTTCCGACATTCATTAATCGGTTAATCGGATTGTAGCTCAAGTGATCTTAAGTCGAGTGATCTTAAGAGTATTTAACCATGCACAATGTACCAGGTTGGATTCCTCCCTCCAATGTTGTTTTTATCCAAAAAAACCTTTCCAGACCTTCATCTACGTTGGGCTGAGCAGGATCCACTTCAGTCACTTAATTCCACGTGTCAGGATAATACCGAATTTGGACGTATCGTATGTCCAGTGTAGTACACGCAATCCTTTTCTCCCAAAAGAAAAGCGACACCATTATTACACGAATCTCCACGCAAGCGTTATTATACACTTCAAAAAGCCCAAATACAGGAACAAAATAAAAATCTCCCGCCATCCCTAAAACATTTGTAAACCCTCAAAAACCAGGAATCTCATCGAATTTTGATCCGGGTTTAAGATTTGGATCGGAAAAATGGAGCTGACGGTGGTAGATCTGAGCTTGTACTTGGGATCGAAGGGCGAAGTGAAGGAGTTGTGCGGCGAGGTGAGCCGGAGTCTGAGAGAAACAGGTGCTCTATTGGTCAAGGACCCCAGATGTACGGCCGAGGACAACGATCGCTTCCTCGATATGATGGAGAGGTACTTCGATAGACCGCCGGATTTCAAGCGACTCCAGGAGAGGCCCCAATTGCATTACCAGGTGGGTTCTGTTTGGTTCCCGAGAAAATGAAAAATTGCTGCCTAGATATCAGAAAAATGAAAAATGGAATTTCGTTATAAAAAAAAAATTGAAAATTGAAGCCCAATTCTTTGATTACTGATTGGTGGCTTATCTGGGTTCTCTTTTGATTTTAATTATCTATTTCTTTTTATTTGTGGTGGGAATTGGATTGTTGTTCAAAACTTGAAGTGGGAATAACATTACAGGTTGGGGTGACACCAGAGGGTGTGGAAGTGCCAAGAAGCCTTGTTGATGAAGAAATGCAGGAGAAATTGAAAGAAATGCCCAAAGAGTTCCAGCCATCTATTCCCAAGGGGGCAGATCGCAAATGGCGCTACATGTGGAGAGTGGGTCCTCGACCCTCAGAAACCCGCTTTCAAGTCTCATTCTTTGTTTTCCTTTAGATATTCACTTTGCATTCGTATGTATTGACTGTTTTGATTAAATGCTATTATTCTACTTGCCATGATGATGATGATTATGTTATTCTTGTTTTCTAGGAACTTAACGCAGAGCCGGTCGTACCCGAAGGGTTTCCTGAATGGAAAGATACCATGGATTCATGGGGTTACAAGATGATATCCGCAATAGAGGCGGGCCATTAATTTGATTTTTCAGCTTGCTCGTACCATTTGCTTGTTTTGCATATTATCTAATATTCTTCATGTAATTTATGTCTCTCTTTCTTTTCAGGCTGTTGCTGAAATGGCTGCCATTGGGTTTGGCTTGCCAAAGGATGCATTCACATCTCTTATGAAGCAGGTGACCAATGCCACACAAATTTATGGTCTTATTAAATACATTGGCTTGTGATCGGATATAGAGCATGTATTTGGTCTCCATGCTGCATTTTCGACAATCACCAACTTCTGAATTGAGTATCTAGAATCTCTTCCTTTCCATTTGCCAATTTCCTGGCTAAGTTCATGCGATATATGCTAAATACCCTTTCTTTGTGAACCCAGGGACCACACCTTCTAGCTCCAACAGGAAGTGACCTTCAGCGTTACGGCCAGGAGGGTACTGTGTTTGCAGGATATCACTACGACCTGAACTTTCTAACCATTCATGGCAGAAGTAGATTTCCAGGTCTAAATATCTGGCTAAGAAATGGGCAAAAAGTTGAAGTGAAGGTTCCTGTAGGATGTCTTCTCATTCAGACTGGGAAGCAGGTAAGAGTATTTTTGACCATTGTGCTTAGTAGTTATCCAATAGTTTACAAGCTAGTTGACCCCCTGGATATGGTGGCTTTCGTGGGAAAGCAATTTGGATTTCAGTTGCATCAATTAAATAACACATTATACACGTTCTATACTGCCTAACTTATGAAAAGACAAAAATTTAAACTTTTATTTTAACTATAGCAATCATGTCATGTGCAAGATCTATCTGATTATACTTTAAAATGGACAGGGAGAGGGGGAGGGGTGTTGCTTTTTGATCATATGTATCTTTGGTATATCATCATTCACGTAGATGTTTTAGTAGTACATATAGGGTTTATGCACATCTTTTGGTCAAAAAATAAAATAGAACACATGCGGAACATTTGATTAGTTGTGCTTAGTGTACCTCCGCACAAAATAGAAGTGCTACAAAGAAAACAAATATTAGGCGTGTTAATTTTTAATTCAAGTTCCCTTTTTTGATTGGAATGGCTGTTTTTAGGTTGGTTGGCTATAGCATTGGCATGTATTGCATTTTAAATCTTTAAGCTAATTGTATTCCGTTCACACAAATTTTTATGTGCAGATAGAGTGGTTGACTGCAGGAGATTGCATAGCTGGAATGCATGAAGTTGTTGTAACAAACAGGACAGTTGACGCAATCAAACTAGCAACGGAGCAACATCGCTTACTTTGGAGAGTATCTTCTACGGTGAGTGAAGCTAGTCATATTGTTGTCATTGTTACCGTTTCGTTCTTCTATTTTTAGTTGGCATTTTAAAAGAGATTTATATAAATAATATTTCTCGATGCATCATATACTTATATGTGACATTGCTCACGATGTAGTTGTTTGCACACATAGCATCTGATGCTGTGTTAAAGCCCTTAGGTCGCTTTGCAGAATCCTCGCTTGCCAGTAAATATCCGGCGATTTTATGCAGGAGAGTTTGTTGAACAGGAGCTTGCAGTAATCAATCTCAAAGGAAACAAAGGAGAACTTTGATAACCTGTAATATGTGAAAATCATAACTTGTTATGTCAATGATATGAAAAGCATTTGAAGAGGCTCTGGGAATGAGATGAGTTGTAATAAAGAAGGTTGGGATCGATGATTATTCACAGTGGCCACACATGAGGAAAGATTGGAGAATTATATTCTCATTTACTGACTTTCTGTTCTTCCTCCAGCAAGAAAATTTGTACAATTTCTTTGGATTCTCAAATCCAATATATATTTCTGATTTGTTAGTCCTGCTTAACTATTTTGTTTTGGTATATTGTGCTTACATATTTTGATTTTCGCCAAAAGTTGTCAAATTTGCTCGAAAGCAATTTCCTCGAGAATCATGCATTCAATAAATTGAACACGGAAATTATCTTCTCGAATACTTCAAATGTTGTGAACTTATGATCATGATGCAAGTCTGGATTTGCTCCTAACTGATTTTGTATTCTGAGCTGCTATAGTGTAGCATCAATTTCATTTTTGTCCTTGTAGTTTAAAACTTCATAATCGTATATACTTTTCTCAGTAATTTCAGATTGGTCTAAATCACATACTCTTAAATACTAACTTGGAGCTAATTATCCGATATTAATATTTTGGATGGTCACACTTTGGGTTCTTTTGAAAGGTAGTTTAGGAGGTTTTCTGAGCCATTTTGTAGTTTGCTACATGTTCATGCTTAATAGGTTTCAAGAAATTGATTGAAGTAAAAGTGTAAAGCATTATAGCATAAAAGCTAGAAGCGCATTGTTTTTGGCCTCTACATATGCAAACAATGAGAACGTAGGTGCCTTCGATTCATTTTAACTGGAGCTTCTTTGCTAATGCATTTCGAAAATGCAAAGAGTCATGAAATTTGAGTTTAACAACTGCTCCACCAGCACACCAAATGTATTTTTGGCTGGTTTTTATGCACATATCATCAGTGGCAGAGCTGGCGACAATGGCATCATATAGGTGTGACCTTTGGGTAGGATGTACCTGCATGATGGCATGACCCTCATCATAATGTCCTATATATTCGAATTCGGGACGTCTTCTCTGTAATTAATCTCAGCTCAAATTAATTAAGATGAGGCTAATTGCTATGACTCTTCCAGTTTTGGTGGTTATGTTAGTTTTCACAGGTTTGGTGGATCCAGGGGAGGGCACCATGTGTGCAAGCACCTTCTTCTCATCTATTGTTCAGCTAATACCTTGCAGAGCAGCAGTTGTTCCTTTTAGCCCCATCCCACCAAGTGAGACTTGCTGCAATGCCCTCAAAGCTCTTGGCCAGCCTTGCCTATGTGTGCTTGTCAATGGCCCTCCGATTTCTGGCGTCGATCGTACCATGGCAATGCAGCTCCCAGAGAAGTGCACTGTCAACTTTGAACCATGTACTCTCTAGCTCCTCTCTGTTACTTTACACAATAGTGCTAAAAAAAAAAGGTTCCTGAAGCAATATTTTTCACCCATTTGAACTAATATATTATATAATGACTTTTACCATATATGTTTATATTGAACCTGCTTGTTTATTAGTAATATTGTAAGAATCTTTAGAGGGAAAAAAGAAGAGAAAAGAAGAAAAAGAACATCTTTCCCTTGTGTATTTCTGAAAATTTATAATTGATGAATCTGGTGTTTTGTTTTCTCTAATGCAGGTGAAATCATGAATTAAAGAATTTGAAGCATAGAGCTGAGGAGTATTCTAGAATAAGTGTCTTGGAGTTATAGGGATCCTTTTGGTTGTTTAATATTTAATGCTGCTGTTAATAAGAGGCTGTATTTTTAGAACTTGAGATTATGCAGTGAACCACTTGGGTTTTAATTTGATTTCTGATGTAATAGAGTACTAATTTGATTTCTGATGTAATAAGAGGCTGTATTTTTAGAACTTGAGATTATGCAGTGAACCACTTGGGTTTTGAAATTTGATTTGATTTCTTATTATTCCTTAGTGTTTTGTTGGGCGTTGCCCTCCTCTTTAATTTAATGAGCATCCGCAATAGGCTCCCTAAACCACCTCCTTAGACAAATTTTAGGGAGGAATTGTAAAAATGCAACTCCAACCATGCTCCCTATCCACCTCCTAAAATAGGGAGTCCTCTAGGAGCTCCTAAATCTGAGGAGAGAGAAAGTACTCCTAGTGGCTTCCTATAATTTAATGTTGCCTTATTTAATAAGTATTTCAAACCTTTATTTAATGCTAACTATTTTTTATTTTATTTTTTAATAGAGATGGGCCAATCAAAAAAGAGTTATAGCATTTATGACTCTCCAAATTAGGGAGTATGGTTGGAGTTGAAATTTTTTAGAGAGCTCCTAAAATAGCTTTCTTATATTTTTAGCTAAGAAATAGAGAGCATCATTGCGGATGCTCTAAGTATGTATTATTTACCTGGATATCCCTTTTGGTAATTGTAATTTTTTCTTCTTCTCATCATCATTACTTTTCCTCCTACTTTCTAAGTGATTGTGTTAGTTGATGACATGCAGCAATCAAATTTGACTCTTTTACACAATCTAGAGATATTTGTCTCTATTCTTGACTTTATTTACACTAGAAAAAAGCCATAATTCTTTTTTGGCATCACTGAAGAGATCTTGTAAATGCTGCAATATCATCATTCTTGCAATTACCTCTTGTCAGGAAAACATATGTGACAAAGGGAATTTATTGCTCATAATGAGTCCCTAATCCATTATGCCTAAGTTTATTATTATCATTATTATTATTTTATACAAGCTATATTGGGATGAAAGAATCGAACCTAGAATCTCTCTTGAGATATATGTCTAAACTTATTTGGCATATAAAATTGACATCAATCTCCACCAACATTCACGGGCTTGACTAAAATGGTTTTGCATCCAAATTGGATTTCAGCTGAAAATTCAGCCTTCTTATTAATTGAATATGTAACTATCCAAGGGGCTATATGTGAGTGGCGTTCCTCTTGCAAATTCATCAGAGTTAAACGGATCAACAATCGGGGTTATATATTGGCACCTCGACAAGGATTGCTGCTCACATTGGTCAACTAAACCTAAAGTCTTAATTGAACGTACGTAAGGCCATCCACAATAGTTGGGGCTCTAAAAGGGGTTGATAGAGCCCCATTTAGAGCTCCGAAATGAAATCTTTGAGGCTCTAAAGGCATCTTTCCCACCACAGGAGACCCTATATTCATGATAGGCTCTATATTTTTTTTATGATGTAATTTGATTTACGTGGTTTTTTTTTGGTTAACTATTTTACTTTAATGTTTGTTCATGTTATGTTAGTTTTTTTTTTTTGCGAACATTTCAACAACAAAAAATACAAAATTTGGACAAGATTTGGAAATCAACATTTTATTTCATAGATATGATACAACATGGTTAAATTAAAACAAGATGCACAACATTAATTTGGTGGTCCTCCCAAAGTTGGATATGGGTCCCTTGCATTATGGCTTTCCACCCCTCTCTTATCTACATTGTCACATAATAATTGTGGTAGCATGACAGTTGAATATGAGTCCCCTTCGTTGTGGTCTTCCATCCCTATGCCATTTACATTTGTCAGATAATAATAGTGGTAGATGGATGTGGGTCCCATTTGTTATGGCTTCAGATAAAAAATCTAATCTTTTCATATTACATCTTACAATAATTGTTGGATCGAATTACCTCATATAAATTTCATCCGTATATTTGTTATCTCTTAAACCATCATATCCTCTATAAATTCGTTGTTAGAGCTCAAGTCCCAAAAGTAATTCTCAAGTTGTTCTTTGAGTAATTTGAGATCATGCTCAGAAAAATCACTTGGATAAAATTGGGCAAGTCGCATCAACTTTGCTTTTATCAAAAGCATAGAATGAATTACTTGGACTCAAGCATGCCATACAAAGAAGTAATTCAGTATTCTTCTCATTGAACCGATCATTTAACTCTCTGAAGCTGAATATTAATGACATCAACAAATCAACACGATAATGATGTAAGTTTGTGATGGGCTGAGCTTTACGTTTTGGTCTCCCTCCACTGGAAAAAATATCATCCATATTAGGAATTTCAATATGATACTTGCCACAAAAGAAAGAAACTTGATCAAGTAAAGAATCCCAACCATTATCTCTCATACTTTGCAATCTTCCTTTACATATTTTGACCAAGTCCATGGCATTCATAATATCTTGATCTTTCTTTTGTAATGCCTGAGACAAGTCGTTTGTGATTCCCAAAATTCTTTTCATCAAGTGTAGACCTAAAATGAAGTTGAATGATTGCATAAAAGTCAATAGAATCTTTGCTTCAAATTTGTTCATAACCTGATCCATATGTTCTTACAATTTTAAGCACATCTATCACAGACGGGAACATGTTTTCCAAACTGATTAAACAATTATAATGAGAGCTCCATCGTGTATCACTAGACGCTTAAGATTAGTTTCTTGATTCAGGCCTTGTCCACTTAAGAGCTCATTATTATTGAGTGCTTCAAAAATTGCATCAGCATGCTTTTCTCTCAGCATATTACGGTGCTTAGCGGATGCACCCACAACATTCACCACATTAGAAACCATAGTAAATAAATATGCAATTTCTGAATGTTTCTTTGCCACAGCTACCAGAGCTAGCTGAAGTTGATGAGCAAAACAATGAACATAAAAAGCACAGTATCATTCTCATTTAGAATGAGTATTTTAAGACCACTAAACTCACCTCTCATATTACTTGCGCCATATAACCTTGCCCTCGCAATCTAGAGATGCTTAATCCATGTCTCGAAAGAAATCATCAATGGCTAACTTGAGTGAGGAAGATTTAGTATTTGTAACATGCACAATACCTACAAAACGCTCAATTACCTGACCTTTATCCACATAACGTAGCACAATGGCCATCGGATTCTTTGAAGACAACATGTCACATGATTCATCAACAAGAATGACAAATAATGAATCACCAATATCCCTGCTGATTGCATTGATAATTTCAGTTGAAATAGCATTTGAAATGTCCTTCTGGATATCAGGTTATGTCAACTTCATATTTTCAGGAGCATTTTTTAGCGTGACAGCTTTTATATCATCATTGAAACGACATAGCCATCGTAAAAATGCAAGAAAATTCCCTTGATTGGTTGAATTTTCATATTCATCATGCTCACGAAATGGAAGCCCTTGTTGTAAAACTATCCTACTAACACCAACTAATGCACCTAAACGAGTTCGACAATCAATTCGATCTTGGTTTAAGTGTTTTGAGAGAATTGTTTCAATATGCTGCTTTTGGTTTAATTGTTGCTTCGATTTCAGCTGCACCAAAATGGATTCAGCTGCATCCTCAACTTGTGATACTCGTAAGTGCACGAGCCGTTTGATAGTATAACATATGTAAGTGCGAGGTCGATCCCACGAGGATTGGTGATTGAATGATCCAATTTGTTTCCCCTACACAAAATAGAAATGAAAAAGAAAATAAATAAAACAGGAAAAAAAGAAATAACTCAAGCAAATAAGTTCCCAAGTTCAATTAGATTAACGGATTGATTCTAGCTAAAGTATGATTAAGCCATGGTGTTTGGTCCTAATCTTGTGTTCCTAATTCCCAAATTTGATCATTTGTTGTCTAACCTAAAATTAAGCATTAGGAACCCATTAAGCATAGAAGAACAATTTAAACAACCAAGCATGTATCTAATCCCTGTTGTCGAATGTCCATACATACTCTTCCTATTCATAGTTCAATTCGAATTAAAGCATGGTGTCTACTCTTAATTCAAACCAAGATAGCTAACATGCAAGCCTAAATGGTGATCAATCATTCAAACTAGCATATTAACTTATAAGCATAATGAATAAGAACAAAAATCATAATTGAAACTTGGAAACTAATTAAACTTGAATACTTAAGAAAAAATGTACATTACAAATAAAAGTAAAGTGGAACTAAGAAAACTTGAAGGAAAATTTAGTAAACTCATTTTGTTACAACAATTTACAACTTGAAAGGAAACTAAGAGAATTTGAGGGAGAGAAGGGAAGGGAGCTCTAGAGAAGTGTTTGAGAGCTCACCCCCTTCGGGTGTGATTTATGAAGCTTGAAGACTTCTCTATTTATAGGGCTAAGAGGGAGGAACATCATGATGAAATTCAACACCACCATTCCTTCTTTAATACAACCCATAACTCCCACCTCATCTTGTCTATGTTAGTGTGGTTGGAAACAATTTCATCCCATACTTCTTTTGCTGCACTCCAAGCTTTCTTCACATGGGACTTCAAAGGTGTTGTGGCTGCCTTTTGCTGCTAACCCATGTGGTTGCCTTTTGCTTGCTGAAAAAAAAACGATTCTTCTGAACCTGTTTTGGTGTAGGAAGGCCATAGGTTTCAAAACGTATCCAATGAGGCTGAAATTTGGATATGTTATACTAGACACCCATTGGAACAACTTCTATGAAGAAAGTATTCCCATTGGAGCAGTAGAAGTGTACGTTTTGGCCACTGCAAGTTGGCTGCCGAAACAGGGACTGGAATTGACTTCATTTTATTTCTTTTCTTTCTTTTGCTTCACATGCATGCACATGCTTTCTCTTTAATAGCTCCATCATGTACCAACGTGCTCCTTTAGAATTTCATAGCTGGAATGCCTCCCTACTTCACTCATTATGTTGGGTACAAAGTCAGTTATAGTTGGGATGAGGCACATGGCAAAAAGCTGGCAGCTGCAAATCCTGCTGAGCAAGGTTGAGTGTTGGACGGGCTAAGAACTCCACATATGTCCAATTGGGCTGAAATTTGGATATGTTGTACTAGACACCCATTGGAACAAGTTTCATGAAAATCATCACCTCATTCGAGCCCCATAGCATGCTCATCCAAGGCCAAGAAGTTGACCTACGAAACTGGGCTGGCAAGGAGTTGTAGCCAAAATGAGTTTGTCTTTAAGCTCTTCTTCCATTCACCCAAATAAGGCCTTAACATGCATGGATTGCATCATTTCCTATCCAAAGTCATCATTGTTACCTAAAGCTCAATGAACTGAAGCATAAACACAAAAAGAATTAAAAGCACAAGTTTAACTAAAAAACATAACCAAATCATAAGCTAGAAGGGTACAAAATAATATATAAATATGCACCGATCATTAATAAGACCTCACAACTTCTCCAAGCTTTATTATGGGCACTATTTGGTCCTCCAACATGAATTTGTAGTCTATCTTTTTTATTCCAATTCTAAAATCCAACACCAACAAAAGATTTCCAATATTAGGTTTAAGGAGATAACAACATAGACAAAAGGCAGCATATTTTTCTATGTTGTACTCTAACCAAGTAGGAAACTGACTAAACCAATCAGGATTAAATCGTCTTTGTTTTGCTCCAAAATATTTGTAAGGAAAAGTATGCCCTCGAGGTTGACAAGGACCTTTTTGGAGATAAGCTCTTCGAACTTGGTCTCGAACATTTGGATGGTAACTCAATTTTTGATTACGTAATCCAGGATCAGCTGGCAGATTTTCCAAGTTAACTTCCGTAGTTTGGTTTGAACAACTTTCATTTTTCTTTTGACTCTTTGCAGGTGACGACTCCACTAACTTCAGACTTTGATTTTCTTTTGAAAAATCTTTCCATAACTGAAACACATATATGAACTAAATTTAAATTGAAACAATTATGAACATCTTCTCAAACTTATAAACCGAAACAAATTGAGCATTCAATTCAAAGCAATATATTAATCAAACCAATAAAGAATCATATATATAGAAATTTATAAAATAAAATTAAAATTTCACCAACACAAGTTCACAATTGCATTAAAGGGATAAACAATTACATACTACGCAAGAAAAATTACAAGGGATAGACAAATACATACTTGAAGTTGAATAGCGATTTACCAAATATCTCCAAAGCCTTTTCCCTTTGGTAATCTACACATAAATTGAAAGACCCATTAAAATCAATAGAAATAAAAAAATACTTGATAATATAATTAGAATTTGAGAAGAAAAAAAACTCACAAGCAACTGGTTGGTCCTGGTCGTGTTTCTGACCCAAGAAAAGAGAAAAAGGCTTAGGTTTATTGATTTATACAAGAAGGCAATATAATAATAATAATAATAATTCTAATCCTTTTGGGAATGGGTAGTGTATGATTTTAGGATATTTCGCTGGTCAATAGGGCCCACGTTGCAATCTACTTTTGGCTGAAATCTACTTTGGTTGTTACTGGACCTTGCTACTTCATATGGTCACAGACTTGGGCTTTCTTGTGGATTTCTTGTTTGGCCCATATGTCAACTCCTGCATACTAGTACCTTTTTTTTAATAAATAAAATTTCAATGGGGGCAAGTGATTGCACTGGTCCCCATGTGCCTCCTCCTTTGGTGGTGTACTTACAGGTTTGGTTTTCTCATTAATTCCAAATTTGTGCAGCAACTTTTCAAGGTACTGTTTATGCGATAAATACACCAGCGCCCTCTTCCTATTTCTCGTGATCTCCATCCCCCAAATCTTCCTTGACTCACTGAGATCTTTCATTTCAAAATCTTTATGCATCTAAGCTTTCAACTTGTTAATCTCAGTGATATCACTAGAAGCTATGAGCATATCGTCTACATAAATCAATAAGTAGATATATGCGCCTCCTCTCAGTTTCTTGTGGTACACACAATGATCATAATGACTCCTTGTATAGCCTTGATATTTCATAAACTTATCGAATCTCAAGTACCACTGCCTGGGTGATTGTTTCAAACCATATAGCGACTCGTTGAGCTTTCAGACTAAACTCTCTTTTCCTTTTTCTTCATACCCTTTAGGTTGTCTTATGTAAATTTCTTCAGACAAATTTTCATGTAGGAACGCTGTTTTTACATCTAGTTGTACTAACTCAATATCAAACTGTGCTACTAAAGCAAGCAAAATTCGAACGGAGGAGTGTTTCACCACAGGGAAAAATATTTCATTATAATCGATTCCTTCTTTCTGAGTGTATCCCTTAGCCACTAGCCTGGCTTTAAACAGCACCACACTCGCATCATTGACTCCCTCGTTCTTTGCATATACCCATTTGCATTCAATAGCTTTTCTTCCCTTAGAGCACTTCCACTCCTATGGGCAAAGGTAAGTCAATGGTTGTCACTATGCATGTGAATAGTGGCAGCCCTTGCAATTTTGTTTCCACCCCTATGGGCATGGGAAAGGGCAATTACTATTTACTTTAATTTCTTTTCTTTTCTTTATACTTAAAAAATTAATTTTGATAAAATTTTCGGATAAGATTTTCGGTTGCCACGTGTCATTATTTATTATAAAATTCTCATCTCAAATTTTAGATAAAATTTTGCGAATAAGATTTTTAGATTAAATTTTAGGATTAAATTTTCGAATAAGATTTTCGGTTGCCACGTTTCATATTTATTATAAAATTCACATCTCAAATTTTAGATAAAATTTTCGAATAAGATTTTCGGTTGCCACGTGTCCATATTTATTATAAAATTCACATCTCACTCATCATACAATTGAAATACCTACTCACTTATCATACAATTGAAATACTCCTAGTCCTCATAGTCCAACATAATCGAGTACAAGGATGACTTAATCATTGGCGAAGGCAGTTCCACCGGATCACGACATGGGGGAGTATTTTCTTTCGGAGGACGAAATAGTGCCATTATTTCCGACACGGAATGCACCACTAGAACTGACTGCGGGGCATTGTTCACTTGAGGAGCCATGCGTAATGGTATTCCTCTTTTTTGTTTTGCCTTGAATAATCTATTAAAAAAAATGAAATTGGAAATGCAAGAAAATATAAATAAATAAAAAGACATTAAATTGAATAAAATGGAAATTAAATTATTATTTTTTACCTCGTCGCCAAGATTTTGACAACTTCAAACGTTTGTCCATGACCCTTCGACTTTGATGGAAGAGGCCATTTGTATTTTTACATAAATGGAATTTTGCAGTAGAAATTTTGGTGTGGAAAGTGAATAATATTGGTAAGTATTTATAGAAAAAATTTCCATATATTTTTGATATTTTTTACAAATGTTTTTGATATTTTTTCAATTTTTTAAAGCCAAAAAATGGGTAGCTGTTGGATTGGAGGACATTTTTAGATTGTAGCCTCCATGAGAAGCCACGTGGCTTGTAACTGTTGGTTCCTGGCAGTGTTGATGTCGCGCTGACGCGTCAGCTGCCCGAAGGCAAGGAGACGAGCCAGATCTTCCCGTGCGCTTGCTAGGGCTCGTGGGTCTCAAGCCTTGCACGGGCTGGGTCTTGAGCGCTGGAGCTGGCTTCCGGGCCTAGGGCCCCCTCCTGCCTAGGCTAGCCCTTGGTGGTGGACTTGCTCTTATACAACTCAACTAATTCCCAGGTCTTGTTCTTCCTGATACCACTTGTTATACTTTAAGCGAGAACAAGAACTTAAACAATGAACAAAGAAAAGGAACACAAACAATTTAAGGGTTCCTCCAATATAGGAGTACATGCAATGAAACCTTTTATTAAACCCAATGAAAGAGAACTAACAAACTCTCAATAGCTCTCAAAATCATAAACAGATGCCTCACTCTCCAATATTAGACTGCTCCTAAGATCATCTATTTATACTAGATTGATTACAACCAAATCCTACTATACATAGGAAACCAAAAACTAAACTAAGTCAGAATCTAAGACCAACTTGAAAGCTTGCGTCCAAACCTCCCCAACATCTTACAACTTGGATTCCTAACTTAGCTAGGAATACATAATCGATTTCATACCAAACTTCAACAAGTTGTTCAGAGAATGGTAAGGAAGCTGAAAAAATCAGGGGTCGCCTTGTAATGCCGCACACCATGATTGTCTAAGTCATTAGTCAAGCCCATAGCCGCTTGATTGTGTGTGGGAGTATTTTGGTAGTTAACAAAATATTTTATTTTCTTGTATTTGGTCATTATAAGCATAGTCTAAAATATCGATCATATCGAAGATATTATCGTTTTTTCTGAGGTATCACGGATTTTTGAACGTATCCATACACATATTGTATAAATATCGATAATATTGAAAAATATTGATGTTTAAATTTCCATCGAAATTTCTGTATTTTTGGACTATCGATATTTCTAATACTATCGATATTTTAGACCTTGATTATAAGTAACTCTTCAAGCATTCTGATGTTTCCTTTTCTTCCGTAACTTATGAAAATGCTCATCATGCTACTTACAAGAGGTGACTAGTCGGTGGAATGGTGAGCTAATTCACTTGTATAGGTAAGCATGCTTGCCATCAATATAATGGAAGCATTATACACTCACTCATTGCCTTGTGTGTTGCACTTGCTATTGTGCTGCTTGCTTGGTGCTTGTATTAACATCGGGTGTTTGTTGCCTACCCAGTACTAGCAAGTGCCGCAAGGTGGCTTCTTTAATTTCCGATCATGCACATTGTACTAGGTTCGATTCCTCTCGTTTCTATCAAAAAACTTTCCAGACCTTCATCAACGTTGAGCTGGCAGGATCCACTTCAGTCACTCAATTCCACGTGTCAGTATAATACCGAATTTGGACGTATCGTATGTCCAGTGCACTACACGCAATCCTTTTCTCCCAAAAGAAAAGCGACACCATTATTACACGAATCTCCACGCAAGAAAAAACCCAAATACAGGAACAAAATAAAAAATCTCCCGCCATCCCTAAAACATTTGTAAACCCTCAAAAACCAGGAATCTCATCGAATTTTGATCCGGGTTTAAGATTTGGATCGGAAAAATGGAGCTGACGGTGGTAGATCTGAGCTTGTACTTGGGAACGAAGGGCGAAGTGAAGGAGTTGTGCGGCGAGGTGAGCCGGAGTCTGAGAGAAACAGGTGCTCTGTTGGTCAAGGACCCCAGATATACGGCCGAGGACAACGATCGCTTCCTCGATATGATGGAGAGATACTTCGATAAGCCTCCGGAATTCAAGCGACTCCAGGAGAGGCCCCAATTGCATTACCAGGTGGGTTCTGTTTGGTTCCCGAGAAAATGAAAAACTGTTGCCTAGATATCAGAAATATGAAAAATTGAATTCGTTATAATTTTTTTTTTTTGAAATTTGAAGCCCAATGCTTTGATTACTGATTGGTGGCTTATCTGGGTTCTCTTTTGATTTTAATTGTCTATTTCTTTTGATTTGTGGTGGGAATTGGATTGTTGTTGTTCAAAACTTGAAGTGGGGATAAGATTACAGGTTGGGGTGACACCAGAGGGTGTGGAAGTGCCAAGAAGCCTTGTTGATGAAGAAATGCAGGAGAAATTGAAAGAAATGCCCAAAGAGTTCCAGCCATCCATTCCCAAGGGGGCAGATCGCAAATGGCGATACATGTGGAGAGTGGGTCCTCGACCCTCAGAAACCCGCTTTCAGGTCTCATTCTTTGTTTTCCTTTAGATATTCACTTTGCACTCGTATGTATTGACTGTTTTAATTAAATGCTATTATTCTACTTGCCATGATGATGATGATTATGTTATTCTTGTTTTCTAGGAACTTAACGCAGAGCCGGTCGTACCCGAGGGATTTCCTGAATGGAAAGATACCATGGATTCATGGGGTTACAAGATGATATCCGCAATAGAGGTGAGCCATTAATTTGATTTTTCAGCTTGCTCATACCACTTGCTTGTTTTGCATATTATCTAATATTCTTCATGTAATTTATCCCTCTCTTTCTTTTCAGGCTGTTGCTGAAATGGCTGCCATTGGGTTTGGCTTGCCAAAGGATGCATTCACATCTCTTATGAAGCAGGTGACCAACGATTGCCAAGTGAAACTTACATTCATGTCTCTATGACTTTCTGCCACTAGTGGTGGGGCAGCGGTATTGAAATCAAATAATGGAATCATGATTACTGGTTGCCTATATCCATCAGTTTCCATTCCATCTTCTATATCCATCACTTTTCGTATCTTTAGCCACTGTGATCACCTGTGTCCCCAAATTTGTGTGGCATTCTGTTGAATACCTCTTGTATTGCTCCATAATGCCACTATTATTTTATCTTATTACACTTCTCTATTTTGTCTTTTTTTCTTACAAAGATGAATTTGGGCTGGGCATATTCTTCCACCACTTTATAGTCTTATTAAATACATTGGCTTATGATCGGATATACAGCATGTATTTTGTCTCCATGCTGCATTTTCGACAATCACTAACTTCTGAATTGAGTATCTAGAATCTCTTCCTTTCCATTTGCCAATTTCCTGGCTGAGTTCATGCGATATATGCTAAGTACCCTTTCTTTGTGAACCCAGGGACCACACCTTCTAGCTCCAACAGGAAGTGACCTTCGGCGTTACGGCCAGGAGGGTACTGTGTTTGCAGGATATCACTACGACCTGAACTTTCTAACCATTCATGGCAGAAGTAGATTTCCAGGTCTGAATATCTGGCTAAGAAATGGGCAAAAAGTTGAAGTGAAGGTTCCTGTAGGATGTCTTCTCATTCATGCTGGGAAGCAGGTAAGAGTATTTTTGACCATCGTGCTAAGTAGTTATCCAATAGTTTACAAGCTAGTTGACTCCCTGGATATGGTGGCTTTCATGGGAAATCAATTTGGATTTCAGTTGCATCAATTAAATAACACATTATACACGTTCTTTAGTGCCTAACTTATGAAAAGACAAAAATTTAAACTTATATTCTAACTATAGCAATAATGTCATGTGCAAGATCTATCTGATTATGCACATCTTTTGGCCAAAAAATAAAATACAACCCCCCCCCCCCCCCCAAAAAAAAGTGCTAAAAAGAAAAAAAATATTAGGCGTGTTAATTTTTAATTCAAGTTCCCTCTTTGATTGGAATGGCTGTTTTTAGGTTGGTTGGCTATTACATGTGTTGTATTTTAAATCTTTAAGCTAATTGTATTCCATTCCCACAAATTTTCATGTGCAGATAGAATGGTTGACTGCAGGAGATTGCATAGCTGGAATGCATGAAGTTGTTGTAACAAACAGGACAGTTGACGCAATGAAACTAGCAACGGAGCAACATCGCTCACTTTGGAGAGTATCTTCTACAGTGAGTGAAGCTAGTCATATTGTTGTCATTGTTACTGTTTCGTTCTTCTACTTTTAGTTGGCATTTTAAACGAGATTTATATAAATAATATTTCTCGATGCATCGTATACTTATACGTGACATTTCTCGCGATGTAGTTGTTTGCGCACATAGCATCTGATGCTGTGTTAAAGCCCTTAGGTCGCTTTGCAGAATCCTTGCTTGCCAGTAAATATCCGGCGATTTATGCAGGAGAGTTTGTTGAGCAGGAGCTTGCAGTAATCAATCTCAAAGGAAACAAAGGAGAACTTTGATAACCTGTAATATGTGAAAATCCTAACTTGTTATGGCAATGATATGAAAAGCATTTGAAGAGGCCTTTGGGAATGAGATGAGTTGTAGTAAAGAAGGTTGGGATCGATGATTATTAACTGTGGCCTGGCCACACACATGAGGAAAGATTGGAGAATTATATTGTCTCATTTACTGACTTTCTGTTTTTCCTCCAGCAAGAAAATTTGTACAATTTCTTTGGATTCCCAAATCGAATATATATCTCTGATTTGTTAGTCATGCTTAACTATTTGTTTTGGTACATTGTGCTCGCATATTTTGATTTTCACCAAAAGTTGTCAAATGTGCTCGAAAGCAATTTCCTCGAGAATCATGCATTCAATTGAACACGGAAATTATCTCCTTGGATTTGCTCCTAACTGATTTCATTTTCGTCCTTGTAGTTTAACACTTCATAATCAAATGTACTTTTCATAGCAATTTCAGATTGGTCTAAATCACATAATCTTAAATACTAACTTGGAGCTAATTATCCGATATTAATATTTTGGATGGTCACACTTTGGGATCTTTTGAAAGGTAGTTTAGGAGGTTTACTGAGCCATTTTGTAGTTTGCTACATGTTCATGCTTAATAGGTTTCAAGAAATTGATTGAAGTAAAAGTATGTAAAGCATTATAGCATAAAAGCTAGAAGCGCATTGTTTTTGGCCTCTACATATGCAAACAATGAGAACGTAGGTGCCTTCGATTCATTTTAACTGGAGCTTCTTTGCTAATGCATTTGGAAAATGCAAAGAGTCATGAAATTTGAGTTTAACAACTGCTCCACCAGCACACCAAATGTATTTTTGGCTTGGTTTTATGCACATATCATCAGTGGCAGAGCTGGCGACAATGGCATCGTATAGGTGTGACCTTTGGGTAGGATGTACCTGCATGATGGCATGACCCTCATCATAATGTCCTATATATTCGAATTCGGGACGTCTTCTCTGTAATTAATATCAGCTCAAATGAATTAATATGAGGCTAATTACTATGACTCTTCCAGTTTTGGTGGTTATGTTAGTTTTGACAGGTTTGGTGGATCAAGGGGAGGGCACCATGTGTGCAAGCACCTTCTTCTCATCTATTGTTCAGCTAATACCTTGCAGAGCAGCAGTTGTTCCTTTTAGCCCCATCCTACCAAGTGAGACTTGCTGCAATGCCCTCAAAGCTCTTGGCCAGCCTTGCCTATGTGTGCTTGTCAATGGCCCTCCGATTTCTAGCGTCGATCGTACCATGGCAATGCAGCTCCCAGAGAAGTGCACTATCAACTTTGAACCATGTACTCTCTAGCTCCTCTCTGTTACTTAACACAATAGTGCTGAAAAAAAATTGGTTCCTGAATTAAGAGATTTATTTCCTAGTCTATTAGGACTCTATTTCTTTCATTTTGTACAGATATTGTGTAATTAAGATTTTATTTTGTTTCCTAGTTTAACCCTACTAGGGTTACACCTTTGTATTATAAATACCTTATTTTGAAGAATGAAATACAACCTAAAAATATTCTACTCATATTGTTTAACTTAAGATGCTGTATTTTTAGAACTTGAGATTATGCAATGAACCACTTGGGTTTTAAGGTGGTCAATGTTGTGTGTCTAAATAGCATTACTCTTATTTTAAGAACTAAGTATGTATTATTTACTTGATTTAAAAAATAAAAAAAAACAATGGTTCTCCATTGGCGGGCTTATAAAATGGGTTATAAAATTGACACCAATCTCAGCCAACATTGGCAGGCTTGACTAAAATGGTTCTGCATCCAATTCTTATTAATTTAGTTTGTAACTATCCAAGGATTACATGATAGTGATGCTCCTCTTGCAAAATTTATTTTGTGACAAGACAAATTGCTCACGTTGTTATAAATCTGGGACCACATGTTCTCATCCGAGTCAAACGGATCAACATTCTTAATTATATATTAACAACTCGACAAGGTTTGCTGCCCACACTGGTCAGTGACTTTTGTCCGTACTAATATAAGTCTCCAGTGATACAATCAGTGCTCCGCTCTGAATCTAATTATCTATTTGCTCAAACTTGTTGGAAGCCATGAGCACCATGACTGATTTCCAGTACTACTTCATCTGCTTGATCCTCTGCTTCCTCTCCACCATCTTGATCAAATCCTTCTTCAACAAACCCACCAAGAAAATCACCACTCTCTGCCTCCCTCCTAGTCCACCGGCTTTGCCGGTCATCGGCCACCTTCACCTCCTCTCCTCCTCCTTGTCCAAGTCCTTGCACAACCTCTCCACCAAGTATGGTCCTCTCCTCCTAGTCCGGTTCGGCGCTTCTCGGATGCTAGTGGTTTCGTCAGCCTCCATGGCTACTGAAAAACTCACGATCTCACTTTTGCTTCTCGTCCCCCATTTGCTTTTGCTGACGAGTTGCCGTACGGAAACTTGGGATTCTTTGCCACCCCATATGGTGAGTATTGGAGGTTCATGAAGAAGCTTTGCATGACAGAACTGCTCTCACCCAAGCAAATAGAAAGGTCACGTGCCATTCGACATGCAGAGGTTGCAAAGTTTTTGAGGAAAATGTTGGAGAGTGCTACGAGGAAAGAGATGGTTGATGTGGGTGCTGAGCTGATGAGGCTTACAAACAACAGTATATGCAGGCATGCTCTAAAATTAATTTGATATGATCTTTGAAATTTTCTCCAATATTTCTATTTTTAACAAGTGCCTGTTTAATAGCAGGATGGCTATGAGCACTAGTTGTTCAGAGAATGGTGAGGAAGCTGAAAAAATCAGGGAGTTGGTAAAAGAATCATTTGAGTTGGCTGCAAAGGTTTGTTTTGGGGATGTGTTGGGCCCACTGAAGAGGTTGGGTTTCTGGGTTTATGGGAAGCAGCTCATAGATGTGACCATGGGGTATGATAAACTTTTAGAGGGGATGCTGAAGCAGCATGAAGAGAGAGCAGAGAGAGAGGGTTGGGATAGAGAAGATAAAGATTTGATGGATATACTATTGAAGGCCTATCAAGATGATAAAGCTGAGGTCAAGATTTCCAGAACTCATGTGAAGGCTTTCTTGCTTGTAAGTGATTTCAATCCTTTCCATTTTCAAACCACATCTCCTTGTTTCTGATCAATTCATATTTTACCATTATGTTAGGATCTTTTCATCGGAGGTACTGCTACCACAGCAGAGGTCATGCAATGGGCAGTAGCTGAGCTCATCAACCATCCTGACATATTCAACAAGCTCAGGGCGGAGATAAAATCGGTTGTTGGTAGTAGACTAGTTGAGGAATCGGATGTCGGAAACCTCACCTACTTGCAGGCAGTGATAAAAGAAACACTAAGATTACACCCACCAGTGCCTTTGTCAACAAGAGAGAGCCGCCAAGCTTGTAAAATAAAAGAGTTTGATATACCAGAAAAGACTGCAGTAGCAATCAACCAGTATGCAATAATGAGAGATCCAGAGTTATGGGACAATCCAGATGACTTCAAGCCAGAGAGGTTTTTGTCTCCTGACGAGAAAGCAGATGGGGAAATGAATCAGAATGAGACCAGAGGACAGAATTTTCAATATGTTCCATTCGGATCGGGAAGGAGAAGGTGTCCTGGCTCGAATTTGGCAACCATCTTGTTGAATACTTCAATTGCTGCCATGGTTCAATGCTTTGATTGGAAAGTTGGAGATGGAAATGAGGGTAAGGTTAATATGCAAGTTGGCGCAGGCATGTCTTTGCCCATGGCTCACCCACTTATACTTTTACCTGTTGATCACTTCAACCCATTTGCTTCTTCAATATAGTTTTATGTAAACTTGCATGTGGGTTATGCAATACAAACTTATGCTAAGAATAAAGGCAAGGTATATGGATATTTGTGTTATGTACGAGATACGAAATTTGATCATAGACGCCACTCCATGTTTAGTATGTCATTGCGAAAAGTATACGAAGTATAATGTGTTCTTGAAAAATGATTTCTCTAAAAGGTAACTCTGGATCCTAGCATAAGTGGTTTTATTTTCAAGAAATTGAGATACAATTGGCGGGCAAAATTTCTTAATTTCTCCCTGACTCCTATTCTCGTTCACAAAGTTCACATGCGCATAACTAGTAACTACTCCAATTGACCAATTCTTGATTAATAGCAAAGGCAAGACTAGATAGAGTTAACTGGAATTATCATCAAATTGACTCAGGTTGTACAATTGAATTTTTGGTATTGCAACATTGCATTACAACGAAACACAACTAACAGAAGAATAATTTGAAGTCCAGGATATTAAGGGTAAACATACACGTTGAATGGATCTTATCATTCATTACAATTGACATGTAAATTGTACAGCCTCAAGGTTGAACAGCCTCCAGAAGTTTCTCATATACTTGCCTAGCAGACAAATCCTCCACCTGCAATAATCACCAAATGATAATGAAGAAGGCCGAGCAAGATCAGCTTTAAGCAGTTTCTTAGTTAAATTGGCATCATAACTTATACATAATTCAGGGGTCTATTGCATACATAGCTTCTATCAGGATGCTGCCCAAGTGAGGTTCCCTAAATGAATTGTAGTTGCTCTTATTTTATAAGCAGTCGAAAAAATTAGAAAAGGAAGAAATATCACGTCTTGATTTTATCTATGTTGCCAAAGTAGAAATGTTTGTGCAACAATACAGTAAATCGGGGAATAGATCAATGGCAGCAAAATTATTGTATACAATGCTCTGAATTTTTTTATAACAAAAATGATATTGTTCTCCTTAACATAGGCACATTTGAAACAGAGTATAATACACCCAAGCTGCCACCAACACCCACACCCATGAGAGAGAGAGAGAGAGAGAGAGAGAGAGAGAGAGAGAGAGAGTAAAACTTGTTTAACTCACCACAAGGAGTTTCGATTTATTATTCCACCCTCTCTGAAGAGTCATCTGGCTTAGTCTCAGACCCAACACCTGTGTAAAAAGCAAGTGTTAGATTTACACGTTCGAAAAGATTGGCTTCTTAGGTTAAACAGCCTAAGATGAAACAGAATCATACTTTGCCCATAAACTCCAAGAGTTCATTGTTTGCTTCTCCCCGAGCTGCAGGTGCAGCCACAGTAACTCTAACATCATCAGCATTCACTCCTGGCATAAGAGAAAAAAGTGGGAACATGAAATTTAAGTCAAGGAACCAATATATTTAAAATATAATCAGTCATTTAAATTTCTGGTAAAAAAAAAAAAAAAGCTCTTCTGGCAAGTTTTACATATTAAAACTGCCAATGCGGACAGCCCTTGTAGAGGTGTATATGTAGATATCAAACTTAAAAGTCAGCAAGGACTAGTGCTCAGCACACACGAAATCCAAAAAAATCAAAATAAGTATATGCACAAATTGACTTATGATTTCCATTCGAACTAACTAGTTGCATGCTAAAAATATGACAGAAATACATTAAAAATTTCTTTTACTTGTGATGGCTGACCGTTGTGCACGGTCTTCCACTTCTATAGCCACTTGAACAAGTCCTCCATCTAGGTTTGAAATGCAGGGTGGCACAGGAGCATCCTACATCACATATCAGACTACCCAATTAGGAAATTTGGATCACACTGTAGTAGTAGACAGTAGTTTGAACTGCCATGCTCAAGCAGAGACAAACTTTCTTAATAGTTTCCCAAAATGTTTACAACCCTACAGATGGATACAATGAGAAATAAGCTCCTATTTCCCTTAATTTATAAGAAAGAACCCAATTTCTGAATGCAAACTAAATATGAGCACGCGAACAGTTTTTTTCACAATCAAGTCAACAGATGATGACACAAAGCCTTTATAAACTACCTTATACCTGTGGGTTGGTTTCAGCAGCAACCGTGCTTAGAGCACCATCAACAACATAAATGAAAGAAGCACCTTCCAGATCTTCTTCTGAGCGATAGAAAACAAAGAGTCCACAACCCACACAGTTCATACGAAATTGCTTCTCCATTTTCCCCTCACCCCTGGATTAATAACGATCAAGATTTCAAAATATGAACTATTATGATACTATCACATAAATTGTACTTGAAAAAAAAAAAAAAACTCTATCTTGATTGAAGAACATAATGCACTGACAGGACAATCTCGAGGAAGAACATAAGTATGAAAAGGTGTAGAAACAAAATAGTTTCACAGAAACTGTCAGACAAACTGAGGTACAAGAAACTGAAGGCAGGTGATCAGCCACTGTTAAACAGAGAGTGTCATCCAGTCCAGTATACAACACACATCAGTAAAAACCCAATTGTTTTCTTCTTCTTACAAACTGTATAACACTAAAGATATCATACTTTCATTAGAAGAAGAAAGAAGAACCTTTTCAATACAACTTTTCCAGCCTCAGCAATGTTAAGCCTTGCAAGATGTTTGCTCTTGTCCAACACATAAGATTTGTCAGTCTTCCTTTTGGGCATTTTCTGCAACTGGGTATCTTATACAACACACACTTCAGTATAATATAAACTGCTTGCCCACAAGTAGTATTCAACAAACTCTCTTTTAACAACCATTATGAAAAATCCAATAGCAATTAAAATGAGCAATTACACCAATTTCTATTTTGAAACATATTAATTTCTGCTCAAACAATAACCCAACTACAATCAAAAGAGAGAGAGAGAGAGAGAGAGAGAGAACCAGTTATGAGGAGGTGAGATCCACAGTGCTTGCAGTAGTAGACGAAGAGATCAGAGTCAGGTCCATCTGGAGCTGCGTCCTCGCTCGAGTACGTGTGTGTTGTTCTCTTCGGCATCACTTTCTTCTCTTCTCTTCTCTTCTTCTTCTCTTTCTTTCCAACGCTGATCGAATTGGGTACGGCTGGAGCTACATCAAAGCACCGTCACAAAGCTAGGATTTACTAACAGCAAGCCGAAGACTTGGACGACGTCGTTTTCATGTCATGCTATGTTCCACTAATTTAAACACGTTGGGCTGTAACCTGATTGTGTCGGCCCGGACCGGCCCATTTAGATGACTAATCCTTAAAACCCCTAGAAATCTCAAACTTTCAACAGTCTTCTCTCTCTCCTCCTCTCTGTGCAGTAGCTCCTCCTGCTTAAGGTAAGCTCAGATCCGTTGCTCAATATCCTTAGTTTTGATCAAGTCAGAGTCTTTTAAGGCTATATGATTCATCAATCTCTTCAGTGTTTGAAATTGAAACAGTTTTCTAGTTTTGCTTAGATTTTCAGTTTGGTTAAAGTTTATGTTTTTACGGACACACTTAGTTGCTTGTACTCCTGGAACTCAATGGTTGATTAATTTTTCCAGAATAAAATCTTCAAAAGCACTTATTTTGTCAGTAATATAATGTTTGGCAATATTTGTTCTAGTGGGATTTGTCTAATTATGTATTTGTTGGGTGATTTTTGTACCTATCAGTGGGTGTGTGACTCATCCATGGATGAAAGACCGAATTTTTGGTATCTGGGTTTATGTTTTTATGGACACAAATAGTTGCTTTTACCTCTAGAACTGATTGGTTGAGAAAATTTTCCAGAATAAATCTTTAAAAGCACTTCTTTTGTCAGTAATATAATGTTTGGCAATATTTGTTCGGTTGGGCTTTGTCTAATTATGTATTAGATTAGTTAGCTGATTTTGGTACCTATCAGTGGGTATGTAAGTTGTAACTCATCCATGGATGAAAGGCTAAATTTTTTGTATCTGGGTTGTAGGAAAATCATAAAAAGGCTTATCAATGGCAGTCACATTCCATGACATCAACTCGGTTGTTGGCCTGAAGAAACTGGATGACTACTTGCTTGCCCGCAGTTACATCACTGGCTACGAAGCTTCAAAGGATGATCTCATTGTCCATGCAGCTCTTTCAAAGCCTCCACCATCAGAATTTGTGAACGTGTCTCGGTGGTACAACCATATCACTGCACTTCTTAGGATTTCGTAAGTTCTTATAACTTGTGATGGGTTTCTTTTATCTTTATTATTAGATTATGATGGATTTCTTCGAAGCTCATATATTTGGGTTAAATCTTTGACTTATTTGATTATGTCTGTTGTTGTAGTGGTGTTTCTGGACAAGGCTCTGGTGTCATTGTTAAGGGATCTGCTCCCATCACAGAGGAAGCAGTTGCTACACCTCCTGTGGCTGATACAAAGGCAAGCACTTTTCTGCCCTATTTACTGAGTTCTTATTTGGATGTCTGTTTGCTTTTTTGCTTATAATGTGGAATGTTAGGGTTGGGCTATTATTGCTTTATCTGCTTTAAGAAATTGCATACAATTGTTATGCTCATGTGTTAGAATGTGATACGGTTTTCAGGCCTCAGCTGCTGAAGACGATGATGATGATGTGGATCTGTTTGGTGAAGAGACTGAAGAAGAGAAGAAGGCTGCTGAAGAGCGTGCAGCTTCCATCAAGGCATCTACAAAAAAGAAAGAATGTTAGTTTCCTATCTGATTTTCATCCCTTTCATATTAGTTTCCTATCTTGTTTTCAGCCCTTTCATATTAGTTTCCTACCTTGCTTTCAGCCCTTTCATATTAGTTTCCTATCTTGTTTTCTGCCCTTTAATATATCCATCTCCTTTCCCCTTTCACGGTTATTTCTTTCGTTCTGAAGGTTTGTTTGTTGTATTTTTCCATTGTCAGCTGGAAAGTCATCAGTCCTGTTGGATGTGAAGCCATGGGATGATGAAACTGACATGAAAAAGCTTGAGGAGGCAGTAAGAAGTGTTCACATTGAAGGCTTGCATTGGGGAGCATGTAAGTTCTTTCATCTAAGTTAATTGCAGGAATAAGCTAAGTGCCAGATTTTCTAACCATTGTTAGCAACAAAATTTGGCCATTGTTATGCACTTAATACATTAGCAATGTGGAAGTCAATGTTTTGAAGTTTTTAGTCCTCTTGATTGATGCTAAACCAACCTTTATGTTCCTAATTTGGTTATTTATTATCTTGTTGATTCTGCAGCCAAACTTGTAGCCGTTGGGTATGGAATAAAGAAGTTGCAGATAATGCTAACAATTGTTGATGACCTGGTCTCTGTTGACACTCTTATTGAGGAACAACTTACTGTTGAACCAATTAATGAGTATGTCCAGAGCTGTGACATTGTAGCCTTCAACAAAATATGTAAGTATATTTAAAGTGTGCAATCAAGTAATCATTTTATGGACTATTTGTTTGAGAAACGAATCCTCACTGTTGATTTATCCTTACCCTTGTTTCTCATTGCAGGATTGGAGCATGGAGTGTTCTAGTGTGAGAGGGGTTGATAGGAAGATATTTTATATCTGCTCTTATCTTGTTTCTTGGGGAATGATTTGAGACTTTATATTATCTTTGGTTATGATGTATTTTAGCATTCCTTTGATGAATAATATGCCAGTCCTTTGTAGGTTTGATAAGACATCAGTTTATCATAATTCATATTCTCAGTTTTGTTGTGTTGGTGCTTGGAAGTTTGTTTTGTTTGCTCAAGGATTTCATCTTTATGGTTCTCAAAAGAATCAATGGTTCAAGGATAATATCTGAATTTGATATATATGTCCCACACGACTGATATACCTAATAAAACATTTTGTAGTAAATTCTTAATTTAACATCACTCTCTCTTTTTCTTTGTTCCAGACCGCATTGCAAAATCTCCAAAATTAAGTAAAAACAAACCCATGATCTCATCCATTCAGACTCATGCGAGGAGATCTGTTATCCCATTGTGATCGTGTTCTTTAATTCTTCCTGTTGCAGTTTTTGTGGCAGGTTTCCAGCGTCTTTCACAAGAAATGCATCTGCATGGTTAAAATGACTACACTTATTATTAAACCGCAAAGTCTGGTCATATTGTGCCCTTAATCCTAAGAACAAAATTAAGCGCAAAATATGTACCTGATTCAAGATTGTGTTTATGCATTATGCAACGTACAATTGTAAAGAGGCGGGGTTGAGCTTAAGCTGTGTTGATCCTTAATACAATATTCTTTACATGCTGGACGACATTGATAGAAGGGCATACATTCTTGTAATAAGCAAAAATGCATACAATTTTGATAGCAAATAAGATCGATGACGACGTTCTCGTTAAGAGCTCTAGGTGACGCAGTGGGAGAGAAGAGATGACGAGGAAGAGACGACACTGTTGGTGGTGTGGCTCTTTCAATATCTTAGACATATTTCATCAAACGGTGGTTGAGTGTGAGTGGTGTTGGTATGAGGAATATATCTTAGACATATTTCATCAACTACTTTAGTTGAGAAAAGGGAAGACAATGTTGGTCTTCCCAATAGTACATGACTCTTGGAAAATGATAGTAGTTATTTAAGAAATAACATTTTTTTAAAATTAACAAAGTTAGGAAAGAAACTGGATTCTAGCGAAGAAAAAAAACTACACTAAAGGGTCGTTTGTGAATGTTTACATTTGAAGAACTTTTACTCATAAATGTTTTTGTTAGAAGTGCTTTTATAGAAGCATGTTGAAATTTTTTTATTAAGAATCCAAATGTTTTTTCAAAAAGTACTTGAAAGTGCGTCCTCTTCCTAAAGAAGCACTTATTATTTCATTTGTCTACTGGTTGTGCATATTGTTAAGCTAGTGCAACCAACATTCTTTTTTCACCAAGAAATTTTTCCTAAACCTCAAAGAAATTTAGCTAGAAAAACCTTTGGTGGGAAGGGAAAGTTAGGATAGAAATTGAGGCAGAGGCAAGGCTGAAGAACAATCGCGAGCACATGTGATATTACAGAAAATGTAGCGAAGGAATTTAGAACGGCCATTTTCCAAATTAAGCAAACATCTTATAATGAAATCAAGACAAGAACTTATAACAAGCCCTCATTGGAGTAATAATGTCCAAAAACAAAAGATGAACACCACACCACACTCAACACACATAATTGCTCAATTGTGTTGTAAATATAAAAAAGATGAGACAAAAACTTGTTGCGTCTACCCAAGTGCAAGTAGTCACACGTAGTAATAATCTTGGAAGTCCAAGTATCGTATCCTCAAGGAGCAGGTAGGCAAATCTCTGCACATAAAGAAATAATTAAACATACCAAAATAAAAGTGACAATCAAAATGGACAAGTAATTTGATTCGATTGTTGTAGAGATTGAGTTTAAAAAATGAAATATCAATAATGGAAATGCAAAGGCATCAATGTTCAATTCTTTAAGCAAAATATGTTTCATGCTCTTTAATCCAAATTAAACTCGATTAAAATTTTCATTGAGAAACTTTAACCGGAAGATAAAGAAATTAAAACCAATTTAAATTTTCAATGTTATCTTTTATTAATGATTGTTTAGAAAATGGAGTTGCTTAATATCTAACCTTCTAATTTAAAATCATGCTAAGTCAGTTCTTAACAATGAGAAAAATATAATTGAACTCATGAAAAGATAGTAGCACTTAACATCAATCAAAATAAAAGGATATGAAAATATTGAACAACCAGAAATAAAAGAATTTAGCAATTCATATCGTATATTGGATTAAAGAACCAAAAATTGTTGCATTCGTAAAAGGACACAAATTAATGTGCAAACAACCAATTAAAAATACCCGCAAATGCACGAATCTATTAAGGTACAGATTATGTAAGTACGGGTTCGATCCACGAAGAATCTTCGGTTCCTACAAGTTCTAATTTGAGTATGTAAAGAATACTAATTTAACACACCACACATGCACAAATGCAAATTGGAAACTAAAAACGAGTAAAGAAAGGTAAAAGAAAAGAAACAAAACAAGAAACCAAAGAAAAACACAAACAACATTTTCTATCACCCTTTTATCACCTATTTATCACCTGTGAACAGTGTGCAACCGGTCGTGAACAGTGGAGACCGGTCATGAACAGTGATGACCGGTCGTTTTTGGACAGATTCATGTGCGACCGGTCGCCTGAACAGTAATGACCGGTCTTTTTTGGTCAGATTCGTTTCTCTGCTTTTTCCAGCTTTCGACCTCTGCCCAGGTGTTTTGCCTATAACTTTCCAACCGTTTATCCAAATTTCAAGTTCTTTATACTGTTGGATTCAGCACACAAAAACGAAGAACGTAAAGAGGATCAAAATCCAAAACCAAGTACAAAGATAGACAAAAAGCGATGACAAAAACACACCACGTTTCAAACAATGTAAACACACAAACACAATTTTGGGGGGGGGGGGTGGTTTGGTTTGGTTCAAGTGACCTAATTCTAATGCATGAAAGTAAATGACTTTAAATTTAAAAGAGAATGGCAGAGAATGAAAATCAAAGTGTGAAAGTACCAAGTAACAAACACTAGGGTTTCGGAATCCACCCTAAACAATTCTACCCATGTTCATAGATACTCAAGTGATGAACTCTAAATGTGTTGATGAAGATATTCGCAATCAAGACTGGGACTAGTGGCTCAAGACGCATTGATTCTCTCTAATATACGTAAAGTGCAGGGCTAGTGCTACAATGCTTGTGCCTTCCCTATAACCGAATCTAGGTGTGCTTAGTACTTTGATTCAATTACAAGAAAAACCCATTAAGCTCAAAGAGAATATGAACACCACAAGAACCCTAATAGCATGATGTTTACATTAGGTATTCAAGAAACCAATTCACATGGATGATTCTTACTTCATCCATTTATTGCTTAGGATAACATGAAGATACACATAATCCCAACAATCTCAAGAAGCATGCTTTCAAAGATGGCCAACCAAGGAAAAACACACATCAAGGATAGATTAATTTGGTGAATTGGAATTCATCAACAATATCTAGAAATTCATACACTCAAGCATCAAAACAATAATGTTTTCATGTTTAGGGCTTCAACCTAAGCCCTAGCTATGGAGTTTAGTTGCTCATACTTATTTCAACTACAAATTCAAAACAAAACTAGAAAGAGTTTACAGATTTTGTGAACATGAGAGCTCAAGGTCTTCAATGGTGGGAATCTCTTCCACTTCTTGCTTTGTTGCCCTTGTCTTCCTCATTGAGCTCCCTAGCTCCAAGCTTCATCTCCAGCTCCAAAATCTCTGCAAAATTATGGAATGATAGAATTGAATTTTGATTGCCCTCCCTTTGCTCCTTTGCCCATCTTTCACCTTGCTTTTCAGCTTACTTTTAATATAAAACTACCACCTTTGTTAAAGCCTTA
Organism: Prunus fruticosa; assembly: GCA_018703695.1. Classification (NCBI taxonomy): domain Eukaryota; kingdom Viridiplantae; phylum Streptophyta; class Magnoliopsida; order Rosales; family Rosaceae; genus Prunus; species Prunus fruticosa. Next base: position 2,898,022 of record CM031918.1, read on the forward strand.
GCCTTTGTCCCCTTGCCATGATGGGTTCTTTTGTTCTTGTCTTCACCAAGATGCTCTTTGTTTCAGAAAATATCTCTCAACCAAAGTAATTTCTTGTTACCAAGTGTTATGGTAACAAGAAGAATTAAGATGATACTTATAGAGGTAAAAGCTGGAGCAAGACAATTCTCTAGAGCTGCTGTAACATGTAGGATCAGTTGGATAGGATATACTTGTCCAATGGAGCTCAAATTTGGATATGTTGTAGTTAACATCCATTGGAACAAGTTTCATGAAGATCTTCACCTCATCCGAGCACCAGAGCATGCTGATCCAAGGCTAAGAAGTTGACCTACGAAAATGAACAATCAGAATTTATAACCAATAATGCACTTTTAGCTCATTTTCATTCTAACCAAGGTAAAACCTATGAATATACAAAAAGGAAGTAAAAGCTATAAAATGTCAAGAATTAACTCAAAATAATGGGTGAATAACATGATAAATCATGTGTAAAAATGAACCGAACAACAATTCACAATAAAATCCGCTAGCAATTCTCTTCACACCTGGCTTGAACCTGGACAAATGTATCTTTTGGCTTTCCAACTTCCTACAGAAGATAAATTCACCTAATAAGTTCACCAAATTAATATAGAAAATTTATAAATCCAGTTGGTGAGAATAAAAGGTAACAACAAGTGAAATTATATTTATTAAGCCAAAATTATATCATAAAGTCTCCAAAATAATATTAAAAAGATGTAATTTGAGACTCTCATCAATGAGATATCACTTTGTACAATCAAATAGTTCTTCATTCCTCATCGCCCAAATCATTGAACGCATCGCGCAAATCATTGAGCATTTCATCCGATGTCTCCTCTACATGCAGATGAAATGAGTATCCATCAATAGGAAGAACCAAATTGTCCAGACCACGAAGAAATTCAGGAAATTCAAAACCCTTGCACATAAATTTACTAATATGAGACGCATGTGCTTTGACATTTGATTGTCGTTGTCATTGAAACCAGACCAATCTCTTGCGTCCAACATCACCAGATCTTTGCATCCGCAGCAACGTGACAAGACCATCCCGATTAACTTTTGCACCCTTCAAATTTAAGTACTTGATATTAGGCACCAACTTCACAATTGACAATGCCTCACGTCCATGAACAGAGCCTTTGGACAAATCTAAACCATAAAAATTCCTGCAATGTGTTTGTATAATTGCAAGTATTTTCGCCAAATTTAAGCATGAACCTAATGATAACACCTCCAAATTTTTCCACTTGCCAATCGGCTCTAGGTTCGTGTGCTTGCAATGTGTTTGTATAAGTCCTGCCATTTTCCGTCGTCCACCTGCAAGAGTATGACAAGGAATTAAAAAAAAAGATCGAGCACTCAGACAAAAGGATTACTAAATAATAAACAAAAATTGGAAAAACAATCACCTTAAGTTGAAGAATGCAAGGCTGAATGCATATGGTAATAATTTATAATAAGAACCAACAAGAGAATTAATTGATGGAAGGACTTTCCGCATTCCAATGCAGTGCATGCTCTGGATGTTCAAAAGGACTTCTCGCATTCCAATGCAGTGCATGCTTTGTAGATTCAAAAGGACTTTGCACATTTCAATGCAGTGCATTGGTTTCGGAGGCTGACTAGGGCTAAGCACAGTTTGATTAACCGGACCAAGTGGTTGGAACAGCCTACCAAACTGAAACCGATCAAGTCAATGAAGGAAATTATGGGACCAACATCGACCGGCCACTCTCATCTACCGACCACAGTCGGTTCATGACCAAGCAAATGGTTCGTTGCAGGTCGGTTCAGCGAAGAAAGAGAGCGGGAAGAGAGAGAAAGAGAGGTTGAAGTACTAATCATGCATTATTGCAATACTTAACATGTGAAGCAGGAGACGTCCTGAATAATGGGGATAGCATAAAACGGCGCGGATGCTAGTGAGGGGAATTTTTTCCACCCATCAAGGAAATGCCAATTAAACTCATATGTTGAAGACCCGATTAAGAGGTAACCATTAGAAACTAGATCCCCGATTCACTAACGATTATTCATGGATTTTGCACACGTAAAGCTCTTAATTACCAATTATCGAACACTATAAATATGGCCACATATGCATGTCCTGCATGTTGTGTATTAACCATATGCTATTGTTGAATGGAATGGTAATGATATACCAAGGTCATAAGCTCATACTTGCATAGGAAAGAGAATAAGTCAACTCTAAATTAGATCATGATAATCTTTTTAAAAGTAGTTTAGTCTGCAATGCATAGAACCCTTAATTTAGCCAATCACATATTCGTAGCATAAAGTTTTCCATACCTTCAACCACCATCTCATTCCCCTCTCTCTATATAACCTTCAAATATTGGTGAACCTCCATCCGAGAGCAGAAAGGCATCTTCCATTTGATGCTGCACACATGAAGTAACAAGGAGTTGATCATGAGAAAAAGAAATATATAAGTTTAGGGTCATCATCAATAATAAGGTAACAAATCAATTTAGCAACAATAAAATTATTTTTATAAGTAACATTATATACAGTGGTTTTGATGAAGTCTTACCTCCTCAACAGTCTTCTGCTTGTGAATGTGGTCGTTCTCAAACAAAATTATTAATGCTTCAGGATCCAGGGAACGGTGGTACACAAAGCATCAACCAGTTTCTGTAGATTTGTACTCTTTTGATCCTGAAGAAAACTTCACTTTCATCCTACAAGTGGAAACATAAAAATCACAAGACTAGAAATTGCAAGAAAAAGCATGATGCTAGATTGGCCCAAGAGATTTGACATTATTAATGGAATTGCTCGGGGGCTCCTCTATCTTCATCATGTAGGTCTTTTAAGTGTGCAGCGTAACCCGCAGGATAGGCCGAGCATGCCAGCTGCAGTTGTAATGTTGAGTGGTGAAGGGTCATTGCCTCAACCTCAAAAACCTGGTTTTTATAGTGAAATGGATCTCAATGAACTAGAAGTCGATCCTTCTTCTAAAGAATTTTCAGCTAATGAAGTCACAATCCTTTTACACTAATAGAGGCTCGATAAATGGTATTTCATGTTGGTGTGTTAATCTAGTGCTTTTGAAGTCAGTTTGAAAAGTCAAATATAATTAAGAGATTCCCAACCCATGCGTTAGCAAATGCACCCTTTAATTTTTTTTATATTTGTTTTCTTTGGAGTTGAGGTGGAGTGTTGGAAATTAGGAATGTTATTTAGTTTCCTTTTATTAGTTGATTGTAATTGATTTGGAGTAGTCTCCAAGTAACCTAGTATTCCTAGTTAAGCTTGTAATATCTCTATAAATACTTAGCCTTTTGGATCTATCAATAATACCCTAGAATTATTCTTCTCAACACAATCTCTAATTTCACATGGTATCAGAGCACCGATTCTAGGGCATCTCTTGAAACTTTTTACAAACCTCATTTTCTTCACGATCCGATGTTTTACAACCCTAGTTGCTAATCTTTGAAATCCTCTGCCAAATTGAGAGTCGTTGGCGCTTTTCATCGTTCACCCATGATGGGTATTCATCTTGTACAGTCATCTTGTTCACCCTCTCCTCAATGATCAATATTTTATTCCCGCTACCAAAGCCATACTATCCCACAGTTCCAACATCTAACTAAACCAGCGTCGCACCCTTCTTTGGTGCTGCAATTTCCTTATGTTTTTCATACCTCCAAGTAATGCTCTCTATACAAATCATATTGAGCCATATCTAGTCATGCTCTCTGTTGCAATCAGATTGAGCCCATGTTTTCATGTCGACTACGCTTGCCACAACCGCGCCATCTTCTGCCTTCATCGAGCTTATCCATCATTTTCTTACCATGCCGTCTTCATTGCGGTTCCTCCGTGAGCCTCGTCACTGCTCACTGAGCAGTTTATTTCCTCCGTGAGCCTCGTCAATGCTCACCGAGCCATCATGTCTTTGGACAACCCACGACATCTCCAACAAACGCAGGAGGCTCTACACTAACACTAGCACCACCGCGTTGACCAGCCACTGTGTTCATTGATTCTTTGTCCCTGCCTAGAAACGATTGATCGCTCATATCCAAGCCATCAATCGTAATCTTCTTGAGAGCACCTTTGCACAACTGCTGGTCCTTTTTCTCTCTCTGTTGCCATCGCTTCTTTGCACACGACAACCCAACATGAGCTTTCACTTTCTCTCCTTTGTTGATATATCAATTTCTCTCTTTGAGGCTTCACATCAGACCCAATTTTTTGTTTTCTTTCTCTACCTAACTTTTTTCTTGGCCAAGTTTGCTATTTTCTTTCTGTCTCCACATCACCCAATTCTTCTTCTTTTTTTTGGGTCAACTTTTTCGATGGGTCATTTTTCAAACCAAAAAAAAAAAAAAAATCACTTTCACGCCATCTTCTTGGCTTTGCTCCTTTTCTATTTTGTTTTTTTAATCTCTCTTTCATCATTATTTTTCATTCTCCTCTTTTTCCAAATCTCGACCCTCTACAAGCTTCGGATTTGAGGGGCAGATATGGGAGATAGACACATTGTCACACAGGCAGCTGCACACCATCATCAATAGCTTCCGCACAACTGCACCAGCAACATTATCAATCAGTTGCACTAGCAACACCATCATTCAGCTGCCCCAGCAGCATCATTATTCAGCCTCAAGGCATCAGCAACAAAATTTGTTGCACATCAGCAACAAAATCACCATCGTTGCACATCAGCAACATCAACAACAGCCTCCATACATGCAACATACGCTGAACATCAGCACAACTTTATTTGGGTGCTGCTTCCTTCAACTCACGACTCTCATACATCGTCGGATTTGAGAGGAGCAACAACCCCCTTTACAGCAGCACACCGCTGCCCCATTTGCCCTTATATTTGCATCCATTATAGCAGCGACACAGCTGTCCCATTTGCCTCCATTACAGCAGCGACACAGCTGCCCCCTTTACAGCGGTGACACCACTGCCCCCTTTAGAGCGGTGACACCACTGCCTCATTATCAGCAACCTTTGGGAGTAACACCTTTCACAATCTCTTGTGCAAGTTGGACGTTTTTGATATCCACCCTCCAACTTGAGGGGGAGTGTTGGAAATTAGGAATGCTATTTATTGTTATTTAGTTTCCTTTTATTAGTTGATTGTAATTGATTTGGAGTAGTCTCCAAGTAACCTAGTTTTCCTAGTTAAGCTTGTAATATCTCTATAAATACTTAGCCTTTTGGCTCTATCAATAATACCCTAGAATTATTCTTCTCAACACAATCTCTAATTTCACATGGAGTTCACACTCCAGAAAACACAGACGCTGATAAAAGAACTAATATAAAAGCTTAAATGAATTAGATTGTTCACTTGAGGTGGTGAAATATTTCAATTTTTTTTTTATGTTCTTTGGTGGGTTGGTTTTGTGTTCCTATGCAAGAGGAGGAGGTGACAACTCTTATTATTATTATTATTTTTGCTCTCAGCAAACACGAGGGCATGATCAACTGTCAAAATCTATAACAGAAATGCAATATCCAAAGAATGAAAAGCAGTCCAACCAAGAAGAACCATCAATGGATGAATATTGAATGCATAAAGATTTATCAAGCTTCAAACAAGAAGAACCAAACCAATCAATCTATTGCTTAACCAAACCATAAATAAATAGTCAGAATTTGAGATTGGGGCCTAAAAATCGAACCTTGTTATTGGAAAGACCATAGAAACTCCATGATAGGATAGCTTCATCATTTTCCTTCCACTGAAGACAGACACCAAGTCAGCAAATTTTGTATTTTTTTCTTCTGCGCCATGTCGTCAATGCAAAGAGAGAAGAGAATAAGGTGGAGTTGGCAGAGGGAGGAATTGTCGTTGTCGTCGTTGGTGTGGTGAGGTGAACATGTCGTTTGGGAGAGAGCCAAGAGAGAAGAGAATAAGGTGGGAAACAGGGAGAGGAATGGAATTAGATGAATTAAGAGTCTCATGATCTCTTCTTCGATGGACCTGACTTGTGCTTCACTGCTTCGGCTTCCCAAACTCAAGCTCAAATTTGCAGCTAAATTTTTTCAATTTCGGGTTTTACTCGATAGGATGTATATATATAATTTGCTTTCAACAAACACGAGGGCATGATCAACTGTCAAAATCTATAACAGAAATGCAATATCCAAAGAATGAAAAGCAGTCCAACCAAGAAGAACCATCAATGGATGAATATTGAATGCATAAAGATTTATCAAGCTTCAAACAAGAAGAACCAAACCAATGAATCTATTGCTTAACCAAACCATTAATTATTGGGAAAGCAAAACATGGGATTTAGTAGCATGAATTAATTACTATTTACCAAGTAATATAATTTGTGAAGTTAATTAAAATATTTAATGCTTCATTAAAGACATAATAATTACAACATCTATATATATAAAGCAAAAGGCAGAGAATGGTGAAACATTCAAAATACCAGAAAATGCCATTGGTTAATGCAAATATTAAGAATTGAAATTATTAATTAAATGAGGATACTATGTTAAATTCACACTTTTTCATATTAAAAAAATTAAAATTAAAAGAAAAATCAGATAATTGATCCAATTTTTATGGAACACAACTGCCCATTCTCTTTTTTAATTCTAAAATAAATTAATTTTTTTTAAAAAAAAGTCTCTCGCAAGCACGGAAGCGTGTGTGGAGAGGCTAGTAATTACTAATGAAAGTAATTAAATAAGGCTAAGATATTATTTAATTACTAAAAAGAAAATTTTAAAAGAAAATTCAATTGAGCTAAAGTTTATATTTATTTTTAAATATTTTTAAAAGAAACTTCTTCTGACGAAATTTGGTATGCACAGTTCTATCCCGGCGAAACTTTACCGGATTAGTCCTCTCCCAATGACAATTTGTCGACATAGATAAATTTCATCATGAGAGATCTAATCTGGCAAATATAAATCCATATTTTTATTGTTGGTGCAATGTGGAAATATCTTTGAAGCATAGAATATTTCAACAATTTAGCTGCACGGGTCTACTCTATAAATAAAATTTTATAATAGTATAGCCGTGCATAATATTTCAATAGTATAGCCGGACGGCTATACCCCATGAATACCATAATGTGGATTTCTCTTTTTTAATTACTTTAATTAGTAGTTATGTTTTAATTATTATTTTCCTAGGGAATAATTAGTATTTTAATATTTTATTAAAGAAAAAAAGTAAAAAAACTAATTACTATTTATCACGTAATTCAATTTGTGAAGTTAGTTAAAATATTTAATACTAATTATTCGCTAAAGAAATAATAATTACATCATAGTTACTAATGAAAGTAATTATATAAGGCGAATTATTATTTAATTAGGGTTTAGGGTTTAGGATTTAAACGTATAGCCGTGCGGCTACATTCTGTAAATAGAAATTTTTAACAGTACAACCGCCCGGCTATACTCTATGAATAGAATTTTTCACAGTATAGCCGGACGGCTATACTCCCGTAAATGTAATTTTTCAAAAGTATAGTCGTACGGCTATACTCTGTAAATAAAAATTTTAAACACAAGAACACATTGTTCAGCACACAGGCATATCACGAGCATCCGCGAACCCTAACTAGAGTAGATCGACGTATGTTCGAGACTAGGTCCAAGGACCAACGTTCACGCAAGGCTGGGGCACATTCCGAAATCTACGCTTGCTTGGGCCCACAAGGAGGTGTTCACTCAAGGCTAGGCCCACAATGAGATCAGCCCATGGCCCTTCTTATGGAGAACGCGAAGGAAGACGCTCATCGGCCCGCACTGAAAGAGCTAATTCCATTTGAAGAACTTCAAAAGTGTCATGATTCTATACAAGGTCGAGGATGCGCTGATGTGCAAGGTGTTTGCAATGACCATATGAGGAGCAACCTAGGATTGGTTCCATACCCTGTCATTCGAGTCAATCAGTTGCTTCAAGGAGCTGGCTTTCGTCTTTACCAAGGAGTACACTTCCTCCGGACAATCAAGAAACAAGCCGACCACCTGTTCAACCTGCACAAGAAGCATGGTGAGTCACTTCAAGACTACATCAAAAGATTCAAGGCGTTGAAAGCCAACATTGTGGGATGCGATGATGGAATCGCATCCTCTGCTTTCAAGAAGGGTTTACCGGCTGAGCACGACCTGTATCGCCAGCTAACTATCGCTTCCAGCCGGACTCTGGCAGAGGTCTTCATGACTAGTGAATGTTACGTGCTTTTGGACGACGATCAAATCACCACAAAGAATTCTGCTAAGCAATCCAAACAACCACCCAAGGAGGCAGGTCAGAGAGGTGATAAGCCCAACAGTAGGAATGGAGGAAAGCGCAAGGCACTATCCCAAGGTGGCATACCCGCAAATGAAGGCTATACGAAGTTCACTATCCTGATACATCAAATATTGAAGCGACCACCACCTTTGAAGGGAGATCCTGACAAGAGGAATATCAACAAGTACCTGCGTCTTCCATGGAACACATGGGCACGATATAGCTAATTGCCGATCTTGGAAGACACAACTCGAAGAGCTTGTAAGAGAAGGCCACTACACGAAGTTTGTGGCAATAAAAACCATCCGACAGATTTCGAGGATAGCAATGCAGCTAAGGAGCCACCACAGAAGGACCTAAGGATTAACACAATCCTAGCTGACTCCGAAGAATCTAGGCTGACCAGCAAGGAAAAGAATGGGAAGATTAAACAAGCCAGTGTTATCTCCCAAGTCTTAACCAACTGCCTATCAATTGAAGACGATCTCGTGACAGGCTTTTAGAAGAAGGACTTGATCGGGCTTAATCTGCCGCACAATGACACCCTCGTCATAAGCATCCAAATTGCGCAAGCTATGATCGAGCGAATTCATGTAGAAGAGGACAGCGCAGCCAATAGCCTACAACTTTCGTAGTCCAACAGATGCGCATGGAGGCCAAGATCAACAAGTCAGCCAGATTGCTAACCGGCTTTAACGAAGCAACCTCGATCACTATGGGAACGATATACCTCGATGTCCACTCTCCACCAGTGATCAGTGCTCAGACATTCATGATCATCAACGAGGTCTCCCCTACAATGGCATCCTGGGCGGACCATGGATTTATAAGATCAACTTCATCACTTCCGCCACGCACCAGAAAATCCGCTACCCAATTCTTGGGGGCGGTGTCAGCCAAATCAACAGGCAATCAGGCAATGGCGAGAAGATGTTCAGCTCAAGGGTTGAAGAAAAGTAAGCAAACGCAGTTAGTCCCTGGAAATCAAGCAGGTCTGAAAAGAGCGGACCAAGATGAGGGAATCTGTCCAGAGGTATCTCCTAAAGCGGGATGGAAGTCAGAGGAGGACGTCGAGCTAGTATTCCTTGATCTTGATAAGCTAGAAAGAAAAGCATGGATCGGCTCTCACCTAAGCTCAGAAGAGAAGGTAGAGCTTACAGCCTTCCTCTAGAACAACAAAGACGTGTTTGCGTGGTCATCATTTGACATGCCAGACATCGGTACGTAGATCATCTACCATTGCCTTCATGATAACCCAGCTAACAGACCAGTGACATAAAAGAGACACAACTTCACTCCTGAGGGAGTTGCCATCATTGAAGCTGAGATTGACAAGCTCCTAGCTGCCGACTGCATTGAAGAAGTCTCCTACTCGGAGTGGCTAGCCAACGTTATTCTAATGGCAAAGAATTTCCAAGACAAGTGGAGAGTGTGCATGGACTACACCGACCTTAACAAGGTCTGCCCAAAAGACAATATTCCTCAGCCAAGAATTGATCAGCTCGTAGATTCAACTTCCGGCAACCAACCGCTGCTAAGCTTCATGGACGCTTACTCCAGCTGCAAACAAATCATGACACATAAGGACGATAAAGCGAAGACTTCTTTCATAATTGAAATAGGCATATATTGCTACAAAGTTATGCCTTCTGGGCTAAAGAATGCCAGAGCAACTTACCAGAGGCTCGTGAACAAGATTTTCAAATAGCATATCAGTAAGGCTATGGAGGTCTACGTATATGACATGCCAATCAAAGCTCCCCAACGAGTAGATCACATCAAGAATCTTGCCAAATCCTTCAGCCTACTCTGAAAGTACCGCATGAAGTTGAATTCAAGCAAGTGCATATTTGAAGTCTCATCTGACTGATTTTTAGGATACTTAGTCACCAAAAGAGGCATCGAAGCATATTCGAATCAAATAAGGGCCATCCTCAACATGAAGTTGTTTGCCAAAATGAAAGAGATACAAAGTCTCGCAGGAGAGCAGCAGCTCTCCACCGATTCCTTTCAAAATCCACCGACAAGTGTAGGCCATTCTTCAAAGTCTTGAAGAAAGAACAAAGAGGCAAATGAGATGAAAGGTGCGAAGTAGCTTTTCAAAACTTGAAGACCTACCTCACTTCACCTCCCCTACTCTCAAAACCTATACAAGAAGAAGTTTTTTTCATTTACCTGGTCGTGTCCAACTCCAGAGTCAGCTCAGCTCTCATCTGAGAAGAGCTGGGGGCACAACATCCAGGATTCTACACATGAAAAGCCCACCTTGATGCAGAGACTCACTATCCAAAAATAGATAGGCTCATTTTGTCCCTTATAGTTTTCGCGAGAAAGTTAAGACTCTACTACTAAGCTCACTGAATCATCATTATGACAGAATTTCCTTTGAGGGTGATTCTTCATAGTCCTGGCGCTTCTGAGTGACTCATGAAGTGTGCTATCGAATTCAGTCAATATGACCTCCTCTACATGCCAAGGACTACCATAAAAGCCCTGGCTTTAACATATTTCGTTGCAGAGTTCACTCTATTAGTCGAAGAAGATGAGATGGTCAATATATTCGAGGAAAGTTCAAGAGCAGACGAGACCTCCTCCGCCGATCCTGACATGCCCAAAGAGATGTGGAAGTTAGGCGTAGATGGAGCGTCAAATCACAAGAGAGCTAGAGCAGGCGTCGTTATAATCACCCCAGACGGAACCTTGTCTGAGCAATCCGTCACACTAGGCTTTCTAGCCTCAAACAACGAAGCAGAGTAGGAGGCGTTGTTCGCTGGCCTGCGTGTGGTAAACGAGCTATCGATCAATAGGCTAGCCATCTACTCAGATTCTCAATTGATCACCAATCAAGCATTAGGGGAGTACATGACTAAGTACCCAAGGATGATCCAGTACCTAAACAAAGTCCAAGAGCTCTTGTAGGCATACCTGACCTTCACCATCCAACAAGTTCCTCGGGCAAAGAAATTTCCGCACGGTTGACAATTGAAATATAGAATTTTCTAAAGGCCAACATATATCATAGCATTGGCTTTTTTTCCCCTCCATCGAAAAACATAGAATTATGTACATAAAGCTGAATAATGGTAAACAAAAGATGTCCTTCTTCAAGGTTCTTCTGCAGATCCTTACTCTGCAGCAACACATCTTGTATCCATTGTTGGAATAATGGTAAGCATGTGTCCTTTCACATAAATAACTGTTCTATTTTAAGAGGTTAAAGAGTTTCTTTTTAAGACATGTTTATGGTGGCACGTGTCTTTCCATAGGAATAACTGGTGTATGAATTTTATAAAGGGTTTCTTCTGTCAACATGTTCTTGGAGACTATATATGGATTCAAATAGTTAGAAGAGCTTGTTTCTCTTTCCCCCATGTGCTCTTAGGATAAAAAGCTTCTTGTAGGAGGAAGATAAATAAAATAAAATTAATGGACACTAGTTTCTTAGAAGAATAGGCTCTTTCATTATAATTCAGCACTACAACATAACAATGGTAACATACCTATTTAAAGACTTCTCTTATCATAACCGATTAACCTACTCTCATATCTTAGACTCTTCATTAACCCACTAATTCATGAAGCTGACAGTTTATTTAATTCATTAATACATGAACTTATTAAATCAGAGAATTATAAAAGACTCAACATAATAGCATATTAAAACTTCTTGAATGCAATAATGATGCATATTTGGTTTAATTCTCCAACAATGCCTCCCGTAAACCAAACTTGCTTCTAACTCCCAATCTGGCAACATCTCTTGTAAATTTGTCCACCAAGAGGTTTTGTAAACACATAAGCCATTTGTTCATCTGTCTTGCAATACTTCACATGAATAACACCTTCATTGACAAGCTCCCTCAAAAAATGATAACGAATACAAATGTCCTTTGTTCGCCCATGTAAAACTAGATCTTTTGAAACTGAAATTGCTGAACTATTATCACAAAACAAACTTGTGGGACCTTTTTGCTCGTGCTTAAGACTTTCCAAAATTCCTCGTAACCACATAATCTGACATCCTACATAAGAAGCAGCAATGTATTCTGCTTCCGTTGTAGAGAGAGCCACAATAGGTTGCTTCTTAGAACTCCAAGAAAGAACACCACTTCCAAGATTAAAAATGTAACCGGAAGTACTTTTGCAATCATCAATGCTTCCTGCCAAGTCACTATCAGTATAACCAACAAGATTAATAGGAATATTTGCTTCATAGAAAATACCATAATCAACGGTCCCTTTGACATATCGCAAAATTCTCTTCGCAGCCTCCCAATGATTGGAATATGGCTTTTCCATAAATCAGCTCACCAAACTTACTGAAAACATGATGTCTGGCCTTGTGGCTGTCAAATACATCAGATTTCCAACCAAACTTCGAAACATTGTAGAGTTCACAAGTGTTCCTTCATCACATGTGCTCAATTTTAAGCTTGTAACACACGGAGTTGAGACTGGATTTGCATTCTCCATTCGAAACTTCTTCAAAACTTCCTTCGCATAACTCTCTTGCGAAATGAAAATTCCTTTTTTGGACTGGTGAACTTCTATACCAAGAAAATGATGTAGTTCTAAATCTGTCATCTCAAATTCTCTCATCTTGTAAGGCCTAAAGCCACACAAATTTGATGTTGGATTGTGTGTGCTCTAACATTGTACATGTTGAATGCTTGTGGATATAAGAATTGCATGTTGTACAGGTATAAATTATTGGGAAACGAGCAATTTAGAAGGGAGACTCTACCGATTTTTCAGCAGAAGTCAAACCTTAAAAGAATTTTTGAGTTTTAGTTTAAGGGCAATTTGGTCAAGTGTGCCCGGCACCTGACAGGTGTTGGATACGCACAGGGTTCAATGCAGATTCCAAAATGGAATTTGGGTCGGTCCTGTCATCATAAGAGTTCGAATTTGGGATCACTAATCTCAAGTCAATGACATTTTTCATTGAGCTAGACCTGTTGGCGTGCTTATATGCATTCTATAAATTTTAAAGATTTACTAGCAAATTTGAAACAAAGTCTTGCTTTATTGTTAAGAAGGAAAAAAAAAATTACATTTTAGTTTTTAATTTTTCTTAATTACTTAAAATAACATGTATTTTACGGAAAACTATATAAAAAACAAAAAATTAACTCAAATGTCTGTGCCACTGCCACACTCAAAACCTGCATTTTAAAGTATTTATCTAACTTCAATATCAAAGAGAGTGTGTAATGGCTGTGCAATTTCATTATTCAAGAGTGTTTAGGCATTCAACAAAATCAGAGTCCTCAATTACTTCGATGAACTAAAATTGCACAAGTCTATTCAGCTTGCACAATAGTTAAAAAAATTCTTTTAGTTTGATTTACATGCTTGTTTCTTCTTCCTTTTTTCGTCGAAAAAGGTGAATTGATAGCACATGATCATTTTGCGTTGAAGAGAAGGGGTTCAACGAACTAGTGGCACGGAGCCAGTGGTTACGGAGCCAGTGGCACCCTCAACGAACTAATTTAAGGTCTTTTGCAATTTCAAGGTCGTTGTCGTCCAAAGAAGGGGTTCATATATATTCAGCAATAAATTTTATTGGTCAATTTATAAACGTAGTGGTTGGACAAAAGCAAGTGTGAATGTGTTGAAAAAAGACCATTTCATTATCAAACAGAGTGAGAAAGAAGCAGCTGGAGCTGGGCCATTAGTCTAACACTAGACTTGATTGAAAACTCATTATCAGTTTTCTACTTTTCTTTCTTTCTTTTTTTAATGTAGGCAACTTCCTATGGCTCTCTACCATGTTGAAAAAGGACCATCAATGCTCATAAAATATTGCTCCTAAATCTCCAAATTCATCATAAATATTTGGCCTTTTTTTTTAACAAAGTAATATTCTAAATTAAACTAATGTACGGAAGATCGAATTTGGGTACAAGAGAGCAGGGACACTGCCATGATCAACAATCTGGCCTAACCCACGTTTACATATTTAACAAAATTTTCTTAATTTCTTCCGCAAGTAAATTAAGGGTGGACATTAATGTCATAGCCTTTATGACTATATTATATAATTAGACAATGGAAAGCACGACTGTGTGAATAGTGATGGTAGTGATCCAGAATGCAAATAATGAAACACTGTAATTTCTGTAACTTTTGTGTCGGCAGGATAAAAAGTCATGGGGATTTTGCATTGCGTTTTCCTTATCCATCAGATGACGAACTTTATTCTTCTTGTGTTTTGTAGCGCATACTTTGTTTCAGAGTCTTTTCGCTAACAAAGAAAGAAAAAAAAAAGAGAGATCTTTTCATCGTAACATCTCATACTCAAAATTCTCAAACCCATAAATTTCATCCATCTTCAAATATATTATGCCTTGGTTCTGGCTCTCTTGATCTCCTTGGTTCTAAAATGTGTTACTGTGTATTGCCTTTGAATTTTCCTTCTTCTTTGCGACACTTGTATTTGGTAATTCGTGAAGAAATCTGCTGCTGATACTTAAACACTTAAACTGCAGGTACTTCTGATTTATTCTGTTTGGAGCCTCTCTTTTTTTTTTTTTTTTCTTTTAGTTTCTTGTATTTTATTTTATCTGCTCAGAATTCCTGTTTTCTTCATCTATTTGGTAAGATACCACAATAGAGATTTTCATGGAATTTTTATTCTTTTTCCTTGTCATCGACGGTGGCAATATAAACCCGAAGCCCACACTGGCAAAGTTGTTTAATTTGGGTGTATGCTTTTAGTTACGTTGTTCTGATTTTTTTTTTTTTTATACAAGCGATATAAATCAGAGACTATATAAATAAAGGTAAATTACTCAAATGGTCCTCAAATTTATACTAAATTTACATTTTTGGTCCCCCTCAATTAAATTATTCATTCAAATGGTCCATCAACTCTATATTAATTGTTCCATTGATCCTACCGTTACATTATGTTAATATTGCCATCAAATGTAAGGGTAAAACCGTCCATAATCGTCCTATGTTCTCCAAATAGGTGATACCAGTGGTGATAGAGGGGTGATACATAGGTCAAAAGTCTTATTATTTACCTCCACAAATGTAGTATATGCTGCTCACATGACTAAATTTAACAGAAAATGTAACGGTAGGACCAAAGCGCCGATTAATAAAGAGTTGGTGGACCATTTGAACGAATAATTTAGTTTATGGACCAAAATGTAAATCGGGTACACATTTGAGGACCATTTGAGTAATTTACTCTATAAATAATTTATATTTAATTAGTCAAAAGATGGCCTTGGGGCTCCTGGGCTCTGATTTAAAATTAAACCCAATTAATTAAATTAATTTAGAGTTAATTTTTTAAATTATTTCTTAAATAGATATTTATAAATAAACCAAATCCTAGACATGTATTTATAAAAAAAAATCCAAACACTATTTAAACATAGAAACACACCCAAAATCAACCCCACAATCAACAATTGTATATTTTTTGGGTGTGTTTATAAATGGGTTTTGAGTGTGTGTAATGATGGGTTTTGGGTGTGTTTATAAAGTGTTTTGGGTGTTGGGTTTTTTTATAATTTCAGCTCCTATTTTATAATTTCAGTTCTAATTTCAGCTCTCAATTACTTTATAAACATGAGCATTGAACGGAGAGCTTATTCTTACTCCTGCAAGGGCCCTTCAGCTTCACTCTGGGGTGATTGGAATGCTCCACATCAATGCTTCTATTAAAATTAACGACCCCTCTTTGTGCCTTTGTCAGTGCCTGGTGCGTTGTTTGCCATGGGTATCAAACAGTATAAAAACTTCTCTATATTTGATTATGGTTGAATATGGTGGTACTTATTAAAATTATATTTGTTTCACAATTTAATATATCTTTTTTGGTCATTTTATATTAGAGTAAATTAGTAATTCAATAAATAGTTTGGTAGTAAAGTGTACACAGTTAATTTTAGGATTCGTTTAGCAGCACTTTTTTTTTTTTTTTTAAATGTAGGCAACTTCCTATGGCTCTCTACCGTGTTGAAAAAGGACCATCAATGCTCATAAAATATTGCTCCTAGATCTCCAAATTCATCATAAATATCTAACCTTTTTATTTTTTATTTTTTATAGAGCAATATCCTAAACTAACCTAACGAGAAGGGGGATCGAATTTGGGTGCAAGGAACAGACACACAGCCGTGGCCAACTAGCTTAACCCATGTTTGCATTTCTAACAAAATTTTCTTATAAGTAAATTAAGGGTGGACATTAATGTCATAGCCTTTATGACTATATAATTAGACAATGGAAAGCACGACTGTGTGAATCGTTATGGTAGTGATCCAGAATGCAAATAATCAAACACAGATATTTCTGTAACTTTGGTTTGGCAGGATAAATGGTCGGGGGGAATTTGCATTTCGTTTTCCTTATCCATCAGATGACGAACTTTATCTTCTTCTTTTGTTTTGTAGCGCAGAGTTTGTTTCAGAGTCTTTTCCATTGACCCAAAAGAAAAAGAAAAAAAGATATCTTTTCATCGTAACATCTCATACTCAAAATTCTCAAACCCATAAGTTTCATCCATCCCTCTTCATATATATTATGTCTTGGTTCTGGCTCTCTTGATCTCTTTGCTTCTAAAAGTGTGTTACTGTGTATTGCCTTTGAATTTTCCTTCTTGTGCATTGCGACACCTTCGGTATTTGGTAATTCGTGAAGAAATCTGCTGGTGATATATACGTAAACTGCAGGTTCTTCTGATTTATTCTGTTTGGTGCCTTTCGTTTTTTGTTTCTTGTATTTTATTTTATCTGCTCAGAATTCCTGTTTTCTTCATCTATTTGGTAAGATACGACAACAGAGATTTTCATGGAATTTTTATTCTTTTTTTCAAAACCGATTTATGATTTTTATTAAATAAATAAATAAAAAGGCTCCCTGTCATCGACGGTGGCAATATAGAGCCCCAAGCCACACTGGCAAAGTTGTTTTATTTGGGTTTGCTTAGTTACATTATTCTGTTATTTTTTTTATACAAGCGATGAGGGAGATCCGAGGATCTCGGATGCAAGAATAACTGCTCTTAGAAATTGTGAAAAGCAAATCAGCATGTTGATCAATTCTCTTCCTATGTAAATTGAATTACCCTTTATATTTTTCATTTTATTTTACGAATTGAAACCATCTTTCTAACAAAAGGAAAAAAAAAAAAAAAGAACCAGAATTGTTCTAGCCGAAATAAATAAAATGAAAAAGGAGCACCTAGTATTTCTGTGATTTTTCCAAACGAAAACTAAAGAAATAAAATAGAAAAGTGAACAACTTCAATTCATTTGATTTAAATCGTATGTGCATGAATATAAATCAGAGAATCGGACATCTCCTTACGTTTTCTTTGATTGCTTGTTTCTGTTCAGAACTCTTTCAGTGCTTCTTCTCCCTGCTAATTCAAGAAACTATGGGAGAGGCTTATCTTGTGGCATTCCTTCAAGTGCTGGTTGACAAGTTGGCGCATCGTGAGGTGTTCAAGTACTTTGGACTCATAAGGGGCGTCGACCAAAAGCTGCAGAAATGGACTGCCACCTTGTCTGCAATTGGAGCGGTTCTGAATGAGGCGGAGGAGAGGCAACTAATCACCGAGAGCAAGCCGCTGAAGCTTTGGCTGGATGATCTCAGGGACTTCGCTTATGACGTGGAAGACGTATTGGACAAATATGCTACTAAAATGCTCAAACGGGAGATAGAGCTGGGACATTATGCCGGCACCGCAAGAAGGGTCTGGAACTCAGTTCCTAATTGTGTTTTCAACTACAAAATGAACTCAGAAATTCAGAAGATTACTGAGCGTTTACAAGAGATATCTCAGCGAAAGGACCAGCTTAGTTTGAATATCATTACTGGGACGACATCGTCCACTAAGGCACGTCAAAATTTACCTCCCAGTTCCAGTCAACCAGATGGACCTGTGATTGGAAGGGACAAAGACAAAAGGCGGGTCGTGGAATTTCTGTCGAATCAAGAGCGCAATGCCGTCAATTTCGATGTAGTTGCCATTGTTGGTATGGCTGGAGTCGGAAAGACAACACTTGCTGCACAAGTGTTCAAGGAAATTGATGCAACCCAGCAATTTAAACCAACTGCTTGGGTATGTGTGTCTGATGACTTCAACCTAGAAAGAGTGACAAAGCAAATTCTCGCAGCAGTCACATCCAAACACTATCCAACAGAAGATTTCAATCAGGTTCAACATTATCTGCATAAGGAATTAGCGGGGAAGAAGTTTTTAATTGTTTTAGATGATGTTTGGGGCACATGTAGCTATGGTCTATGGATGAAACTGCAGTCCCCCTTTCGCGATGGAGCAGCAGGAAGCAAGATAATTGTGACAACCCGTGATGCAGAAGTTTCGAAAATGATGGGAGCTGGCACTCTAGTTCATAATTTGGAGCCTATGTCAAATGACGTTTGTTTTGAAGTATTTGAGCAGCATGCATTCAGAAATGTTAACAGAGATATACCACCAAATTTTGAGTCGCTGAAGAAGAAAATTGTTGCAAGATGCAGTGGATTGCCTTTGGCTGCTAGGACTCTTGGCGGCCTTTTACTTCTTAAAGAGATGAATGAATGGGAGGAAATATTGAATAACAAATTATGGAGTCTATCAAATGAGCGTGACATACTTCCGGTATTAAGATTAAGCTATCACTATCTTCCTTCACATTTGAAAAGATGCTTTGCCTATTGTTCGATACTTCCAAATGACTATGAATTTAGCGAGCAGCAATTGATTCTTCTGTGGATGGCAGAGGGTTTGATTCAACCGCAACCAGAACATAATAAGCAAATGGAAGATTTAGGAACTGACTATTTTCAGGAGCTCTTATCGAGGTCATTATTTCAGAAATCAAGCAATAAAGACAATTCAAAATATGTAATGCATGACCTCGTTGTTGGTTTGGCAAAGTGGGCAACAGGAGATATTTGTTTTAGATTGGAGGATAAGCAGAACAGCAATCATGTACAACTTGGATGTTTTAAAAATGCCCGCCATGCATCCTACATCTCTGGTATGTATGATGTGGTTAGAAGATTTGAGGCATTTTCTGAAGAGGAACATTTGCGAACCTTCCTACCAGTTTCAGTTAATTATCCTTCGAATTATCTAAGTCGTAAGGTTACTTTTGATTTATTGCCAAAATTGCAATACTTGCGGGTGCTTTCTCTCAATGGCTATCAAGTAACTGAGCTGCCAAATTCAATTGGTAAATTGAAGTATCTGCGGTATCTTGATCTCTCTCACACAGAGATAGCATGTTTGCCTGAATCAACCACCTCTCTTTGCAACTTACAAACATTGATATTGGAAGGTTGTTCACGTTTGAAGGCACTGCCTATCAACTTGAGAAATTTAGTGAATCTGCGTCATCTCAACAATTCAGATGTACGCTCACTGAAAGCAATGCCTCCGCACCTAGGTCGATTGACGAATCTACAATCTTTGCCTAATTTTGTGGTGGGTAAAGGTAGTGATGAATCAGGGATAAGAGAGATAGGATCCCTATCCCATCTCCGAGGGACATTAACGCTCTCAAGGTTGGAGAATGTGATTGATGCTGAGGATGCACGGAAGGCCGACTTAAAATTCAAGGAGAGAGTAGATGAATTGGTGCTAAAATGGTCGGATAACACACAAGAAACTCAATTAGGCGTGCTTGACAGATTAGAACCTCATAGAATGCTCAAAATTCTGGGCATCATGGGCTATGCTGGACTAAAGTTTTCAGCATGGATTGGAGATCGTTTATTCTCTACTATGGTTCATGTAAGCTTAATCACATGTCGGAATTGTAAAATCTTGCCACCACTTGGACAGTTGCCTTCACTCAATAGGCTTTATATTAGAGGAATGACTGCAGTGGAAAGTGTTGGTCCTGAGTTTTATGGAGAGAGTAGCTTGCCTTTTCCAGTACTAGAGACCCTTGAGTTTTCATATATGCACAACTGGAAGAAATGGCTTCCTTTCCCACAAGATCAGGTTTTCCCTTGCTTGAAGCATCTTTCAATCAAAAATTGTCCTCAATTGGAGGGTAAGGTGCCAGAGAACCTTGATTCATTAGCAATACTTAATATTACTGAATGCGAGGAATTGGTGATTTCAATTTCCAACTATAAACAAATTGGTACATTATACATCAACGGCTGCAAAGCGGTGGTGAAGACAAGTGGCGTTGAGTTTGAGTTATTAGAGTCCTTGCAACTTTCAAATATTTCAGAGGTGAGGCTCCAAACAGGGGAATTCACCAAAGGATTAAGGAAGGTTGCAAAATTGACGATTGGCGGATGTGAGGAGCTGACATCTTCACTGAAGAATGAAGATAGAGTATTGCAACACTTGATTTCTCTTGATCGTTTGGTTATTGAAGGCAACTCTTCCCTCCTTCAAAAGCTGGGAAAAGAAGCAGAGGAGTTGCTGCAATTGCAAATATTGACTTGCAAGCTTAAATATCTACAATTAAACAACTGTGCAAGTCTTTCGAAGGTACCAGAAGGGTTGCGTCACCTAACGGCTCTTCAAGGCCTTCAAATAGTTGGATGCTCAAGTCTGGTTTCTTTTCCAGATGTTGGTCTACCTCCTTCCCTTGAACTCATAAGCATTAATGGGTGCGATTCGTTGCTGTATTTTGCAAAATACCAGATCCCCCCAAATCTAAGAAGAATAGAGATTCGTTGGTGTAAAAGTTTGAAATCATTAGTAGAGAAAGAGGAGGATAGTTCTTCGTCTTCCTCTTCTTCTCATATTTCTCTTGAGCACTTGCAAATATCGGGATGTGAATCTCTAACGTCGTTATCATTGAGAGCCCAGTTGTTTCCCAGGGCGCTTAAAAGCCTATACATATCCCGTTGTGGAGAGCTGCAGTTAATAACGTCCGATGGGTTAACCCACGACAACACTTATTATTATCTTGAATATATTAGGATCGATTTTTGCAGAAATCTGAAATCGTTAATGGAGGGCCTATGCCACCTCACCAATCTTCAAACTTTAGAGATTTTTGGTTGTGGGAGTCTGGTTTCCATCCCGAGCCTGAGTGGTGAGGGTTTGCTTTCGCCAACAACAACAGCCGCCTCCAGCCTGAGACAAATCTACATCAAAAATTGCAACAAATTGGAGATGTTACCGGACATGCAAAATCTCAACTGTCTTCAGGAATTGAAAATTGATTGCTGTGAAGGTTTAAATTTCACTTCCTTTCCCCCCAACCTAACATCGCTTGAAATCCTCAGAATCAAGAATTGTAAGCCGCTGTGGGAGTTGTTGCACAGGCTCACCTCTCTTACAGGCTTGTCCATCAATGGTGAAGACCCAAGTGTGGTGTCATTTCCACCCGATAGTTACAGGGAGATGGAGATGGAGATGCTGCTCCCCGAATCTCTCACTTATCTCTCAATTGCGGGCTTCCCAAATCTGAAGAAACTGAGCAGCAAGGGCTTTCAATCCCTCACCTCTCTTCGATTTCTTCAACTCCAGAATTGTCCAAAGCTGGCATATATTCCAGTGGAGGGGTTGCCTATTTCACTGGGGCGACTTGATATCATTGATTGTCCTCTGCTAAAAGATAAATGCCAGCCTGGTAGTAAAGGACGATACCTGCCCAAAATATCCCACATCCCCCGCATACATATAAGTGGTTAGAAGACGGTTTGAAGATGATGAGAACCACACCGACACATGGACATGGTCAACTCCGACTCTCACTCTCCCCAGGTACTTCAAATTTTAAACATTATCAACACTTTCCCTGTACTCTTTATGGTGAGACTCCTTTTCTGTCATATTATTGCGAGTAGTTTACCTTAGTTTCATTTCAAAAAAATAAGTAATTTACTGATTGGCTGGTTCACCAAGGCATGACCATGACACATTGAAACATGATTTTCACCAAGGCTATTTTGGTATCTGATAAAAAAAATTGCTATTTTGGTATTTCATAACTTTGTTTCACTCATCTCTCAATTGTGGGCTTCCCAAATTTGAAGAAACTGAGCATCAAGGGCTTTCAATTCCTCACCTCTCTTCAATCTCTTCGACTCCGGAATCGTCCAAAGCTGGCATCTATTCCAGTGGAGGGCCTGCTCTTTCACTTTCACAATTTTATATCTCTGGGTGTCCAAAGATATTTTGGGTCACATCTTCAGGTCTTATCTTTGGACGATACTAGCCCACCAAAATATCTCACATTCCTTGCATGGGTACCATGAAATAAGAATGTCTTATTATTTTTCAGATATTCTTGTTTTCTTCAATTTAGTTGGATTTTACAACAATGTATGTTTCCCAGGTGGGTCTTTTTCATCTACAGTTGCTTCAGGCGAGACTCCCCTATGCTGGACGACAACGATTTATCGTGTACATGGTAAATCCATCTTTATTTCTCTTTATGATATATTTTAAATCTAGGAAATGGGAAGACTTAAAAGGCTCTTTCTAAATAGGCACTTGCAAACATCCCATCAAAACTTGAATGGAGAACATTTGAAATATATATAGTAAAAGAAAGTACATCATTTCTCAGTTGGTTTGCCTTGTAATATTTCGTCATCAGAAAACTTTTAGCCATATTTTTCTTAGGGCCCGTTTGAACTTCCATGAGATGAGAGTGAGGGAGAACGCAAATATGTGGCTGGACAAAAGCAAGTGTGTGTGTGAGTGAGTTTTAAAAAAACAATGTCAGGATCAAACATAATCAGACAGAAGGACGCAACATGAGCTGGAGCTGGGCCATTAGAATAGACTAGACACACTATTGATTCAAAACTCAATTATCAGCTTCTACTTTTCTATGTAACGTGCTAAGTACATTCATACACACTTGATTCAGAGTGAATCATTCATACCTACTGTCTCGCTAATTAGAACCTATAAAATCGCACACTGAAAAGGAATCGATTGGGAAATTATGAAGAGAATAAATGATTTTGTGACTTGGTCAAAGAAAATGTGAAAGTCAAAGGTCAAACCAACACTCGTTAGACAAGTGAGTGATTGAATTAGTCAAGTCACTAAAGTAATTAAATTGATTAGATTAATTTAATTATTCAATTAAAGTTATAAAACTTTAATTAAAGGTCCCATATGACTTGGAAATTCAAAGGGATTTGACCATATAGACATAGGCACATATGTGACACATTATAGGATTAATGTGTTGGAACAAGATAGCAAAAGATGACACTCAACAAGGAGTGTGGGAGGGGGGGCTACACTAGGTTTGGGGAGGTTCATTTTTGTCATTCTTGTGACATTTTTGATCCTATAAGTGTGTAACTATGGAATCCTATCATCCTACGGTTTTCAAGTTGGTGAAATTGGAAGAGAGAAAACATCAAGCTCTCTCTCCCTAACCCCTTCAATCTATCACATCAAGTGGAGGGTGCTAGCACCACTCTTAATTTGTTGTCTACTCATTCTCTCATCCCATTCAATTCTTGGTGAAGAGCTTTGGGGAGGTGCATATCTTTATACCTATTTGGAGAGCTACAAGGTGGAGAATCAACATCAAAGGGAGAGCCAAGAACTAAGGGACCACTCCCTCTACTTGAACACCATTCTTGGTTTCAAGATTCACTCCAAGGGTATGAACATCTTCTCTTTATCTCAAATAGGATTTAGAGAGTCTTTGGAAGATTAGTCAAGTTGGCCCTCGGTGATGAGTAGAGACGACTTGACCTAGCCCTATATAAGCTTAAGGCCCTCTCTCATCAGACACGTTCTCTAACCCTATTCTCATCATAAAGAGAGAGCTGAAACAGGATTCTTAGAGAGAGAGAGAGAGAGAGAGAGAGAGAGAGAGAGCAGAAGTCTTGAGTCGTTCCTGTTCTTGCTAGGATTGCTGCTGCTACGGATTGGATGAGTTCAGAGGTCGTGTACTCAAGGAAGATGGCTTCAGGTATGTCTTCATGTCTTTATATGTATTACAGTTTTGTGTGAAAGATCTTGATTGTGTTTAAAGAAATCTAACAGTTGGTATTCAGAGCATAAGGTTGTTCACACATATCTGTAATCGTTGTTCAAGCATGCCTACTATGTTTTCATATCTGCTTTTCATGCCGTATGAGTTTTGGTTATGTTTAATTTTTGAAGATTGATTAAACATGTTTTCTGAAATATAATGAATATTAAAGAATCCTAGGAAAAGCATGTTTTTGATTTGTTTATCATATTTTCAAAACTTTAAACACGTTTTTGACCTAGCAGATCACCTTAAAAGCCTAAAAATTCCTATATGCCACAGAAAAGCTATGAGTTGTGTAAGTTAGGTCATTCCCTATTCAGAAAGGTGTTTTGCATAAAAAACGGACACCAAAAACCTCTAAAACACTGTTCACGGCAGTTTTACTATTCACTGCAATTTTAGGGTTTTCGTTACTTGAACTGTGTTTTTTGTTTGGTTATTTTCTGAGCTAGATTGTGTTTGCCTTTGTTATGAGAATCAACAAACTTTTCATAACAAAACCAAACCTAAAAACTCAAATCCTAAAGAAATAACTGAAAATTGCATCATAACCTAAATTGCTTGATAAGTTTCTTCAACAAATAGAATCTATCTTGTAATTTGTTTGTGATGGCACAAGATAACATGTAATTTGTATATGCTATAAGTAATCTCTTGCCACAAAGGTGTGATACTTAATTAAGGAAGCTTGCATGTGTTATTTGTTAGTTTTGTGAATAAAGTTAAACTGTTTTCTCTTAACAAATTGAGAATCGGTTTTCTAGGAAAGTAATATGCTTTCGTTTGTAAATTCTTACAGCTTTGAACACTCCCTCAATCAATTTCTCGCAAATTGAAACTCTCACGGATCGAATTTCAAACAATGGAAGTTCGATCTTGATATTGCACTAGGCATGAGTGATATCGATTATGCTATCACCCAAGACGAGCCGACCAGACCCGTTGCGAATTCCCTCGCTGAAGTTAAAAGGGTGCATGAAGCTTGGAGGATGGCGAATAAGGTTTGTCTGTTGGTTATGAAGAAGACTATGACATAAGCTCTTTTTGGTGGAGTTCCAGAAACGGAAAGTGCCAAGCGGTTTATGGAATTCATTGAAATGAAATTTAAGGAATCTGGTAAGGTTGAAACGAAGAACCTCATGTCTAGGCTGGCTAATATGAAGTATGAAGGAGGAGGCAGCGTAAGAGAACATCTCATGGGACTCATGGATATTGCTACCAAATTGAGCAAGTTGAAAGTACCTATTACCCCAAATTATCTAGTGCATATTGCGCTGGAATCCCTATCTTTTGATAAGATGAAATCCACCTACAACACCCTAAAGGAAGATTAGACAATGGATGACCTGATTACAATTGCTGTTCTCGAAGAGAATAGGACAAAAGCTCGTGGTGGTGTGGTTAACGTGGTTATTGCCAAGAACTATGAGAATAAGGGTGCTGCAAAATGGGGAGTAAAGAAGAGAGTCAGTTTCAAAAGAACAACCCTCTTGGTGTGACCCTACCACTGAATTCAAGTGCTATTTCTACCAAAAGGAATGTCACATGAAGAAGAACTACAACAACTACAAGAAGTGGTTTGAGAAGAACAAGAACAAAGGTAATGACGAATTAGCCTTAGTGAGTTTTGAGTCTAATTTAGTGGATGTTCCTTCTAATTCTTGGTGGTTAGATATGGGTGCATCGATTCATATAGCTCATAATGTGCAAGAATTCACAAGAAGGAGGGAACAAGGAAAGCATGAAGTTAAAGTGTTCGTGGGGAATGGAGAGCAAGTAGATGTGGAAGCCATTGGAGTAGTGCAGCTGAAATTGGATTCTGGTTTTATTTTAGAGTTGGATGATGTAGTTTTAGTATCCTCAATGAAGAGGAATTTGATTTCTTTTTCAAGATTATCAAGACTTGGTTTTGTTTTTCAATTCAATAAAGATGGCTTTGCATTATCTCAGAATTCAAATGTTCTTGCAACTGGTTTTCTCTCAAATGGATTATATTGTCTCAATTACAATAAAGAGGGTGAGGTTTTAATGGCTGAATCGAGTGAGGATCAAATTAGAAGTGAAGGAACATCCACTAGGTTATGGCATAGACGTTTAGGGCACATTTCAAAAGCAAGAATGAAAATTCTTGTTAAAGAACAAATCTTGCCGTCGACTGACTTTCGGTGATGACGAAATTTGCATTGAATGTGTTAAAGGAAAACTCACTAAGATTAAGAAGAAAGGTGCAACTCGCAGGAATGATCTCTTAGAAATCATCCACACAGATATTTGTGGACCGTTCCCTCATCAAACAATTGATGGAAATCGTTATTTCATCACTTTTATAGATGAACATTCTCGTTTTGGTTATCTGTATCTCATAGCAGAAAAGTATCAAGCTTTTGAAATGTTTAAGATTTTCCAAACTGAAGTAGAAAGGTAGCTTGAGAAAAAGATCAAAATTGTGAGGTCAGACATAGGGGTGAATATTATGGACGTTTTAATGAAGGAGGACGATGTGCTGGACCTTTTGCTAGGTATCTACAAGATAATGGAATAGTTGCTCAGGACACAACGCCAGGGACTCGCAACGGAATGGTGTGGCTGAGAGAAGAAATCGAACTTTGAAGGATATGGTTCACAGCATGATTTCGAAAACTGATTTGCCTAAAAGCCTATGGGGAGAAGCAATCAAAACAGCAAACTACATACTTAATAGAGTGCCTAGCAAGTCTGTGCCTAAGGCACCTTTCGAAATTTGGACTACTAGAAAGCCTAGCCTGAGACATCTTCATGTATGGGGTTGCAAGGCTGAAGCTAGAATATATAATCCTCAAGAGAAGAAGCTTGATGCTAAAACGATAAGCTGTCATTTTATAGGTTGTCTCGCAAGGTCAAAGGGTTTTAGAGTTTATTGTCCAAATTATGGTACCTGAATTGTTGAGACTGGTTGTGCAAAGTTTATAGAGCATGAGGAGAATGCCACTGGGAATAAAGATTTTATTTTTGAAGAAGGAGGTGATGTAGCTGTGATTGAGAATGTTGAACAAGATGTTACACCCTTGATTCCTTTAAGTGAAACTGTATTGGAAAATCCTTAGTTTGAAGACCCAGTTGATCCACAAGAACAAACTGTCGAGAATCATGAGTTAGATAATCCACAAGAACCAGTACAACCAAGAAGATCTGACAGACTAAGACGATCCATAACAAATTCAGATTATGTGTACTTACAAGAAGCAGATTTTGACATTAGAGATGAGGCTGATCCAATAAGTTTTAAAGAAGCAATGGAGAGTCAGAATGCAGACAAATGGAGGGAAGTGATGTTGAATGAACTTGAAAGCATGAAGAATAATCAAGTATGGGAATTAGTTGAACCTCACAAGAGCCAGAAATTCGTAGGCTCGAAATGGGTATTTAAAACAAAGAATGATAAGGATGGAAGAATCGGAAGATTTAAGGCTAGATTGGTAGCCAAAGGATTTACCCAAAGGGAGGGAATTGACTACACTGAGACGTTTTCTCTAGTTTCCACCAAAGATTCTTTCCGCATCATTATGGCTTTGGTGGCGCATTATGACCTACTTTTGCATAAAATGGATGTCAAAATTGCCTTCCTGAATGGTGAACTGAAAGAAGAAAATTATATGAGGCAACTTGAATGGTTTGCAAAGGAGGGAAAAGAACATATGGTTTGCAAACTTGGCAAGTCAATTTATGGACTGAAGCAAGCAAGCAGGAGGTGGTATTTCAAATTCCATCAAACTGTTTCATCTTATGGTTTTGAAGAGAACATAGCCGACCAATGCATTTATCTGAAGAAGTGTGGGAGCCGATTTATTTTTTTCTGGTGCTGTATGTCGACGATATACTTTTGGCTACAAATGACCACAATTTACCTGAAGGACACTAAGGAACTACTTTCAAACAATTTTGAGATAAAGGATTTGGGAGAAGCTACTTTTGTGTTAGGCATTGAAATTCAGAGAGACCGAGCTCGAGGCCTCCTAGGCTTATCACAGAAAATATACATTGAAAGGATACTCAAGCGTTTTGACATGAGTATGTGTTCTGGACAGAAAGTTCTGTTAGCTAAAGGAGATTTAAAGAAGGAGCATTGCCCAAAAAATAAAGAAGAATAAGATGAGATGAGAAGCAAGTGTACGCTTCTCTAGTTGGAAGCATTATGTATGCACAAGTGTGTACAAGGCTAGACCTAGCCTTGTGCATTAGCAAGATGGGGAGATTTCAGTCAAATCCAGGAATGCAACATTGGATAGCTGGAAAGAAGATTCTGAGGTACCTACAGAGAACAAAGGCTTATATGTTGATTTGGAGACGCACAGAGAATTTAGAGCTTGTTGGTTATGCTCTATGCGAATCTTGGAAAAAGCGAGAGGATGATTACATCTCTACTTCAGGTTTTCTTTTCAAGATGGTAGGAGCAGCTGTTGCTTGGAAGACTGCTAAACAAGCTGGTGTTACGAGTTCAACCATGTTTTCAGAATACATAGCTTGCTATGAAGCCACTTCTCATGCAGTATGGCTAAGGAATTTTATTAAAGACATTAAGGTGGTGGACTCGATCTCTAGACCTATATAGATATATAATGACAACACTTGCGGCTGTTTTTCACTACATGAACAACAAGATGTCGTCTAGACTTCAGCATATTGACAGAAAATATTTAATAGTGAGGGAGAAGGTGGCGGACAAACTAGTCATGTTTGATCATATCAGAACTCAAGATATGATTGCAGATCCGTTCACAAAGTTTTTGCCTTCAGAAGCTTTTTCTAGACATGTCGAGAGCATGAGATTATTTCCTAATTTTGATGCTGCAATCTAGTGGGAGTCTTGTTCCCATTATGATATTTTACTAGTTTGTTTATTTTTATTGTTTTCTAGATTGAGGGATTTGTATTTATGGATGTTAATTTGGTTGACAGTTTTATTTATTATTGAATAAATTCTACCATTTTGACTATTTAGCTGTTTAAACTTATTATGCAATTTGTTTATGCATGTGAGTTTATGGTCTCCTTTTGAGATACTATTGTTTTAATAACATTGCGGATTGACTCTTGCTAAGTTGTAAAGGGGTACTTGTACTTTAATGCATAAAAATTCACATTAAAGATCAGTACATATTAAGGTTCGCATTGTAGGTGCTTCATGTGTTTTGAGATTGCATTATGTGATTATAGATGACTTGTTTTTTAATAAAGAGAGCAGTGTTTGTCTATAGTTCGTTTTGTCTAATCGCTTCTCACTGTAGCTTGAGGGGAAGGACTTAACTGTTTTAAACTCATGGCCAATCAAGATTATCAAACCTTCCGGGAATACAGAAGCTTAGTGTTCTAGTGCTTGATCTAGTGGGAGAATGTTATGTTTTCCTATTTAGATCGGTGCACTAGATGCTATTAAGGGGTCCTATTTATTTCCTTTTATGCGTGAACTGATCTGGTGGGCTTGGAAGATTAGTCAAGTCGGCCCTCGGTGATGAGTAAAGATGATTTGACCTAACCCTATATAAGCTTAAGGCCCTGCTCTCATCAGACATGTTCTCTAACCCTATTCTCATCATAAAGAGAGAGCTGAAACAGATTCTAGAGAGAACAGAAGTCTTGAGCCGTTCCTGTTCTTGCTAGGATTGCTGCTGCTACGGATTGGATGAGTTCAGAGGTCGTGTACTCAAGGAAAATAGCTCCAGGTGTGTCTTCATGTCTTTATACGTATTACAGTTTTGTGTGAAAGATCTTGATTGTGTTTAAAAAAGTAGATTCATTATATTAATGATAAATAATTGAGCTGCATGTTATCAACCAAGAACTTTCTCAACGTTGAATTTTAAATTTTTGTATATTTCTCTGCTGAAAAATATACAGCTACAGCTTGAGCGCCGGGATATCCTCCACAGGAGTGAATTCTGGGATTTGTTATCCCAGCCATTCCGCAAATTAAAGAGGGCGGCAGGAAGCCACCTGGGGAATGTGAATGAAAGTTGAAATGTTTCTAACAATAACAAATTTAAAATAATGAGTAATGCTAATTAATTATTGTTAAAGAAAATATGAAGGAGGGCAGTTTGTCCATCGTGCACGAAAGTCATTATATAATAATTGACCCAATTGATGAATAAGAACTATAGATTATTAACCTTTTGGTTAATAAAAACTATTATTTTCGGTACTATCAATAATTGATGAATATAATATTGGGTGTAAAATATTCTTTTAATAGTCACCTCCAGTCAAAGAAAAACTAGCAACCGTCATGCAAATGTGTGGTACACTACAAGGAGTAGTTAGAGTAGCTAGTACCAAACTAGAATGTGAAATTTTCACCCCTTTAAATACCCAAAAAACTAAAAACAATAGAATTAAAGGAAAGAATGTATGCGCGGACAAAGAGGAGATCACAATCAACCCACACATAATTTTCCTAGCAATGACAAATTATACCAGCATCATTGAGCTGGTGACGTTGACTACATTGCAAGAGTAGGAAAGTAATTTACCTCCATTGAGCCATAGAAGAAGACGTGAGGAATCCTTAGCCTTCTCCGCTTCAACAAAATAGTAAAAGAGTGCACGGCCTGCTTCTTTATCCACTGTAACATACCCACCATACTGAGAGAAATTCACATGGGGTTGTCCAGGCAAGCTATCAATCCTGTACTTCTCCTTCAACCCCTCCTGAGGATGAATTTTGGCTCCATTGGCGTGAAGAATTGCCTCGAATTGGCTCCATTGGCGAGAGGTCACTCAGTCTTATATGACAAGAGAGAGGGACCAGAAGACTTTGTATGTTCTTAGTCACCTGTCATGTTATGCCATGTGAGTTGTGTTTAGGGAGTGGTTTGGTCATTTACTAACACTTGCATTTTAATTTATATAAAATGAAATGATCGAACCTGACAAAGGAAATGAGTAACAAACCTTAGCTAGTGCAGGGCCGGCTTCTAAGGAAATCCGCCTTCTTTACAAAATTTATTATAACATATTTTTGGTCATGATTTGCATCGCTCCTGAAAATTTGTCCACTTCAAGATGATGATCAGAACAAGAAGTTAATTCCTTCTCCGTGGGACTTGAAATGGAGACCGTAAAAGTTCTCTAGCTTCATTTCTTGCTCCTGTTATTTTTATTTTGTTTTTATTTATGGTAAAGTGCTAACTTTTAGAACATATCCCAATGGTTATAAAAACAACTTACTAGTAATGGGGATAACACTGTTTCTCTCCGATGGTTAAGTTAAGTGAGAATATGCGAAATGACCCCAAGCAGTTGTAGATCGAAAGTGGTAAAAGTCAATGCATTCTTTTTGTCCTAAAATTTCCTCGTGTGAAAGAATCCGCGGCCAAAAGGCAAAAGGCAAAAGAACTTTGAATCATTTGTAACAGATTTTAAGAACAGAACTTTCCACTAGCATTCATTATATCATCCAAAACAACGAGTGGGAGCCGTACTTAAACTTCCTAGGAACATTTTAATAATTTTTTTAGGATCTTCTTTATTGAGAGGGATCATAATATACTAAACTCACACACACTACACTGATGTTAGAACTTGAACCCAGTACCTTACTTGAAGGCATAATTACTCTAAACCACTGCACTAGTGGGTCCTTTGCAACATCTAGTTTCATTTGATTTGTCATATTTGTCACAAGTTACAATGTGAAATTTTGACAAGTGAGAAGAGGATTTCAACTTAGACATCAAGTATGGCATTGCTAAAGAATTAACATTTATTATATTGTATCATTAAGAATCTTAATTATCATTTTTTTATGATACAAGGATACCCATCGAATTCATAAATTGTTTCAGGGTACAATGATTTTAAGGCCATAATTTTAAGAAAATTACAATATCAAATGCAAATATTATCTCTATTATACCCTTTCTTAGCAACTTCATCTACAACAAGATTTGCCTCTCGATAGACATGACCAAGGTATTAAATGTCGATATTATCTCCGATATTATCCCGATAATATCGGATTTTTAGGGGGTCGATATGTTGCAACAAACCATGGTGTTATCGTCAATATACGATATTTTTATCGATATTATCCCGATAATATCCGGGACGATAATATCAACATTTTTATGAATGATTTGGGCAATATATCGCTATATTATTAATAATATCCCGATAATATCGCGATACGAAACCCAAAAATATTTATATACATGGTTTTTGTGAAAACCATTTTACTCCTTCAACACCTTAACCACCATATCACTTATGTTTTTGTGAAAATATGCTAAAATATTTATATATAAACATGGTTTTGTTTTGAATTCTTTTTGCAAGAAACAAATTTTCACATGAGATGAGTAGTAACTATGGTTATACTCATAACCAACCATTTCCCTACCCTTCAGATCCCATTCATGTTGGGATGGAATCAAGCGACTCATGGAAAGAATCTGAGACTCAATCTTCAAATGATTTTGCTTATGTACAACGTCAACCAATCTCGGATCCATATGGGTGGCATGTTAACAATTACATGCAAAACTATTTTGGGGATTTATCATTTGATGACTACTCTTCACAATATACTTACTCTACACATATAGATGATGAAGATAGTGAAAATTTTGAACCTCATAGGAACTCTATGTGATACAAAGTCACTCATGTATTGTTGGCGTGAGTCAACGTTCCTATTAGGAATAGAATTTATATTTTATTGTAATTATCTAATTTGAGTAGAATTAGGAGATTTTGTACATATTTCCTATTTTTACCCACTTTGTATGTAGTATATATATTCCTCCTTGAGAGAAGAATAAATATATCAGTTTAAACCCTAATTATTTTGAGTTGGTATCAGAGCGGGTTCCAATTCGTCTCTACAACATCAAAACCCTAATCCTGAAAAATACCTATTTCCGCTGCACCTAGCCTGTACACCTAAGCCTGTGCCGTCTTATATCTCTTATTGTCGTCATCGTCTAATCTTTTGCTGCTGCCGCCATCTATCACCATGTCAGATGTCACTGAATCTTCTTCTTCTACTCCTATTGTGATGGTTCATACCGAATCGTCCACCAACCTACCTATGGGATTCAAATTGAATGGATCCAACTATGAGATATGGGCTTCGATGATCGAACTCCATGCTACTACACAAGGCAAATTGGGTTACCTGACTGGCAACGCTAATGCTCCTGATTCTAAAGACCCGAAATTTGGGAAGTGGAAAATTGCTGATGTTGTTGTGAAAAGTTGGATGCTGCGAACTATGGAACCCAGTTTGTTGAATATGTTTCATACTCTACCTACTGCTAAGGAAATTTGGGATGTTGTTAATCAGATGTTTTATGATGGCTCTGACATATCCCAACTTTATGAACTGCGGTGCCAGGCTACCCGTCTCAAGCAAGAGGGTCGTCCTGTCTCTACCTATTTTGCCGAACTTAAGGCAATCTAGCTTGAATTGGACAAGAGACGTCCTTTCCAGATGAAGTGTGCTGATGATATGAAGACTTTTCAGGCTGCTGTTATGGCAGATATTGTATATGATTTTTTGGCTGGCCTTGACGATACTTACGACAAGGTCCGCAGTGATATTCTACGGAGTGATAAAGTTCCAAGTATTGAAAATGTATTTTTTATGGTCTGTCGAGAGGCTCAACGCCAGATTACTATGCTTGGATCCGGCACCAAGATTGGGGAACCTGCTTTGTGTTTGCTTCCAAAAACACTGCTTTGGTTTCTCGGCATAGAGGGTCTGGCTCTTCTTTGTTCCGCCTCGTCGCCTGACTTCTGCAAAAAAAGACAAATTGAAGTGTGATCACTGTGGTGAAAAGAGACATACTATCGACACATGTTGGGCATTGCATGGGGTACCAGACTTGGAGAAGGAGCGGAGGCGTTTAAAGAAGGAACAATTGAACAGCAAAGCTCATGTGGCTGTTGCCCCCACTTCTATGGCTGACACCACCACTGGGCACGACCACCTTACCTGCTACGCCTCCTCCGACCTTGTCCGTGGTCTCAAACACTCCACCACCTCCACCTCCATGTAACTTTGGCAAGGCGTTCCATGCCCATGACACATGCGATACAGGTTGGATTATTGATTTAGGAGCTCCTGACCGTATGACGTATAATTCTGCTTTATTCTCTACTACTCTTCCGCCTCATCGTGATCATGTTCTGACTGCTAATAATGATGTTGCTCCTGCACAGGGGCTGGTTCTATACTCTTGACACCTGCTTTATCATTGGACAAAGTGTTACTTGTTCCATCTTTGTCTAGTAATTTATTATCTGTGCTGCAAGTTACCAGAGTTAAACCTTGTTGTACTGATGTATCCGTCTTTTGTCTTACTCCAGGATATCCAGACTCGGAGATCTTTGGCAGTGGTACTAAAAAGGGGGGCTTTATTATGTGGATGATGTGGCAACTAGTTGGGTTCTTCGTGCTGGTAGCGCCGAAACTTCTCAACATCGTCGGATTTGGTTACTACATTGCCGATTTGGTCATGCCTCCTTTGGGTATTTACGGCATTTGTTTCTAGCATTATTTAGTGGTGTAAATGAGTCTGCTTTCCAATGTCAGACTTGTATTTTAGCTAAGAGTCATCGGGTATCCTACCCTCCAAGTTGTAATAAACGGCTTATGCCATTTGATTTAGTTCATTCTGATGTTTGGGGACCTTCCCCTGTTTCTACAGCCTTGTGTTTGTGCCTAATAAATCACGGCCATGAATTGACTGAAGGAGCCCTTTTCTCGGCCCTAGCACTTGCTCGTGAAACTAAAACGCGGCGTTTCGCCAAGATGTTTGGCCTTCCTAAAAACAAAGGAAAAGTTACGAAGGCATGATCATCTCGGCCTCGATTATAGGCTGAGGCCGAGGCAGAACAAAATCACGGCCAAAAGTATTAAAGTCAAATCATCACGTAACAACAGGGTCCCATGCTTCATTTAATGAAGTAATGCTTCTGTTTATTGCAGCAAACCCACTGGCCACGAATAAGCATTTAATGCACGAGGGAATGTGGGAAGTGACTGAAGTCAGGATTTGGTGATAGGGATCAGAGTGATTAGAGGCAAACATTCTCACAAGAATTCTCACAGCTTGAGAGATTAGGTGACCAGCTATCAGAGCAATAAATGCGTCCCCACGGCCAGAAGCGCGAGAACCCACGATCAGGGCGGCGGCCGAGATTTGCCAGGATTTATGGGGTCACACCACCATGCTTCACGATCCCAAATGTCGATTGGACTACCCACTTGCTCTAATTAGGCTCCACCATGCAGATTTTCAGCCTCGATTACTCCTCCAAGAACTCTTCCTATAAATACAAGGCTCAAGCTAAATTCAAAGGGTTCAAACATCAAACCAAAAGCCTTCCACGGAGCAAATTACATTTTCCTGTAATGCACTTTCAATATTTTACTTGCTTTCCTAGGAGTAGCGTTAGTTTGTAAGGAAAATCCATTCATCAATGTATCATACGACCCTTGATTTTCAAGGCGCCAGAGCACCATCCCTGTTATTCGCTCATTCACCCCATATATCATACGGCCGCCGCTCACTGAGCAACGCGCCGGAGCACCGCCCAAAACCCACCATCAACACCACCACTAATCGGCCTTGTAGCTCAGGCCGTGAACTGACGGCCGAGATTAGTTCATCTCTCGGCCACAATCGTGTGATTAGAAGTCAAGTCCAAACAGGCGCACCACTTAACCATTTCTATCCAAACCAACATCTCGACGCACGGAGACCGTCCTGGCACGCCTGCGCACAACTGCACCGCATCCAAAAGTAGGAAGCCATGTGTTAACGCACATCCCCTCGGCCCGAATCACCAGGCCGTGAGATTTGTGAGCCAACACCTTGGGAGTTCGTTGGTTTGTGTTATTTGTGGATGATTGCACTCGTATGATGTGGTTATATGGGATGAAAAATAAAAGTGATGTGGTCGAAATTTTTCAGTGTTTCTATCAGATGATTCAGACTCAATTTATGCTCCCTATCAAGGTTTTTCGATTTGATAATGGTGAAGAATTTGTTAATTCGGCGTTATCCAGTTTTTCCACACTAAGGGTGTACTCCATGAGACTACTTACCCTCAAACACTACAACAGAATGGGGTTGCTGAACGTAAAAATGGGCAGATCCTTGCTGCTGCCCCATGCTCTCCTGCTTGGTGCGTCAATTCCAAAGCGGTTCTGGATGGATGTGCAGTCTCTCTCTTGAATCGCCTACCTTCACGAGTTTTGGATTTCCAAACTCCTATGTAGGTACTAACCCATCATATCTCTGCCTCTTCTATGCTAACTCTGTCTCCAAAGGTGTTTGGTTGTGTCACCTATGTTCACCTCCATCAGAATTCAGAGGAGTAAGATGGACCCCTGTACTCTCCGCTGTGTCTTTCTGGGTTTTTCTACCTTCAAATAATATAATTTGTGAAGTTAGCTGCAAATTTGAGCTTGAGTATATAATTTTTTAAAAGAAATTAATTAAGAGTAAATTGAAAAAATTCTGCTATCGGGTAAAAAATTTTGAGCTTGAGTATATAATTTACTAAATCCCATGTTTTCCTATCGGGTTTTACTCGATAGGATGTATATATATAATTTGCTTCACTCTTCTTATTATATAATTTTTTAAGAATTCCTAGAATACCTTATAAAGAAATGAGAATATATATATATATATATATATATATATAAACAGTTAAATGTCAAATCTCTCGGTTTATTATTTGCATTAACACATCCTATCGAGTAATGGTTAACTTAACTTACTTCATGCTGGATTTGGTTTTCATCTTATTAAGGTAAAAATTGTTACCCCAGCCAACAATCACAAAGAGATGGGAAAAGAGCACAGTGACTCCATGCCAAAAATTGTTAACCCTTTGCCTTGCTTTGCCTTCCATTACACGAGGAGATAGTGTGTGTTCATAACAATTGGTCTGTTGAATTATTGATCAAGTATTAAATTTGCAGATTGGCAACTTCCCTTTTTATTTTTCTCTTTAATTTCCAAGTACAACGTCAACTTGTTTTTTTTTTTAATTAAATTTTTTTTTATAGTACAAGCAATAGTCGAAAGGGGAGGGAGATTTCTCACACACACACACACAACTATGATGTCATTGTTCGAACATGAGACCTCTGGTTTGCAAGTCATTGCCCTTTTCCACTGAGCTAGACCCCGTTTACTTGTATAATAAACAGTAGATATACATATGATTTTCTGCATTTGTTTATAAATGCAAACTACCATTAAACACATGTACTACTAAAGCATAAAACTGCACGTCTTTATGGGAAGATATTTTCATACCTAAGCTACTGTTGCCCCTTCACATACGTTGCAAATTGTAAACCCATGACCTTCACAATATGGACATTTTGCTCCCTCTTCCACCCAATCCAAGAACTGCTGTCATTTAACAAAATAATTAAAACTTCATCCTGGATGGATAATGCTCAAAAATGAGAATATTAATCTCTGTTTGAAACCTCTAACCTGTTCTTCAATGTTTGGCTCGCCTGTTCCATCACATTCTGCAACAAAGAAATACAAATAAGCTACCAAGGGGACTGAGGATAGTTGAAACAAAATATGCAAAAGTACAAAAATAAAACTAATGCATATCATCATGAAAGCCATTGGTGTTCAACATTATATTTAAAAATCAGATCAAACAAAATAAATATACAAATACATAGTATGAGTGGATTTAGAGTACTTTAGCGTAGCAAGGCAATGGTTTATAAACTTGAATCCAGTGACTAAGACGGGAGACAAACAGGAGGTACCTGTGCACAATAAGCGACCCTCCCCTCGACAAGTAAGACACCTTCTTGTGGTATTCATTGTCTTGCTTTCACCTCCTATTTTTTTGGTTCCTGCTAAGTCTAGAAGAATCTTCCCAGCGGTTCTCTCCAAGGAGAAAAACATGATGCTCAGATACCTCTACTTCTGTAACACCTTCTTTCACAAGTGTTTTCTGGACCTCTGAAATTTCTGTTGCAGAAGTAACTGCAGCTCCATTTGTATCTTCCTAAACAACAGAACCCACGCAACCATTAGAAGAATTACGATGTTTCAGCCTATGTAGTGGTTCGCTATAGCTTATAGAAACATGATCATGTTGCTAGCTCAAGGCCAACCAGGAGAAGAAAATCAGTTTACCAATATAATCAGCTTCATTTATTAGTATCCAAAATAAGTTACGGTGTGTTACCAGTTACCACAGCACATTACGTCATTGTCATATCGTATTTATTTGCATGTTAAGTGATTGTCTCATGAACTGGAACCAAGAAACCTCATGTCTGAGTTACCTGAAAATAGAGTCGGAGCTTCAGGTCCGTTTCTCAATTAAGCAACAGAGCTTCTTGGTTGGTACTTAGTACCTGTTTGCTACAATTCTTTACAATCTGGTTGAAGAAAATGAAGGCTTAGTTCACTTCAAATTGAACCATCAAATGAGTTTTTGGCTCCTCTTGCGGAATGCAAGTAATGACTTACCAAACCATTATGTTCAGTTCCAAGTGAGGAACAATATATTGGTACTGAAACTTAAAACATCAATGGCTTCCACTTAATAAAGGCTAATGGTATGTCGTCAAAAGGCTATACCTATACCTTTTGTGTAGCAGTTAGAGTACTCCCTTTGTTATCCAGACCCTCAATTTGTGCCACCATATATATTGTTCAAGAAGTTCTGCAGTCACTATGCCATCTTGAGGGGCATCTAAGAAGGCCTGTCAAACAAGAGATTACAAGTTGACTAACATATATATTTTGCGTTGTGAAATTTTTGTTCAACTTGGTGATTCTGAAATTTTACTCTTCATGCATTATACACAGTAACATCTAATGATAATTGAAACTTACTTTCCAAGTCTTGACAGCACGTTCGGTCCCGCTTAGAAGCTGGAAAACTCCATGTCTTCCTTACCCAAGTAAAATCCTAGTTTTTGCAATGCTTCCTGTCAAATAACAGGAACATTATATTAGAACAAGTCGAAATCACAAATATTACATCCAAAAACGAAGCGAATACTAGAAAAGGAAATAACCACACAAACCCAGTTAGAGAAAAAGAAAAAAAACGAAGTTAACTACTTTCTATACTAAAGAGAAAGTTAATACCCCTCTTGTAAGTTGTAATAAACTGTATGCTGCTTAGTTTTCAATTTACCAAATTTAAAAGTACCATCTTATTATTCAAAGACAACACTAAATCATAAACAAAACACAAGAAATGAATGATAGACTCTGAAAAATCAAAACTCGCCTTTCAAAAGCAAGCAGACCTCATAGCTCCTACCTCTTCACCTTCCGACCCCTTCCTCAAAGCATTTCTTCTCTTCTTCTTCTCCTTCACTTCCGGAATGGCAGACACCTCCTCAATCTCCTCCTGAATATGGTCCAATTCTATGGCTCTGGAACTAGCTAATATTTAGCTAATATTCTGACCTCCAAGTATTTAGCTAATATTTAGCTAATATTCTTTATGACTGCTTAAAGAGCACCATACGACATCTACAATATATAGGAATAGAGCCACACTAAATATAGACTATTACACTTCTAGAGACATTCGAAAATAAACAGCCACAGTCATTGGGAAACCAAACCACCGACTCCACACACCGACTCACTGACTAAGACCCAATAATTCTAACAATCAGAATTTTCTTCGTCAAAATCTGCAACAAGTCGGCGATGTGGGGCTAGGCGGGGGCTAGGAGGGCGCTAGGCGGCTAGGCGGGGGCTAGGCGGCTGGGCGGGCCTCCTAGTCAGGTTGGGTCTTTTTTCGATGCCGAACCCGGAGGACGAAGCAGCCGAAACGAAGAAAACCAATTGAAACTTGAGTTTGTAGAGAAGCGAAATGGCTGTGACTGCGAGTGCAAGCTTCGTGTTAATATTTAAAGAGTATAGCTGCTCGGCTATACTCTTAAAATATTCGAATATACTAATATTTAAAGAGTCTAGCCGTTCGGCTATACTTTAAAAATATTCGAATGTATTTAGAAAGTATAGCCGTGCGGCTATACCCTTTAAATATACATTTTTGTCATATCGTTTTAGGGTTTAGGGCTAAAATACCACTTTAGCCTATTGGGCTAGAGTTATTTCTACAATTATTTTATTTATACAAGCGATATTGGGGAATGAAAATTTAAATTCTTTATTATACCTCCCATTCTAATGATTTCTAACTATTAGCCCATTAAAACCCAGTTCTTCTTCCCCTCTGATGTCTCATCCGCTCCTTCCCCGCTAGATGGCCGCTCTTGGTTCAGGTTTAAAGGCAGGACCTGATTGCTGTCTCTCCCTTCTGGGGCAGAGTGATTTTGTTGATTACTTTGTGAAGAATCAATTTCTGTCTCTCTCTTTCTGGGGCAGAGTGACTTTGTTGCTTACTTTGTTGATTACTTTGTTTGTTGTTCTGGTTTGTTATTGTTCTATGTCTTTGTTTCAGCGCCGAGCTCTGGTAGTTTTGTTTCTTTTGGGAGTTGATTTTGTTTTTTATTACTTATATCCTTTTTAAGTTTTGTAGATTGCTGTCTATTGAGTATGCTCTTTCGCAATCTCTAGTGACTACTAGGCATGACCATGAGGGCTTTAGTGATGATATTGATGTGCTGGCGGACTTGCGTTCGGACTTTCATTTTTGTTTGTTGAGGTGGCTTTGAGAGATGATGGAGATTGTGTGGGTCGATGCTTGCGGGTTAGAGTGAGAGTTAATTTTACCCAATCTCTTTGGAGGGGTATGAATATTTCCTTTTCCGATATTGGTGTCAAATGGATTGATTTCACTTATGAGTGTCTGCCTGAACTCTGTCATGATTGTGGGTGTTTGGAACATCGGACGCTGGACTACTCCCGGCCTTCTCCTGATCTTCGTGTGGGTGGAGTGAAACCTTAAACTAGCATTTGTCACGCTACTTTGGAGCCTTTTGGTGGTCCAAGATTTCCTAAAAGACAAACTCGGATCGGTCTGATCTTGTTTGCGGTCATGGAGGACACGACGGATGTTGGTGATCATCGCCTTCCTGTCGTTTCTCTGGCGTGGATGTGCCATCGGTTGAGACGGTTGGTATTAAGTCAGTTACCAGCGGTTGTAGCGTTCTTCCTAATAACATCAAACAGTTATCAGTCACGTGGTTTTCTTTTGCCTTATCCTATTTTTAGAGTCCTAGTTTTCTGAGCTTGTTGGATTGGAGCTTTTCTGCCAAGTTTACTTTTTGTCCAACCCATGGATTTTAGTCTTCGGGGCTTTTATCCTTTTTCCTCGATTTCTTCTGTTAGTGCTGGTGGACTTGCGTTTGGACTTTCGTTTTTGTTTGGTTAGCAAAGTGTTCTCTATCCGTTGTTATCATCATGGTGTTTTCAAAACTGTGGTTGGATACCTCTGGATTTCAGTTTCTTTTGTTCGTGCTGATTTCCCCAAGTCAAATTTGTCCTTTGTCTATTCCTTATCCAGGTTTTCCAAGTCTATTCCTTTGGTCGTGTGCCTTCCAATTCGGTGGTGATTAGCCAAGTACAATATCTTCCTGCTGGTCGAGGCTATTGGAAGCGATTTCCGTGATGAATGAATAGTGGGGTTGAATCTTATCTTCCCTTGTCGGATGTTACCAATACTGTTGTTCCCTTGGGGGCTCATCCTACAAAGTCCGGTATGGGGTGGGAGATTACGGGTCCTAAGAGAATTAAGGTGCTTCTGTCTCAGGAAGTTCAAGTTTGGCTAGAGGATGGTCATTGACGGTTTTTTGATGGTTTGGCCAATGACAAGTTATTCTCTTATTTTTAATTTTATACTGGATGTGATGTTGTACTCTTTTTCCTTGACCGGATTTTCCTCCATTTGGGGGTTTTTAAAGGCAAGGTTTTAACGAGGCCACTCTTGTTTGATCGGTTCATAATTGTATATCATTTTGTACCCTTCTAGCTTATGATTTTGTTATGTTTTTGAGTTAAACTTGTGCTTTTAATCATTTTTGTGTTTATCTTTGACTTCATTGAGCTTTAGGTAACAATGATGGCTTTGGATAGGAAATGATGCAATCCATGCATGTTAAGGCCTGATTTGGGTGAATGGAAGAAGAGCTTAAAGACAAACTAATTTTGGCTACAGCCCCTTGCCAGCCCAGTTTCGTAGGTCAACTTCTTGGGCTTGGATCAACATGCTCTGGGGCTCGGATGAGGTGATGATCTTCATGAAAGTTGTTCCAATGGGTGTGTATTATAACATATCCAAATTTCAGTTCAATTGAATATATCTGGAGTCCTTAGTCCGTCCAACACTGAACCCTGCTCAGGAGGATTTGCAGCTGCCAGCTTTTAGCCATGTGCCTCACCCCAGCTATAACTGACTTTGTACCCAACATAATGAGTGAAGTAGGGAGGCATTCCAGCTATGAAAGTCTAAAGGAGCAAGTTGGTACATGCTGGAGCTATTATAGAGAAAGCATGTGCATGCATGTGAAGCAAAGAGAAAGGAGAGAGAGAAGAATGAGGAATGATGAGAGGCATTTTGCTTCAGCCTTTGAACGTGGGAATTGAATTGGCAGATCACTTTGGAGCTGGAGATCAGGTTTTGAGCTATTAAAGAGAAGCATGTGCATGCATGTAAAGCAAAAAGAATGAAATGAAGTCAATTCCTTTAGACTTTCCTCATTCTTCTCTCTCTCCTTGAAACCTCTGGCCTTCCTACACCAAGCCTGGTTCAGAAAACTCGTTTTTGTTCAGCACCCAAAAGAAAACCACATGGGTTGGCAGCAAAAGGCAGCCACAACTAATCACCTTTGAACCCATGTGAAGAAAGCTTGAGGTGTAGTAGCAAAAGATGAAGGATGGTGTGGGAATTCATCATGATGTTCCTCCCTCTTAGCCCTATAAATAGAGAAGCCTTCAAGCTTCAAAACACACCCCAAGGGGGGGAGCTCTCAAACACTTCTCTAGAGCTTGTTGTATTCCTAAAAGGACACAAATTAATGTGCAAACAACCAATTAAAAATACCCGCAAGTGCACGAATCTATTGATGTATAGATTATGTAAGTACGGGTTCGATCCCACAAAGAACTTGTCGGCTTCCTATAAGTTCTAATTTGAGTACGTAAAGAACACTAATTTTACACAACACACAAACACAGTACTACAAATTGGGAACT
Organism: Prunus fruticosa; assembly: GCA_018703695.1. Taxonomy (NCBI): domain Eukaryota; kingdom Viridiplantae; phylum Streptophyta; class Magnoliopsida; order Rosales; family Rosaceae; genus Prunus; species Prunus fruticosa. The sequence goes on from CM031918.1 coordinate 2,941,431, forward strand.
AAAAATGAAATAGGGAAGGTAAAAGAAAAGAAACAAAACAAGAAAACTAAGTGAGGCGATTGAGCCAAAACCTCCCAACTGACCACAGTATGTTGGAAGTCTGGCAAAAGACTTTAAACTTAGCACTTCTTGGGAGGCAACCCAAGGTGAAGAGAAGAAGTTTGTTATCATCCTAATCGCTTCAAAATGGATTTTCTCTATACTCAAACTTACTTTTATTTTATTTTATTTATTTATTTATTTTCTTTTTGAGTTAGGGTTTTAATCTCCAACCAAGGTAATTTCGAATTTCTTGTAGTTTCTCTTTGTTTTTCTTACTCTTTTGCTTTCCTTTACTTGTTTGTGTTTCTAATTTGTTGTTAAGTTTGGGAAGTAGATTGCTTCATGATTGCACACTCGTAAACTTGACTCGAATGCTTATTTCATTTCTTAACATGTGATTACAAATATAAACTTGAAAATGCATACATAAATTTCTGAATCACATGTTTCTTTTGCATTCTGGGCCACCTGAGGCTTCTGCTAATTGCCTCTATTTGCTCGCACTTGTAGAATCTGCAACAACTCTACATGGTCTTCATTTCTCTTTTGCAGCATTTCTACATGATGGTTGGCACTGTAGAGCCGCTTCTGCAAATCCGCCACCTGAGCCTTCAAGGAAGCTACTTCTTCGGTCAGAGCTCCACACTCTCGCGTTCTTGCTAGTAGGCGCAAGCCCAGATTTGTGCCCTAGACCGCGTGGAGCATGGTAAAAGTGTGGGACTCCTCCACTGCCACCTTGTTAGACCTGTGCGCTATATGCCAATGATCTGCCGGTGTGAGTTTCCTGGCAGTCACGCCTTCCGGAAGTACTACTTTACTCGGCACCGCCTCAGAGAAGTTTGAGGCCCTTATATGGGCATTTGGTGGTGCAAGTGATAACTTAAGGTTGAGGTCATCAATGAGCATAGCTGAGGATGCCATTGTTTTGTTTCTGGATTATTTGATGGTTTTCCTTGAGTTTGCAGGAAGAAATGCAGGGTATCATTATCTTATTGAGGCGTGGTTTAAATAGACATATGCTGATGAGAGAATTGCGGTCCAGCTGTTTGCCCTTTTCTCTCGATCCCTTCGCTTCATGAGCAATTTGCCGTTTGCGTCCATTACAGGGGAGCATTTCTATTTTTCACTTTACTTTTTTTCCCTCCCCTGTTTTTCTGGTGCTTTGTGTTTTTGTCTTTCCCTTTCGTATGTCATCTTTGTTTTATTTAAGTTTGGGAAGTGTGTTTTCTTTTTCGTTTGTTTTCTTTGTTTTATTTAAGTTTGGGAAGTGTGTTTACTTTGTTTTTGTCTTCGTCTTTTGCAACTTTCTTTTCTTTTATTTCTAAAAATAAAAAAAATAAAAAAAAATACAAGGGAAGGGCAATACAAACATGCACACCAATAATACACTAGAATCACTTTTTCACAGTGCTCGGTGTCTCGACCATAGGAGCTTTCAGTTTGGCCCTAGGGCTGTCCTCCTCTGGGTTATCACGCACAGCCTCTTGGGGCTCATCACTCGAGCTCCCAAAGATCGCACTCTTAGCTTGAGCATAACTTCTCTCGCGCTCTGCTTGCTTTCGTTTACCCGGTCGGTCTAGGTCCTCCAGCTGTTTTCGCATGTCTCGAGAGTACAACTCTACCATCTTTGATAGGTTTTTATTCTCGTCTCGCAATACTTCCAGCTGATGTCGATTCACCTCCATTATCCTTGCCCTCTCCCTTTTCAGGCTTTTTATAATACTCTGACATTCCTCAACCAAACTCCGCTCCGCCGCCAACTGACCCTCAGTACCTCCACCTCATGGGACTTCGCAAGTAGGCCATGACCCACACTTGCGACTGTTGTCGTACTTTGCACACTTAGTGCCAGGGCATCGCTCATGACTCGGTTGTCATCCCTTGTCCCCAGCACACTTATATCTTTGGGAGTCACTAAATTTCTAGCCACTCCATGGGCAACATCGTTGTCTAGGAGTATTGAGTCATTCACTGTCACGGCCCCGTGCGGAGGCAAAGTAAGGCATCCATACTGGTGCCACTGCTTGGCCCCATGTTTGAGTTGGTGGATCTAGGTTGAGATCCAATGAAAATGGGTAGGAAGAGGCCATTGCTTTGGTTTCTCACTTTCTTTTCTCTTTTGTGTGTTTATGAGTTTGTGTGTTTTTCCCCTTATTTCTCTTTCTCTTTTATAGACTTAGTCTGCTTAACCCTAGCCACTGCACTTCTGAGTTTCGTGCGGCCCTTCCTCCTATCCCCCTCTGTCACCTCACCTGTTCCCCAACCCCTTTAATTGCATTTCTGCCTTTCAGCGCTTTCAAGAAACAAAAGTCGTCACGCCTTCCTATGAAGCCAATAATTCTGGCTTGGGAACGTGAGAGGGACCTCTGCTTGTCGACACATCTCTCACTTTGTATCCCGTGACTTCCAGGAGCCGAGACATCAGGGTCCACTTTTTTCTATTTTTCAGATTTCTCGCTCTTTGTGCTTCTGACAACATTTCTTTGTTTTATTTTCTAAGCGTTTGGGCTTTCGTTTGGGTTGGGTTTTCAATTGGTTTGGGCGTTCCATTGGGTTGGATTTCTACATGCGTAGGACTGTTGTTAGGGCTTACTATTTTGTTTGGTTTTGTTTTATTTTTATTTTTTTGCAACTGTGTGTAATTTTAATTCTTGTTTGTTCTTGTATTTACTTGCTTTGATCCCTTTATTTCTTGTTATAACGTTGTTGATGCTTGAATTCTTCAACATTGAGGACAATGTTTATTTCTAAGTTTGGGAAGGGATAACAAGTCTTTTTTGTTTCACTTAAATTCTTGCTTTCTTTTATTTTGTTTTCTTTTCAGTTTTGTGTCTTTTTGTTTTCAACTCACTTTCCGGACATATATGATGAGATGGTGATGAATGTTTACATGAATTGATTGAAAATGTTTATTTTTTTTAAAAAAAAAAAATTGTTATTCACTAAATGGCATCGTTCTAGCATGATATGTTTGAAACCTTCTATGCACTTGCCATTTGTTTCATAATTCTCCAGTTGAGGGACTTGCATGATCCAAAGAATTGTATCAAGCATGAATTAGACTTGTATAACCATATAATGTGAGCTTTGAGCCTTGTGCTTCAATTCATGAGTGTTATACACATATTCTTATTTTCTTGTCATCCGAGTTGTTGTTTGATCTCATTATTCATTAACTTGGTTGAACACTTAGAAGACACTCATTTTTGTGCAATTTGATTACATGACATTTGAGAAATGATATTAAGGCCCTCTTTGGACCGTTTGTGCCTTTCAAGCTAACCGTATGCATGCTTAAGCATGATTTTCCATTGTAACCACTTTGAGCCTACATGTAAGCCTTTTCCTTAATCTAACCAATTATTATTCCTACCTTTAGCCTGAAAAACAAGAATTTACCTTTCTAAGGAACTCATGAGCTCTAATGTGTTTTTCATGCTAAGTTTGGGAAGGGATATTACTATTGAAAAAAAAAAAAAAAGAACTTCACTCAATTGGTGAAAGAAAAGAGAAAAGTTGTGGTTAAGTGACAACGGATTCAAATTTCAATTCCAAGTTTCGTTATTGGCCACAAAATAAATTGATGGTTGTTCAAATGGAAGAAAGGAGTGTGAATCAAAATAAAAGGTATAAGGCTTTGTAGTCTATTTGATCACATAAAAAAACATGAAAAAAAAAAGCTTAAGCGTGATGTTTCAAAGTCTTGTAATCAATTATTATATGCTCTTACATTGTGAGTTCCTTGGACTTTGTTATATCCATATCCTTCATTTCTCACTCACCTTACACCCTTAGCCCCATTACAACCTATAATAAAGACCTAAATTGATCCAAAATGTCATGTGGTTGAATTGCACACATTTTTCTTTTTTTAATTGTTTGGCATCCTTCTTGAGATCATATCATGCATGTTTTTCATCCTTATACTGTGAGTTAAGTCCCTTATGGTTTAACTCTATTCTCATATTTATTATTGAGTGATGCATTGTAACCCTCTTCTGAGTGATTCATTTGTGAGAGGACAACTTTGGTGAGATTTGAAGTTACATTTGTGCTTGGTATGATTTTCAAAGTCGTGTGAAAACTGAAATTGGAGAATGAGTTGAATTTGGCCATCACACTACTACACTTTGAGCATGTTGTGTTCTGAACTTTGCTGCCTTGTGAATGATGTATAAACTGAGCTTTCCTTGTGAAAACTTTTGAGTCGTTTGCATAAGTCGCTCTCTCTTCGGAAAGTGTTCGGAAAGTTTTGTTTCAAGTCTTATTTTAGTTTCTGTTTTGCTCGAGTACTAGCAAAAGATAAGTTTGGGAAGTTTGTTCGGTTTATTTTTACACATGATTTATCATGTTATTCACCCATTATTTTGAGTTAGTTCTTGACATTTTATAGCTTTTTACTTCCTTTTTGTGTTTTCATAGGTTTTACCTTGGTTAGAATGAAAATGAGCTAAAAATGCATTATTGGTTATAAATTATGTTTTTTGTTCATTTTCGTAGGTCAACTTCTTGGCCTTGGATCAGCATGCTCCAGTGCTCGGATGAGGTAAAGATCTTCATGAAACTTGTTCCAATGGATGTTAACTACAACATATCCAAATTTGAGCTCCATTGGACAAGTTTAGTCTATCCAACTGATCCTATATGTTACAGCAGCTCTGGAAATCCGAAGTAGGCCAGTTTTTTACCTCCATAATGTTATCTTGATTCTTCTTGTTACCATAACACTTGGTAACAAGAAATTACTTTGGTTGAGAGATATTATCTGAAACAAAGAGCATCTTGGTGAAGACAATAACAAAAGAACCCATCATGGCAAGGGGACAAAGGCTAAGGCTTTAACAAAAGAATGAGTTTTATATTAAAAGTGTGAGCTGGAAATGATGGGCAAAGGAGAATGAATGTGCAATCTGCAATTCATTCTATCAATTCCAAATTGTGCAGAGATTTTTAGGAGCTGGAGATGAAGCTTAGAGCTAGGGAGCTCAAGGAGGAAGACAAGGGCAACAAAGCAAGAAGTGGAAAAGATTTCCACCATTGAAGACCTTGAGCTCCCATGTTCACAAAATCTGTAACTTCTTTCTAATTTTGTTTTGAGTTTGTATTTGAAATAAGTATGAGCAACTAAACTCCTTAGCTAGGGCTTAGGTTGAAGCCCTAAACATGATTACTCTATTGTTTTGATGCTTGAGTGTATGAATTTCTAGATTTTGTTGATGAATTTCAATTCACTAAAATAATCTATCCTTGATATATGTTCTTCTTTGATTGATCACCTTTGAAAGCATGCTTCTTGAGGTTGTTGGGATTGTGTGTATCTTCATATTTTCCTAAGCAACAAATGGATGGAGTAAGAACCATCCATGTGAATTGGTTTCTTGAATACCTAATGTAAACACCATGCTATTAGGATTCTTGTGATGTTCATATTCTCTTTGAGCTTAATGGGTTTTTCTTGTAATTGAATCAAAGTACTAAGCACACCTAGATTCGGTTATAGGGAAGGCACAAACATTCTAGCACTAGTACTGCACTTTACGTATATTAGAGAGAATCAATGCGTATTGAGCCACTAATACTGGTCTTGATTGCGAACATCTTCATCAACACGTTTAGAGTTCATCACTTGAGTATCCATGAACATGGGTAGAATTGTTTAGGGTGGATTCCGAAACCCTAGTGTTTGTTACTTGGTACTTTCACATTTTGATAACTCATCTCTGCCATTCTCATTTAAATTCAAAATTCATTTACTTTCATGCAATAGAATTAGGTCACTTGAACCAAACCAAACCCCCCCCCCCCCCCAATGTGTGTTGTGTGTGTATATTTGAAACGTTGTGAGTTTTCTTTATTGAATTCTGTTTATTTCCGTAACTATTTTGGACTTTTGGTTCACCCTCTATTCTTTGTTTTTCTGTGCTGAATCTAATCGTATAAAGAACTTGAAATTTGGATAAACGGTTGGAAAGTTATAGGCAAAACATGGGCAGAGGTTCGAAAACTGGAAAAAAGCAGAAAGCGAATCTGCCAAGAAAGACTGGTCGTTACTGCCAGGCGATCGGTCGCACATAAATCTGTCCAAAAACGACTGGTTATCACTGTTCACGACCGGTCGCACTATTCATTTTCACTATTTACAGCATTGTTCATGGCACTGTTCACAGGTGATAAATAGGTGATAAAAGGGTGATAGAAAGTGCTATTTGTGTTTTTCTTTGGTTTTTTGTTTTGTTTCTTTTCTTTTACATTTCTTTACCCATTTTTAGTTTCCAATTTGCATTTGTTAATTTGTGGTGTGTTAAATAAGTGTTCTTTATGTACTCAAATTAGAACTTATAGGAAGCCGACAAGTTCTTCGTGGGATCGACCCCGTACTTACATAATCTATACCTCAATAGATTCGTGCACTTGCGGGTATTTTTAATTGGTTGTTTGCACATTAATTTGTGTCATGAAGTTTCTTCAAATCTCTCATGCCCGGTGGGTATTACTGTTTGGCTAGGCATCATCCCAACTTCCCTTTGACTCAAAGCTGTGGCAATTTGCCCCACATGATTTTCTAGATTGGCTATGACATTATCTCTCTTCTGCATGTGGGCGTCATTCCTTTGCATATAGCTTTCTGTCTCCTTCATGAAATTATCTTTGGTTCTAGCCATTGAAGCAACAAGTTCTTCCAAAGTCGGTCCTTAAGGTGGTTGGTGAGATTGTGGTGGAGTGTAATGTTGAGGTTGATCATGAGGTGGACAAGTATTATGTTGGCCTTGATATGGTTGATATGGCCCTTGTTAAAAATTTGGATTGTCGGTCCACCAGAAGTTTGAATGATTTCTCCACTTCGGATTGTATGTTTGTGGGAAATATTCATTCATAGGCAATTCATTCTGAAATGAGCCAAATGCATTTGCTTCCACCATCACAAATTTATTGAAGTATTCTTGCATAGTAAGTTTCACAATTTCAGTTGCGGCTGCCATTGGTGATGGTGGAGGTGACTCCTCGGATGTTCCTGTAAGAAAAAGAAACAAAAACAAATCAAGATAAAATGAAACAACAATCAATAAACAAAAATAAAACTAAGTACTCTAAACATACTCAAACAAAACAGATAAGCAACCGTGCCAGTTCCCCGGCAACGGCCCCAAAAAATTTTTGTATTCCTAAAAGGACACAAATTAATGTGCAAACAACCAATTAAAAATACCCGCAAGTGCACGAATCTATTGATGTATAGATTATGTAAGTACGGGTTCGATCCCACGAAGAACTTGTAGACTTCCTATAAGTTCTAATTTGAATACGTAAAGAACACTAATTTTACACAACACACAAAAACAGTACAAATTGGGAACTAAAAATGAAATAAGGAAGGTAAAAGTAAAGAAACAAAACAAGAAAACTAAAGAAAAACACAAACAACACTTTCTATCACCCTTTTATCACCTATTTATCACCTGTGAACAGTGCTGTAAATAGTGAAAATGAACAGTGCGACCGGTCGTGAACAGTGACGACCGGTCGTTTTTGGACAGATTCATGTGCGACCGGTCGCGGAAACTAAAACGACCGGTCTTTTTTGGCAGATTCGTTTCTCTGCTTTCTCAGCTTCGACCTCTGCCCAGTGTTTTGCCTATAACTTTCCAACTGTTTGTCCAAATTTCACGTTCTTTATACGGTTGGATTCAGCACACAAAAAGAAAAACAAATTGCGAACCAAAAGTCCAAAATAGTTACTGAAATAAACAGAATTCAATAAAGAAAACTCACAACGTTTCAAATACACACACACAACACACATTTTGGGGGAGGGGGGGTTTGGTTTGGTTCAAGTGACCTAATTCTATTGCATTAAAGTAAATGGATTTTGAATTTAAATGAGAATGGCAGAGATGAGTTATCAAAATGTGAAAGTACCAAGTAACAAACACTAGGGTTTCGGAATCCACCCTAAACAATTCTACCCATGTTTATGGATACTCAAGTGATGAACTCTAAACGTGTTGATGAAGATGTTCGCAATCAAGACCAGTATTAGTGGCTCAAGACGCATTGATTCTCTCTAATATACGTAAAGTGCAGTACTAGTGCTACAATGCTTGTGCCTTCCCTATAACCGAATCTAGGTGTGCTTAGTACTTTGATTCAATTACAAGAAAAACCCATTAAGCTCAAAGAGAATATGAACATCACAAGAATCCTAATAGCATGGTGTTTACATTAGGTATTCAAGAAACCAATTCACATGGATGGTTCTTACTCCATCCATTTGTTGCTTAGGAAAATATGAAGATACACACAATCCCAACAACCTCAAGAAGCATGCTTTCAAAGGTGATCAATCAAAGAAGAACATACATCAAGGATAGATTATTTTAGTGAATTGAAATTCATCAACAAAATCTAGAAATTCATACACTCAAGCATCAAAACAATAGAGTAATCATGTTTAGGGCTTCAACCTAAGCCCTAGCTAAGGAGTTTAGTTGCTCATACTTATTTCAAATACAAACTCAAAACAAAATTAGAAAGAAGTTACAGATTTTGTGAACATGGGAGCTCAAGGTCTTCAATGGTGGAAATCTTTTCCACTTCTTGCTTTGTTGCCCTTGTCTTCCTCCTTGAGCTCCCTAGCTCTAAGCTTCATCTCCAGCTCCTAAAAATCTCTGCACAATTTGGAATTGATAGAATGAATTGCAAATTGCACATTCATTCTCCTTTGCCCATCATTTCCAGCTCACACTTTTAATATAAAACTCATTCTTTTGTTAAAGCCTTAGCCTTTGTCCCCTTGCCATGATGGGTTATTTTGTTATTGTCTTCACCAAGATGCTCTTTGTTTCAGATAATATCTCTCAACCAAAATAATTTCTTGTTACCAAGTGTTATGGTAACAAGAAGAATCAAGATAACATTATGGAGGTAAAAAACTGGCCTACTTCTGGATTTCCAGAGCTGCTGTAACATATAGGATCAGTTGGATAGACTAAACTTGTCCAATGGAGCTCAAATTTGGATATGTTGTAGTTAACATCCATTGGAACAAGTTTCATGAAGATCTTCACCTCATTCAAGTTCTACTTTAATTTTATTTGTAATGTACATTCTTTCTCAAGTATTCAAGTTTAATTAGTTTCTAAGTTTCAATTATGGTTTTTGTTCTTATTTATTATGCTTATAAGTTAATATGCTAGTTTGAATGATTGATCACCATTTAGGCTTGCATGTTAGCTGTCTTGGTTTGAATTAAGAGTAGACACCATGCTTTAATTCAAACAAATAACTATTGTGTTTATAATTGATTATCATTTGATAGGTTCATAATTAATTAAGAGTAGACACCTAATGCTAAAAAATAATAACAATTAATTATTTGACCAGTTCATAATTGTATATCTTTTTGTACCCTTCTAGCTTATGATTTGGTTATGTTTTTGAGTTAAACTTGTGCTTTTAATCATTTTTGTGTTTATCTTTCAGTTCATTGAGCTTTAGGTAACAATGATGGCTTTGGATAGGAAATGATGCAATCCATGCATGTTAAGGCCTGATTTGGGTGAATGGAAGAAGAGCTTAAAGACAAACTAATTTTGGCTACAGCCCCTTGCCAGCCCAGTTCGTAGGTCAACTTCTTGGGCTTGGATCAACATGCTCTGGGCTTCGGATGAGGTGATGATCTTCATGAAAGTTGTTCCAATGGGTGTGTACTATAACATATCCAAATTTCAGCCCCCATTGAATATATCTGGAGTCCTTAGCCCGTCCAATACATGTGAAGCAAAAAGAAAGAAAAGAGACTGGAATTGACTTCATTTCATTTCATTTCTTTCTTTTTGCTTCACATGCATGCACATGCTTCTCTTTAATAGCTCAAAACCTGATCTCCAGCTCCAAAGTGATCTGCCAATTCAATTCCCACGTTCAAAGGCTGAAGCAAAATGCCTCTCATCATTCCTCATTCTTCTCTCTCTCATTTCTCCTTGCTTCACATGCATGCACATGCTTTCTCTATAATAGCTCCAGCATGTACCAACTTGCTTCTTTAGAATTTCATACCTGGAATGCCAACCTACTTCACTCATTATGTTGGGTACAAATTCAGTTATAGCTAGGGTGAGGCACATGGCTAAAAGGAGGCACATGGCTAAAAGCTGGCAGCTGCAAATCCTCCTGAGCAGGGTTTAGTGTTGGACGGGCTAAGGACTCCAAATATGTTCAATTGGGCTGAAATTTGGATATATTATAGTACACACCCATTGGAACAACTTTCATGAAGATCATCACCTCATCCGAGCCCCAGAGCATGTTGATCCAAGGCCAAGAATTTGACCTACGAAACTGGGCTGGCAAGGGGCTGTAGCCAAAATTAGTTTTTCTTTAAGCTCTTCTTCCATTCACCCAAATCATGCCTTAACATGCATGGATTGCATCATTTCCTATCCAAAGCCATCATTGTTACCCAAAGCTCAATGAACTGAAAGATAAACACAAAAATGATTAAAAGCACAAGTTTAACTCAAAAATATAACCAAATCATAAGCTAGAAGGGTACAAAATGATATACAATTATGAACCGATCAAATAATTAATTATTATTATTTTTTAGCATTAGGTGTCTACTCTTAATTAATTATGAACCGATCAAATGATAATCAATTATAAACACAATAATTATTGGTTCGAATTAAAGCATGATGTGTACTCTTAATTCAAACCAAGATAGCTAACATGCAAGCCTAAATGGTGATTAATCATTCAAACTAGCATAGTAACTTATAAGCATTATAAATAAGAACAAAAACCATTATTGAAACTTGGAAACTAATTAAACTTGAATATTTAAGAAAGAATGTACATTACAAATAAAATTAAAGTAGAACTTGAAAACTTGAAGGAAAATTTAGTAAAATCATTTTGCTACAACAATTGACAACTTGAAATGAAACTAAGAGAATTTGAGGGAGAGAAGGGAAGGGAGCTCTAGAGAAGTGTTTGAGAGCTCCCCCCTTTTGGGGTGTGTTTTGAAGCTTGAAGGCTTCTTTATTTATAGGGCTAAGAGGGAGGAACATCATGATGAATTCCCACACCATCCTTCATATTTTGCTGCTGCACCTCAAGCTTTCTTCACATGGGTTCAAAGGTGATTAGTTGTGGCTGCCTTTTGCTGCCAACCCATGTGGTTTTCTTTTGGGTGCTGAACAAAAACGAGTTTTCTGAACCAGGCTTGGTGTAGGAAGGCCAGAGGTTTCAAAACGTATCCAATGGGGCTCAAATTTGGATATGTTATACTAGACACCCATTGGAACAACTTCTATTAAGAAAGTATTCCCATCGGAGCAGTAGAAGTGTTCATTTTGGGCCTTGCAAGTTGGCTACCGAACAGAGACTGGAATTGACTTCATTTCATTTCATTTCTTTCTTTTTGCTTCACATGCATGCACATGCTTCTCTTTAATAGCTCAAAACCTGATCTCCAGCTCCAAAGTGATCTGCCAATTCAATTCCCACGTTCAAAGGCTGAAGCAAAATGCCTCTCATCATTACTCATTCTTCTCTCTCTCCTTTCTCTTTGCTTCACATGCATGCACATGCTTTCTCTATAATAGCTCCAGCATGTACCAACTTGCTCCTTTAGACTTTCATAGCTGGAATGCCTCCCTACTTCACTCATTATGTTGGGTACAAAGTCAGTTATAGCTGGAGTGAGGCACATGGCTAAAAGCTGGCAGCTGCAAATCCTCCTGAGCAGGGTTCAGTGTTGGACGGGCTAAGGACTCCAGATATGTTCAATTGGGCTGAAATTTGGATATGTTATAGTAGACACACATTGGAACAACTTTCATGAAGATCATCACCTCATCCGAGCCCCAGAGCATGTTGATCCAAGCCCAAGAAGTTGACCTACGAAACTGGGCTGGCAAGGGGCTGTAGCCAAAATTAGTTTGTCTTTAAGCTCTTCTTCCATTCACCCAAATCAGGCCTTAACATGCATAGATTGCATCATTTCCTATCGAAAGCAATCATTGTTACCTAAAGCTCAATGAACTGAAAGATAAACACAAAAAAGATTAAAAGCACAAGTTTAACTCAAAAACATAATCAAATCATAAGCTAGAAAGGTACAAAATGATATACAATTATGAACCGATCATTGTTGCATCACTAAAGTCCAGTTTTTACTTTTTATACCCTAACATTGTTGTTTCAATAAAGTTATCTTTACTTGATCAAAAAAAAAAAAAACTATTAGCCCATTGGGCAAGAATAAAAAAATGAATTTTATTTATAACAAATAATACGGGTTAAACCCATAAATACAACAACAACAAATAGGGATCAGCCAACATTTTGTGGATCAAAGAAGGTTGAATTTCATAGTATAAAATTTCTTGGGATTGCTTTTTTTTTGCCAGAAACCTGCCTCACTTTAAAGTTAAGCAGTTTAAGTTGTTTGGTAAAAATAAAATATCCCAATTATTTTAAAAGAAGTGGCCTTTTGACAGGCTTTTAAAAGCAGATGTTCGGTTCATTTTTACACATGATTTTTCATGTTATTCACCTCTTATTTTGAGTTAGTTCTTGACATTTTATAGCTTTTTACTTCCTTTTTGTGTTTTTTTAGGTTTTACCTTGGTTGGAATGAAAATGAGCTAAAAGTGCATTATTGGTTATAAATTCTGTTTTTGTTCATTTTCGTAGGTCAACTTCTTGGCCTGGGATCAACATGCTCTGGTGCTCGGATGAGGTCATGATCTTCATGAGACTTGTTCCAATGGATGTTAACTACAACATATCCAAATTTGAGCTCCATTGGATAAGTATTGCCTATCCAACCAATCCAGCATGTTACCACAGCTCTGGAAATCCGACTTGGCCAGTTTTCACCTCCACTTAGTGTGATCTTACTTCTACTTGTTACCATGCCATTTGGTAACAATAATTTACTTTAGTTAAGTGGAATTTTCTGAGAGTATATTTGTGAGGACAAAACTTCATCATGAGAGGAGACAAGAAAACAAAGGCAAAAGTGTGCCATGATGAAAGGAGGAGAGAGAGGAGCATAGAGAGGAATCAATTGACTTTGGGCAGATTGGAAGGGCAGCAGCTAAGCAACGTATCATTCATTCAGTTTTGATCCCAATTTACAGAGACTTTCTGGAAGCTTGGGGCTAGAGAGCTAGAGGAGGAAGACAAAGTCATCCAAGCAAGAAGTGGAAGAGATTTCCACCATTGAAGACCTTGAGCTTCCACCTTCACAAAAGCTGTAACTTCTTTCTAGTTTTAATTTGAATTTGTGTTTGAAGTAAGTATGTGTAACTAAACTCCATAGCTAGGGCTTAGGTTGAAGCCCTAAACATGATTACCTTATTGTTTTGATACTTGAGTGTATGAATTTCTAGATATTGTTGATGAATTCCAATTCACCAAATTAATCTATCCTTGATGTATGTTCTTCTTTGATTGATCACCTTTGAAAGCATGCTTCTTGAGATTGTTGGGATTATGTGTATTTTCATGTTTTCCTAAGCAATAGATGGATGGAGTAAGAACCATCCATGTGAATTGGTTTCTTGAATACCTAATGTAAACACCATGCTATTAGGATTCTTGTGATGTTCATATTCTCTTTGAACTTAATGGGCTTTTCTTGTAATTGAATCAAAGTACTAAGCACACCTAGATTCGATTATAGGGAAGGCACAAGTATTGTAGCACTCGTACTGCACTTTACGTACATTAGAGAGAATCAATGCGTCTTGAGCCACTCGTACTGGTCTTGATTGCGAACATCTTCAACAACACGTTTAGAGTTCATCACTTGAGTATTCATGAACTTTGGTAGAATTGTTTAGGGTGGATTCCGAAACCCTAGTGTTTGTTACATTATAATTCCACTCTTTGATAATTCATCTCTGCCATTCTTGTTAAATTTAGAGTTCATTTACATTCATGCAATAGAAATAGGTCACTTGAAACAAATCAAACCCCCCCCCCCCCCAAATGTGTGTGTGAGTTGCGTGTTCGACACGTTATGTGTCTTTGTTACTGAAGTTTATTTGTTTCCGTAATTGTTTTGGACTTTTGGTCCGCGTTGTGTTCTTGAATTTTCTATGCTGAATCCAACCGTATAAAGAACGTGAATTTTGGATAAACGGTTGGAAAGTTATAGGCAAAACATTGGACAGAGGTCGAAACTGAAAAAACAGAGAAACGAATCTGCCCAATAGGTGATAAATAGGTGATAAAAGGGTGATAGAAAATGCTGTTTGTGTTTTTCTTTAGTTTTCTTGTTTTGTTTCTTTTCTTTTACCTTCATTTATTCATTTTTAGTTCCCAATTTGTATTGTGTTTGTGTGTTGTGTAAAATTAGTGTTCTTTATGTACTCAAGCTAGAACTTATAGGAAACCGATAAGTTCCTCGTGGGATCGAACCCCGTACTTGTATAATCTATACCTCAATAGACTCGTGCACTTGCGGGTATTTTTAATTGGTTGTTTGCACATTAATTTGTGTCCTTTTAGGAATGCAACAATTTTTGGTGCCGTTGCCGGGGAACTGGCACGGTTGCTTATTTGTTTTGTTTGAGTATGTTTAGAGTACTTAGTTTTATTTTTGTTTATTGATTGTTGTTTCATTTTATCTTGATTTGTTTTTGTTTCTTTTTCTTATAGGAACATTCGAGGAGTCACCTCCACCATCACCAATGGCAGCCACAACTGAAATTGTGGAACTTACTATGCAAGAATACTCCAATAAATTTGTGATGGAGGAAGTAAATGCATTTGGCTCATTTCAGAATGAATTGAGTATGAATGAATATTTCCCACAAACATACAATCTGGAGTGGAGAAATCATTCGAACTTCTGGTGGACCGACAATCCAAATTTTCAACAAGGGTCATATCAACCATATCAAGGCCAACATAATACTTGTCCACCTTATGGTCAACCCCAACATTATAATCCACCACCACTTAGTCAATCTCACCAACAACCTCAAGGGCCGACTTTGGAAGAACTTGTTGCTTCAATGGCTAGAAACACAGATAGTTTCATCAGTGAGACAAAAAGCTACATGCAGAGGAATGACACCCACATGCAGAGGACGGATAAGGCCATTGCCAATCTAGAAAATCAAGTGGGGCAAATTGCTACAGCTTTGAGTCAAAGGGAACCTGGTATGATGCCTAGCCAACCAGTGATTAATCCAAGTGGGCGTGAGCACGTTCAAGCAGTTACCTTGAGAACTAGTAAGGTAATTGGTGAGGTTGATAATTCTGAAGATTTGATTCAAAATGTTGATGACATGCAGGTTGAACAAGTGACTGAGCCTACAGAAAATGATGAAACCAACAAGGAGAAAGATAAACATGCAGCTTCTTCATCCAACTTGGATCCCAAAGCATGAACTTGCGAGAAGGGCAAGGAAGGAGAAGGTAAGTCGTGAACCTACTGATGAAGATATCTTACGTGCTCCTTTTCCTCACAGGTTAATGAGTTCCAAAAAAATTCAACAAGCCAAGGAAATATTGGAAACCTTCAGAAAAGTGCAAGTCAACATTCCTCTCTTGGATGCAATCAAGCAAATTTCGAGTTATGCAAAGTTCTTGAAGGACCTTTGTACCAACAAGAGGAGATTCCAAGATCATGAAACTGTTGCATTAACGGAAGATGTTTCTGCTGTTTTGCAAAAGAAGCTTCCTCCCAATTTACAAGATCCAGGAAGTTTCACAATTCCTTGTGTAATTGGTGATAAATTGTTTGAGGAACCTTTAATTGATTTAGGTGCTTCAATTAATCTAATGTCTTATTCTATTTTTGAAGTACTAGAGGAAGACAAGCTGAACATCCATGTTCCAAGCACCAATCATATGTTCAATGTCATTCCTTCTACTCAAATGAGAAGGCCACCTGATCCTAAATATGTGCCTCCTCCATCTAATCCACGTATTGAAAAGCGCTTAAACTTGGTTTTGAAATCTACTCATGCGCATAAAAAGAAAAGAATACGAAAGGGGTTCATTAGATGGCAAAGGGATTTGAAGAAAGTTCTTGTTCGGCACAAGGAGGCGATTGAGCCAAAACCCCCCAAGTGACCATAGTATGTTGGAAGTCCGGCAAAAGACTTTAAACTTAGCGCTTTTTGGGAGGCAACCCAAGGTGAATAGAAGAAGTTTGTTGTCGTCCTAATCGCTTCAAAGTGGAGTTTCTCTAGACTCAAACTTACTTTTATTTTACTTTATTTATTTATTTATTTATTTTCCTTTTGAGTTAGGATTTCAATCTCCAACCAAGGTCAATAGGATTTTCTTGTTGTTTCTCTTTGTTTTTCTTACTTTTGCTTTCCTTTACTTGTTTGTGTTTCTATTTTGTTGTTAAGTTTGGGAAGTAGATTGCTTCATGATTGCACACACTGAACTTTGGCTCAAATGCTTATTTCATTCCATACATGTGATTACATACACAAATGTGAAAATGCGTACATAAAATTCCTAATCACATGTTCATTGTTGCATTCTGCGCAACCTGAAGCTTCTGCTAATTGCCTGTGTCTGTTCTTGCTTGTAGAACCTGCAACAGCTCTACATGATCTTCATTCCTTTTCTGCAGCATCTCTACATGCTGGTTGGCACTGTAGAGCCGCTTCTGGAGGTCCGCCACCTGAGCTTTCAGGGCCGCCACCTCCTCACTCAGTGCCCCGCACTCTCGAGTTCTCGCCAGGAGGCGCATGCCCAAATTTGTGGACGAGACCGCGTTGAGCACGGTCAAATTGTGGGACTCGTCCACTGCCAGCTGTCCGACCTCTGCGCCACATGTAGATGTTTTGCAACTGCCAGTCTCCTGCCAGTTCCTGCCCTCCACGGCATGGCCTCAGAGAAATTGGAGGCCGAACCATGATGGTATGAGGAGTTTGGGAAAATAGGGTTTGGAGGAGCCCGTATCTGGGCATTTGGTGGTACAAGGGTTAACTCAAGGTTAAGGTCATCAACGAGCATATCTGAGGATGCCATTGATTTTTCTGTCTGGACTTTTTGATGGTTTTTCTTGAGTTTGCAGGTTGAAATGCTCATAAGGGAGCCGACACCACTTTGCATTTCCTGCGCAATTTGCGGTTGCGTCAAGTTAAACAGGGAAGCATTTCTACTTTCCCTTTACTTTCTTTTCCTCCATGTTTTCTGGTGCATTGTGTTTTGATTTCTTTTTAGTTTGTCGTTTTTGTTTTATTTCCGTTGGGGAAGTGTGCTTTGTTCTTTTTCGTTTGTCGCATTCCCTTTATTTAAGTTTGGGAAGTGCGTTTTGTTTTTCTTCTCTGTCTTTTGCAACTTTCTTTTCTTTTATTTACGAAAAAAAAAACATTACAAAAGAAAAAAAATATACACGGCAAAGGGCAAAGCACACAAGCACACCAATAATACACTAGAATCACTTTTTCCCAGTGCTCGGTGTCTCGACCATTGGACCTTTGAGTTTAGCCCTACGGCTATCCTCTTCTGATCGGTGCATATTTACATATCATTTTGTACCCTTATAATTTATGATTTGGTTATGTTTTTGAGTTAAACTTGTGCTTTTAATAAGTTTTGTGTTTGTTTCAGTGTAATAAGCTTAAGGACTCACTAATTGCATTTTGGAGACAGGTTAGCTCAAAACAGTGTCTGCAGATCAGTCAACTTCACGGATTGGACTGTACTTGCTCAAGAAGAACCAGATAATGAGCCACATATCATTGGAAAGTTACGGAAGTCTAGTTTCTGTAGAATTTTACGGTTCATGATTCCGAGTCTTCTAGAGAAAGTTATACATGTTTTGGCAACTTAAGGTCAAATTCGGCAGCATCTGCGTTACTGGGGCAAAAATCACATTTGAAGGCCTTTCCGATTTTTCCTTGAGTTCGGCTGCATATGCTTGGAAAGATAAGACAAAGAGCTTCAAGATCCATATTTTTCCAGATTTTTCAGACTGGAGCCACAAGCCCAAAACGAGCCCACAAGCTGGCTGCAATGCATTGTCATGCATGACATATGCATGATGAAGTGTTGTTGATTGTGGGAAAGTTTGGTGAATCATATTCAATACCTATATTTGAGTGGAATTTTGCAGCAGCCAAATGAGCCAAAAGATGATGAAGTGGGAGTTGCAACACTAAGCCTAAAGACAAGAGGAATTGTTTTCAAATGTAATAGTGTGTTAGGTGAATTAAGTGTTGTAAGTTGGTGAAGTGAGTGTGGTAGGTAAACTTATTGTATAATTCAGATTTTCACTTCCCCTATGCCTATAAATAGGGAAGTTCTCTAAGCTTGTAATAACACCCCAAGGGGGGAGCTCTCAAGCACTTCTCTAGAGCTCCCTTCCCTTATCTCCCTCAAATTCTCTTAGTTTCCCTTTGTAGTTCTCAATTGTTGTAACAAGATCCTAGTACTATAAATCTCAAGCATTTTTCCTCACACTTTCTTCATCAAATTCTCCAAACACTTTCTCAAACAATTCTCTACTTCTACTTTCTTCTCCAAAAAGCCTCCATGTCCTTAACCACTTTTCCCAAACACTTCTCCTTTCTTCCTCAAATGCTCTCTTTAATGTTCTCTAAGTTGTAATTTATTTTTCTTAATGTACATTCTTTCTTCTTGTTTTGTTTCTTTTGTTTTCATTTATGTTTTGTAGGAAAACTGAGTTGGATCATTCAATCACCAATCCCTGTGGAATCGACCTCGCACTTACATACGCTAAACTACCAACGGTTCGTGCACTTGCGAGTATCACAAGTTGAGGATGCAGCTGAATCCATTTTGGTGCAGCTGAATCTACGCAACAAGTTTTTGGCGCCGTTGCCGGGGATCGGTAACATTGTTTGATTCTATTTGGTTTTCCTATTTTTTGTTTATTTTTATCTTTTTCATAACTGGACAGTTTCATGTTTTTAAGTTAATGAAGTTAATTGATAAGTTGTGTTTGTAGTCCAACGGACAAGGACAATTGCCTGACAAGCAAGAGAACTGGGTTTGAGTCCCAGCTTACACAACACCCAAAAACAAAAAGGTTCAAGTAGCATGTTGATTATTTCTAGTTTATGGTTTCATTCACTTGCTCTTAATTAAATATCTTGTTCGAGTTTACATAAACACCATATGACTCTTGGACTGATTAGTGAATGAATGGGTAGATATTGAAGACAAACACCATGTTTAAATTCTACTTGGTTCTTTATTGTTCTTCTTGTTCTTAATGGGTTCGGAATTTGTGTTTAGACTAAACACCATAGCTAAATGCTTTTTCTGAATACTTGATTAAAACCACACACCATATGGATAATCATATTTGAGAAAGAACGAACTTCATAAGCTAGTTTGATTTACTTTGTTGCTTGTTACTTTGAAGCATGAAATTGGACGTGTGTTGATTTTCCTTTTCATTTTAGTTTTTATTTCCTAATCCTATAATTCTGTTTCAAGTTTTCTATGTTTGTTTTAGCACTTAATAAAAATGGAGAGAGATGGTAACTTCAATCATAAAGATAGGAAGTGTGGAGTAGTGGGAGAAGTCGCGACCTCCAAATGCATCACGCTCGACCTAATCGCTTCAAGGGGGAGTATTCCAATCCTTTCTCTTTAGTTGTTTTGTTATTATTTCAGTAATTTTAATTTTCTATTTCTTTTATTTAAAAAAAATTAAAAAGATTTTTTATATGAGCTGACTCGTGGTAACTCCAGTGAGCGTCTCCGTCAATAGAGTGTCTAGGAGTTCTTTAGGCGACACCTTCGGTGTCTAAGAAGTTTGGGTTTTAAGTGGGACCTTTGTGACCCCTCCAACCTTCCCGGATCCCCTGGCTGTGTTTTTCTGAGGCCCTTAACTGGTCATCCATGAGTTGCTTGTATATTTGTGTGTTTTTTATAAAAAAAAAATTTTAAAAAAAAACTTTAAAAAAAAAAATGAAATTTGAGTTTTTATTTATTTTTCCTTGTAACTTGCAATTTGGAACTTCTTTGTTTGTTTTTTTTTTGTGGTCAGTTAGTTGTAAATAATAATAAATTTTAAAAAAATCAATTTGAAACTTCTTTGTTTTTTTTTTGTTTTGTTTTTTTTTGTTTTGTTAAGTTAGTTTATGTATTTATTTACGTGGTTAGTTAGTTTATTTCTGAGTGTTAAAAACATATTTTTATTTCACTTCAAACACTGCATTACAAACAAAGAAAAAGTTAAAAAAGTAAATTTAAAAAAAAACAAAAAAAAAAAACAACAACAACTTCTTTTTCTTCTTCATTTTCATCTTCATCTTCATGGCATGCCTCTATTCTCTCTTACTTGCAGAATCTGCAGCAGCTCCACATGTTCCTCATTCTTTCTCTGCAGTGCTTCCACGTGCTGATTGGCACAGGAGAGCCGCTTCTGGAGTCCGCCACCATAGCTTTCAAGGAAGCTACTTCCTCGCTCAGCGCAGCACACTCCCGTGTCCTCGCCAATAATCGCATGCCCAAGTTGGTAGCCGAGACCGCGTGGAGCACAGTTAAATTGTTGGACTCCTCCACCGCTGCCTTGTCAGACCTCTGCGCCACATGCAGATGATCCCTCGGTGTGAGCTTGCTGCCAATCATGCCTTCTAGCAGCACTGCTCTGTTCGACACCTGCCTCAGAAAAGTTCGGTATTACCTCAGCAAAGTTTGAGGCCGTACCGTGATGATATGTGGAGTTTGGGAAGACATGGTTTGGACGAGCCCTTATCTGCGCATTCGGTGGCGCAAGG
Source organism: Prunus fruticosa (assembly GCA_018703695.1). NCBI lineage: Eukaryota > Viridiplantae > Streptophyta > Magnoliopsida > Rosales > Rosaceae > Prunus > Prunus fruticosa. The sequence goes on from CM031918.1 coordinate 2,962,214, forward strand.
GTCAATTCAAGGTTGAGATCATCAAGGTGAGCGCATGAGGATGCCATTGTTTTGTTTCTGAATTTTTTGATGTTTTTCTTTGAGTTTGCAGGAAGAAATGCTGGGTATCATCCGCTTGAAGAGGTGTGGTTTAAATAGACATATGCTGATGAGGGTGCCAACACCATTTCGGATTTCCCGGGCATGCTCGACCTAATTGCTTCAAGGGGGAGCACCTTTACTTTACTTTACTTTTTTTTATTTTCTCCGTGTTTTCTGGTGTTTAATATTTTTGCCCGTTACTTTCATTTTCTAGAGCTTTGTGTTTTTGCTTTTCCCTTTCGGCTATCATCTTTAGTTTATTTTAGTTAGGGAACTGTGCTTTCTTTTCCGTTTGTCGTCTTTGTTTGATTTAAGTTTGGGGAAATGTGTTTTCCTTTTTCTTTTTATTTTATTTTATTTCTCTTTATTCATTGTTTTTCTTTTTAATTTAAAATTAACTTGTTTTTTTTTTGTTTGACAGGTTTCTTAAGAATTTGGTTGGAAGAAGAGATAAAATTAAAGATGCGTCTTGGACACCTGGTGCAAGAATCCCATCTCTTCTTTTAAATTCTTGTTTGAATTGTGTGTTTATTTCAGTTTTTTTTATTTTGTTTTTATTTAATTAGTTAGTATAATTTAAAACTCATAGGATATTCTTTGAAGGAGCTAAACTTTTGGTAACTCCAGTGAGCAACCGCAGTCTATACCAGTGTCTAGGAGTTCTTTAGGCGGCACCTTCGGTGTCTAAGAAGTTTGGGTTTTAAGAGGGACCATTGTGACCCCTCCAACCTTCCCGGATCCCCTGGCTTTGTTTTCTGAGGCCCTTAACTGGTCATCCTTAAGTTTTTCTTTTAAAAGAAAAAGCAGTTACTTGTGTGTTTACTTAACTAAAAATAAAAATGCATGTTTGGGTTTTCATGTTTTTTGTTTGATTGTCGTTCTTTAAAATTAGAGTCATTCGTCTCTTTGAGATAGCTTAACGTTTTTTTATTTCCCAAATTAAAAAAAAAACATACACTTTAAATAAATAAATAAAAATTGAAATCATTTCTTCTTGGCCTTCGGTGTCTCGACCATAGGAGCTTTTAGTTTGGCCATCTGGCTGTCCTCTTCCGGGGCTTCACGCACAGCCTCTTGGGGCTCATCACTTGAGCTCCCAAAGATCGCAATCTTAGCTTCAGGATAACTTTTCTCGCGATCTGGTTTCTTGCGTTTACCCGGTCGGTCTAGGTCCTCCAGCTGTTTCCGCATGTCGCGAGAGTACAACTCTACCATCTTTGATAGGTTTTTATTCTCGTCCCGCAATACGTCTAGCTGGTGTCGATTCACCTCCACTATCCTGGCCCTCTCCCCTTTCAAGCTTTTTATAGCACTCTGACACTCTTCAACCATACTGTGCTCCGCCGCTCACTGACCTTTCAGCACCTCTACCTCATGGGACTTCGCAGTAGGCGATGAACCAAACTTGCGACACATGCTGTACTCTGCATGCTCAGTGCTAGGGCATCACTCATGACCCGGTTGTCATCCCTTGTCCCGAACACACGTATATCTTTAGGAGTCACCAAATTTCTGCCAACTCCAATGACAACATCGTTGTCCAGGAGTATTGAGTCATTGACAGTCACTGGCCCCGTGCGGAAGCAAAGTAGGGCATCCATACCTGGTGCTACTGCTTGGCCTCGTGTTTGAGTCGGTGGAGCTAGGTTGAGATCCAACGAAACGGGGTAGGAAGAAGCCATAGATTTCTCACTTTTCTTTTTCTTTTTCTTGCTTGTTTTCTCTTTTGTGTGTTTTTGCGTTTGTGTTTTTCCCCTTCTTTTTTTTTCTTATAGATGTATTCTTTGACAAACCCTAACCATTGCAGCGTCTAAGCATTTTCTGAATCCCCAAGCGTTCCTCGAGTCCCACGACCTTCTCACTTTCCAACCGTTTCCAACTCATTTGTCACGACTTGCTTTGTCTGAACGGACGCGTTCAGCAAAGTCGTCGCATCTTTCCATGGCCCCGTAATTTCTGCTTGTGGAGTCTGCGGCGCCTCTATGCGTCGACACGTGTCTCGCCCTGTCTGTTGGTCCCTTACACTGAACCGAGACGAAATTTGGACCCATGTTTCAGAATCCAATTCATGTTTGATCTTAAATTAAAAAAAATTATAATTAAAATTAAAACATGTGGTTTTCAGATTTCATGTTGGGTCGGGTTTTACCGTTGTTGGGTTAATTTCATTTTGCTTTGGGCTTTCAATTGTTTGGGTTTCAGTTTGTGTAGGACTATCTGTTAGGGCTTACTGTTTTGAGCGTTTTACTGTTTCGTTTTTATTTTTTTTATTTTATATTTGTTTGATTATTTTGTAATTGTTTTATTTTATTTTTGTGTGTTTTAATTTTTATTTGCTTTAATACCTTTCATTTGTTGTTATGACATTGTTTGTGTCTAATTTTTAAACATTGAGGACAATGTTCATTCTAGGTTTGGGGGTATTGGAGTTTAGCATGTATTTTTTTTTTCTTAATTTAAAAAAAAATAAAAAATAAAAAATGCTTGTTTTTCTTCTATTTGAGTCTTGTTTTGTTTTTTAGTCACTTTCCGAACACTTATGATGAGATAGTGATAAATGTTTGCATGACTTAAATAAAAATTGGATTTCATTTTATTTTAGTGTTTCTTTTCTTTATAAAAATTACAAATTACAAATTTCTAAAAAAAAAAAAAAAAAATTGGCATTGTTCTATCATGACATGCTTGAAACCTTCTTTACACTTGCCATTTGTTTCATAATTTTCCAATTAAAGAATTTGCATAATCTAAAGAATTGTATGAAGCATAAATTAGACTTATATAACCAACCATATAAAGTGAGCTTTTGAGCCTTGTACTTCAATTCATGAGTGTTATACATACTCTTATTTTCTTGTCATCTAAGTTGTTGTTTGATCTCATTATTCATTGATTTGGTTGAACACTTAAAAGTCATTCATTCTTGTGCAATTTGACTTCATAACATTTAAAGAAATGATATTAAGGCCTTTTTTGGATCGTTTGTGCCTTTCAAGCTAACCTTATGCATGCTTAAGCATGATTTTCCATTGTTAACCATTTTGAGCCTACATGTAAACCTTTTCTTTCATTTACCAATTTTATTTCCTCGCCTTAGCCTGAAAAACAAATATTTACCTTTCTAAGGAACTCATGAGCTTTAATTGGGATGTGTTTTTCATACTAAGTTTGGGAATGAGTGTTACATTTCGAAGGAAAAAAAAAATTCACACAATTGGTGAAAGAAAAGAGAAAAGTTAAGTGGTGGTTGATTGAAATTTCATTTTTGGGCCTTCAAAATAAATTGGTGTTTGTTCAATTAAAGGAAAGGAGTGTGAATCATTGTAAATGAAGGTATAAGGAGTTTTGATCATGTAAAAGAAAAATCTAATCGTGATAATTCGAAGTCTTGTAAACAATTATTTTATCCTCTTACATTGCGAGTTCCTTGGACTTTGTTTTATCCATACCTTTCATTTCTTACTCACCTTACTCCCTTGGCCCAATTACAACCTTTACTAAAGACCTAAATTGATCTTAAATGTCATGTGGTTGAGTTGTATTAATTTTTCTATTTTTAAGTGTTTGGCATCCTTCTTGAGATCATTTTAATGCAAGTTCTTCATCTTTCTATTTCGAGTTAAGTCCTTATGGTTTAACTCTATTCTCATGTTTATAACTGAGTGTTGCATTATAACCCTCTTCTGAGTGATTCATTTGTGAGAGGACAACTTTGGTGAGATTTGAAGTTAAACTTATGCTTTGTATGATTTTTGAAATTGTGTGAAAACTAAGATTGGGGAATTTGTTGCATTTGGCAATCACACTACTACACTTTGAGCATATTATGTTTTGAACTTTGCCGCCTTGTAAATAATGTCTAAATAGAGCTTTTATTGTTAAAAACATTTAAGTCATGTGCATGAGTCATTTCTCTTCAGAAATGTTCGGAAAGATTATTTTGAGTTCTTTTTATTTTTGTTTTGTTTTTATTTTTATTTTTGTTTTTGCTTTTATTTTTGTTTTGGTTTTGCTTAAGGACGAACAATCTTTTAAGTTTTCTAATTACTTTGTTTTGTAGAGTTAGAAAAACGTTTGTGGGTATTGTATCTGTTAAACCCTCAGGAGACACAACTCCTCCTACTAGGGATGCCTAGAGGTTTAAAGGCTTGTTGCATACGCTAAATGCAATAGAATTACCTGCGAAAGTGGTCTAGTTAACTTCTTGTTTTGTTTTTCTCTTTGTTTTCTTTTTGTTTTACTCGAGGACTAGCAAAATCTAGGTTTTGGGGTATTTGATCGGTGCATATTTACATATCATTTTGTACCCTTATAATTTATGATTTGGTTATGTTTTTGAGTTAAACTTGTGCTTTTAATAAGTTTTGTGTTTGTTTCAGTGTAATAAGCTTAAGGACTCACTAATTGCATTTTGGAGACAGGTTAGCTCAAAACAGTGTCTGCAGATCAGTCAACTTCACGGATTGGACTGTACTTGCTCAAGAAGAACCAGATAATGAGCCACATATCATTGGAAAGTTACGGAATTCTAGTTTCTATAGAATTTTACGGTTCATGATTCCAAGTCTTCTAGAGAAAGTTATACATGTTTTGGCAACTTAAGGTCAAATTCGGCAGCATCTGCGTTACTGGGGCAAAAATCACATTTGAAGGCCTTTCCGATTTTTCCTTGAGTTCGGCTGCATATGCTTGGAAAGATAAGACAAAGAGCTTCAAGATCCATATTTTTCCAGATTTTTCAGACTGGAGCCACAAGCCCAAAACGAGCCCACAAGCTGGCTGCAATGCATTGTCATGCATGACATATGCATGATGAAGTGTTGTTGATTGTGGGAAAGTTTGGTGAATCATATTCAATACCTATATTTGAGTGGAATTTTGCAGCAGCCAAATGAGCCAAAAGATGATGAAGTGGGAGTTGCAACACTAAGCCTAAAGACAAGAGGAATTGTTTTCAAATGTAATAGTGTGTTAGGTGAATTAAGTGTTGTAAGTTGGTGAAGTGAGTGTGGTAGGTAAACTTATTGTATAATTCAGATTTTCACTTCCCCTATGCCTATAAATAGGGAAGTTCTCTAAGCTTGTAATAACACCCCAAGGGGGGGAGCTCTCAAGCACTTCTCTAGAGCTCCCTTCCCTTATCTCCCTCAAATTCTCTTAGTTTCCCTTTGTAGTTCTCAATTGTTGTAACAAGATCCTAGTACTATAAATCTCAAGCATTTTTCCTCACACTTTCTTCATCAAATTCTCCAAACACTTTCTCAAACAATTCTCTACTTCTACTTTCTTCTCCAAAAAGCCTCCATGTCCTTAACCACTTTTCCCAAACACTTCTCCTTTCTTCCTCAAATGCTCTCTTTAATGTTCTCTAAGTTGTAATTTATTTTTCTTAATGTACATTCTTTCTTCTTGTTTTGTTTCTTCTTGTTTTCATTTATGTTTTGTAGGAAAACTGAGTTGGATCATTCAATCACCAATCCCTGTGGAATCGACCTCGCACTTACATACGCTAAACTACCAACGGTTCGTGCACTTGCGAGTATCACAAGTTGAGGATGCAGCTGAATCCATTTTGGTGCAGCTGAATCTACGCAACATCTTCCGAGGCTTCCGGTGCAGTCTCTTGGGGCTCATCACTCGAGCTCCCAAAGATTGCATTCTTAGCTTTAGCGTAACCACTTTTGTGGTCTATTTTCTTGCGCTTTCCCGGCCGGTCTATGTCCTCCAGCTGCTTTCTCATGTCATGGGCGTAAACACTTACCATCTTGGAGAGATTTTTATTCTCTTCCCGCAACGCCTCCAGCTGGCACTTTTCAACCATACTTCGCTCTGCCGCCAACTGACCTCTTAGCACCTCCACCTCATGGGACTTCGCGATTAGGCGATGACCCACACTTGCGACTGTTGCGGTGCTTTGCACGCTTAGTGCCAGAGCATCGTTCACGACCCGGTTGTCATCCCTTGATCCCAGCACCCGTATATCCTTGGGAGTCACTAGATTTCTAGCAACTCCAAGGGCAACATCGTTGTCCAGCAGTATCGAGTCATTCACTGTTACGTGCCCCCGTGCGGAGGCAAAGTAGGGCATCCACACTGGTGCCACTGCTTGGCCCCGAGTTCTAGTCGGTGGAGCTAGGTTGAGATCCAACGAGAATTGGTAGGAAGAGGCCATTTGAACTTTCTTTTCTTTTGTTCTTTCTTTTCTCTTTGGTGTGTTTCTGAGTTTTGTGTGTTTTCCCCAACTCTTTCTCTTCTTCTTTTATAGAGTTAGCTTCTACGTAACCCTAGCCACTGCGCTTCTGGTTTGGCGCGGCCCTTACGGCCTATCCACCTATGTCGCCTCACCTGTCCCCTAACCCCTTTAATTACATTTCCGCCTTTCAGCGCTTTCAAGAAACGAAAGTCGTCACGCCTTCCTATGAAGGCAATAATTCTGGCTTAGGAACGTGTGAGAGACCTCTGCTTGTCGACACGTCTCTCACTTTGTAACCCGTGACTCACGGGAGCCGAGACATCAGGGCCCACTTTTTTCTTTTTTTCTGAGTTCTCGGTCTTTGTGCTTCTGACTTGGTTTCTTTGTTTTATATACTTTCTTCGCTCTTGGGCTTTCGTTTGGGTTGGGCTTTCATTTTGGTTTGTGCGTTTCTTTGGGTTGGATTTCTGCATGCGTAGGACTGTTGTTAGGGCTTACTGTTCTGTTTTGTTTAGTTTTGTTTGGTTCAGTTTGGTTTTGTTTTGTTTTGTTTCGTTTTGTTTTGCAACTGTGTTGTAATTGTATTTCTTGTTTGTTCCTGTATTTACTTGCTTTATTCCCTTTATTTCTTGTTATAACATTGTTGATGCCTAAGTTCTTTAACATTGAGGACAATGTTTATTTCTAAGTTTGGGAAGGGATAGCGAGTCTTTTTGTTTCACTTAAACTCTTGCTTTCTTTTATTTTGTTTTCTTTTCAGTTTTGAGTCTTTTTGTTTTCAAGTCACTTTCCGGACATATATGATGAGATTGTGATGAATGTTTACATGACTTGATTGAAAATGTTTTTAAAAAAAAATGTGTATATATATATAAATAATTTTTTATTCACTAAATGGCATCGTTCTAGCATGATATGTTTGAAACCCTCTATGCACTTGCCATTTGTTTCATAATTCTCTAGTTGAGGGACTTGCATGATCCAAAGAATTGTATCAAGCATGAATTAGACTTGTATAACCATATAATGTGAGCTTTGAGCCTTGTGCTTCAATTCATGAGTGTTATACACATATTCCTATTTTCTTGTCATCCGAGTTGTTGTTGATCTCATTATTCTTTGACTTGGTTGAGCACTTAAAAGACATTCATTCTTGTGCAATTTGATTACATGACATTTGAGAAATGATATTAAGGCCCTCTTTGGACCGTTTGTGCCTTTCAAGCTAACCCTATGCATGCTTAAGCATGATTTTCCATTGTTAACCACCTTGAGCCTATATGTATGCCTTTTCTTTCAAGTAACCAATTATTACTTCTAGCCTTAGCCTGAAAAACAAGAATTTACCTTTCTAAGGAACTCGTGAGCTTTAATTTAGATGTGTTTTTCATGCTAAGTTTGGGAAGTTTGTTATTTTTAAAAAAAAAAAATATGCTTCACTCAAAGGGTGAAAGAAAAGAGAAGAGTTGTGGTTAAGTGGCAATGGTTTCAAATTCAATTCCATGTTTCTTGGTTGTTCGAATGGAAGGAAGGAGTGTGAATCATAATTAGTGGAGGTATAAGGCTTTGTGGTCTATTTGATCACCAAAAAGAATGATGAGTGAAAATCTTAAGCGTGATGTTTCAAAGTCTTTTAGTCAACGATTATATGCTCTTACATTGTGAGTTCCTTGGACTTTGTTGTATCCATATCCTTCATTTCTTACTCACCTTACACCCTTAGCCCCATTACAACCTATAATAAAGACCTAAATTGATCCTAAATGTCATGTGGTTGAATTGCACACATTCTTATTCTTTTAAGTGTTTAGCATCCTTCTTGAGATCATATGCATGCATGTTTTTCATCTTGCTAATTTTGAGTTAAGTCCCTTATGGTTTAACTCTATTCTCATATTTACTATTGAGTGATGCATTGTAACCCTCTTCCGAGTGATTCATTTGTGAGAGGACAACTTTGGTGAGATTTGAAGTTACATTTGTGCTTGGTATGATTTTTGAAGTTGTGTGAAAACTGAAATTGGAGAATGAGTTTCATTTGGCCATCACACTACTACACTTGAGCATGTTGTGTTCTGAACTTTGCCGCCTTGTGACTAATGTCTAAACTGAGTTTTTCTTGTGAAAACCTTTGAGTCGTTTGCATGAGTCACTCTCTCTTTGGAAGGTGTTCGGAAAGTGTTGTTTCGAGTCTTGTTTTAGTTTCCGTAATTGTTTTGGACTTTTGGTCCGCGTTGTGTTCTTGCATTTTCTATGCTGAATCCAACCGTATAAAGAACGTGAATTTTGGATAAACGGTTGGAAAGTTATAGGCAAAACATTGGACAGAGGTCGAAACTGAAAAAACAGATAAACGAATCTGCCCAATAGGTGATAAATAGGTGATAAAAGGGTGATAGAAAATGCTGTTTGTGTTTTTCTTTAGTTTTCTTGTTTTGTTTCTTTTCTTTTGCCTTCCTTTATTCATTTTTAGTTCCCAATTTGTATTGTGTTTGTGTGTTGTGTAAAATTAGTGTTCTTTACGTACTCAAGCTAGAACTTATAGGAAACCGATAAGTTCCTCGTGGGATCGAACCCGTACTTGTATAATCTATACCTCAATAGACTCGTGCACTTGCGGGTATTTTTAATTGGTTGTTTGCACATTAATTTGTGTCCTTTTAGGAATGCAACAGCAGACTCTCGGTTGCTTTTCAAGGCTGCTTTCAAAAGAAGCAGAGATGAACCTTTAATGAATTTTTTAAATTCCCAATTATTCATTTTTAAAAATGACATCACCTCCACTTCCACATCCAAATCCACCACTTGAGTGACCTCTGCAACTAATATTTGAGTTGAGTGACCAAAATGTAACTTCGAGTATAGTTGAGGGACCATTTCAACTAATATTCATTTTTAAAAAATGACACCACCTCTACTTCCACATCCAACTCCACCACTTGCGCCACCACATTCACTACCTCCACAACCACCGCCACCGCCACCGCCACCACCATCACCACCACCACCACCTCGTCCTCCACCACCTCCACCACCACCTCCAAAACCTCAACATCCACCACCATCTCCACAACCAACACCACCACATGAGAATATATTGGGAGACGCACATACATGAGATGCCTTTCTAAATTCTAACCTTATGAACTACACAACTAGCTAGCTCAACTAAGAAATGGTTTTGGTCAAATAAAAAATTTCTTAGTCAACACCTTTTCTGGATCACCCCCACCTTTAAACATGTTATAGGTGTCTCGCATGATAGGTTTCGGATCTTGGCCAATCTGCATTCATCGAGTATGTGGTTAGAAGAATTTTATTCAACTTTTCACTCAATACATGGGAGTAAGAAGCACTTAAAAAAGTGTCAGCTAGAATTATACATTCACTCATAAGTATACTTGGTTATGCTTGCTCAAAGAACTAGTACCTATCAAGATAGTAAAGTGATAGGCCCCTTTCCCAACGATCTGATAATAACCTTAGCCAACACTATGTAACTTAATTCAGCAATTCATATCCATAGCCAACACACTTTTATAAAATAATATTCAAAGAGTATAGACTGCTATACCATGATATTTTTTTAAATTTTTTCAATAAATAGTATAGCCGGGCGGCTATATTCGGGACTTTTTTTTTTTTTTTTTATTAAAGCTATACTGGGTCCTTTTAAAAAAAAAATTCTCTGATTTTCTTTTATCAATAAGAGTAGTTTAGAGCATTATCCATTACTATTACTTCATTACCCGAGTCTCCATTGTCCCTTTTTGATTTTTTACTTTTCTAGTTTTACCCATATAAAGAATTTAGCATTTTCCCGTTTAATACTTGTATTATACACGTACATATGTATTTTCAATAATACTTCCATTTTCCATACACGTTTTAAAGAATCGGTACAATACACGTTTTGTAAAAAGCAAACATACAATACACTTATTGTACACATATGTACGTATTTTTCATTTTTAATACACGTGGTTTTTACAAAATTTTCAATAATACACACAAAATTCATGTAATATACACATAATTTTCACAAATTATTGAATAAAAATAATATATATTAAAATATTATATAGTGGCCGAACTTTTCAGTTGTAACTTGCCAAAGTTTTGCTGAATAAAACACGTATGTATTTTGTTCATAATTTCCCATTCTATATTTTACTAACTATGAAAGAAATTGAGAGGCTGAGATTATCTCTTACTTGTTGTAAGAAAAATGCAACATGGTGATTTTGCAATCTCTTTGCCAACGAGAACAACAATGTCAAACAAAGTGTTATGGGTATAGTAGTAAGAGAAGTGGTAGTATTCTTCATGTAAAGTGTTGTTTGAAAAGTGAAGCAATTACCAAGACCACTCCAACTCAGCGTGCAATTCTCTACGACAAATAATTAGTGCAGTAACATAATTTAGTATCACTCAAGAGAATGAGGTAGATCAAAGGCAAATATTCCCACACAAAAAAGAAGAAGAAAAAATTGAACTCTCAGATTGATTTACCTGAAAATTCTCTCTTTTCAATATCTGCTTTGGATATGTTGAATGTAGCAAATTAATAACTATAAAGTATAAACTAATGGAAGTAGGCCACAAAATTTCAAAATTTCTAGGGAAAACTTCTTTGCAAACTCTCAAACTAGAAAGCTTTTGTTTTGCTTCATGCGTAACCTCTCTCTGTTAACTGTCTTTCCTGAGCAGAAGGGTACTTGCAATACACTTATAGTGGGACCAAAGAAGGGTAAAGTTAAGGTTTATCAGTCCAATGATTTTTGAAATCACATCAATTTCAAGTAAAGATACCCTTGTATACAGAATGACTCCTAAAACTCCAACAGCTAGTGTTATTGCAAGAGGAATTGTCAAGAGTTGATCAGGTTGAGCAATGGTGCTTTTCGTGCTCTTAGTTCTTACCGTGGAATATTTTTTATTTTTTTAAACAAATAGTATAGCCGCATGGAGTATAACCGGGCGGCTATACTCTTTTTAAAAAATTTTAAAAATAAAAAAAATCTGCCTCCTAGGCGCTATTAGGAGGGTCCATTTTTCTATTTAATTATTTTTAATAAATAGTACAGCCACGCGGCTATACTAGGGTCTATATTTCTTATTTTTATAATAAATAGTCTGGCCGCACGGCTATACGGTTTAAATAAAAATGCAGCAACAAGCTAGGCGTTAAGAAACCTGACTTTCATAATAAAGCCCAGCATATAAAGAAGCGTAGAAGTAATCACTCTCTCGGCCTTTTGAAAATGCAGCAACAAGCTATGCATTAAGAACAATCACTTAAGTGTGAGGAAATTCTTGGTATTAATGCAACTAGACATGCCTCTATAAGAAACAAAAAATTATCTGAAGACCATTATGCACTGCAAAATGTACATCACAAAACATATACATGACTATTAATGCAAGATCAATGGTCTACCTGCTTTTATTGCCTCCTTAGCTAGTTGCTCATCCATCCCAGAAGAGAAGTCTTTACTTTTTGCTAGTTACTTGGCCATAAAAACTCTGTTCAACCTCCTATCTCCAACCGTTTTTGCTTCGAAGAGAAATCTTTCGCGTGCAGCACATAATATATGCCTAGCCAATCAGTATTCTGGTTCTGTTTTTGCATTATTCGGGTGAGTTCACAGAAAATGATCTCTGATCTGTAAGATTACAAAGCATCTACTTGCATGTAGGGTTATTTTCTGTATTATATAGTAGGGTTTTTATTTTTGATGCATAATATAGTGGGTTTAACATGAAAGAGTCAGGTGATTGTAAATGACACATGATCTCCATGTGAAAAGCATAGTGCAAAATCTGGAAGGGCCCCACATAACATTGATTTATTGCGACTTGAAACAACTCAGTATGCAAAGATATACATATGTTGTTTGAAAAATAAGGTAGTGAATGATAGGTAGGGCATGAAGAAATAGGTTATCGCCACCATTAACCTCTGGACCTCAATGAATATGACTGAACAAGAGTAGGCTATGTCCACCTGACCAAAACATGGACGCTCACAAGCACATTCTTACCAATAGTTCCTAGTTCAAAGTATTCAAGTCCAGCAGGAGAGAAGTAAAAGTTGCAACGTACTTTTAACATCTCGATAAATGGATAGAAAAGTTGTCCACGATATAATTTGAGATTCAAAGGGGTCGTTGGAGCATTTCAAAATTTTACAACTTGAATTTACAGTACGAGAGGTGGAGGAGGGTAAAGGAGAAACTTGTTGAGCTTTGTCATCGCTTGGGGCAGTACTTTGTATGCAGGTTATCAAGCGTCTCGGCATACTCAATCGGAGTTGCCTCATTGTCAAACACTTCATCCCATATCTTAACAAGATCTGTTTGCAAGGTTATTGGGTCAGTATAGGATATGAAACTAATGGAAAATATGAATCATAAAGCCTATAAAAATGGGCAGGATGACTAACAAATCAGAAAATAAGGAACGATTCAATCAAGACACAGTGCAAGCATTACTAGTCGCTGAGACTAATATACCACATTGATATAGGTATATGATGAGCACATAAATTATCACATTTTCTATCCTTAAATTATATTTGTTAGTAATTGTTTTTCTTACAATGTTAGTTAATTAGGTGTGTTTTCACTTATATGCTTGCTTACTATTTTCTGCACCACTTTTTGATTTGTAATATTGCACTTTAATGTTTGCAGTGAGGAGCCAACCATGCATTGCAAGTGATGATAATTGAAGCAATCCAATTAATTGTGGCAGTCGACACTAGAGAAGAATTGAGGTGCAGCTTCCACAAGCCAAGAAGAATTATAAAATGAAGAATGTGGTTACAGCACAATAAAAGCCAATTGAATTGATTACATATGTTGATGTGTATTCCAATAAAAGAGATGAAATTGCATAAACAAAAGAAATTGGATGGGCTTGGCGGCAAGGTGGATGAACAAAATAAATGAAGAAATATTTGATTGGCTTTGTAGCAAGGTGGAATAATAGTTTAATCAAAGCAAGTTGCAACATGAGCAATTCCCATTCTCTATAAATAGAGTGTTGCCGTAGAAGGAAAACACACCAAGCCTCACAACTTGAGCTTTCTCTCCTTCCTCCATATCTTTCTAAGTTTTAATTTCTGTTTTTTTAGTTTTATTTTATTATGGGGAACTAACTCCCTAGCTAAGGCTAGGGAGAAAGCTTTTAATATGAGTGTGTAATTTTTATTAGTTTGATCCAAACTTAAGCTTGAATGTGAATTTGTAGTTTTTGTTCAAATGGAATTTGTAGTTTTCTTTTTAATTAATTGATGAATGTTTGATAATCTATTTCATGGGCTCAATCATGTTTTTCCCATTGTGTAGTAAAAACTTTCATGCTTTTAAAAGAGAAGAGAATTACTTAGATTAATAGAATTTTGATGAAGATTATTTTTTGATAGTTTGTTGCCAATGGTACAAGTTATGCTTAGAATACTTCTAAAGGAAATTAAAAAGGGCTTTAATTATTTTGAACAACTACAAAGGAAAATATTTTGTGGATCAAATTATTAAGAGTTGCATGCTTATGTTAAAATTGGAAACCCAATGCCTTAGTGTTTTAATCAATTGAATTTTCTCTAAATCAAATCTTGCATAAATCTACCTCTCAATCACACTTGTTCTTTTTCATCTCTGTTATTTTCTTTACACTGCTCTCTGTGGATACGACACTTGGACTTCCGAGCTACACTACTATACGACACCTCCCTTGGGTTTTGCAAAGTGGTGCGAACAGTATACTCTACTTAAAAAAGCATTTGAAATCCAGGAATTCAACTGTAAGCTTTTGAAAATCTTAAGGAATTTAAAACAGAAGCATGCATACCAGCGTTGTCTGAGGATGAAAGAAACATGATGAGTGTGTCAAATCTTGGAACCCTGGTTAAGTTCTCTAGATAATTGACGGCCAAATCCATTTTTTCACTGCCAAAGAAATAAATCAAAGGTGGGGCCATATGCATTTTATCAAGCTCAACAAGAAAACATACATATCAGACATAAATATTACTTACACGAAAAAGGTTGCTACACACTTGATAATGTCAAGTAGTATGGGAACAGTCAAAGCATTTTTGAATATCTGGGGCAATGCACTTGGAGATATAGCCTGTACCGAAATAACACAAAAAATAGCATGAAACAAAGTAACAACATAAATGGAAAGTCGGAATGAGTGATGATTTCCTAAACAAATACCAATTGCATTCACAATCCTTTATGGACATTTGAAATTGTTCAAAAGGGACACAACAAATGGGGAACTTCTTGGATGGCCCCTAGCATGCAGAAGCCAGATAGGCAGACTGACAATGCAATTACTGGTATACTTCTGGCAACCATCCAAAGAGGACAATAGACGAGACTAATAGAATCTTTGCAGTGGTCAACCGCACAGATGACCACCATGCAAAAAGAACACATTCATGGTCACCTACTTTGGGATGACAACGAACATATGAATCTTGCATTTTGGTAGACTATATTTTTTTTACAGTAAACCACATGAATACATTTGCAGACCTTCAACAAGCTAGTCTGTCGAGCATTATCTCCAAAGAATCCTCGCAAAGAAACCTCAAATTGATATGCCGAATTTGGTGGTGTGATCTTTTCCGCAACTACAGCCTTGACTCGGGAAGCAGCTCGAGAAGGAAGCTCTTGTACCGATGCCTTCACCTCTTGCTTCCTAGTTGTGTTATTTCTCTACAAAATTATCATAATATAGACTAGTTCAAGAGACTAAAAGACACAGATGCAAAAGAAATAAATAAAAGTTTAAAGCAAATAAGAAGATAAAGCCATTGAGTCCAGATAACATGGTAGGAGTACACAACATATAAGTCTGATAAGAAGCTATAAAGACAAAAGCAATTAATAAGGTTCATAAACAAGCAATTAACATAGCAATTAATAAGGTTCATCTTACTTATTCACCTGTTACTAAGAAGAAACGAAAACTCAATGACAACAACAAAAAATAAAGTAAAAGGAGCAACAAAACACTTTTCTTGACACCTTAGTGTGATCTTGAACTGCAGTCATTTCTGTTATTTGAGCACTGCTGGAGACAGGCTGGATGGTTTGTCCGTTCACTTTGGGATCCAACTTTCCCACTTTCTGCATTTCTTGTACATAATTTTTCCGTGCTCCAGATGCTTTCTGAAGAATTGTCTGGGAATTAACAATTCAAACGAGTCGATTTAACATATAAACGAACTGGTAGATGAGCATGATATACACCATCAAACAAAACACAAGAAATGAATGATAGACTCCGAAAAATCAAAACTCTCCTTTCAAAAGCAAGCAGACCTGCATAGCTCGGACCTCTTCACCTTCCGACCCCTTCCTCAAAGCATTTCTGTTCTTCTTCTTCTCCTTCACTTCCGGAACGGTAGACATCTCCTCAATCTCCTCCTGAATATGGTCCAATTCTATGGCTCTGGAACTCGACCCTGTCTCCGCTATCAGATTTTTCTCCGTCAAAATCTGCAACAAGCCGACGATGTTGGGCTAGGCGGGCGCTAGGCGGCTAGGCGGGGGCTAGGCGGCTGGGCGGGCCTCCTAGGCGGGTTGGGTCTTTTTTCGGTGCCGAACCCGGAGGACGAAGCAGCCCAAACCAAAGAAAACCAATCGAAGCTTGAGTTTGATAGAGAAGCGAAATGGCTGTGACTGCGAGTGCAAGCTTCGTGTTAATATTTAAGGAGTATAGCCGATCGGCTATACTCTTAAAATATTCGAATATATTAATATTTAAAGAGTCTAGCCGTTCGGCTATACTTTTAAAATATTCGAATGTATTTAGAAAGTATAGCCGTGCGGCTATACCCTTTAAAAATACATTTTTGTCATATCATTCTAGTGTTTAGGGCTAAAATACCACTTTAGCCCATTGGGCTAGAGTTATTTCTTCAATTATTTTATTTATACAAGCGATATTGGGGAATGAAAATTTAAATTCTTTCCGATACCTCCCATTTCTAATGATTTCCAGCTATTAGCCCATTGGGCAAGAATAAAAAAATGGATTTCATTTATAACAAATAATACGGGTTAAAGTTAAACCCATAAATACAACAACAAAAAAATAGGGATCTGCCAACACTTTGTGGATCAAAGAATGTTGAATTTCATGGTATAAAATTGCTTGTATAGAAATTTACTTTTTAAAATGTATCCATCGTAATTATGAACTAAACCCAATTACAGTCTTTTTCTCCATTGCACTTGACAACCCTTCTCTTCTGCTATGAGATATATCAGTCCGCGATGTATTCTATGCAAATGAAAAATTGGATACAAAACAGTCTAACGAGACAACGAAGAGAAGTTTGCAGCTTTGTTTTGAAATAAATTGAAGGTAACATAAATCATATGACATTGATATACAAACTATTATAAATGAGAATTCAAACAACATGCGCTTTTCTGATCAATAAACACTTTTTCTGTCACACGTTTTCATAAGTACTTTTCGCTCTTCCAAAAACAATTCCAAACAAGCCCTAAATCAAACACCAATAAAAGGTTTATTCTTTCCATTATCAGCTGGCAAGTCGTCAATTCTGTTGCATGATTAATGCTAACAATTGTGGACGACCTTTTATAGTTCTCAAAAGAATTCAGTGGTTTTTTTTTTTTTTTAATCTCTTTTTTCAAGGACTTAACATAATATCTAATTTCACATCACTTTTTTTTTTCTTTATTTGTTCCGAACACATATTACGAATACGAAATATCCAGAATTATTTAGTACAAGCAAACTCATGATTTCCAATACATGCATCCAGAACATACTAGAAATCTGAACCATATAGAGACTCATGCGAGCGAGGAGGTCTGGAAGCCCATTTTGTGATCATGTTCTTTAATTCCTTTTGCAGTTGTTGGGGGCAGGTTTCCACATAAATTACACCTGCATTGTTAAAATGAAATTATTATTTCATACATATATCCTCAACAACTCTACGAGTAGGATTTAGCTTTTGTGAAAAACAGAGAAAGGCAACAAGGAAAGGCGAGCAAGGGAGTGAGAGGCAAGGCAAAGGGAAGGCTAGACAAAGGCAAGAAAAGGCAAAGGCTAGGCAAATGCAAGGCATGAGAAGGCACGAGAAAGAAAGGCAAAGGGAAGGCAAGGCAATGGCAAGGCAAGACATGTCAAAGCAAAGCAAAGGCAAGACAAGGCAAGGGAAAGCCAATGCAAAGAAAAGGCAAGGTAAGGCAAAGGCAAGGATTGGGAAGGCCAGGAAAGGCAAGGCTAGACAAGGCAAGGGAAGGCAAAGGGAGGGGAGGGCAAGGCAAGGAAAGGCAAAGCTAGGCAAGGAAAGGAAATGCAAGGGAAGGCAAGCTAAGGAAAAGCAAGGAACGGCAAAGGCAAGGGGAGGCACATCAAGGAAAGACAAGGTAACACAAGGAAAAGACAAAGCAAGGTATGGGAAAGCAAGGCAAAGGTAAGTCAAGGCAAAGGTAAGTCAAGGCATAGTTAGGCAAGGCAAGGAAAGGCAAGTCAAGGTAAGGTAAGGCAAAGAAAGGAAAGGTGAGGCAAAGGCAAGACACATCAAAGCAAAGCAAGGCAAAGGCAAGGCAAGGAAATGCAAAGTTTGGCTAGGCAAGGGGAGGCAAATGCAAAGAAAGACACGTCAAGGCAAAGCAAGGCAAGAGAAGGTAAAGGCAATGCACGTAAAGGTGTCTCAAGTCAAGGGAAGGCAAAGGCAATGCACGTCAAAGCAAGACAAGGAAATGTGAGGAACATACAAGGCAAGGCATGTCAAGGTAAGGCAATGCAAGCGAAAGGAAAGGGAAGACAAATACAAGGCAACAAAAGGTAAGGAAAGGAAAGAGAAAGCAAAGGCAAGGCAACAGAAGGGAATGGAAGGGAAGGGAAGGAAAAAAGAGGCAAATGGAAGGCAAGGCATGTCCAAGGAAATCAAGGGAAGGCAACAAGGCAAATGAAAGGTAAGGCAAGGCTAGGGTGGCACTTTAAGGTAAGGCAACATAAGGGAAAGTAAGGGAAGACAAAGACAAGGCTAGGCACGACAAGACCAGACAAAGGCAAGGCAATACAAGATAAGGTAAAGGAAAGGCAAGGTAAAGGTAAGTCAAAGCAAAGGCAAGAGTAGGCAAGTCAAGGAAAGGGCAAGGCAAAGGCAAGGGGAGGCACATCAAGGAAAGACAAGGCAATGCAAGGGAAATTGAAAGCAAGGCAAGGCACATGCAAGGTACATGCAATGCATGGGAAGGCAGAGGATGATAAGGGAAGTGAAGGCAAGTCAAGGAAATGGAAGGGCAAGGCAAGGGACATGCAAGAAAAAAGAAAGTCAAGGAAAGGGAATGCGAAGGCATGGCATGGCAAGGCATGGCATGATAAGGGAAGGGAAGGCAATGCAAGGAAAGGGAAAGCAGGGGGTGGAAAGGTAAGGCAAAGCAAAGTCGAGGCAAGGGAAGGCAAGGCAAGGCATGTGATGACAAAGCAAGGGAAGGCAAAGCAACGAAAGACGAGGGAAGGGCAAGGCAAAGGAAGGTAAAGTAAGGAAAGGTGAAGGCAAGGCAAGGGAAGGGCAAGGTAAATGACATGCAAGAAAATGGAAAGTCAAGGAAAGGGGAAGGCAAAGCCATTACAAGGCAAGGCATATGCAAGGTACATGCAAGGCATGGGAATGCATGGGATGATAAGGGAAGGGAAGGTAGGGGGTGAAATGATAAGGCGAGGCAAGGGAAGGCAAGACATAGGAAGACAAAGCAGGGGAAGGCAAATCAACAACATGCAAGGGAAGGGCAATAAAAGGGAAGGCAAAATAAAGGAAAGGTGAAGGCAAGGCAAGGCAAGGCAATGGAAAGGTAAGGCAAGAAACATGCAAGGAAAAGACAAGTCAAGGAAAAGGAAGGAAAAAGCAAGGCTTGGGAAAGCAAGGAAAGGCAAGGTTGTGAAAGGCAAGGGAAGACAAGGAGAGGAAAGGAAAGGCAAAGGCAAGATAAGACAAGGGCAATGGAAGGGCAAGGAAATGGTAGGTAAAGGCAAGGCTTGGCAAACCAATGAAAAGTGAGGCAAAGGCAAGGCAAGGGCAAGGAAAACAAAGGTGAGGCAAATGTAACACATGTCAAGGCATGTCAAGTCAAGGGAAGGCAAAGGCAAGGTAAAGGCAAGACAAGGAAATACCAAGGCGAGGCAAAAGCAAGACAAGACAAGGCACATCAAGGCAAAGGAAGGCAATGAGAGTCAAGAATGTTAAATTTAAAAAAGACAGGTCATCGGCCCACTGACTAGCAACACCGATATTGTCCCCAACTTAATCACTTACAAAGCCCTATAGGTGTGGGGTTTTAAAACAAAAGGCCTCAGTGATATTAGTAGTGTAACCATTCATTATATGTTTATTCAGTCAAGTTTCCGATGTGGGACTTATATTCTTCATCACGCCCCCTCACATGGGACCATGACATAGTGGGCCACACGTGGAGTCAAGTCCACATCGGAGTCAAACATTCAAGCCCAACACGTGAACACCACGTATTGGGTAAGGGTAAACATTCAAGCCCAACATGTGAACACCACATGCTGGGTAAGGGGTAAGGTACATGCCCAGTAATTTAGGCCCAGTCAATCAACCCGCTCTGATACCATGTTAAATTTCAGAGAGACGGGTCATCGGTCCACTGACTAGCAACATCGATATTGTCCCCAACTTAACCACCTACAAAGCCCAGGAGGTCTGGGGTTTTATTACAAAAGGCCTCGGTGATATTAGTAGTGGAACCATTCATTATATGTTGTATTTTATGTAGTCAAGTTTCCGATGTGGGACTTTATATTCTTCAACAAAGGTAAGGCAAGGAAAGGCGAGAAGTAGGGCATGAAAAGTGCATCAAGGTAAGGCAATGTAAAGGGCATGAGAAGACAAAGGCAAGGCAAGGCTACACAATGCAAGGAAAAGCAAAGGCAAGGCAAGGCAAGGCAAGCCTAGGCAAGGCAAGGCAAGGTAATTTCAGCAAAGGCAAAGCAAGGTAAGGCAACATAAGGGAAATGTAAGGGAAGGTAAATAAAAGGCTAGGTAAGACAAGGGAAGACAAGAAAAGGCAAGGCAAGGCAAGGCAAGGCAAGGCAAGGCAAGGCAAATATACAACAAGGGAAGGAAGGGTAAAGGAAGGCAAGGTCAGACAAAGGCAAGACAAGACAAGGTAAAGGAAAGACAATGCATGGAAAAGGTAAGTCAAAGCAAAGGCAAGGCTAGGCAATAACCAATAAAAAATTACATGTGTTGTAAATGGTGGATGACCCACATGTTAAAAGTGGAAAACAATGTTAGAAGTGAAACACTAAGTTTTACGCAGAGTTGAAGACTTCTTGGCTCACTCACTATTTACATACATCAAGAAGTAAATATTGTGGTTGATGAGTAAATGTTGTGGTTGTGAGGCTTATACCCTCCATCTATAAATTGAGGCAATCTTAAGGCTTTTGAAACACACCAATAAGAAGAGAAAGGTGAGAGAGTGAAATCAAAGAGAAAATTCTATCAGTGCAATACTACAAGAGTAAATACAATTTCACTCCAATATTTAGTTGTACTCTCATACTCAGTTTATTTTATAACAACATGAGTTTTATGTCACCAATTATGATCCAATTACATATTTACTTACTAGGGATAAGGGAAGTCATGAGTCACGAACTTAAGAATAGAGGTCACCATTTTTCCTACTAACATGCTAGTTTTCTCCAAAATCAGATGGTCATAAACGAAAAAAGAAAAAAGCAAAAAAAAAAAAATACAACCCCATCTCATTCATCAAATTATAACAAGCAATGTGGAACTCAATTGGTTGATCTCTTTTATCTCCAGTCATGTTGGCAAGGTTCGAACAATACCCAACAAATATTTGTGTGTAAACCCCTCCCCAATCACTTGTACTAAAAAAAAAAGAGTGCAGCTAAACAAACCCTAAAATTAATTGAGTACACCATATGATCTAAGTACACCCTAATGTTTAAATTAAAATGTAAAAATAACTAAGTACACCCTATTTAACTACAAAAAATACCCATGGTACATACTCTTTTATTTTTAATATTTTAAAATATTTAAAATAAAAATAAAGTAAAATAATAATAAAATAATATTTTAACAAAAAAACTCTCTCACTCTCTCTCTCTCTCTCCTTGATGCTGCAATTTTTTTTCTCTCCTGTGCGACCACCACCACATGGAATTGTAGTTCTCCACCACGACCACCATGGGTTTTTTGGAAACATCTAAATTGGGATTGGGATTGGATTGTTGCATTTGAGAATTGGGTTTTAATGAGTTGCCGTCGGAGTTGAAGGAGAAATGGTGACTAGGGTTGTTGAGGGGGATGGTGTAGAGAATAAGGTTTCAGGGTGGGGTGGGTCGAGAAGGAGAATGAGTTTTTTTTACTTTATTTTTTGGTTTTAAATACTTTAAACGATTTAAAATTAAAGAGTTGACCATAGTTATAACAATAGACATGTGTTAAGTCTTAAGGGGGGTGTATATAATGGGGTACACAATTCAATATATATATTTTTTGGTCAGTTTATATTAAGATAAATTAGAGCACTTCCACTCATTTGCTATGGCAAAGGGCAAGGGCAAGGGAAAGGCAAGGGCTATTACTATTCACATGAATAGTGGCAGCCCTTGCAAAAGGCTTCTTGTGTTTCCACCCATTGCCATGGCAAAGGGAAAATACTATTCACTTATTTATTTATTTTTTTTACTTAAACGATTAATTTGAATAAGATTTTCAGTTGCCACGTGTCAATATTTATTATAAAATTCACATCTCATATTTTGGATGAATTTTTCAGATAAGATTTTCGGTTGCCACGTGTCCATATTTACTATAAAATTCACATCTCAAATTTTAGATAAGATTTTCGATAAGATTCTCGGTACGTGTCGATATTTATTATAAAATACAAATTTCATATTTTAGATAAGATTTTCACCCTCTAAAATTGTGCCACGTGTTATCTCTATCTTCTAAATCCCTCTATAAAACCATAGCCTCAACTTAGACCTTTCACACCATATCCTCTCTATCATTTCATTTCTCATATTTTAGATTTCATAGTCCACTCTTAATGTCTTACATGAGGAGGTGCTTGGAGAGGCAAGAGTGAGAAATGAAACAAAGAAGACGCAGACAAGCTGAAGAAGAAAGGGAGGAGGAAGAAGATGATGAACAAGTTGCCATAGCAGTGGGTATGCTCCATCTATTAAGCCAAGGCCACCACCTTGGTTCACAAGTTGGTCGTGGCCCGAATGTGGACAAATATAGGCATTCTCAGGGTAGGAATCTTTTGGAAGATTACTTTATCCCAAATTTATTGTACTATACTGTTGATTTTTTTAGGGCGATATAGAATGCAGTCACATTTCAGAATTTTCGGGTATTTTTTTAAATTTTTTTTACACAAAAAATCGCAGTCGTTGGATTGGAGGAAAAATTATGATTGGATACACTAGGACACGACACGTGGCTTGTAGCCGTTGGAGGAAAGGCGGCGCTAACTCTAGGCCTGGCGGCGTTAGCACACATGAAGTTCAAATTTTTTTACCATTGGCGCGAGGCACACATGAAGTTCAAATTTTTTTTCCTGCCGCGTGCACACCTCGCGTGAACGGTAAAAAAATTTAAATCCCCTGCGCTGATGTCATTGCCCCTCAGGCACGAGCTCGGACTCGTTTTGCCTTTGGGCCTGCCTGATTTGGTGGCCCCCACACACTGCCTGGGCTACTTAAGCCCGGTGGAATTGCGAAATGGGGCTCAGGCGCCTTTTTACGAGGGCTAGACCCTGGCTATGGAATTACTCTTAGTAATTTAATAAATAGTTTGGTTGTATGTTCAGTTAATTTTAGCAGCACTCAAAAAAAAATCATAACGGGCAATAGAACATTCCAAAAACCCCTGCACTTGTTTATTTCCCTTCTTTCCCCTTATCTCCTCACTTCACTTCACTTCACTGGGTTTGTCACGAAACATCTCCTCCGACATCGTCGTTATTCAAAACCAAGTCTCGACCGAGCATAAGTTTGCGAAGGGCAACTATTATCCTTCATTAGGTCAAGCCGAACCGCATTTTCGATCCTTGCCTTGTCTAAGAAGCTTCCAGTGCGCTGGGACAAGACTCTCATACTTGCGATGAACGAAAAGCCCTGATTCACCCGAAAATTCTCAGTGATGACTTCCTACACGGCTCAAATCAACGTCCTGGGCACTGCGCATGGTTCTTCATTCAAGAGCCCCAATTTCACAACCCCAAGGGCTTTGTTTTTAGGTCAGAGACTGGGCCAAACGTCGCCGTCAAATGGCTTTATGTTTATGACCCCGACATCCAATTTCGTTAGAAGAGTCGGACCGCTTCGCATAGTCAACGAGAAAGTTGAAGATATCGATTTAGGAACAACGAACTCGGTCGTTGGGGGTTTTGAGGTATATATATTTTTTTTTTTTCAAATTTTTGTTGCTTGTGTGTCTTTTGGTGATGGGTTGTTGTAGTTTATCATGTTGGGGTCTGTGTAGGTATTGGGAAATTCACGGGAATATAATTAATGTGAAGAATTGAGAAAGTAATTCGGCTTCATATGCTGTTCTAATCATTGGAAAATAAGGTTTTCATATTTTTTGTTGGCAGTCAATTGTGGTCGTACAACGGTGGTTTTGGTTATGTGTTTGTGGGGGATTTGTATATAGTCTGTTTGGGGATTGGGAAAATGAAGTAAAAGGATGAATCTTAATGGTAAGTTTGATTTCTGCTGGTTTGTTTGAGTTAGAAGACTAATTCAATGAATCTAAAAGGAAAACTTGTTCAATGACAGTTATTTGGATTCTTTTACTTATTAGTTCTTCTTAATTTATAGAAATTGAAGGATGCAGAGAAACAAAGGATAAATGAGTTAGAAGAACTTGAGAACAAGGCGAATATGCAGTTAGAGAGACAGCTTGTCATGGCTTCAAATTGGAGCAGGGCCTTGTTGACTATGCGTGGGAAGTTAAGGGGATCAGAGTGGGATCCTGAGAACTCACACAGGATTGACTTCAGTGACTTTTGGAGACTCCTGAACTCAAATAACGTCCAGTTTATGGAGTACTCAAACTATGGCCAAACAATATCAGGTAGAATTTTTGTTTTCTTATCTAATGCGATTTAAATTGTGTTCCCGGTCATTGGTACTTTTTCATTTGCTGCTATTTTTCAAATCTAGGCCATTGTTCTCAATTTTTTTCTTCTTTTAATTTCCATGCACTAAAAATATTTCCTTGCCGTGCTTTTAGTCAATGCAGTTGTTGCTTTCAAATATCTGATGCATTTAATGGTGTATCTTATCCATTAAAAGATGGAGTAAGATGGAGTTCTTTTGCTATTGGGTATTTGTATGTATTATCATGTTTCATTGGGCACAGACTTATGGGCTTCAGTTTCTTTAGATTTTAAGCATTGGTCTTTTCATGTTTTTTATTCTGATTGGAAAGTGGTTGTGAATTAGTTTTGCTTTAAATGTTTTTTTTTGTACACCTTGTTCCCTGTGTTTTCTGTTCTTTCTCTTTATAATGAATTTTTGTTTCTTATCAGAAAAATCTGTTCTAACCTCCGAAACACATTTACCTCTTTGGTTCTTTGTCTCTCTGGTGATAGTTGCATATGCCAGCACATTGCCTAGTTTGTAAACGTGTCATCTTTATTCCTTTAAATCATTGCGCTCAATAATAGCCTACTTCTGCAGTGATTCTACCTTACTACAAAGATGAGAAAATGGAAGGAGCGGAAGGAAATTCAAAAAAGGAGGTTATTTTTCGGCGTCATGTTGTTGACCGAATGCCAATAGACAGTTGGAATGATGTTTGGCAGAAGTTGCATCAGCAAATAGTAAATGTTGAGGTTCTGAATGTTGATACAGTACCTGCTGAAATCTATTCTACTGTTGCAACTGCTGTCATATGGTCTATGCGGCTTGCGTTGTCTATTGTATTGTATCTCTGGATTGACAACATGATGCGGCCAATTTATGCAAAGTTAATACCTTGTGATTTAGGAACTCCTAGCAAAAAAACCAGGCAGCCAATCAAGCGTCGTGCACTTGGATCATTAGGCAAGAGCCGGTATGTGGAGAGTAATTTCTTGGTGACATGTTGGATGCTTCATTTTGGTCCAAGTTTGCTTGTGGATAGCTGACAAGATCACTCTTTTTTAAAGGATTATTTTTGCTAAATTATTATGGACTAAAAAACTTAGTAAATTTGACTTGAGTTGATGTGCCCCATAAATTTTAGTAACTCTTAAAGTTACTTGGGGTCATTATACATTAAGTTTTCAAGGAAAATTATTTCTGAAACAGCCAAGCTATGCTCACCTCTGTGCTGTCCGTTTGAATCTGATATCTTTTGAGATGGTTTTATAGTTTTATGCTATTATTTGTAGGTAACCTAATATTCAGAAACTGCGAGGTTTGGGGCATTTTCAAGCATTTTTGGAATTGGTTTCATATATTATTGATTTATAAAACTCATATAGTTGTTCAAAGGGGGTCTTGGGACAGATTTTGTTCATAGTACATTATGCCCTTCTGTCGTTAGAGTTAGTGGGATGTTTTAATAAGAAGAGTTAGTTGGCTGTTTGACTTACAGGTGTTTTCATTTTGATGGGGAAAATAACTTGGACAATACTTGTTCTGTTATTCTGTTTATAAAACAAATTGAGAACATGTCAAGATTCTTTAGATAGTTCAATTTTTCAGAACATGATGTTTGGAGCACCCTGCAAAATTAGAACATGACAATGTGCACAATAATCGTGTATTTAATTGGGGCATCAAATTCTGCTAACAATCACCTTTTCCGGGTCCTAATTATAGTTGCTTTTCCACCAGGGAAAAATTTATATCAGCAGAAGAATCTACTGGCATTACTTTTGATGATTTTGCTGGCCAGGAATATATAAAGCGGGAACTGCAGGAGATCGTTAGAATTTTAAAGAATGATGAAGAGTTTCAAGACAAAGGCATCTATTGCCCAAAAGGTGTACTTCTTCATGGACCTCCAGGAACTGGCAAAACACTTCTGGCTAAAGCTATTGCTGGCGAAGCAGGACTGCCTTTCTTTGCAGCAAATGGCACTGATTTTGTAGAGGTCTGAGCAGATTTTTGAAGTCATGGTTTTGAAATGGAAAGGATTAAGGATTAAATGCCTTTGTAAAACAAAATTTTGTGATGACCAAACAGCATGTTATTAAAATGCATGTAGATATTTTTAGCATTTACCGGGAACAGTTAGTACAGTACTTTTTTATAATGCCTTCTTAGGGGCATATAACTGGTTATTGTCTCCATACAGCACAATCAATACTGTGCTGCTTTATTGGTGAAAGAAGATGATCTAACTTAAATTTTCTCCAGATGTTTGTAGGTGTCGCAGCATCTCGTGTCAAAGATTTATTTGCTAGTGCCAGAAAATTCTCACCATCCATTATATTTATTGATGAGATAGATGCCATTGGTAGCAAACGTGGTGGACCTGATATTGGTGGGGTAAGTCTATAGATATTGTTTCCCTCTCTCTCTCTCTGTGTACCCCACCCCCCCCCCCACTCTCTTCTGCTTCTCTCCCTCTCGGTTTTCTTTTCTTTTTTTCTTTCCTACGCATTCATAAAGAAAGGAAGGGGAGATGAAAAATATTGAATTAATGGTTGGCAGTTGCTTTGTTTTTAATTTTCATTCTTGTGTGGTCTTACTGCATTAGCCTTGAAAGATAGGCAAGGCTTTACAACGGCTTTTCTTGGGTTGTATATTCTTCCAAAGTCTGTTTGTTTTCGTTTTATTTACATTGCCCATGATATACATATCATTTTGCTATTATTCTGTACCATTGCATGCATGATGGCATTTCTCTGCTGATAACTCTAGGTAGTGGACATTTAAATTATGATGCATTCTCTGTCTCCAACCTTTAGGAATTTCTTGTTTTCTGTAATTTTATTAGATTGGGTGCTGCTGTAAGGTACATTTTGGAGTTTTGTCAAATGATGTTAGAAATGTAATATGTTATGGTTTTTTTTTTTGGTGAGAGTTGAATCATTTTGGGTGTGGACCTCTCATTCACTTTGCCATGTGTGTTGTTTGAGTTTAATAAAATTTTGATTTCAATAAAAATGACCTTTAATAATGGTACAGATATGATAGAGATTTATGTACTCTAGATCTTATTATGTGAACAGTGGAAAATGTGTCCCCCCGAACATAATCAGTTTGATTTCAATAAAATATTTTGTTTCTTATGAAAATACAAATCAACATGCAAAAGCTAGGAGTGTACTGATTATAAAAATGTTGGTTTATCTTGTGATTATTAGTAGTTAGATTTAATAGAGATGGGCCAGCGGCCCACTACTAGCAACACCAATATTGTCCCCAACTTAACCACCTACAAAGCCCCGTAGGTGTGGGGTTTTATCACAAAAGGCCTCGGTGATATTAGTAGTGTAACCATTCATTATATGCTTATTTAGTCAAGTTTCCGATGTGGGACTTATATTCTTCGACACGCTCCATCATGTGAGACCACCACATAGTGGGCTACACATGGAGCCAAGTCCACATCAGAGTCAAATATTCAAGCCAACACGTGAACACCATGTGTTGGGTAAGGGTAAACATTCAAGCCCAACATGTGAACACCAAATGTTGGGTAAGGAATAAGGGGTAAGGGTAAAGGCCTAGTAATTTAGGCCCAGTCAATCAACCTACTCTGATACCATGTTAAATTTCAGAGACATGGGTCAGCGGCCCACTGACTAGCAACACCGATATTATCCCCAACTTAACCACAGGTACAAAGCCCGATAGGTGTTATCACAAAAGGCCTCAATGGTATTAGTAGTGTAACCATTCATTATATGTTTATTTAGTCAAGTTTCCTATGTGGGACTTATATTCTTCAACAATAGTTATCAGGGAAAAATTGCTTGACCCATTTATACAATTTTTTACATTTTTATTTATAAAAAAAATCATCATTTAGCTTCACATTTTTGCAAAAGTTTTATGGGTGCCACGTTTTCAAGTTGCAGTTGCAGATTCGATATCATCCAAAAATGTGTGATGGTTTTACCCAAACAGATGTAATTGTCGTTCATTTTATTGGTGCCAAACAGACTTCCAAATAGGCACTTATACATGTCCATTCTTTATGAAGTTGATGAATTAGTTCACTGGTGCCACTTTGAATTTAAGAATCTTGAGTTGATTTCATGATTCTAATTCACACCAGCGTTTTTGGTCTCTGCAATTGTCTTATGAAGGGTGGTGCAGAAAGGGAACAAGGCCTGCTTCAGATACTAACAGAGATGGATGGATTTAAAGAGTTTACCTCACAGGTATGTATTTTCTTCCTCCTTGAATTGAAAAGGAAATTTTGTATCTTGGCTGCTAATTTTGTCTTTTTCAGGTGCTAGTTATAGGTGCAACAAATAGATTAGATATCCTTGATCCTGCTCTATTGAGAAAGGGCCGCTTTGACAAGATTATAAGAGTTGGTTTGCCATCAAAGGATGGTAGACTGGCCATATTGAAGGTGTTTTTTTTATTGCTTCTAGCATTAGAAACTCTAGCTTCTGAAATTTGTCTAGTCCTTGCATAACGTTCTACTTTTTATGCCCCTAGGTGCATGCTAGGAATAAATTTTTTCGTTCTGAAGAGGAGAAGGAGGTTCTCCTTCAGGAAATTGCAGAGCTTACGGAGGATTTCACGGGTGCAGAGTTGCAGAACATACTGTAATTTATTCCTAATCGGTAGTTAAAATTTTCAATTCAGTAGCAATAGAGTGATGCACTGATGCTTACATTTTTCCCATCACCTGACAGGAATGAAGCTGGAATTTTGACTGCCAGGAAGGACTTAGATTTCATCGGACGAGAAGAGCTTCTGGAGGCTTTGAAAAGGGTTGGTGGAGTTTTTCCCCATCCAGCTATCCCTTTTTGGGCGATATTATGTCCCGCTCCCCTAACAACATAGCTCGAGTAAACCAATTATATAGACTGGCTTACTGCCTCACATGTTCATGTATTTGTTTATCAATTTGCAGCAAAAGGGCACGTTTGAAACAGGTCAGGAAGATAGTACTGAAATTCCAGAGGAACTAAAACTGAGATTGGCATATCGAGAAGCAGCTGTTGCTGTCCTTGCCTGCTACTTTCCTGATCCATACCACCCTTTCACTGAGGTTAATTGTTCTACTTTGTTTTACTCTGTGTTACATGTATTTTTATGTCTACCAACATGCTAATTTCATAGTTTCTATCTTCTTCAGACAGATATAAAATCCATCCGTAGTCAGCCAAATATGCGCTACACTGAAATATCAGGGAAGGTCTTCTCAAGAAAATCGGATTTTGTAAACTCTATAGTGCGTGCATGTGCTCGTAAGTCAAAAAAAATCTGTCTTGTTAGCAAGTTTACTTTTGAGAGCTATGTTTGTCTTTCGTGCTCATCATGCTGGAGTTTTTTTTTATAAATATGTTTCTCTTTCACTCATTTGAAGATCTTAAAAAACGGTTAACCTTGTTTCACACAAATATTACAATAACATATGTTCGATCATCCTGTGACATGTCTTCTGTAGACTCTAGCGTTCATGGACCAAGCTCGAGTGCATATGTGAAAACCTGCATTCAAACTGTGTTTTAATTTCTGAAATTTTTTGGCCTTTTTTGGTCCAAAGAGAAGTGTCCGTGGTAAATTGGTAATGCAATAATTAGGAAATTAAAAGAGACTAGTTTTTGATATATCGATTTATGAGCCCATCTACTAACCTTGAAAATTAGCAGTCACAGACACACACCCTTGCACTGTCCTGCATCATGAGCAAACCCTTGTAGGCAACCTTCAACCAATCCTAGCAACTATGATTGAACTTGACTATACAGATTTGCGCTAGGAAATTGCCAATTGCAATATATGCCCTTAAAAATTTTATTAACCAAGTTCTGAGTTTATTGTTTCCTAGGAATCTGGGTTGTATGATTTAAGAGTTGTGTTAGCTTAGCTTTTTTCCCTCATTTGTTGTGGTCATTTAGTATAATTGCTATTAACTTTTTGCCAGAGGAGTTGATAATGAACCCCTTTTTACTTGTTCATTTCAAGTGGACACCACATATGCTGTTATCTCATGTTTCAGAAAAATTGGGGGTTTGATGGGTCTGTAGAAAAACCTGTACAATCTGAGAGGAGATTACCAAGGGTGTTATCTAAGCCCGTGGAGAAGGGTTCTTTAAGTTTATAGAAAGCATTCAAACTACTTGAACTTTACTGCTAAGATTTTAGGGTTAGGATAAACGACAACTTATTGATATAAAATCAAAGTAGCAACTACAGCTGAATTTAGGCCTGCAGTGACCCCATGTCTACTGGTTTTGGTCTACATGACTTATGCATCAGTGCTTTTGATGTTGAACCAGGAGTTGTAAGGCTCACTCCTTGATATGAACCTGATAATTAAGCAATGGTACCTGGATGAATTTATTCTGCTTCTGCTTCTGTTGATTTTTTACTTTTTGGTTTTCTTGTTAAATCTAATCATGCAACTGCAGAAAGGAAGTGATATGGCTTACTGATTGCCCTAATTTGTAGCTAGAGTTATTGAGGAGGAGATGTTTGGAGTTGACAACTTGTGTTGGATCTCTGCAAAGGCCACATTAGAAGCTTCGAGGCTTGCAGAATTTCTTATTCTGCAGACAGGAATGACAGCATATGGGAAAGCGTACTACAGGAATCAAAGTGATCTTGTGCCAAATGTATGCTTCATAGATTTGAGTTACATTCTGTATCATTTCAGAAAAAATTACTTTTCTGGAGGACCCAAATAGCTTCAGTAATTTGTGAATTTAAAACAGCTTGCAGCCAAGCTTGAAGCACTTCGAGATGAATATATGCGTTATGCTGAGGACAAATGTTCATCTGTACTAAGGGAGTACCATTCAGCTGTAGAGACAATTACAGGTTATTAATCTGTTTGATTCAATTTAAAATTAAAAAATAAGTTGTTGTTGGTTAGACTTTGGTTGTGTGAGAGGTTGAGCTTCCATCCTTAGTCAAGTTGTAATCATGCACTACTTCGTGGTTGGCTCAATGCTTTCATGTCATGCAGATATTTTACTTGAAAAGGGAGAGATTAAAGCTGAAGAAATTTGGGACATATATAAAAGGTCTCCTCGGATACCTCAGGTAGATCTTAAACATAGCGTTGGATAGTAATTGTTATGGCCTGCTGTATTTGTTGGCTCATCTTTTTTAAATGTATAAGTGTTGAATTTCTTAATGTTAACATGATAATTCTGGACATAATTATTTTGAATTAGAGTGAGGTATCTGAAACTATTTTCTTTCATTTTTTTCGTATGTGCTTTCCTTGTCTTTCCTCTCATTCATCAGTAGTTTATGTTTATTCTAAATTAATGCGGCTGACAATTCAATTGAAAAGCTATCTTTTATTGATCTATATAAATGTGAGTTCACCCTTCTGTGATTCTTAGTACACTCCTGCTGACCCAATATATCTTTTCCCCGTCAGTGTTGATGATGTAAGATATGTAGAGGAACCTTCATTTATCTAGAAAATGTTCACAATCTAATAGAAGTGTTTAAACTTTGGGTCCATGAATAGACGATTATTGAACTTCTATTGCCTTGGCATCTCCAATGATGTGTGCATTTGAAGCATTTCTTCTTGCTCATTCTTCAGCCTGCAGTGAAGCCGATTGATGAATATGGAGCCCTAATTTACGCTGGGCGATGGGGAATCCATGGGGTCACACTCCCTGGGAGAGTTACATTTTCACCTGGAAATGCTGGATTTTCGACCTTTGGTGCGCCCCGCCCTATGGAGGTATCTAGAGAATTATGCTTTACCGGGGTTTTTCTATTGCAATGTTTTGTCATCATGCTAGCCAATTGTTGTTTAATTCTTTTTGCAGACCCAACGAGTCAATGATAAAACTTGGAAGCTGATAGATAACATATGGGATGAAAGGGTTCAAGAAATTAAAGCTGGAGCTTCAGCAGAGGTTGAAGAAGACAAAGAGGTCCCACAACTTTTAATGGCCAGCCATTTCTTCTGAAAGTAAGTATCTTTTCTGTACTGGAAATGCTATATCTTTTAATTAATTTTACTTATTATTTCCCTTTTACACGTATCTTGAATGGCCCCCCCTATTAAGAACGGTAATTTTAGAAATTTTTTAAAAAAAAAACTTTACCTTTTTGTAGTCATACACCTAACTAGAAAATATTTCATAGGAATGGTTTTTTTGTTGGAAGCCCAACTTTTGTGCACTTTCCATCATTTCACTCTTCTGGCAACATTCACACTTGTACCAGTTATACATCAGCCCTTCTGCCCATATAGCCTGCGAAATGTAATTCAACTAAGCAATAGTAACATGTTTTAAGATTTTTATTTCAACCATGCTTTTACCATAAACACCAAGCAGGGATTTTTCGTGAAATCCACTGCACTTACGGGGTGCAGCCTAACATGCAAGGCACTTTCCTTGGTAAAAGGGTATTTTCCTAGGTTGACGTTCGCAGGGTCCTTGTTTTTAGTGAATCCATTGAGTTCATTTCGCTAACATGTAGAATCTCTGATATCGTTTCCTTAGCAGGAATGTTTCTTGTAAAAAGCCTATTTTGTGAGATCAGAGGATGGTTGAACACACGGTTTACCCTCGAGTATATAGGATGGAGTTGGCGGCATTGTCAGATGAATTTCAACGAAGATGACTGTTCTGTGCTATGACGAAAAGCACAGGTAATCATAATCATCATCCGGCAAACTGTAGTTTATAGAACAGGTTATCAAGACATTCAAAGTCATACTAAAAGTAGGGGTTCGAACAAAATTAATTTGTTGATGATACGAGTGTTGGATAAAAGACAAAACGAGGATTATAATGCTGTAGCAAAGAAAAGTGATTATGAAAAGCAGCAGGTTTTGTTTTCAGTGGGTACTGCATGCAGGGCAGTTTTTATTACTTTGAAATGAGTTACCAATACATTCATATGAGCTACAGCTTTACTGAGGAGAAGTAGCTCTAGAATTTATTTCCAGGGAACAAAAGAGGCTTGTATAGGAAGGAACTGAGGCTTGATGAAGTGTATTAATTCCAAGACTATAGGAAGGAACTGAGGCTTGATGAAGTGCATCATCGTTAAGTTGACAGAAAAAAAAGTTATGCAACAAGACAATAGAAAAGGCTAAATATTAAAGATCAAGAGCACCATTATTATTGAGTGATGTTGAAGAGAGAAGGCGATTGGGAAGAGTTTTAGTAAAAAAGTGAAAATGTTGGTCTTGCCATTTGGTTATGAATGAAGACTTGAAAAAGTAAATAATTTTGATCGCTGAAATACAATGCAAAACATTAGAAACATTTGCTCAACTCAGAGATAGTGGACTACGGTTTAAATTTTAACTAGAGCTCATTCAACCGAATCAAACTGGCTGATCTCTCTCATTTTATGTTCTTACTAACCTTACACTTCCTACAATGCTAACTTGTTTGTTCTTGTGGAACTTGAGTTTTATGAAGCCAAGTTTTTACACGTGCTATAACGTTATTGACCGAGAATAGCAAAATAGTGTTATACTACTCATTGCAACCAAATTTTTCTCCTTAAAACATGTGTGTGAGTCTTAGCCTCCTGCAGTGATAATTATATATTTCTTATCGGGTTTTGAGCTTTTTTGTCTCCTGTAGGATTGAGATAGGCCAACACGAAGAAAAACCTAAGGTCCCGTTTGGTTCACGGAATGAATTTGATGGGAAATCATTTCCCATGTCCTTTCCCAAGGGATGGGAAATGGTGATTCCTTTCCCATGTTTGGTAATGCCGGGAAAGTGACCTAGAAATATCACTTTATTTCCATGTTTGTTTTGAGTAGGAATGGAAAACAAATTTTGTTTAGTTTCCCAATTGTACCCCTATTAAAAATCTGAAAAATATGTTTATTTTATTAAACTTTCCAATTTAATTATTAAACATTGTTGGATAAAGACTGTAATTATGAATTGTTAGTAAGGACAAATTAGTCAGAAAAAAAGTTAGTCTTACTTTCCCATGGGAAGGGAAAGTGAAACCCAAGTAGGAAGGAAGGATTCACTTTCCCTCCTACTTTTCCATATCCTAGGCAACGCTTTCCCATGCCTGACTTACCAAACATGGAAAAGCAATTGATTTTCCACCCCTAAGATTCCTTTCCCATGAACCAAACGCACCCTTAAGTGAGTTTGAGTGGTAGTAACATGGTTGGAAGCATAATTAAATACCAATGGTAAGCCCATAGTCAAGCCGACAATGTTTACTGCGAATAAACGTGACCACATATAATATTGTCGTTGTCATCTTCTTGTGTTGACTTGATTCATAAGATCATAACACTTTAAGGTGAGCTCGAAACGATGTTGCACGATAAAGATGAAGGGCGCGCCTTTCAAAGTTGAACGAAAGTATTTTTCAATTAGAAGAATCTCATGTGACATCAGCAAAAATAAATTTAATGCAAACAGTGCAAATCAGGTCAGCCTTGCCGGCTCTTGAATTAAGCTCATCTGTGATGTTTGCAAAGCAATAACCCAACCAAGGCAATTGAACTATGTCTTGTTGAGTTGTAGATCATCCAATTTCCTAACATCAAATAGCTATGGTAACAATAACCGATGCCCAACACTACCTTCTCTACTTCCTCATATGCTATCTCTCAACCCTCCTACTTAGATCCTTGTTCAACAAGTACTCCGCCAAGCCAACCCGTCAACTTCATCCTCCTCCAAGCCCACCGGCCCTCCCAGTAATTGGTCACCTTCATCATCTAACCACAGCTCACCAAGCCATCTCCTTCCAAAACCTCTCCACCAAATATGGCCCTCTCCTTAACCTCCGCCTCGGCGCTTCTAGAATGCTACTTGTTTCGTCAGCCTCCATGGCCACCGAGATCTTCAAAACCCAAGACCTTGCTTTCGCAGATCGCCCGGCATTCGCTTTCGCAGATGAGCTACCGTACGGGAACTCGGGTTTTTTTGGTGCCGAATACGGGGACTATTGGAAGTTCATGAAGAAAATCTGCATGACAGAATTGTTTGCTCCCCGGCAGCTGGAACGCTCGCGCAATACCAGGCACGTAGAAATTGGTAAAGCTTGTAAAAAATTGATTGAGAGTGCTGAAAATAAAGAGGTTGTGGATTTGGGTGGTGAGCTCATGAAGCTTACTAACAACTCCACTTGCAAGATGGTGATGAGCACAAGCTGTTCAGAGAATGGCGATGAGGCGGCGAGGATTAGGGAGATGATGATGAGGACACTTGGGTTGGCGACAAAGGTGTCTTATGGGGATGTGTTGGGACCATTGAAGAGGTTGGGGTTCTGGCTTTATGGGAAGCAGCTTGCTGAAGTGTCCTTGGAGTTTGATGAGCTTTTGGAGGAGATGTTGAAGGAGCATGAGAAGAAAAGGGAGAGAAAGGAGTTTGATTTCATGGACTTGCTGTTGAAGGTGTATCAGGATGATCAGGCTGAGCTCAAAATTACCAGAACTCAAATTAAGGCTTTCTTGCTTGTAAGTAGTCTTATTTTACTCTCTCTCTCTCTCTCTCTCTCTCTCTCTCTCTCTCATTTTGTTTCAGCTTGGATTGAGCTTTCTTCAACACAAATTAGCCCATGTCTTGTTAAAATTTTACATTTTAGCCCGTCCCATCTAACTCCAGAAAATATATATAGCTACAAGTTAATAACATCAAGAAGGGGAGAAGGGAAAACCTGGAAAACAAGCCTTAGTTTTCTTAGCCTCCTCTTTTTGAACCAACCTTATTTGATGTTTTGTCTCAATCGATGTTGTTGCAATTGTTTCCCTTTTGTTCAGCCTTGTTACTAACTTACTATGAGGGTTATAAATCTAGTACTTGTTTGAACTTTCATACCATTTCCACCCAGTATATCGATTGCCAGGTGAACTGTGCAACCTTAAATCTTCTTTTTGGTCGAAAGTGCAACCTTCAAGGAGCAAAATGCTCCAATAGATAAGTCAAATCTGTTTTGGACTTGATGGAATGGGGTGCTGAGCGACATATTTGAATACCATAAAGCAAGCTGTCTTTTGTAACATGGGCTCCACTTGCTTTTAGAAAATTGGATGCCTGCATGTAGGGTAGGGGTCATGTTTGATGGGCTAAAGTTCGGCCCGGTCCGATGGATAGGCCTGTTTGGTCCGGTTCGTTTTAAGGTTAATAGAGTTTGGGCTTAGGTTTTGAAACTTCAATCCCATTTTTTGTCTGGCCTGACAAGACCTGCCCATGGCCTAACCCAGCCCAACCCAAGTAAGTTCACTTATTGCCTTGTTTTTTGTTTCCCCTTATATTGCTTTATTTCCATTCTAAACATTTAAACTTAAATAAACGGAGTAATATAAAAATAAATTAAAGTAAAAATACAAGACATTTACTTAAATGTTTAGAATGGAAATAAAGCTAGGCAATATAAGGCCAAAAAAAAGCAATAGATGACCCTGTCCCCGGCCCGGCTTAGAAAGCCCATTAAGGCTCGACCTTGTGGACATATTCGGGCCAATCCCTTTCAAATTTCAGCTCAACCCGGCCGGCAAAAAGAAAAAGCCGGCCGATGACCAACCCTACCTGCATGTGAATTTGACCTCATTTTAAATTCTATTTTACATTTTGACATTTCCAATAGAGATGCCTTGTCAAACTAGCTAGTCAATTATAGTACACTCTGTCTCACTGGTTCGAATTTTATGCTTTTGTGGTGCTAGGACCTATTCATTGGGGGCACAATTTCCTCCACAGAGACCATGCAATGGACGATGGCCGAGCTCATCAACCACCCTGACATATTCAACAAGGTCAGGCAAGAGATAAAATCGGTGGTAGGAAATTCCAGACTGGTTGAGGAAACGGACATTCCCAATCTCCCTTACTTGCAAGCAGTTGTGAAGGAATCTTTAAGACTCTACCCTCCATCTCCTGTGGTCATAAGAAAATGCCGTCAAAATTGTAATATCAAAGGCTTTGATATCCCCCAAGGAGTTATGGTGGCCACCAATGTGTACGCAATTATGAGAGATCCAGAGATTTGGGACAACCCCAATGAATTTCGTCCCGAGAGGTTCTTGGCTTCCTCTAATCAGGTACATGATAGTGTGGAGTATAATGATCAAGGTCCTCAAACCAACGAACAGAACTTCAACTATGCTCCCTTTGGCGGGGGAAGGAGGCGGTGCCCTGGCTCCGCGGTGGCGCTTATCTTGGTGAACACTGCAATTGCAACCATGGTTCAATGCTTTGATTGGAAGGTTGGGAAAAAGGAGATGGTGATGAGGCTAATAAGGTTAATATGGAGATTGGAGCAGGCATAAGTTTACCAATGGCTTACCCACTTGAATTGCTTCCTATCATTCACTTCAACCCATTTGTCTCTTCTATATAGTTTTCTCTACTGTGAAACCTTACAAGTTGCCTATATATCCACTTTGTCATGTGGTGCTTAAATAATTGAGCATACTTACGGATCGTTTGATACACCATATATAGATTGAATTGTAAACTGAATTATATTTAAAAGAGTTGTTTTACACTATATTATACACACTTCTCTGTATCAATTTAATGAAGTAGCGAATAGACGTAGTGTACGATAACTTCTTTAAAGTGTAAATAGCAACTTCATCAAAACACTTTCAGCACTTGTATTGTAATTGTCTTTTCTCATAAATTGAAAAGAACAACCAAATAACAGAAAAACAAAAAACTGCTGATTATTGTTACATATTCTTGTATTCTTTATAGAAAATAATACATATTCACTCACTGCGTACCACATAATAATCAAACCCAACATCTCTCATATACACAAGCTTAGAGACATCTGAATAAATTACAGCAATCATGTGTACATATATAATCACATTCTTTGGAGGGGGAGTCTGCTGGGCAAGAATTCAAGCATCTCTCATAGCAAGGAGTAGTAAGCACCAAAATATTGAGGAGGCGGCATCATGGGGTTGGAGGGAGAGGAATTGGTCTAGCCATTTCAATTTGCAAAACTATAACAATAACCAATATCAAACTCATGCTCTTCCTATCCATGATTGATAATCCCTCAGGAGTTTTGCCTTCTTTTTTTTTTCCAGCTGAACCCAAACCTGTTATTTATAAGTGTATACGAGTCCTTAATTATCTTATTAGAGAAGAAAAATTAAAAATTAAAAATGTTTGACAATCGTACATGACTCTTGGAAAGCAATAGTAGCTATTAAACGGTCGATAATAATTTGAGGCAAGTCTTGGCTAGGGTCACCAAATTTCATAGGTTAACATTCTAATATATACAGTATAGTACTTGTATTAATAAGAAAACGTGTTAAACTTATATTTCACCATTGTTGGCCCAAGGAAGAGACTAAATAAGGGATTTGCATTGGATCTGCCTATTGACTATTTTTCGAACCCAGTCAACATCTTCGTCGGCTTAAGTTTTTGACAGAATTCAAAAATTCGCCGGCATTAATCCATTCTAATCCCAACGGAAAAGTATAGACGGCTTAAGTTTTTCAAAATAATAGTATAGCCGACCGGCTATAATCCCTTTTCAATATTTATTCAAAATAATAGTTTAGCCGTGCGGCCATACTCTATTTTTTAATATTTATTCAAATTAATAGTATAGCCAAGCGCTATAGTCCGTGGATTTTTAAATATTTTTCAAATCAGTAGTATAGACGTGCGGCTATACTCCACTTTTTAATATTTATTCAAATTAATTACGTGTTGTTTATTTATTTTTTCAAAATATTTGTATGGATGCCCGGCTATACTCTGTTTTTTTATATTCAAATTAATAGTATAGCCGACCAGCTATACTCCGATTTAAATATCTATCCAAATTAAACATATAGCCGCCCGGCTACACGCTGGTTTTTAAAAAAAAATTCAAATTGACAATATAGCCGTGCGGCGAGACCCCCTTTTTTAATATTTAGTCAAATTAATAGTATAGCACTCCAGTTTTTTTTGAAATTTGTATTCAATTTAATAGTATAGCCGCGCGGGAATACTCTGGGAGTTTTTTATTTTTCAAAATAATAGTATAGCCGGGCGGCTATACTCTGTGCTTTTCAAAAACAAATTCAAATTGATAGTATAGGCGGCCGGCTATACTCCATTTTTAATATTTATTTAAACTAATAGCATAGCACTCCGGTTTTTTTTGAAATTTTTATTCAATTTTCGGCTATACTCGGTTTTAAAAAAAAAATGGTGTAGCCGCCCGGCTATATTCGTTTTTTATTCAACTTAATAGTGTAGCCGTGCGGCTATACTCCGTTTTAAAAATATTTATTCATATTGATTCTATACTCCGTGTTTTTTTTAAAACTTGTTATTCAAATTAATAGTGTAGCCGCACGGCTATACTCTCTGCTTTTCAGTATTTATTCAGATTAATAGTATATCACTCCGTTGTTTTAAATATTTATTCAAAAATAGTATATCCGAACGGCTATACTCCGTGTTTTTATTTTTTTTCCCAAAATAATAGTATAGCCACCCTGCTATACGCCCTTTTTTATATTTATTCAAATTAATAGGTTAGCCGCGCGGCTACAGGCCTTTTAATATATATATATATATATATTTATTTATTTATTTATTCATACTAATAGTATTTCCAAGGTTATTATTCGTGTGAAGAATTTAGTATTTTCCATTTAATACATGTATGTACATATTTCTCAATAATACTTTCATTTTCCATATAATACTTGTATAATACTTCATGGTATTTTTTCCATGGTTTGTATCCTTATATTTTCCCATTAAATACTCGTATTATACACGTTTGTATGCATTTTTCAATAATACTTCTATTTTCCGTACACGTCTTAAAGACTCTATAAAATACAAGTTTTTTTGTATAAAAAGAAAACATAAAATACCCGTATGTACGTATTTTTCATGCTTAATACACGGTTTTTG
This sequence comes from Prunus fruticosa, assembly GCA_018703695.1. Lineage (NCBI taxonomy): Eukaryota > Viridiplantae > Streptophyta > Magnoliopsida > Rosales > Rosaceae > Prunus > Prunus fruticosa. Next base: position 3,002,564 of record CM031918.1, read on the forward strand.
TACAAAATTTTCAAAAATACACACAAACTTCACGTATTATACACATAATTTCAACATATTATTGAATCAAAATAATTTACATTAAAATATTAAAATAAATTATTGTAAAATATTACATAACGGCGAAAATTTTCAATTGTAACTTGCCAAAATTATCATTTTTCTAATAAATAGTACGACCGAGAGGCTATAATAGGTCTTTGTTTTAATAAATAGTATAGTCGCGCAGCTACACAATATTTTTTTAATATCTATTTAAACTTTTTTTTGGTCCATTTAAGTTTTAAATAAGTAAGAGTAGTTTAGAGCATTATCCATTACTCGTTGGCCATTACCCAAGTCTCTATTGTCCTCTTTTGATTTTTTTACTTTTCCAGAATTATTATTCCTATAAAGTATCGAGTAATTTTCTATTTAATACTTGTATTATATACACATACGTATTTCTCAATAATACTTCATTTTTATTAACAATTTGAGACTATTGTAATCATTGTCCATGTCCCTTAGTCCGCCCATATTCTATGATTTTATTTTCTGTACTTTTTTTTCTTTTGACAAAATTTTAAAAGCAAACATTAAATAAGCAATATTTTTTGGACAAATCTATTGAGTGTACAATGAATGTTATATCATTTCATTGCCGTAATACTGTAGTATTCTATAATGACGGTATCTATGAGTTGTAAATTGTTCAATTTTCAATTTAAATTTCCTCGTTTAGAACTTGAGATGGAGCTAGCTGGCTCTATCTTTCCACAACTTTCACTCTCATTGGCTTTTGTCACATCGAAAATAAGTTTGAAACCCCTATTCAACTATTTCTCAACAACTATAGCAAAAGCTATACATGCATACATTGCTAAAATATGAATATGGGTTTTGAATATGTTAGGTTCTTATATTTATTCTTCTCCATAAGGAGGTATATATAAGAGTTTACATGAGTGCTTTACAAGGAATTAGATATAGTAAAGGATTAGGAAAGTATCTCCTAATTATACAATGATTTGACAACTATATAAAAATAGGAAAGTAAATCCCTTAATTAATCAAGGAAATAAATCTCCTTGATTAATTAGGAGATTCACTTCAACACTCCTCCTCAAGTTGGTGCATATACGTCAAAAATGCCAAACTTGGTAAATGTTGCGTCGATACAGCTTCACCAAAATGGATTCAGTTGCATCCTCAACTTGTGATACTCGCAAGTGCACAAGCCGTTTGGTAGTATAGCATATGTAAGTGCGAGGTCGATCCCACGAGGATTGGTGATTGAATGATCCAATTCATTTCCCTACACAAAACAAAAATGAAAAAGAAAGGAAATAAATAAAACAAGAAAGAAAGAAAATAACTAACTCAATTAGATAAGTTCCCAAGTTCAATTAGATTAATGGATTGATTCTAGCTAATGTATGATTAAGCCATGGTGTGTGGTCATAACCTTGTGTTCCTAATTCCCTAATTTGATCATTTGTTGTCTAACCTAAAATTAAGCATTATGAACCCATTAAGCATAGAAGAACAATTTAAACAACCAAGCATGTATCTAATCCCTGTTGTCGAATGTCCATACATACTCTTCCTATTCATAGTTCAATTCGAATTAAAGCATGGTATATACTCTTAATTCAAACCAAGATAGCTAACATGCAAGCCTAAATGGTGATCAATCATTCAAACAAGCATATTAACTTATAAGCATAATGAATAAGAACATGAACCATAATTGAAACTTGGAAACTAATCAAACTTGAATACTTAAGATAGAATATACATTACAAGAAAAATAAATTACAACTAAACAATTGAGAACATTAAGGAAAAGCTTAGAGAATTTCAGCACAAAGATTTCATTATAACAATTGAAAACTAGAAAGAGAAACTAAGAGAATTTGAGGGAGAGAAGGGAAGGAAGCTCTAGAGACGTGTTTGAGAGCTCCCCCCCTTGGGGTGTGTTTACAAGCTTAGAGAACTTCCCTATTTATAGGCCTAGGGGAAGTGAAAATCTGAATTCAATATGGCTAATGCATACAACACTTGTTTTATAAAATTTGAAATGGTTGATGCACTTGTATTAGAAAATCTAAATTGGGTGATGCACTTGTATTAGAAAATCTTGAATTGGTTGATGCACTTCACCAATAGATCCCACCAGCAGCCCTAGCTCATCTTCATGTCACCATGACCAAGCTTCCAACCAGAAATGATAGCTCATGCCTAGCTCACCATGACCAAGCATCCAACCAGCACATGCTGAGGTCAGCATGACCAGCAACTTCAAGGGCTTACAACTTGGGCTTCTCTTAATCAAATTAGGACTTTAAGCACTCTAAATTGAAGTTCAGAATGTCTTCTTTCCAGCCATATGTTGTTTGGGCCAATACAAGGTCGGAGGAAGAAGTTAAGGCCGAAACAAATTGCTAACTCATTTTCCGCGCTGATAAGATCCATCCTGAGCATGGTTCTGTGTTTGCTAGGTAACGGACTCCAGATTTATCCCATGGGGCTGAATTTTGGATATGTTATAGTACACACCCATTGGAACAACTTTCATGAAGAATGTGGCCTCATTCGAGCTATGTAGGTTGTTGAAACAAAGCTTGCAATATGACCTACGGAACTGGACTGGCAGGGGGCTGTAGCCATAATGAATTTATCTTTAAGCTCTTCATCAATTCATCCAAATTAGGCCTTAACATGCTTGAATTGCATGAATTATGCTCTCTTGCTCTATTTGCCTACAAAACACACAAAGGGAGGCAAATAACTTAGAAATCTAGGAAACTAAGCAAAAGAAGTAAGTAAATAGAGCATGTATATGTATGAAATTATGAGCTTAACAGTAAATGAGTCATAAAATACTCTGCCACAAACAGCTTTGGTTAAAATATCTGCCGGTTGATCTTCTGATTTTATGAATGGTAGGCGGATGATCTTCTTCTCAATTTTTTCTTTGATAAAATGTCTATCTGTAATGGACCCAGCCCAATCAGCATATGTATATCCGAAAACTTCAAGATCTTCATGTTTTGAGAACATTAAAACCTTTCCAAGGGCTGACTTTAAGTATCTTAAGATTCGATCAACAGCATTCATATGAGAAACACTGGGTGAATGCATAAACTGACTAACCACACTCACAGCATATGCATTATCTGGTCTTGTGTGTGCCAGGTATATCAACCTTCCAACAAGGCTTTTGATACTGTTCCTTATTGGTTGGTTCTTGGTCCATGTCTTCGTACAACTTGTGATTCATCTCAATGGGTGTGTCAGCCGGCACACTAAATGACTTCCTCGCAGGTGATTGGTGAGGTACTGGAGCTGAAGCGGGCAAAATCTCATAAGACGGTTCAATTTCCTCCTCCTGACTTTTGACAGTGTGGAGAAAACTGATCATTTCCCTGTGGTGACCGTTCGCTGGATTTTGGCGATCGGTCGGTTGAAACAGCTTCTCTGACTACCAATCGCTTTCCACCGCGACTGGTAATTTTGAAGCAGATTCTCCGTGTTCGAAGAACTAAGGGGCCGTCGCTTTCCACCGCTCACGACCGTTTGATTTAGGAATTTGATTTGAGGAATTTGATGTAGGAATTGGACTCGGATTCGGATTCAGGTTGGATTTGGATTCGGATTCAGGTTGGAAGGTTGGGATTCGGATTCGGATTCGGATTTGGATTTGGATTCATATTTGGAAACGATATCCATGGCAGCGGAAGGATTTAAGAATAAGAGAAAAAAGATGTGTTTAGGGTTTCAGGATAAGGGTATATGAGGATGTGGGTATGAAGATATTAATCTGAACAAGGGATTTGATTTAGGATACGATACGAGGAAATGAGAAATACGATACGAGGAAATTCGATACGAGGAATACGATTTGTGTTTCAAGAAAATTCGATACGAGGATTTAGAGGACACAGAAACCCTGTGAACACGGCTTAAGAACATAGAAACTTCTCTTCAATCCTCTTCTCCCCTTGAAGAGAAGGGTATGTCGGAGTCAAGAAAGAGGCAAAATCTCTATGAGAAAGAGAAACATATCATTTTTCACTCCCCCTCCCCCCCTTGAGGAGGGGAGGAGAAATTTGGATATGAGAATTTAGAGACAACCGAGGATCGATTGCTCTAATACCATGCTAAAATATGAATATGGGTTTTGAATATGTTAGGTTCTTATATTTATTCTTCTCCATAAGGAGGTATATATAAGAGTTTACATGAGTGCTTTACAAGGAATTAGATATAGTAAAGGATTAGGAAAGTATCTCCTAATTATACAATGATTTGACAACTATATAAAAATAGGAAAGTAAATCCCTTAATTAATCAAGGAAATAAATCTCCTTGATTAATTAGGAGACTCACTTCAACATACATAAACAAAAAGAATCAAGTCGACCTACCAAAACAAACGTGGTAGGGTTTTGGATTTTCTTTTCCATTTCTTTTTTGCACTTTGTTTCTTTTTTCATAATGAATTTTTATGTTGGTAGTTAACTCATGCTGAAGACGCCTTAGCTAATTGAAGAGAGGTTTGCTTTTTTAAGCCTCTAGTTCTGCATGATCAAGCATGCATTGGTTCGATCCAAGCTCTTGGGTTCATAGGGTGCCACGTTTTGTACAGGTGGGCCAATATATCATATGTGTAGGACACCTCTTGACCTTGCCTTAACTGAAACCCTTATCTCTTGCTTCCAATAATTAATCATGATGAGGAGGTGAAAAATGTTAAAAACATGCAAATTTTTTTCTTATTTTGGTTCGGATTATGGATTAATAAACACGTCATTAAACTTATATATTAGTAATAAATATTCTTTAGCCCACAGTACAAGTAATACAGATTTATTATGAACCTCACTTGATTTTGTGTTCCATTATATTTTCTATTTCTTAGTCAAAACAACGACGTCACGCCCTTCATTTCCTATCGCAGTGGACCTCAGTCCCGTTGGCAAGGTGAAGGGAGCATGTTTTTAAGGCCAAACTATAACGAGGGGCAAGTTATAAGGGGTAAGTTATAAGGGGTTCACTTTATAGCCATCAAATCAATCCAAGGGCTATGGAGAATTGAGATAAAGTTTTACAATCAGGTAGGTGAGGAACCCAAACCCGAATTTAATACCCAGCATTGAAATTGGTAAAAAAAAATAAAGCAAGTTTGAAGTTTGAATAGAAAAAACCAATAGCTCTGAGAAACCCATAGCTCTGAACAAACGACGGTTGAAGGCCACTCTTAACGACGGTTGAAGGCAATGGTTGAACGCAACTCCATTCTCTAAACCCTAAAAAAGTACTTTGAGTGGAAGGGGCAAAGGCGTGGATTCCGAAACAGTGAAGGGGCGAAGTAGTGGAAGAGGAAGGAGCGAAGCCGTATTCGTTGGAAGTGATAGGTTCCATTTGTGGAGCCAAGCCACACGAAGACCCCGCACAGAACACCTGCGATTGTTCAATAACCAGCATTTGGTGAGTAATTTATGGAATTTGAGTTTAGGGTTAGAGTAACGGTTTTCCCCAATTTGTACTGTCAATGTTGTTGGATTTGGCATCTCTTGTTTGTGCTTCACTTGCATGTTAATTTTTGCTTCGGTATATGTAAAAAAATTCGAATGAAAATCAAGTCAATAACATGTCAATAATGATATGAATAAGATAATGGTGTTGAATTGGAGGAGGCCCTCAAAACCTTCCACATTTGAAGCAGTGCAGAGTGCAGATTATTTCTCTTGCGCTAGAATATATATATATTTTTAAATAAATATTATTTCCATTGTTAGTAAATTTGCCTGTGAAAAATGAGAACAAATAATAATAAACTCATGAATAAAAGTGCAAAGCAGTTGAAATAAAGGTTGGTCCATGACCATAGTGGCTGATTGAAGAAAAAGCTAGAAAGAAATAAGGATGTGGCAATGGCGTAGCAAGCAGATAGCAGAGCAGATGCTTTGCTTTGCTTCCTTCCACCATCTTTCTTATTTATTTATTTATTTATTTTGTGTTGTGTATGAGATGACAATAATTGTCATGTGTGTGAAGTGCAGAACTTGCCCAGATTGCACTCACACTCACTCATGTATCAACCATTGATTGGAGTTTGGATCCATAAATAAAACACATGTTATTGCTTGTAATTCACAAAATCATTGCATTAACAGGTATTTGCACAAAATTTGTCATATTGCTTTGATGATGTTAAAGCCTATGATCAGTAATCCCTATGCGCATGTACTTCATAAATTTTGTAATGTGCCTAGTTGACTAGTTGTGTAAATACCAATATGATTGTGCAAATACGTGGTAGTATATGTGTTCACATTATTTCATCCTGTATTTCAGGAAATGGGATCCAACGTGTAGTTGGTATGGCCAAAGTCAGAGGCATATGCGCCACGAGTTCAATGTATTTATTGATTATTATTTCAAAATCGAGACACACTCATAGATACTATATTAGAATGTATGTACATATGTTATGCTTTGCTTTTAGACTATTCCATTTGGTTTATGAGAAAATAGAATAGAAAGTGAAGTATGAAGCGGGTTTTGTGTGGCGTGAAGGTTGTGTGTTGCTTTGGTCTCTAAAGATGGGGGTGTTTTGTTTTTCCACAGGACTGTCATTTAATTTAAAATATCACTAAATTATGATAGAACTGTGGTGGACTTTGTATTTCCTTCATGTTTACATGTATTTTGTATATGGCTTTTACATCTGAATTTTGATGTGAAACTAATCACGGTGGCAAGTGCTTTGTATTTGGAATGATATTTGTTTTACTTGTGAAACGTTTTCAGTTTTTTTTAAGGTTGAAGCGGTTATAGTAAGTAGCACCTATAAAAAGCATTGTTCGACTCTCTGTTGCACATGATGAATTAAGTAGGACGATGAGTTGGGTTGTCAAATGAGCTTAAGGCTTTTGATAATGTTATTGAATGATGAAACCACGTTGGAGGATATATCAGTTGGAGCCTAATTAAACTGGGATTGGGCAGTTTGATGCTATGCGAATGTAGATCAAACAAGTAGTCATTGAGGATGGATGATGATGGTGACATTGATATTTTTTTCTCCAATTGGAACAACAAGAATCCAACTGATCGCCTTTTATTGTCTCTCTTGCCTTATCGCTGCTCTAATTGGAATTTTGACTATAGCCTACATGTGGATTGCCATAGTAGCATGTCCAATGAAACAGGTGATATTTGTGATTTAGGTCTATTCAGAAGGTTGACTCTATCCCCTCTTCATGTCTGGTGGATTTTTTAGCTCCATTAATGAGATGGCATCTTCAGTATGTGCAACTGTTAAGAGTCAGAGCAACAAAAACGATGTAATGTTAAGTAACCTAGTAAGATATCATAATTTCACATTTCTTATGTCTTGCACATGATAGGAATAAAACATCGCTGTGGACTAGTGAAGAATCATGTGTAGGAGGAGGAGTAGCCAAAACACCTCATGATGGAAAATAAGCGTCTTCAATTAAATCAGTGCGTATGCATGTGTGATAAGTTTACACTCAAGAAATGACAAATTATATGTAAATCACTGGGAAGTTTAAAAAGAAAATGGTAAATACCTTTGGATCTAACATGAAGCGCATGGCATCGACCAACTTTTCAAGCAAGAATTCATCAGCCGGAATGGGTGCAGGACCTACTCCTTTGGCATGCACCCCCTCCCCCCAAAATGGCTGGTCCCCAAAGAATGGTACAATTGTGGTTGGACACTAAAAAGAACACGGAATATGAGTCAAATGAGTAACTGAATCATTTACAAATGTAAGAAATTATTTACAATTGTGATTTTTATTAAAATATTTAATGCTAATTATTCCCTAAAGAAATAATAATTAAAACGTAATCACTAATGAAAGTATTTAAACAAGGTTAAGATATTATTTAATGAATAAAAAAGAATATTTTAAAAATGATATTTTAAAAGTATAGCCGACCGGCTATACCCTTTGAATGGCATAATCTTGATTTCTCTTTTTTAATTACTATTTACTTAGTAAATAATTAGTATTTAAATATTTGATAAAATAAAAATAATAATTACTATTTATGAAGTTAATTAATGTATTTAATTATTCACTAAAGAAATAATAATTAAATAAGTCTAAGATATTGCTCGCAAGTTTGAAGGACTGGAGCATTTTAAGAATGATGAACACCCACAGTTTTGGTTGATCCAGGCAGGAAACAAAGATGAAGAAAGAATAATTTATTTCCTGGATCTTATTATTAGTATCACACATTTTATTTATTTTAATACATGCACAAATAGAAATTATAACAGTATAGCCGCGCTATATTTAGATATACTCTCAAAATACAATATATTAACAGTATAGCCGATTCAGCTTTAAATACAATATTTTAGCATTATAGCCGCAAGGCTCGACTCTATAAATAGAAATTATAAATGTACAGCCGCACGGCTATAATTTATAATTACATTCGAATATTTTAACAGTACAGCCGATCTCCAACGAACACCATAAGCTTGCGCACTCACAGAGGATGGAACTTTCTCTCGCAGTCACTGCTTCGTCCTCCGGCTTCGGCACCGAAAAAAGACCCAAACCGCCTAGGCGCCCGCCTAGCTACTACCTAGCCGCCTAGCGACCGCCTAGCGACCGCCTTTTGAGGAAGAAGATGGAGGGCCAGGGCTCGCAAGCCATGCCTGAAATCGATTACAAGTCTTGGAATTTACCTGATAATGAATCTATCTCACTTTTTCTTCGCTTCTTGAAGCAGATGATGCAGGGTAAGGCCTCCCAAGCCTGCCACATCATCCCTGAAATTGATGTCTGCAAGTACGACCCTTCGGATTTAGCTGGTAATCCATTAATCTATCTCACTTTTGCTTCACTACCCATTTTCTCATTTCCAAGATATGATTTTTATGCATACATAATTGATCAGTTGTTCTTTTGAAGTGTTGAACTGTTGTTATGTACTTGGGACTTACCTGACATAATCCATTTATCTATCTCACTTTTTCTTCACTACCCATTTTCTCATTTCCAATTTAAAATTTCTATGTATACATAATTTTGTTCAGTAATTTAGTTGAATTCTGTTATTCATTACTTCAAGACTTGAATTGGGTTTGTTTCAATATCTTGTTTTGTGTTGCGTTTTGCAGAGCTCTTGTTCCCAGAATCTCTCTATCAACCTAGGATGTGGTTTTCCTTCAGCCGACCTCATTACAAATCCATCAACAGTCTTCGTTACAACAGGGCCACAAAGAAGGGATTCTGGAAAATCACAGGCAAGCCACGAGAAATCAAGTCTCAACAACTCTCCAAATCGGTCACTTGCAAAAAGAGGACCTTGACATTCCATGAAGGTCGTGTGTCTAAGTCGACGAAGACCGACTGGGTCATGCCGGAGTATTATATCACTCAAACTGAACCGGGTTCTATTCCCAATCAGCTGAGTGACTTTGTTCTCTGCCGCATGAAGAATAAGTCAGCTCATTATGAGTCTGATAATAAGGAGCTGAAGGATGCTTCAATCTGTGATGAATCAGCTGATCCTGGTATTGGTGGCTACATGGCCTCAAATTCTGAAGATGATCAAGCTCCTGCAAATAATATGATTCTGGAGGCCGACAGACATCTGGCAGACAAAGAGCTAGAACATGATCTGCCTGGAAGTGGCAATCATGATGCTGGTGAACCTGGTGGCTGTGTTTCATCTGATTGTGATGATATGATTCAAGAGGTGAGAATGAAACTAATTTTTGAACATTTCTGTTGTAAAATTGTTAGTAGGGAGCACAATAAGTATTTCAAAACTTAACGCTCGCTTGTTTGTGATTCTTAATCTGACAGCTAAGTGCTCAGCCAGGAGAATATCTGGATTTACCTTTTCCTCCACCTGAGCCGGGAAATGCTTCTGTGCCATCTCCAATTGAGAATAATGATTCTTCTCTTCCAAATAAGAATAATATTACAACCAATTATGAAAGTAAACCAGTTAGCAACATCGCCTCTAATTTCGAGAATCAAACTAAAGATGAAAGGACTTCAGAGGTGAGAATGAACATGCTCTTTGAAATTTTCATATATGAACTTCTTAATATAGAGCACAAGAAGAACAACGAAACTTAACGCTTGCTTTTGATTCTCAATCCAGGTTTATTCTCAACCAGAAGAATATCCGGAATCATTCTTACAACTTAAGCTAGATGATTACACATGGCTTTCAAGAATATTGCAGCCAGAACCGGGAAATCTTCTGCATGCCAATAACTCTATTGGATGCAATGAGTTGCAATCTCCATATCCAGAGACTGCGGCTCTTTTCCCACAATCTTCTTGAATAACAAAAACATCATCGTATACTCTTTTCAATGACTCCAACCTACCAAAGTCATGATGGGGATGGTGGGGTACAACAGTGAGACAAACACTGAAGTACTTCATGGAAAATATATTCTGCATTAGCTATTGGAAAAACACTCCAATATGGTTAATGAACCACAACATTTTATTTATGGGAGAATATCAAAAGAGACTTATAAAACATGAACCCTTGTAAGAATGTGTCTCCAACTCACATTATTACAGACGGTGATATTCTCCTACAAATAATTCGAAGATTTTTCTAATAACTTCTTCGTAGTTTTGGACATTTATGTCCAAGACAAACGACACAAGTTACTAGTCTGTGACACACAGCAATGGTTTTGGGCAATTTGTCAAAAATCGTTTATGCGTGTGTAACTTGTTGGTACAAAGAAAGACCAGCAAATGCAAATGGTTGAAATGCCATCCAGAACTCCCTACCCTTCTCCGAATGCAACGAGTCCAGACAAAGTAAAGACGTCTTTTCTCAGAAGCAGTTTTTTTAGAGACGTTACTTCCGCTTCCTCTATCAGCACAAACTAGAGATATTTCTCAGATCAGTAGTCTTCTTCAACTAGTATATCTATCCTACAAATTGAAGAACACGCAACCTCCATATCAACCAATATCCATTCATGTCTTCACTGCACCCATGGGAGATGCTCCGAGAAGAATCCGACTGCAGAGTGGCATCACAAGACAAGGTGAGAGAGAATCAAGCTGAAAGAATGAAACGTTTCTGGCTTTCTCACAGCAATTAAATGACATCTGTTCTAATGAAGCTTTGACTTTGAGGAGGCTAATTGATTTCTGTTTGCAGGTCGGGAAGCTGCAGCTCCTTGTATTGCTGTTCATACTGTTTTAAGCAGGCATGGAATGGGCAGCCAGCAGAAAATTGAAGGATTCTTTTATTTTCCTGGAAGCATCTCCTTCAAGCCATAAACCAAGTCCCCCCATGGTACAATATTTCAACACCGAGTTCTAGTTCTATAGCCTTACAGGCTTGCTTTTGTTCCAGTCACTATCAATCATTATAGAAGTGGCACTATACAGGAGCTTCTGCTACGTGGCTGCTGGAGTCTCAGTTTATCTATTAGTTTAACCAGACACTAGTGTGATGTTATGGTTATTGATATAGAAGCTTTGAGCTCCGTCCTTAATGGAGTAGTAGTTACTAGTTACCGCGGTTTCGAAAATGTACAATTATTTTTGTATCTTGAAGGACTTAAACCTATCAATGACCTATATCAGTCTGAAACGTCCCACCCTTTACCACCAAAAATTGTATCCTTGTAAATATTGCTTTTGTTATTATATCCTTGTGAATGTTGTTTATTTCCAACATTTCAACGATGAATGGAATATTGTGTATTATTTCCTCTCTTTATTTTCGGTCTCACAATGTCTACCTGCTATTGCTCAGTGCAAATATTTTCCTCTTTTCTGCTAATGTAGAACAAATGAATCAGCATCTTCCACCCGAGGACAAAATAACTATGTACTCATCCACTCTCTCTCTCTCTCTCTTCTGAATTTGAATTCCCTTCTTATTTCGGGTATCCTGAACTTCAGTTCCAAATGGTCCATAGGAAATCGAAGGATTCACTCATTTTCTTTTGGATTTGAGAAATAAAACTCCAAAATATGTTGTAACCTTTGGATTCATAATGGACCACTTGAATTAGAAGCCAATGATAGATAAGAGTAAGACAATAAGATGATCTAGCTTCCTTCTCTTGCTAGAGTAAGACACATGCTTGATGCATAGCATAGCAGCACATAGTAAGTGTGAATGCTTCTAGTGTATTTGTAAGATAAATATATTCTCTTAATGGAGCTTTGAATTTGATCCACATATTAGAGTCTAAGAATGTGCCCTGCTTTGATTAGAGTCTAGGAATGTGTATTAAACTAAATTTCTAGGATTTTTATTGGAATATGAAATACTAATTATTCACTACAGAAATAATAATTAAAACATAATCACTAATGAAATGATATAAACGTACAGCCGCACGGCTATACTTTATAATCACATTCGAATATTTTAAAAGTATAGCCGCCCGGCTATACTCTTTAAATATATTCCAACAAACACGAAGCTTGCACTCGCAGAGGACGGAACTTTCTCTCGCAGTCACTGCTTCGTCCTTCGGGTTCGGCACCGAAAAAAGACCCAACCCACCTAGGCGCCCCCCTAGCTACTACCTAGCCGCCTAGCCGCCTAGCCACCGCCTAGCAGCAGCCTAGGCCGACTTTTCAAAAACTGTGATTGACTGAAAGTCTGAAACCCGAAATTGAATTAGACATGCCTCAGTCAAATTAAATATTGAACAACTGAACAACCAAAGGGTCGATTTGTCATCTGTCATGAATAGACCTCCACAACCTGTTCGTTGGAGACCAACATGAAGGTGGTCACTCTTTGGAGATTGTGGCTTTGGTTGATTGTTTTAATTGAGAAGGAACAAGTAATTTTTTTAGGGTAAGGACAAACAGAGCTACTCTGGGATAGAACTGGGAAAAGAATATTAAACATGAATAGAGAAAGCTGCAACAAACTCACAAGGCTATCAAATCCAATATAGACAGGCTGTTCACCAGCTTCAAGCCACTCCGCAAGTGAATCTCGGGGTTCATAATTTGAAGCAAGGTCAAGAAAACAAAAAACAACAACATCAACCTTCGGTCCCCAATCTGCCAAACAAGTAAAACGTAGAGCATATCAGCAAATAATCAGCATACTGTATTCTCATTTGGTCAAGCGTCTATTTCTACCACATCAAATCATATTCCTGAGGCTTCTGCAATATTATCAGCATACTATTGCTAGAACAAGAAGAAGCCCATGTAATAAGATATGCTTAATAATCCAAAACCACCATGAGGATTCTGAAATGACCATGTATCTCTACCATATCTTCAGCAAGAAATTAAAAGAAAATAGTCTGAGTAATGGCATAAGGCATCTTCTGGCACTCCTTCTCCATATATATTAAATGAAATTATGACTTTAGTTTACTTTTAATGAAATAAATTACCTCGAAGATTCATAAACTAGTGGAGGGATCTAGTAGACAGTAGATTGTGAAATTATTCACATACATTTTTAGCCAACGAGATTATCAACATACTTTAAAGTGCAAAACAAGTAAGAAACAAGGTGAAGAGTAGTAAGGAAATCCACAAGGAAAAAAATAGTAACAAGCTCTACGAGTTCATACTTGAACTGAGAGCGTCATTTCTGCATTTTGCATCCTTCCTTGAGTTTAAAGCAAAGAGCTCTCATAGCAGACGCTGCACGTGCCCTGGACAAAGCAAAAATGATGCGCTTTGATGAGAAAAGTAGCAACTTCTATTGTACATAAATTGGTCGAATTGCAAGCCACTTTTATATTCAATGCTCAAGTGTTGAAACATACAATGAAATGTTGAGACGCCACATGAATGAGACTGAGGTTATTGTTTTTGTGAACTATTTTATCTGTATTTTTACTCTATTTTCCTACCAGTTACACCCCATTCATTTCTTCTATCAAACTCGTTTTCAGAAAAGAATCCTACGCAAAAATTCCTAAAAATAAACTTTAGAATTTTAAACATTAATATTTAAAAGGCTATACTATTTAAATTACAGTTTCTGAGAGTGAATCCAGAAGCAGGACTCTTATGTGGCGGATTTATTTAAATTACATTTTCTAGTTATCGCGGATGTATTAGTGAGCAGAATTTTACAGCCCGCGTATTGAACTGCATAATGGTATATGCTACAAGAAGGTTTCTTTTTCCTTAGGATCTCCTTTGTGTAATGTATGTATTTGAATGATTATTTAACTGATTGATATTTTTTCTGCCAGGTTGTTGACTCACTCAGGCAAGGTTAACATGCAATGGTATTCGTTCATTCTCGAAATGACACAACAACAACAGCTCAGAAATTGGAATACGTTTATATTCCATCTTCTTTTGTATGATACGTTTCCTTTGGAGTTAATGATATTGCTCTGGTTCAAAAAGATAAAATTTATCAACAGAACATGACTTAAGTGAAAAATAAATATACTACTGTACTAAAAAACTAGGATCTGTATTGATGCAATAATCATTAGAAGTTTGATTTTACACATCTAACATATAAATAGTGGCTTTCTAAAAGGGAAATAATAATAATAATAATAATAATAATAATAATAATAATAACAATTAAAGAAACAATGGAAATAGGCTACTATTAAGCAGAGTAGTTAAATTAATACGATCACCCGAAATTATACTAGCAGTGTGAGTGGCAATTGGGAAATGCGTGAACTTATTAGGATAGTTTTTGAAGTTCCTTAAGGTGTGTAAATGGATTATAAACGTACAGCCGCACGGCTATTCTTTCTAATTATATTCGAATATTTTAAAAGTATAGCCAAGCGCCCGGGTTCGGCACCGAAAAAAGACCCAACCCGCCTAGCTATTACCTAGCTACCTAGCCACTGCCTAGCCACCTAGCGCCCGCCTAGCCACCTAGCTACCTAGCCACCTAGCCACCTAGCCACAGCCTAGCCACCGCCTAGCAGCCTCAGCCGCCCGCCTAAGCTGACTTTTCAAACACTGTGATTGACTGAAAGTTTGAAACCCGAAATTGAAAAAATTTAGCTGCAAATTTGAGCTTGAGATTGGAAAGCCGAAGCAGTGAAGCACGAGTCAAGTCCATAGAAGAACATATCATGAGACTCTTAATTCATCTAATTCCATTCCTCTCCCTATTTCCCGCCTTATATTCTTCTCTCTTCACACTGACGACATGGCGCAGAAGAAAAAAAATACAAAATTTGCTGACTTGGTCTGTCTTCTGTGGAAAGAAATGATGAAGTTGTCCTATCATGGAGTTTCTATGGTCTTGCCAATAACAAGGTTCTATGAATGGCATGCGTTAGGCTACTTGAATTCAAATTGATTCTGAAGTTTAAACATTTTTGTGGTGTTGACCTGCTCACCCCCATCTTCCGTTCGCCTCTTTGATACCCCTTGGTATCGGTTACTACTCCTTGGTGGTGGTGGATCTACTCTGGTGGTATTGCTGGCTTGCTATTTGTTTAATATTTTATGGGCTTTTGTTGTTTATTTGGTTTTGTATCTTTGGGCCTGCTTTATTTGTTGGTGTTGGGCTGTATTTGGATTGAGCTTTCCTCATTTTGTAACGTTTCCCACTATTAATGAATAAAGTTCCCTTTGAATCCTCAATCTCTAATTTGAATTCTCATATTTTTTTCCCTTCAAATTGACCACTCCTAACCTTTGCCTCAGCCAACCCTAGCTCAACGGTACAGACAAGTATTATTGAACAAGTTCAGTTTTTTTTTTCATTTACAATTTAGCATATTTTTTTATGTCCCTTTGAATCCTCAATTTGAATTCTCATTTTTTTTCCCCTCAAATTGACCACTCATAGCCTTTGCCTCAACCAACCCTAGCTCACGGTACAAACTGGTATTGTCAAACTGGTTCAGTTCGTTTCATTTATGTTTTAGCAGATCGTTTGTGTCCTTTTGAATCATCAATCTCTAATTTGAATTCTCATACTTTTTCTAATCAAATTGACTATTCACTCTAACTTACCTTGTGTGTTCAGAAAAATAGGCTTTTCACTCTATAACTTACCGGTAAGATATAGACTTTTCACTCTATAACCCTAGCTCGTAGTACAGACTCGTATTGCTAAACTGCTTCAGGTTGTTTCATTTATGTTTTAATAGATCTTATTGTGTCCGTAACATTATTATTTAGCTAAATAGTGTGTGGACAGGTAAATAAGTCCCTCTAAAACTCTTCGTCCATGTCTCTTTCTTTCTTCATCTATGAGAGACTTAAGCACAAATTTTTTTGATGGACTGAGAGTTTAATAAAATACAATGTGCTTGAAATTTGGAGGTAGAAAATCATGTGTTTTTGCTACGGCTTTAAATGAAAATTATGCATGCTCAAATTTTTTTGATGGACTGAGAGTTCCTCTGGTTTTCGATGTAGACGTAAATATTCATGATCATGGTTATGACAGTTCAGCTTAGACACTACCAAATTGAAATATTTCGATATGAATTTCGATCATTTGAAGGCAATTCATGTATGAATGAGGTGCTCAAACTGTTGCCAAAAACTCCATCACAGAATGGTGAATCAATTACTTCGAAAGCAATTCATGTATCAAAAGTAAGACTCAATAAAATAGTGAAAACAACACTGTTCCACAACCAAACTCAATCTCATTTTCTCATGAGCTACTTCTCGTTTGGTCTAGTAGTTGCATCTTTGTGGGTGAGTGTGCTCCTGGAAACCCACGAAATGCTTGTAAAAATCATAAAATATATGTGATCTTTAACTACATGCAAGTACATTTCAATTTTATCACATCACTGTGTGTTTGAGTCCGAGATTTCTGCTCCGGTCAGCTGCCAACAGCTTTTTACAAGAAGAGGGTGAAACTAATTACCAGATGTACCACGAGCTGTATTACAATTCTCTCCTGAAAGATGGAAAAATGTAACCATGTCAGACAATGACAAACGTTGAAGTTGAATGGTAAGGAATTAAAGAAACGAGGGTAAGAAAATTACTGGATCTATAAACTGCAGTAATCCACGTTACAGGAGGTTAAAGGGCTAAATCCTATGAAGACCAGCAACAGCTATTTCCTTGAGGCTCGGGCTCTCTTCCAGGGACAACAATTTTTGTACCCTTGAGAAGTGAGGCACTCCCTTCCGACTCTGCTTCGTCATTGGCAATGAGGGACTTTTTGCCAAGGATTCGATAAATTTCCGTTAGGACTGTAATAAATGCAGATTCAACATTAGTAGCCTCGAGTGCTGATGCCTCCATAAAGAATAGGTTCTCCCTTTGGGCAAACTCTTTCGCATCCTCAGAAGGTACAGCTCTCAGTGTTCCAAGGTCAGACTTGTTACCTACAAGCATCACGACAATATTGTTGTCAGCATGCCCCCTCAATTCCTCTAACCACTTGGTTACATGATCAAATGATTGATGCTTGGTTATGTCATAGACCAGCATTGCCCCCACTGAACCTCTATAGTAAGCACTTGTCACCGCCCTGTATCTGAGATCAGCACCAGAAGTGTGAAAAGAATAAAAATTTACAAGCACAAGACTATGGACTTCAAGGCAAGAATAAAGGAGTTCATTATACATGTTAGACACAGATGTCAGGGTAACTAAATGAAACATAGATCTAACTATCTAATTTATTCTCTCCCCTCCTCCACACACACATACTTAAATTAGAATCCCTTACTAGCAAGGTGCAAATTGCGTATAAAAGTGCAACATGCATAGTGAAAAATATCAGCTCAAGAAAAGATTTTTGAAATCCTTATTTCCCTTTTCTTTCATCAAAGCAGAGGTCATGCCCATCCAGCTTACTCCATTAGCAGGGAGAAGAAAAATCTTAACAAAAGCAACTATGAAAAGGTTTTATTTTAGAAAAGAAAACCAGAGGTGAAACCTGACTAGCATACTCCACCAGCTGGGAAAACACCCTTAAAACAATAATATAACTATGGAATGAATTTATGTTAGAAAAGGGAAATGACTCTATGAGAATTTTCCAACAAGAATACCTTTAACTGCTATATTGCAACAACTTTAAACATCCAATATCACCAAAACTCTATGGGACTAGGATCACCTTAAACACTGATTATAACTTTTAATGTAAATAAGCAACTTAAGTTCCTTGGGCCTTTACATGTAACCAAGCTCACAATATCACTCCTTCCATCCTAGCATCCTCACCAGAAGAGGGTCGAATCACACACCCACATATGGTTTAAGCTTTAAACTATTTTGGTTTAAATTGTTAGCTTCCTAGAATACATAGAAATCGGTACCTTTTGCATTATTGCTTTTTTCTTCTTCTTTTTTTTCATTATTGTGTGAAGTTATTAAAATTTAAGGGACCAATAGGGTGAAAATGACTCCTGGCAGTATTGAAGCACTGTTTAAACCCTAGTGTGAGATTCATATATTCCATGGACTTGTCATAGGCTTTCAAACCCAAATTTGGGGGAGTATTTGGGACATCATGATTAGCATAGAACGTTTTTCCACATTGTGGAAAATCTACTTGTTTTTGTGAAGTTTGTGAACCAATGATTTGGAAGTTGGATTTACGCCATATTTGAACATTAGGTGTTGATTGGCAGTCTACAGGGGTTATATGTGGCAACAGAGGGCTCTGCCAAAGAGACGTATGTGGAGTTTAGGCTCTAAAGTTTGAAATAACGAAAGAAAAAAAAAACCATTAGTAAAACTGTTTTGTGTTTCTAATATCCTGTGCTAATAAGTTGTAAACAAAACTTGCTCCACCCAGAAGTTAAACCATCAGGTCACTTACTGATCATATTAGTTCAATCTTGAGTGATCATAACGTCTAGTTGGCGACTCCTTTATTCAGTGATTCGTCGTTGTTATAACTCACAGAGCATGTCAGTTTATTGAGCATCTATTCTTATGTGTTTAAGGAGATTGTATTGAATTATGGTAATACTTTGCTGGTATATTGAACAAGGTTTACTAGATCTTGAAATGTTCCACAACTTGTTCATTATGTTGGATTCATATCTACATTTCCAGAATTTTTTCAGGTCAGGGGTTGTTTTGGGCTAAAGACTTTACCAAAACAAGGACTGCCCTTCTAATTCAGCAAAGTCGTGGTGACATGATCACATCTCAAACAAGAACACAAAACAAAATTCAAGCAAACCCACATGATAAATTATAAACAACAAAAAACCCACATCAAAAAACTCAAATCACCAAAGCACAGAAACTTTCTGAAATTATATAATTAAATACAAATAAATTAGAAAAGCGCTAACCTTTCTTGACCGGCGGTGTCCCAAATCTGGGCCTTGATTGTTTTGTGGTCGATCACGAGCGTCTTAGTCTGGAACTCAACCCCAATTGTTGCTTTTGACTCCAAACTGAACTCGTTCCGAGCAAAACGAGCCAAGAGCTGAGACTTTCCCACCGCTGAGTCTCCGATCAGCACCACCTTGAACACGTAGTCGATCTTCTGATTGAAATTACTTTGCAAATTCGACATCTTCTTGTATATTTGTCTAAATTTCAAATCTTAATAAACCCACCAAAAAAATTATAATACACAAACCCAAAAAGGAAAGAGGAACAAATGTATTTCTCACGTATGAAACTTTTGAAGGAATGGAGACCGAGACCAATTGATCAGTATGCGAATATGATCGAAAAGAAGAAGATAGTGAAAACTCGCAGAGTTGAGCTAGCAAAGAGTTTTGGGGTCTCTCTCCTCCTCCCCCTATTTGTGCGTAAATATTAAATTATTTTTACAGAAATGAAAGGAAATTTGTTGTTGGAATGGACATTGGAGAACAACGGCTTTTGTTTCTCTTTTCCTTTCGTCAAACAATAATTAATGAAATCATTTAACAATTAAAGAATTATTATTAAGACTCTAAACTATTGAATTTATTAGAACTAGCATCTGCTGCGTCAATGGAATTTTCTTTTTAATATATACAAGCAATAACCCGAAACGTTTTCTCTAATGCGGACGTCCGTACATTCGTAATGTCCCTTCTCGTTGTTTTTGTTGCATTTTAGAATGAATTCATTCACTTAAAGAAAGGCTTTGTGTATGTATTTCTTTTCAATATTATTATCATTATAGGCGTGGGTAAAGTAAATGTCGATTTTTGGCCCAACTAGCTCAGGTAATTTGTGGCCTTTATTCCATAGGCTCTTTTTGGCATGCCCTATGATATTTGGTATCAACACATTTATTGAGATTAATTTTGTCATTTTTATACGTATTTTTTATATATAAAAATATTAATTTTTAAACCAACAATCGCCGAAAACGAGTTTAGTAAAAACAATTTTAAACTTCAAGAGTTGTTTGTGTAATTTTTGAAACCTAAAGGGATTTTATGAAAACTTTGAAAACCTTGAGAGTGTTAGTGTATATAACTCCTTTTGTTTTCTTTTTAGTGTATGTGAGAACCTTTTTTTTTCTTTTATAAAAAAATATTTTTTTTTAAGAAATATTCATTCTACATATTAATGATTTATTAATATGGCTTTTCCTTATTTAATATTTATTATGAAGACCTAAATGTTATAAAATATTAAGCCTAGTATGAGATTATTCTTTTAGGTGAAAGATGACACCATTCTTGTTTTCCACATGTAGAGACTTGGGATTGTTTTTAATCAAATCATCATTGTCATGCCACCTTGCATGCTAGTAACAAGTGGTGTTGTGATATCATCAACCAAAGGGGGATGAGTCACATTATTCCCTTATTTTTTTATCTTATCCCTTGGTGGTTTAAAATATTATATAACATGTTCCAAATCGGGTCGAAGGAGACTTGGAAGACGCTCTACGCATAGAAGTATACCAACTGAACTCCTCGCCGTTCACCAATGAAATTGAGCAGACAGCTCCACCGAGGCGGTTCATGACACCTACCTTCACACCAATCAAAGGGGATTCCAATCTTGAAAGCCATCTTAAGCACTTCAGGAGTGTCATGATACTTTATAAAGGCGACGATGCATTGATGTGAAAAGTGTTCACCATGACCTTGCGAGTAGCGGCCCAAGATTGGTTCCATACTTTGACACCCAAGTTGATCAACAGCTTCAGGGAATTAGCTCTCGTTTTCATGAAGGAGTATACTTCCTACCGAGTGATCAAGAAGCAATCTGATCACCTCTTCAACTTGAAGTAGAAGCAGGATGAGTCTCTCCGGGACTACATTAAGAGATTTCTGGCAGAGAAATCCAACATTGTGGGATGCGATGATCGAATCGCATCTTCTGCTTTTAAGAAGGGCTTACCAACTGAGCATAACTTGTACCGAGAGTTGGCCATCACTCTGAGTCAAACTCTAGTTGAAGTCTTCACAATAGCAAAGCATTACGGGCTCTGGGATGATGACTATACCGCTGCGAAGAAGTCTGGCAAACAAGTCGATCATCCACCAAAACATGTACATAAGAATGATGGGTCCTACAATGGGAATAACTGATGAAAGAGCAAGTTGCGATCTATCAGAGGCGGCTCTTCAGTTGGTAAGAGCTACATAGAATTTATGATTCATATCAATTAAATTCTAAACCATGTGAAGGATAAGCCATGGCTGAAGTGGCCGCTACCTCTGAAATATGATCTTGCCACAAGGGACACCTCCAAGTACCGCATCTTCCACAGAACGCATGGGAACTACACTGGTGACTGCAAATCCTAGAAGAGGCATCTTGAGGAGCTGGTAAAGGAGGGACATTGCATCGAGTTCGTGGCCAAAGAAAGCTTTTTAGCAAATCGAGGATCATGATGTTGCCAAAGAACCTCCACAAAAGGTCATAAGGATCCACACTGTCCTAGGCGATTCCGAGGAGTCCGAAATGACTTACAAAGAGAAGAAGAGGAAGATTAAGTAGACAATTGTAATATTCCAAGTTCTCACCAGCTACCCAACAATGAAAGATAATCCCGTAATCGGCTTCCATAAGAAAAACATGTTCAGGCTTGATTTGCCACACAACGATGTCCTTGTAATCAACAAATGTAGTGTGATACCACATCACTTACTCAAAGGTATATGCTTGTTTGAAATGACCAAATGCAATTACTTAACCCATCAAGGATACACATAGCTATAAAACTTATGTTGCAGATTTCAAAGAAAAATATTTTAAAATTTAATTTCTAGTATATTATATACACAGATCAATTATTGCTCTTTCTAAAACGAATCGGCCAAAACATGAATTAATTAATAAATAAATAAGTTATAATCATGGGACAAAACTAACAACGGCTTCTTATCCGGTTATAGCATCTATATGACTATTATTATTTGGAAAAGTGTATTGAACATTTCATATAAATACAAGCAAGATAATCTTGATGTGTTTGTTTTACGAATTAAATTGAATCCTATCGTTGGAATATATGGACCTTGTGTTTTGGGGCATAATTGTTTTAATGAGGTAGAGTTTCCAGCCAAGGGGTATTTTGAGGAAAACTTGAATGTCTTACATAAGTATTGACTAAAGAAGTTTCAATTATGGGATACCAAAATGGACTCATTAATGGCACATCAAAATCTATAGTAGAAAAAAATACTTCTGTATATGGGACGAGCTATTAATTCTCCTTTTCCGCATTGGTTTTTTTTTTTTTTTTTTTCTGAATTGGCATTGCTTTCTTTTACAGGATGTAATTGAAACAACAGAGTTGACCGGAAAGTTGAAACTACAGAAGCCTACTGGATCTAAAAGCTAACATGAAATACATTAAAATTCCCATGCACCCACAGTAAATGCTACCATCCTACTATTATCTCTTCGGTGAAATACAAAGGAGAAAAAACAAAAAGAAATTGGTTTCTTTTACTCTCCATGTTCCTATACTACAAGCTTTACATGAATACATGAGGCAGAAGGATTTGAATCAAATTTATTTCTGTTTACTTGAACAACTGCACTTCGCCTTTCTATCCCCGAGTGTCTGCATGAAAAATTGGAAACACTTTAGAGGAAATATAGACTTGGTTGAATTTCATGTGGATTAATTGGAATCAAAGATTATATTTTTCATTAATTGCAACTTTACCTTAACCTGTTTCTGAAGGTCTTTAATGAACTCAACCGCTAAGTCCAACATTTCTGCTGTGTTTATTTGCTGCCAAGAATACAACATGCAAGACTCAATTTCATGCATTCATTCAAGAAAACACTGAATAAAATTGTGATGTTGCAAGAGTCTCCAACTACCTTGTCCATGTTTGGGAAAAGATCCTGCAATTTCTTCATTCTTTCGCTAATCCGTGTCCTTCTCATCTGAAATACAATATTCAAAATCAGGGATATGATTTAATCCGGCTAATAGTATAAGCTAATCACTATGAGATGTAAACAAGCTCAATTAACTAATGCAGAAGATGAGATTTACCCTCTCTGCAATGCTTCGCGGGTGAGTGGCGAAACCTCTTTTGGCACGAATTTTACATGGAATCGAATCTTCAAATTGCAAATACTTCTCCATAGCAGGCATCTCAAAACGTTTCGGCAAGCTCAAATGATGCGTCAGGCTGTGATTGCGGTTTCCAAAATCATTGTTCTGTTCAAAGAAAAATAACATTACTAATAGGGCAAGCGAGCAGATGGCCAAGCAGAAACGACTTGAGTAGTGAGTTTACAGAAAGGAAAAGTGCAAAGGCTACCTGAGTTTCCAATGCAGTTGAATTAGAAAACTTGTTCCCATCATTGTCTCTGCCTCTTTTGAGGTCATTAAATGAAGAAATGTCCCAAGAATCACTTGGGAAGTTAGAAATGCAATGTGAATTGCTAGCATTTCCCAAACCTTGATCCTGTTGGCTACCATCTCCCATGTTTCCATTCCCCATTTCAGCAATCCGAGGCATACGTCTTGAGTATGAAGATGGCCCAGATGAGAAGTTCAGTTGATTATTCAACCTAGAAGTTGATGATGGACTAGCTTCTCCATTTATACCATTGCCTGCTCTAAAACTTGCACCATCTTTCATCACATTAAAGCCTGTATGCCAAGCAAACAAATACAATTAGTCGAGGAACCAGAAAAAGTTTCCAAATACAGAAAATTTATCAAATCATAACCAACCACTTGTTTGTTTATTTATCTTTTCTTCATCTGAGGCTAAACATACACAACTGCACCCAAACGCTAACCAAATTGCCTCCTCCTAAACCTACTGTCTGCCTCTTAAGTATGCACTGCAGTATCTTTTGGTGACTAGATGAGCAATTTCATGAAAAGGAAAGGGAAAAAAAAAGGGGGAAAAGCAGGGAGGAAAGTATTGAAAAAGGAAGAGAAAAAGAGAGTCCAAGAAACAGCACTCATCTTATAGAGATTAGATAAATTCCACTTTCCAGCTAAGTATAGGAAAATTATAGATATTTAGATCCTTTTTTCGATTTTATTTTTTACTCATTGCAGGTTGAGAAAACAATATGCAGTCAAGTTTATGCAACATTTATCCTAATTTTCTGTACTTCTTAAAACTCTTTTACAATTCTGTCAGCATTTTAAAAAAGATGAATTCCAGTCAACCAAGAAATAAGCAAGATTAATATATACCATTGTCAACGGTTAAGTCAGGAAAGAATCCAGCCGGGGAGCTACTTTGTCTAACAAGATTAGAGCGATTTCCGACACCAATTTTCGACTGCATCGAATTCTCCAACCCCGTGGAGTTGATAGCAGCAAAGGAGTTATTATCCAAAGCATGAACTTGTTGAGCTTGGTACATCATATGAGAAGAATTTGAGTAGCCATTCTGTTTAGAAACAGAGTCCCCTGCTTCCTGCTTCACAGCCCTCTCTTCAAACTGATGCTGCAGACTATTAGCACCATTGTCATGATGATCTGGTTCATTACATGAAGAAATGAACCTGGCTAACACCGTTTCCACTTCGGGGCTTGAAGGTCGGAGATACCGCGAATCCTCACACACAACACCACCATTGTTATCCACCAAATCCGTTAGAAATGAGCTCGGAGCAGACCGATACCGCATTAGGCCAGAGCTCTGCTGCTGCGGCTGCTGCAGCTGCTGATGTAGCTGCTGTGGCTGCTGTGGCTGCTGTTGCTGGAAAATATTTGAATCCATGAACTCTGTGTGGTTCTTCCTCAGCTCTGCCTCTGAACACTTAAAATCAGGATTGTATTTGTACAAAAGGCTACTCATAGTTTTTTTTTTCCAGATTCTGAAGAGTGCCAACAACTTCTTCTTTCCTTTCTTGGCTGCTAATTTGAATCCTTCCAAATTCAAACACTATGTAACACTTGGGTTGCTTCAAGATTCATCTGATTGAGAACGAGACCCACCCAGATAAGATCTACTTCTGCTTTGATCTAAATTGAACCCAAATCTGCAAACAAAGCAAGAGTTCATCAAAATTAATCCAATCCAAACAAAACCCTTTGGCATGTTCCTCGATCTCACTTGAAAGCCTACAAATTTACATTACATACCACTACTCAATTCAATTTCCGTATCTGGAAATGAACTCTGAATTCTGCAGGGATTGAAAATATTTTCCAAACGACCAGAAGTGAGAATCTTTATGGATTTCTGTTCCTCTGCAATCAAAGCAGCTTCAAGACAAAAGAATCCCCATTAAGAAACAGCATGAATTGGAACAAAAAGGGAAAGAAGAAAAAACCAGTACTCGTTTGTTTGAGTTCTAATTTTTCATTTCTGTTCTGTTTTTGGATAAGAAGTTGAATGATTATGCTTCAACAATTCAAGTACCTATGTTTTCTTTGTGCTTCTGAATCTGAGTCAGCAACCAACAGTCTCCTTCAAAAAAACACAGATAAGAGCAAACTTAAGCTTACCAACAATATTTTGCAATGTCTCATCTCCTTTCTTTCCACACTCACATTCACACATGTCATACGATATATGTACTAAGGATGTTCCATAACTACCCTCTGTTTCCAATGCTATTACCCTAATGCCATTGAGGCACGATGGCGGCCATGGCACGTCAGTACATGAGTTGACGAAACTACCCTGGCCGATTTGTCTTCGGGACTTTCCATTCCAGCGATGGATTTTCAGCATTCGCTTGTCGACACAATCTGATGTTTTTGTTTTCTTCTGAGATTTAATGTTTACATTTATTTTTTCTTTTAAAATCTGAAAACAACGTTATCTACAGACTTTTGAGAGGATAATGGTATATTGGTATATGGTGCTTTGCTTATGGACCAAGCGACTTTAGAGTCAAAGTCTTTTAACTCCGACACCAAAACCGAAAACTGTGTGCCGCTAATAAAAAGATAGCGTAACGGACGCTTCTGTTTTCTGTTCTTTGGTTTCAAGGAAGAGACGCTAATCATAAGAACAAGAAGTTGCCTAACTAGTTTCATTCCATTGGTGGACTTTTAGGAGCCAAAAATGGCTTCTCACAAATCATTAAGAAAAAGTGAGCTTTCAATGGGAATCTGGATGTCATAAAATGCTATTGTAAATATATTCCCAGTTGTGTGGTCCAATGAACCAAAAATTGGGTTGATCGACTAGTCTTGAGTCTTCATTTAATTGGAAAAGGTCTCAAATTCGATTCACAGTAAATTGTACGTTTATGATGAGTTCAATACCGAATTAAAAGTGTCTCATTGTGATGAAGTAGCTCTGATGTGCGGTATATTTTCACTAATTTAGTTCGGATATCTTATGAACGAAGAATGAGATTCAAACTACTAACCTGTTTGTCAACAAAGGTTTTTAGCCCAGGATCTCAAAGTTGGAACTTTAATGGCACTTTGGTAGTATGTGTAAGAAAAACTATCATCTCCTTATAGTTTATACTATCGCTTGTATTTAAATAAATAAAAACTACTAACCTATTTAAAAAATTGGAAAGAGACACTTGAGAACCCAATATATTAATAATTATTTTTCATGCGTAGGTATTATATAAGAACATGACTTTGTTTTAATTCTCACTCACATGAGGATATATCTGAAATATTGAAATCAGAAATTGCTACTGAAAAGGCATTCAGAAACAAGAAGTTGGACTTGTAAGGAAAAAAGGCATTCAGAAACATAAAGTTGACCTTTTATTGACACATTCAAGCACGAATGCATGCATATGGAGGAGGAAGCAGCACACACAAATGACCAAGACCAAAATATTCTTCGTCCCAAATAAAAAGACCAAAATATTCAAACAAATACAGCAGAAAAAAACGAAAGTTGTTACCTTTCTTTCACGCAGCAACTGGAAGTATTTAATTTATTGGTCAACCCAATAAAGTTTTCACATCCAAAGGTCTTTGTTTAAAATTTAAGGCCAACTGCTTAATTAATGTAAGATGTCCTTAAACTTTGCATAAGTCGATGAAACGTTCGTTTTCTGATGATCAAGTGGCATTGTGGTTGACATTAGTAAATAAGTTTAAGAATGTTGGAAATAAAATTCATAAATTGCAAGTGGAGAACAACCTAGGGAAGTCATCTGTTCGACTTATCCAGATATTAAGCAACTGCATCTTCTTTTATAATTAAGATCAAATTGAATCAAACGTTTGTACCATTGTTGAAGATGTAAAGCATTTTCAAAAACAGATTCCTAGTTCTCTTTTTCAATTTACTCATAAGGAAATAAATGGTGTTGCACATTGACTTGCTCGATTCAATTTGCATAATGTGAACAACTTTATTTAGTTTGAGGTGTCCCCTGGTCTTATTTAGGACGTCCTATTATGTGATTTGTTGAGTTCGGGATTAGGCATTTGTCCTCCCGTTGTAATTCTTCATTTTATCAATAAAATTTCTCTCGTTTCGTCGAGATTCTCTGAAAAAAAAAAAATCAAATTGAATCAAAGAAAACTAAATAAGAAAATGTAATGACAATTAATGCGTCTATGGTCAAATTGAGTTTAAAGTGCGACATGAACACAAAGAAGAACAATGACCTCAAATAATAAGAGCCACACAACCAAAAACAAAATATTTTATGTGGACATACTTGTTGATTTCTATTATACAAATCATATAAAAATTAGTTTACCACAAGAGATGTGTAAGAAGAATAGGACAAGAAACAAACGGTGTTCGGTCAAAGAAATTTTCCATCCCAGCTGTACAACCCTAATCCCAACAAAGAGAGATAATCCTAACCGTTGGATTAACGAAAACTATTGACCAGAAGTCGCTGAAAACTTTCTCTAATCCATAGTTAATTAATTTACACGTGGCTATTTGTTGGTTGATGTTAATGAAAGCAATGTCTCTCTTACTTTGGAACCACACATTTCACTTAAACAACACATCACGTGTTGCTCGGGAATCCCAGTCAATTATGTAGCCTGACTGTGGAATCCATTGACATAAATGTAAAAGTCAACCTTTTTGATTGTAGGAGAAAGTCACAACTGTGTTGATTTGGTAAAACCCCTTGAGTCCATGGTCATCCTCTTGTATAATATAAAATTTAATTATTATGTTAAATATGTCACATCATTTGTGATTTATTCAAAATTTTGATGCTCTCTAGTATTACTCATAATATAAAGGTTCAACTAGCATTTATCGACCAGTTTCACTTAGTTGGAAAAGGTCTTTTAAGCTCAACTCTCCTTATTGTTGTGGTGTAGGTTTGTTGTAGGTGAGTTATCGCGTTGTAATAATGTCTTTACAAATATTATCATGTTGAAAAATTTTGAATTAATTAGTGATTTTTTTTTCCCCAATGTAGGAAGTTGTGCCCTCTTCCATTCTCCCCAACCCATTCTGATTTTGATTTTTTTTAAAAAATAAAGATCAAATTAAAGAAGAAATTACTACTTTTAGGGAAAAAAAAATAATTAATTAAACAAAGAAATTTCTAGAATAAGTTGGTTAGAGTTTCTTTTCTTAGGATTTTCTCAAAGAGGTTTTTTCTTGAGAGATATGGGGAAGCTTATCTATACTATATTTAAGCCAAGGGGTAAAATGCCAGTACACCCTTCTTAACATTGAACAATAATAAACTTAAAATTATGGGCAATATAAGAGCATCCATAATCATGCTCTCTATTTTTAGTTAAAATTTAGCTAAAACACTAGAAAGCTATTTTAGAGCTCTTTAATTTCTCCCTCCTATTTAAAGGTCATAAATGTTTTTATAAGTTTATTCTTTTTGAATAAGTGTAGCACAAAAGCAATAATAAAATAGTTGGCATTAAATAAATGCTTAAAATAATATTAAATATAGAAGATTTAATTATAGAGTTATTAGGAGTTTTTTTTTTGCCTTTCGTGGGATGGTTAGGTGGTTTTTTCTTTAATTTGCTAGAGGTGATTGGGTCCATTGAGATGTTATAATAAATACCCGCGTATTTTCACTCCTTACTTTCTCCACTTCGATCTACAATAACTTCATTTGACACATGAAAAGTATGTATGGCCCATTCTAGTAAATATTAAAAACAACTTATGACACGAATATGAATTTCTACATAATCAATATTCCTTCTATTCATTTGTTACAATGGGAGGGAATCAAAACCTAAAATATCATAATCCTAACTCATTATCTCCCACTCTTTCATTTGATGAGAGCATGAATTTTCTAGAAAATCTATATTTATTAAACTTATTTGTTACATCGAAGGAAATCAGGCCCTAAACATATCCTAATTCTAACTCATTATCCCACACTCCTTCAATATGTCCACTTATGATTTTCCTTTCTTTGAGAAGAGAAAAAAAAAAACGTGTCCTCTTATCTTAACAGCTTCAATATAGGTACATATTCATAATTAATGTATGTGACAACTAATTAAAATATCAAATTAAAGAGTGTTTGATATCACATTTTCAAAGAACACACCTAATAAACTCCATGGATGGAGAGAAGGAAGAAGCGTCATTGCCCCTCCTCTTCCTCTTCTCTTCTCGCCTTTTTTTTTTTTTTAGTGAATAAGTCCAATGGGGTTTGAATAAGTCCAAAGCTCCTTGTGGTGATTTCTTCTTATCCATGTTCATATTGAAGTTCCTCATCACCTCTTTTGGACTATGTTTTTAATCAAATCATTCTCCCAAAACTTGTTCTCTAACACTACTCAAGTTCCTTAAATTTGGTTCTACATCTTATTTGACGAGATTGCTACAAATCACTCCAATTGTTCTTTGTCATGATTGTTTTGGTTTATTTGTTCACTCTTATGTGCAGGTAAATCGATGGAAACCATGTTTTGCCCAAATTTGTTACGGATGTGGTGGTGGGTGTGGCTGCGATAGCGCTTCTTCAGGTGGTTGTGGTAGGGTTTGTTTAGGTTAGTGGGTTGCTTTAGAGTTTTAGCTATGTTGGGTTTGTGGGCTTTGTTTGGGGTTATGCTTAATTGTGGTGATATGGGCTAATAGTTTTTGTACGGCTTTTGTCCCTTTTAGTTTTGCTTAGAGCATCTCCAATAGCCTCGTCAACAACTTTGGAATGCTAAAATAAGTGAGTTACATAATCAAAACTCTCTCCAACAATCTTGTCAAACACAGTCATTAAAGCTGCAACTTATTTCTCTCTATTGAGAACTGGTAAGTTGACATTGGCTCTTCGAAACATTTAATTTTACTTTGGAAAAACAAAACCTTCTTGAAAATGTTAAAAACATGCACTTTCTTTTTTCCAAATAATAAATACATAGACATTATTCACATGTTTTCATTTTTTTTCTTCTTTAAAATTACATTAATTGAATTGAAAAGTTTGTTAGGCACAAATTATTAAAGCAGTAAAAAAACCTTGTCAAATTGCCACATAGGTCAACAAAATTTAATTTCAAGAGTTTAATTTGCTATTGCTATTGGAGATTTAGTATGTTAGTTTGTTGCCTTGGTGGGATTGGTGCATTAGAGTTATGTTGATGTCTTTGATTGTATTGTTGTAAGTTTGTCTAATGAAGTTTTTAATGATAAAAATAATAAAAATTAAAGAGTATTTGACCAAGAAAAAGTAGTTAGCAATATTAATTGGGGACATTATTAGAAACCTAACTTTTTATTCTAGGCAAAATTTCAACGTTTAACAAACTTTCCCGTGTGAGTTGTTATCATAAATGCCAAAAGTAAAATCAAAGAAACTCGCTAGTTGTTCATTTGACTTTCAATCCAATCGTAAAGCATTGGATTCCAACTTAAACGAGCTTAGCACAAATAAGAAAGCCACTGTTGAATGTTTCACCACTTTTTGAAGTTGTCGTTCGAGTTGGCTTGCAAATTATACTCTCAAATAATGATCACCTCTCAGCTGTGATGTCTACCCGAGAATGTTCCCAGAACAGAGGGAATGGTTCTGTTAAACCAAGGCATATATTGGAGATGCTTTCACTCAAGGATTTGTCATGTTTCAAGGAGCAATGGAGCATCCAATTTCACACGAGCATCTCAAAGAGTCATTATGCTTTCCCATGGGATAAATAAAGTCTGTTTTTTGTAAATTTTCCTTTTTAACTTTACTTTTTAGCAAAATGTGAAGGGGTTTTTGACTGAAATGGTCCTCCAACTTTTTGCTCGAGTTTTATTTGGTCAATCAATTAAAATTTTCATTTCAATAGTCCCCCAATTCTCCATTTAGTATCAAATTAGTCTTACTATCAAAGTCTGTTAATTTTACTGTTAAATTGAGGGGTAAAAATATTCCTCAATTTTGGTGAATTGAAATAAAAAATTTAGTTGATGGATCGAAATGAAACTCAAGCAAAAATTCGAGGACCATTTCAGTTAAAAACCAAAATGTGAAATTACATGAACTATTAGTTGGATAATTACCAAAAAATGCCAGAAGTTATACTACATAGAATGGTGTGGTTAGGACTTAGGAGTGCTTTTTGGCTGACATAGGGAAAGATGGATATGTTTTCTAAAGTTAAAGAAGGTTTTAGTGCTTATTGATAAAGCATTTATCAAGTGCGTCGTACAAGAAGCATTATTGTGGATAAGGAGAAGAATGCTCCTATAAAAAGTAGGGTGGTAATTTCCACTACCGTTACACGCTCAAAACCTCGAAAACAGACCCGACACGCCGATTTAATGGGTTTTTGGTCCGTGACCGTTTTAATGGTGGGTTTGGGTCGCCCCCTTAATCTTTAACCGTTTTGGGTCGTGTCTGGTCGTGTCGTTTCGCCCCAATTAAAGATTGAGCTTCAGCACATGGGTTAACCGCCTTCACTCTTTGCACTTTCCTTTGTGTATCTTTGTGTTATATGTTCACTTTGTTTTTTGTTTCCTTGGCACTTTTTTATTTTTCCTATTTATTTGTTAGTTTTTCCTTTATTTAGTTATTTGTTGGGTTTAGGGTTTTGTTTTATCCTACTTACCTACTCTCTCTATTACCTACCCTAAACTTAACTCTAACCCTAATCCTAACCTAAGGCATGTAACCTCCTTTGTGATTGCAACAAATTATCAGGCATGTTCTAGTGAGTTTTTTTTTTCTTTTAGCTTGCAAAACCTCAATAGTATGTGTGTTGATATGAATACACAATAAATCCAAATAAGTTCATGGTCATATTGCGAATTGTTGGAGAGGCTTTTATAATAGTTAAACACTAGGTTCTCTCTTGATTTCTCCCACTTAAAAACAATTGATGGCGTTGTTCAAATGCAATATTTTTCTTTGTTTCTTCTTCATTTCTTCATTTTTTAATTTTTATTTCTTTCCATCTTTATATATAGGGGGCAAATGAATAACTTTTTATTTAAAATTATTCTTGATTAATTTCATTTAGATTTTTATTTTTTTATTTGCTTTCTTAGCGCCGTAGCGGGTTAATAGGTTACCCGAACCCGCACTGGAATAATGGGTCGCGCGCCGTTCGGTCTGGGTTTGAATATGGTCGCATGCCCGCACGCCTATAAAGTAGTATATTAGGGTATAAAAAGTGTGACATAGTAGTATAGGCTTGTAGCTTAAGCGGTAGAACATTTTCCTTTGCATTCCCGAGGTTCTAGTTTGATTTTCCCTTCCTCAATATCACTTATATGAAAAAGAAAAATAAAATTGAGTGACATTATTTTGATTGCTTATCAATGTATGCATGAGTTAAATAACTCCTTTTTAACTTGAAAAATACTTCCTTTCTTACCATGGAAATAGGAGGTTCTACATTCTTACCAATAGCAGTATGACATGTATGTAAAAAATTTTTCTTTTTGTGTTTTTTATGAATTATTTTTGCATATATCAAACTGTAATTCACATGAAGGAGGACCACAAAGAAGGAGTACCACAAAGAAGGAAACAATCAGTATCCTTTCAACTTCGTAGTCACACGTCAGGGGTCTTGAAAGCTGAATTACTAAAGATATGTTTAAAATAGCTACACAAACCCAACTCACATCACCACAACGACAAAGAACAAGCATAAAGCATTTGTCCCAAAAAAATATTCTTTATAAGATCGATGGATATCGAGGAGGAGTTGTCTATTTATCTGTCCAAATTTTTTATTTTTTATTTGGTAGGATGGATTCAGAATTACCAGTTGAAGTCGGTTTCTTCTTTCTAGCATGTTCTGTGAGTTTGAGACAGAATTAATAAGTATAATTAAAGTAACAAAAAGGTTGTTGTCTCGTACGGATGTTGTCCTAAACTTTTCCACCAAAGGCCAGTTTTCTAGGGCGTGCACTAACTTAATTATTGAGGATGAAGAGGTGTTCTTCTGGCCACTTACAAGAAAGTGAGGACTGAAGATTACACCTTTTTCAATACTAAATTACAAAACTTTCTCCCACCAACAATGGTATGGCACAGATGATTTGATTCTCACCATTAATTAGCCACCAAGTTTGTGGCATTTGGCTCCCACGGTCTTTTATCCACTTATAAGAAAACGCAAATAGACAAAAGAGAAATGAAAAAATCAAAAGAGAAGTGAGAAAATCAGCTCCCCGTGCCGCATATAAAAATTCAATATTCTTCTATTTTGGTGACAAGTACTTTTTGCGCCTTTAGCTTGTTGGCGATAAACACATTTCAGGCCGCTAAAATATAGAGGGGGACATGTGTGTGATCCTAAAAATAGTGGGCGATATATACCTACCCTACCCTACCCTGAATTAAGTAAAGGGTGATTATGAATCTTGATTACTTTATAATTAATAGCTAGCTGTCCCCTGAAAAGAATCGGATATGTTGGATTGCATGTGCATATAATATTATATGCAAAGCATCTTTGGATGGCATGCATGATGGGGTTTTTGTAGGCAAAGTCCACTATACATATCT
This sequence comes from Prunus fruticosa, assembly GCA_018703695.1. NCBI lineage: Eukaryota > Viridiplantae > Streptophyta > Magnoliopsida > Rosales > Rosaceae > Prunus > Prunus fruticosa. The sequence continues at coordinate 3,036,745 of CM031918.1, forward strand.
ATATGAAATGTTATGAAGTACTGGAGGACAGCACGATACAAGATCTACATGTTTTAGAATATTTTATTTGGAAACCTTTGATTAAAGACCACTTTAGAAACTTTTAATTTTTTTTAGTAGAATTTTACATTTTTTAATCGAGTGAGAATTTCTAAATCTAGTAATTGGTCATGGCATTCAATTTAGAGGTATTGTTATGCATGTTGGAGAGATATTGCAATCTAAAATAATGACTTCATGACTATATGATTCATCATTTTCACATCAATGCCCAATACTCCCCCTCCTCCAAATCAGTATCAATTGAATTTCCCCAAAAAGAACCCTACCTTCCCAACTCTTAGCCCTACCCCATCCACACTCAAAATTTAACGTAGACAATTATAGTTTGTAATGTGATTTTTTATATTAAGTATGAAATATGTGGTTTTTTATATTAAGTATGAAATATAATATTATCGTTTCATTTTTATGGGTCTATTTTGTATGAATTTTTTTTTTACCTTTCACACGTTAACCCTCGGAATAGAATTTCATGAATCCGCCATTGAACAGATCCTCTCTAACCAACTTCGCTAAGCCCATGTCTGTGAAAGTACTTTATTAAAACATTAGCATTTTATGGGTTTTCATTAATACATAGTTCTTTGGAATTAATAGGTATATTTCACTTAATTATTTAAGGCAATGACAAAGAAAGGAAGAACCATATTTACATAGAATGTTGCTATCTCCACCTTCTGTTCAATATTCCCACTATAAATTTGAAAAAATCCAATCCAATCTTTCCCCCCACCATTATTCCTAAAATACCATGTAATTATTAATTCATGCAAATTCCCACTATGTAATTTCCTAAAAAACACAATCCTATCTTTCCTCCAACTATTGTTCAATCGAAGAGAATTTGGGCTTTTGAGGGTTTGAGGCAGAAACTTGAGAGACAAAAAGGGTTGGTAGTTTTTGTGGTTTAGTTTCTGGTGGAAAAGGAAATGAATTTGGAAATCAATATATAAGAGCAATTCCAGGAGTGCCCGGGCTAAGGGGGGCTAGGCCCAAAAAGGGCTTCCAGCAGACAAATGCTGCCTAGGCTGTGGGTGGGCTCCACAAGCCTGGGCTAGCCCTCAGGCAAAACCAACCCTTAGTCTAACTTGGGTTTGCTGGCGTCAGCAATAAAATTTTTTTAAAAAAAATCTTTAAAAAAATCTTTAAAAAATTAAAAAAAATACTAAAAAATTCAGAATTTTTTTTCAATAAATACTTAGACATATTTTTCACTTTCCACACAAAAACTCTATACAAATTCTTCTCCTCATATCTCATGTGAATAATGGTTGCCATGACAATGGGTGGAAACACCACAAACTTTTTGCAAGGGCTGCCACTATTCACATGAATAGTAATAGCCCTTGCCTCCCCTTACCCTTTGCTATGGCAAATGGGTGGAAGTGCTCTAATAGGCTGGGCAATATTGCCAGGTGGACCTATTGGGGGGAGGACGTAGAGAGAGAACTGGAGACTTGGGAAGTATCAATTTGTTCATGGCTTTAGTATTGGATGAGTTTTGAATAGATTTTTCTTTACTCTATGCATTTCCCTATTTTTTTTCCTTCTCTGATGAATCTTCTTTGTAATTCGCAAGAATTGAAGATAGAAACTTAAGAGGTATGAATTTTGTAGGGGATTGGGAGACTGGGTAATTGGTTCGGTTACTATGTCGAGAGTGAAGGTGGATGTGGATTGTCTAACTTGTTGGATAAATGTTCTTAGAATTCATGTTACTTTTGTAGGGGATTGGGAGACTGGGTAATTGGTTCGGTTACTATGTCGAGAGTGAAGGTGGATGTGGATTGTCTAACTTGTTGGATAAATGTTCTTAGAATTCATGTTACAAAGGAGTAAAATTATTTTTTAAAATTTGAAGATAAGATAAGTGGAAAAATACATGGGGGAAATAGCATCATTCTTTACATATCCAATTCTAATGAATGTACTAATGAATATACGTACTCTCTTATTGTCTTGTGGCATGGAGGAAATCAAAATAGGTTATGAAATGTACTAACTTTCCAATTGCTCCAATTGCCGAGTTGTTTCGTTTTGTGGAAGGACACAGTCAGATACACATTATGAACTACGATTATTCCAACAGTTGCTTACTCGCTTGCCCCAAAATAGGGTTTAAAATGGGTTTTCAACAAACCCAATTATCTTGAAGTTTTTTTGCGTCAAGTTCTAGATTTGTTTTAAATTTTAAATATGTGGGCATTTGTGCGAAGATTCTAGGAATTGATTCACTGGCTAGATTCGACTTTGCGCCTTCCAAACTGCTACTGTCAACTCATGAGCCTTAGTATTTGTTACAGGGGAAATTGGCGGCTATGTCCCATGCTCCAATAATTTATTCAAGTTTGCCCTCTTTTTGAAACACATTCAAAAAATACCCTCTATAGAAAGTCCCTATTAGCTGAAAATGTACCGTTGCTCGCTAAAAACCCCATTCCTATTCCCTTCTTCTTTTCTTCTTCTTCTCTTCTCTGGTGTCGCTCTCTTGCTCTCTCTTTGGCTAAAATTTTCTCTTCTCTATTGTTGCTCGTTTTCTTCTTCTTCTTCACTTCAATCATCTTAACCTAAGATCAAGTCACTGGTTTGTAAATCCTATTTCCCCCAAAAAATCATATCCCTTTTTGCAGGTCAGATGAAAGCCCAATTCATCAAATCATTAAATAAGGCTAAGATAGTACTTAATTGAAAATATTAAACTAAATAAACTAATTTTGTACGAAATAAAATAAAAAACAAAGTCCACAAAATAATTTAAAATAATTTATTACAATTTATTAAGTATTTTTTGAAATTAGTAAAATATTTAAATACTATTTATACACTAAATAAATAATAATTAAAGTAATTGAAAATGGTAAGATATTACTTAATTACAAAAAAGATAACCATTTTATGCAGTATAGCCGGCCGGCTATACTCTTTAAATATTAATATATTTTAGCCGTACAGCCGAACGGCTATACCATTAAAATATTCTGACATATTAAAATATTTGAACCTATTAAACTAAATAAGCTACTTTTGTACAAAATAAAATAAAAAACAAAGTCCACAAAATAATTTAAAATAATTAATTACAATTTATTAAGTAATTTTTGAAATTAATAAAATATTCACTAAATAAATAATAATTAAAGTAATTGAAAATTGTAAGATATTACTTAATTACAAAAAAGATAACCATTTTATGCAGTATAGCCGGCCAGCTATACGCTTTAAATATTAATATATTTTAACAGTACAGCCGCACGGCTATACTATTAAAATATTCTGACATATTAAAATATTTGAACCTATTAAACTAAATAAGCTACTTTTGTACAAAATAAAATAAAAAAACAAAATCCACAAAATAATATAAAATAATTAATTACAATTTAGTATGTGAGTTTTGAAATTAGTAAAATATTTCAATACTAATTATTCACTAAATAAATAATAATTAAAGTAATTTTAAAAGGGCAAGATATTACTTAATTAAAAAAGAAAATTATTTTACGCAGTATAGCCGGCTGGCTAGACTCTTGACATACATTCGAATATTTAAATAGTATACTAATTTAAAAATATTCGAATATTAACAAGTATAGCCGCCCGGCTAAACTCTTTAAATATTAATTTATTTTAAAAATATACTCCTTGTTTACAATGGCGCCCGCACTATAATAATGTGCAGACGCCCGAATGAGATAATAAATGTATAGATATATATTCAGTTTGTCTGATAATATTCAATTAAAAAAGTGGAAGGATCAAAATCAAGCTGGCATACTAATCCCAGCTTCAATTGGCCAAGGGGGAGAAAGAATGCCCTCTTGTTGGCATCGGACTGGTTGTAGGCCAAGAAAAGTATATAGAGTAGAAACTAATGCATTATCTGGACAATGATGAATTAGTGAATGTATGTTTTAACACAAGCAATTTATTTGCAAATTAAATATATTAGAATTTTATAGCTCAGAACATGTGAAGGTATCTAACCGAAGAAAAAAGACCGGTACACTCACCACAAAATCAAAAAAAATCAAAGAACACTGAATTTATCTTTAGTACTTTCCACTTCCTTAACCCAACAGTGGTTGCACATGCAAGAGCTTTCATCATGCGAGTAATGGTGGGCTTGACATTAGAACATTGAGAGGTAAGAGGGCCTTTGTTTCCATTGTAGGTGAGATCAATATCACCAGGGGATAGTAAGCAAAACCTCTGGATTATAAGAAAAATAAAAATAATATGGTCAAAAATAGATGAACTAACCACCACAATAGTGCAAATGGATTATTTAAGCTAAGTAGATGAATTAAAGTTGTTAAGATGAGGCACTTTCTAGTTGGATGATATTAGAAAAAGTATATATATAGATGGGCCAATAGTTTAGGCATGGTCTTTTCCTGTCTGGAGTATACATATATTGCGGGTTGTTGAGGAGGACATCAAAACTACAAACAGCTTAGCACGTTCTAGATAGAGATTTGGTGATGAATATTCTCAAGGCTAAACAGATTACTAATTATAGGATATAAAGCTAAACTAGAATGCAACTTCGTATAAAAATCGTTAGTGATTGGTTGGATAGTTTGATGGCGTTGAGCCTTCCCAACCGGACTATAAATTGGCCTCAACTCAAAATGGAGTTGCATCATCCTTCCAAAGGAAAAAAAAAACAGAGAATAAAATAACAAAGTGGAAGGAAAATCAAGATGGCTCTGAAATTAAGTTTCTTGGCAATGCTTTTGTTCTTATTGTTAGCATCTATAGCTAAAGCTCATGCTAGTGTGTTTGACGTGACGAGTGCAACATACGGTGCAACGCCTGGCTCTGATGTCAGTAATGCCTTGGCCAAGGCTTGGAGTGATGCATGTGCATCGCCATCAGCGAGTAAAGTTGTTGTTCCGAGCGGGACATACAAGTTAAAAGAAGCAAATTTCAGAGGCCCATGTAAGGCTCCTATTGAGATGCAAGTTCAAGGCACATTGCAGGCTCCAGCAGACGCTGGCCAACTCACAAGACCGGATACTTGGGTTGGTTTTCAGTACATTGACATGCTCACCTTATCAGGTGGTGGGACTTTTGATGGCCAAGGAGCACTTGCTTGGAGTCAAAATGACTGCCGCGAAAAAACAAATTGCAAACCTATTCCCGTTAGTCTACGGTTTGAATTCCTCACAAATTCCAAAGTTCAGGACATAACTTCACTTAACAGCAAAAATTTCCACATGCATGTTTTCCAGTGCAACCATACTACATTTCAACATCTTACCATCACAGCACCTGACGAGAGCAGAAACACAGATGGAATCCATATCGGGGCTTCGACTGGTATCAACATTACTCATGCAAAGATTGGAACTGGGGATGACTGTGTTTCTATTGGTGATGACTCCCACCAAATCACAGTGACTGATGTTACTTGTGGGCCAGGCCATGGAATAAGCATTGGAAGCCTTGGAAGATATAAGGAAGAAAAGGATGTGACCGGGATCATAGTTAAGAACTGCACCCTGACTAATACGCAGAACGGTGTGAGAATCAAAACATGGCCAGATTCTCCTTCGCCTAGCACTGCCTCAGATATACACTATGAGGATATTATCATGGTTAATGTCAGTAACCCTATCCTCATAGACCAATTGTACTGCCCATATACTCAGTGTGACCAAAAGCCTCCGTCAAAAGTTAAGATCAGCAATGTCAGCTTCAAGAACATTAAGGGCTCATCTTTCACTCCACTTGCAGTCAAGCTTGTATGTGCCAGGGGCATACCGTGTGAGAATGTGGAGTTGACTGACATTGATCTCACCTACGGTGGAGACCGAGGCCCTCTTAGCTCTCTGTGTTCTAATGCCAAGCCCACAATTACTGGCGTGATAAAGGCTCTTGGTTGTGCTACGTCGTCCTTGGCACCTCTTCCTTTATCCAAGAATTAGAAAGTACTAATTAATGTTCTCTGTACATAAATTGATGTGTTCTACTTTGCTTCTGTGCTACATGTTATCTCCTTCGTATCAAGATAAATAAATACACAACACGCTTTTCTTCATTGCCAACAGGATTTAGAGCCCTCTTATAGCATTGTTGACCTGTTTGATCCCAATTTTCGTCACTGAAAACTTCCCTTGTGAATTTGGCAGTAGCACCGCATGATATTTCTCTGTCTTATATGAAAAACAACCGATAGATCTTTCTCTTCGAAATTTTGTCAAGACTATTGAAGTGGAATGGGATGCACAATATATTATTACTGCTCTTGAGAAAGATGGGGAGGATTTGCGTGTGTGGAAGGTCACCTTTTTGAAGAAGCTAAGTGCCTCACACATTCTTTCTCTCTAGTGAGATGGCGATATGGCTCCATAGAATGTAATAAGGTGGCTCTAGGCATGCCTTGTTGTTAGATCAAGAATCTTTTGGTTAGAGGAAGAGCCTCCCTGACTTACGTCGTTGTTATTGGATAATACTCCAAGTTTATCAAATTAATGAAATCTTTCATTTTCTTTTTAAAAAAAAAAAGGAGGGTGAAGCTAGAAAACAATTTTTAGAGGCACCAAGAGTGTGAATAACTTAGTTCGGGGGCCATTACATAAATCTTTTACAAATTCTTCCATGAAATGCTAGAAATGTCTTTAAATTTACGAAGAACTAAATGTAGGCTTGTTTATTGCTATTTTTTTGGAAGTTTGAATGAAATTCAAAGACTTTTGTCCCACATTGGTAGAAAGAAGAAAAGGCGGAGTCTTTGTAAGTGTGAGAGTAATTGGAAGTGTGGCCAAGTAGAAGCCAATTGGGCTTCAAATTCAATTTGTGCATTAAATATTATATAGATAATACATAATATTTAATTATAAATAAAAAAAAGATGGACCTTCGGCTCTTGAGAAATTTAATTAAGGCACCCGAACGAAAATAAGTTTGGCACAGCGGAATTAAATCGGTAAAATATTTAAATATTCACTAAAGAAATCATAATTAATACATAATTACAAATTAAAGAAATTTAAAAAGGCTAAGATATTACTTAATTACATATACTAAAGTAAAGAAGTTGGCCAAAAAACAAAAGTAAAGAAACTAATTTTATAATTTTTTTAATAAAAAAAACTCTCCAGACGAAATTTCGTCGCAGAGGTAACTTTCGTCGGAGAGGTGTTTTCTTAGTTTTCTATTTGCAGGGTATAGTCCCGAACGGCTATACTTTTAAAATATTCTATTTTTGGGGTATAGCCGAACGGCTGTACGTTTATATTCTTAGCGTATAGCCGCGCGGCGATATGTTTAAAATAATCTATTTTCACGAATAGCCGTGCGGCTATACGATTAAAATATTCTAATTCAGGCTACTTTTACAATATTATATTTTTAGCATATAGCCGTGCGGCTATACGTTTAACACATTATATTTAAGGCGTATAGCAGCGGGGCGATACTGTTAAAATACTATTTTTATGGAGTATAGCCGCGCGGCTATACCGACTATACTATGTTATCTCCTTCGTATCAAGATAAATAAATACACAACACGCTTTTCTTCATTGCCAACAGGATTTAGAGCCCTCTTATAGCATTGTTGACCTGTTTGATCCCAATTTTCGTCACTGAAAACTTCCCTAGTGAATTTGGCAGTAGCACCGCATGATATTTCTCTGTCTTATATGAAAAACAACCGATAGATCTTTCTCTTCGAAATTTTGTGAAGACTATTGAAGTGGAAGGGGATGCACAATATATTATTACTGCTCTTGAGAAAGATGGGAGGATTTGCGTGTGTGGAAGGTCACCTTTTTGAAGAAGCTAAGTGCCTCACACATTCTTTCTCTCTAGTGAGATGGCGATATGGCTCCATAGAATGTAATAAGGTGGCTCTAGGCATGCCTTGTTGTTAGATCAAGAATCTTTTGATTAGAGGAAGAGCCTCCCTGACTTACGTCGTTGTTATTGGATAATACTCCAAGTTTATCAAATTATTGAAATCTTTCAAAGTTTAAAATATTCTATTTTGGAGTATAGCCGGTCGGCTATACCTTTAAAATATTATATTTAATATTTAAATAGTTTGCTATACTATTTAGTGAAGAATTAGTATTTTAATTATATTTATTTATTTAGTGAAGAATTAGTATTTTAATATTTTAATTAATTTCATAAAAATTACTTAATAAATACTAATTAATTATATTTAATTATCTTAAATAATTATGTGGAATTCAATATTATTTTAAAAATAGTTTCAATTATTTAAAAATTCTAGAATTATTTTAGTATTCTAAAAATCGAATTTTAGTCTCCAAACTCTAAATCCAATTCTCGAACAAAAAACCATAGCTTTCGAACTTATCCGAACTTGTTCCAAAACCGTTCGCAAGCATCAAACTCTAATTGTAAATCTATTGTAAGGCACTTAGGACTCAATTAGGCTTGGATAATCCCGTAACTAGACCTAGGACTTTACGATTTAGGTTTCGCTCTCAATCTTGGGTTAGTATGACGTAATCGAACCTAAACTAGATATGTCTCGGCAAATTTTGTCGAGATAAACCTAGCCCGAAGAACTTTTAACGGGTGGGATAGATCTATCCCATCGAATATGTGTTGCCGGTCGCCCCGCTTTATTCCTTCACATGCAAAGCGACTGTGTCAAAACGACCGGTCGATTTGTCCTCTTTTACCAAACATTAAGCCTTTGTGTCAAAACAACCGGTTGCCAGTGAAAAATGATCGGTCAACTCCACGCTACCAAAATCATTAGAAAGAATTTGAACAGTTTTCTGAGATTTTGTCCACTCCGTACCCCCATTCAGTGCTGAAATTTAGGAAAAAGCTTGGCAGGCCTTCTATCTTGTGCACTGGACATGATAGAAAGGCTTTTATAGAAAATCTTGGTAAGGCTTCTGTGGTATACCAAAATCTCTTCGCAATATAAACTCACAACAGCTGAGGTAACTATGCGTATGACTAGTTACAAAAATACAGAGCTGATATAAAAAGGGGTACCTGGGATTAACAAACTACAGCTTTCTCAGTAATTACTAGCTAATTATCTATAAATCTAAAGACCGAAAACAAGTTATGAACAGAAAATCAAGGCATTGATCAAAGACTTATTCCTAAAGAAATGCCATCACACATTTTATATTAAAGAGACGGAACGGATAGCCAACGGTTGTGAACAACCGAGGATGTGCATCATATTGACACTAGTGCTTGTCCTCCTTGGGGATCTCCTTTGGTGAAACTTTTGATTCCAGTTCCTTGGTGATTCTGAAAGAAAATCCATTAAGTAAAATTAATGTCTCTTGAAATGCAAGAGAAAACAGAGGAAATTGTTGCCATGATAATAAACATGAAATTTCATATCACAATTCATCGAGTCCTCAAGATTATACTTAGGTGGTATCTTTGGCAATAATCCATGTCCAAGTTTGGCTGGACAACTTTTTTGAACTCGATCTCGATCTATTTTAAAGACCATGGACACAAATGCCAGAACCAAGTAACAGAGTATTACTCTAACCAAAAGAACGAGGCTAGGGCAAAGCTGAAAAGCAAGAACAAAAGAAAATAAGCATGGAATGAGTAACATCTTAAAGATGCCCTTTAAAAGAAAACTATGATTCATGACAACAGCATAAATTCTCATCTAATCTGAATATAAAGCATATCAAGTGTTGCACTCTGCGGAGAATCACAACTAGCACAGTAAAGCTGAACCATTTTCATGAAACATTTGAATTAGAATGAACTGCCAAAATTTTACAAAATGGTGTCCCTCAAACATATCAACAATTTCAGAGTGAAATTTTTTTTATAGAAGAAAACGAAAATATGAGAAGAGGATTACTTGGGGGCATTGGCAGATTCTTCTTCAAGCCACTTACGGATATGTTTGACATTGCGCCTGAAGATGGTAGCCGATTGCTTCACATCACTCCTCAGCAGAAGAACCACCGCACTTACACCAGCAACAGTCAGTATGAAGTTTGTCAAAGCCATACTTCTTGTGTTTCTTACAAAACCTACTTCCAATACAATGACAGAAATGATTTAGAATGCACTCCATTAAATGTAGTTAAAAAAATTAAAACCCAAGTCTTAGCTAATTTAGCCAATAGGATGAATGATTCATTGAGTATCAGGAATATCACTATCCTTTTTGTACCAAGAAAACTCTGTTAAAAACGATAACAAAAATATATTATTTGTAAACAGCTAATGAAATAAAACCCAAGTGAGGATTGGTTAAAATCAAGGTCCAGACTTCATGGTTAACATTTGTTTTCTATTCAAGCAACTTCAAATCTTCAAAGAAACCAAATAAAGGACTAAATCCTATCAAAGTACACAAACCCATCTAAAAACACAAAAGAAAAGTGCACTCTAAGACAAACTGAAAAGTAAATAGCCTCTCAACTATGTAAACATGGAACCCATAGCCCCTATCTCAACTGGTTCAGTGCAAAAATGGAAGGCATGCTGAACAACTATTATTATTATTATTTGATGATTTACTTGAACCAAATCACATGAAACGACAACAAATCAGCACTAAAATCTAAAATTAATTCAGAAACTTAGGGCCCCTTGCCAGGATTGGATTGGATTATGTAGTAGGATTGGATTAGATTGGATTGCATTGGATTGGAGTAGATAACACTAATCCAATCCCACGTTTGGTGTTAAACAGGATTATGTGGTTGGATTAAGTTAAAATATGCTATTTTGAGATTTATTTTTTAATAAAATTGAATTAAACTATATTTTTTACGTCAAAATTAACAATTATGCGAGAACAAAAATAAAAGCAACAAATATTCCAATAAAATAAATATAAAAAAGGTATTTTCTAATAAAATCAAAATTCATAAAATTATAAATTCCAAAAATATTCAAATACACATAATTAACCTAATGATTAACAACCCGTATTTTCCCTCCATTCATTAAATATTCAAATACACAGGTTCTGGTGCTTTTAGTAGGTGGCCTTGTAACCTACACACTCCATTTAAAACCGAATTGAACTATCTTCTAATAGTCTCTTCTGAACGTTGGAACATATCTTGCTTTGGACAATTCTTCACATCGTGAACAAGTATATGTAGAAAGATACACACTTGCTCCTCCACAGGCACCAATCCATCATTTTGCAACCTCCCATGACTATGAAGTAAATTACACAGCACACCAAATGTCCTCCTATCCATTCGGACACATTCACATTGTATGTCACTTGAATTTATGAATCTATGCTATCTAATACACTCAAACGAGTGTCATGCCTAACTGATGCGTGATTACTAAGAACTTTTCTTTTCTTCCAATATCTATGTATACAAACACACAAATGTAACAACACCATTGTGCCCATCACAATTTTTTTGTAGATGCAGTTGCCTTGCCAATACGAATAACACAACTCTTCTTCTATGTATATCTAATCATCATATATGAAACAAAATTAAAAAACTTGTACATATATCCAAGGTTAAGCCAAGCAATATAACACAATGAAATTCACAACACAAGAACAATTTTCCCTTTTCTCCTTCCTTAAGATTCCATTCAATGCACATGATGACATTAGTTCTATACTGTCTACGAACTCAATTAATCTATGGTTGTAAAACTAGATTGCACTCACATTAAGTACACTCCCCCATTGGCTTACAATTAGACAAACGAAAAATAAAACTATGCAATTAATCATGCATAATGTAGGAAAAATTCTCAAAGAAAATGCATATATAGCAAAAAAATTCACATAAATTAAAGCAAAACTCAGAGGCTAAAGTATATGCACCATCATCATCATCATCCAAAGAAGCATTTCTGTAAAGCAAAACAAGGCAGTGCAGTCCTCATGCATAATAAGACAATTCAAAAGAGAAGATCATATCTGTAAATTGCTGGCATAAACATAAATAAATACAGTACACTTCCAAAGCTACATATGTGCTGACTCCCAGGTGCTAAAAGCTACGCTAATATTGGCTACTTAACTTGGTTGGTAATTAAACAAGGTGCAATATGGTGGAGCTGGTATGGTACTAAACAAACAAACGATACTCTATTTTGTAAAGGAGTTGAGGGATCGTTGTCTATTATATATATATATATATATATATATATTATATATATTTTTATAATCAAAACAAAACAAAACTCCGCCTAAGAGATTCCACAATACATTCTGTTTTATTAGTTGGAATGAACTCTTATGAGAACAATTCTAATAGCATGGATTAGCAACCAAAACAGAGGGGCTTTGCTGATTTATTGAAATAAGAATTCAAGAATTCTGACATCTTAAAGAGCTAGAACAACCATTGCTATCTGCTAGTTCTAAAAAGATAACAATATTATTAGTACTACTGGTTTTCATACAAGGCTTCAAATTATTTATCAGTCTTCAATATTTTTTTCCAGCAAAGCAAGCAACTGTTTTGAATTTGAAGGCTGCTGCTGAGATAGGTGTGGAGTCTCTCAACTTTTAGCCATTATGCTGGAGTGAAGTGGTTAAAGCATAGGATTAATTGGTTGGTTTATTTTCTCTTTAAAATGCAGGAAACTGCACCTACTCTAAATGCAGAGGAGCTTTTCGACTACATTTTGAACACTCATCCAAACAATAATACTCATTACAGAAACTAACAAATGCTTGGCAATAGATTAGACAAAAACTTAGCCACAAGCATCAAAAAATCTATACAAAAACTCACATCGAATCTAAACAAAAACGAAAGATCTTGAGAGAACATCAACATCATCAACTCATCAGTCAACAATACAATGAATACTAACAAAACTCTTGGAGAAACTACGAAACCTAACAAACCTATTTGATAAAAAATTTCACTTCCAATGTTAAATCCCGAGAAAACAAGAATTACAGAAAGGAAACAAACAAATAGAGCTTGGATTCCTGAAAAACCTTGGACATGTCAACGAGAGAGACAGCGAGTTACCTGGGCGGAGACCACTGGAGAAGGCTGAAGAAACGACAGAGGTCGAGCTCAGTTGAAGCTCTGAGCGAACGAGTCAAGCGTGCGAGGCTAGAGAATGAGAGTACGAGAGGGATGGTAATGGGTCGTGTCGGAATAATAGGTTTCAAGAATGCTCAACTTGAACCCATTCATTTAATAAACGTATAGTATCCGGTTCGGTCGTCTTAATTAATTTAATAAAAAGTGGTAGCAACTAATAAACTTCAATGACCCTTGATTAATTAAAAAAATTATTTCACTTTAAACCAAAAAGAAAAAAACAAGGTACTACATCACTAAAAATTAAAATTAGAATTAAAAATATATATAAAAACAAGAACAACAACATCATGATGCGTTTCCTGTTTCCACAACAGGAGACTTTAGTTTGGCCCTTTGGACCTCCTCTCTTAGGTATTCAAGCACCACTTTTGGAGCTCATCACTTGAGCTTCCAAAGATCACCCTCTCCCTTTTCAATTTTCGGATAACGCTCTGACAATCTTCAACCAAATTTTGTTCTACCACCAACTGAGCTCTTAACACTTGTACTTCATGGAATTTTCACAATTAAGCTATGCCTAACACTTGTGACAAATGTCGCACTTTGCACGCTCAATGTCATGTCCTCACTCATTACCTAGTTATTATCCATTGTTCCCAATGCACGCACATCCTTGGGAGTCACTAAACTCATCACACTCCGTTGGCACTAAAACTTGAACGGATAGAGATGAGTGCAACTTACAAGTGGGATGGATGATCAAGAGATCGATTGAGTGTTGGATGCAGATCCTTCCTGTCCTCCTGATGCTAATCCTGAATAGAAGATGAGCGAAGCTCGTGAGGTCTATGGAACCGATGTGGAACCAGCCTAAGACCCTCCGATGCCAAAGTAAGTTTGTTTATAGTAGCTCTTGCTGTTGACTATATAGAAGTATAAAAGTCAAGCTGAAAAGTCTTACCCCTTTGTTGATGGTGAATGGGTGTATTTATAGAGGGCATTTGGGATGCTTGTGGTGTTCATTTCCGATGTGGGACTCGTGGGAGGGCCCTGAGGTTGACACGAGTCCTTAGATATTTCGGGCGGGTGCTTCCAGGGCTGATTATGTACAATCGGTATGGGGTGCCGATTGTAGACGAGCTGGGCCTGTGATCGGCTGTTTGCAGCTTCAGACAATGTCATCGGAGCCGATGTCGATTGATCGAGGCCTTGGGTACTTGGGTGAGCTTCTCTGATCCACGTGTCGTTGTATGAGTGGAGGGTCAGATGGTACAAACAGGAGTCCCCCAAGTTGCCGATTGAGAGCTTCTCGGTTGGGGACTTGAATATGTCTTCGGCATTCTGACCCGGGCTCGATGGTCTCATTGTTGCCGATGGTGGTATGTAGTCCCCAAGTGCCCAAGCGAGTGAGCTTGGAAAAGAGAGACGGCATGAGGTGCGGAATGGTTGGAGAGGCCAGTGTAGGTCAGGGTTTTGAAGCGCCTGCCGTTCGGCACGAGAGGTGATTTGAGAAATCGTCCACTGTGCGCCTGCCGTTCGGCACGATAGGTGATTGAGAGATCACCCACTGTGCGCCTCCCGTTCGGCACGAGAGGTGGTTTGAGAAATCTTCCACTGTGCGACTGCCGTTCGGCACGAGAGGTGATTGGGAAATCATCCAATGTGCGTCTCCGTTCGGCACGAGAGGTGATTGAGAAATCATCCAAAGTGCGCCTGCCGTTCGGCACGAGAGGTGATTGAGAAATCATCCAATGTGCGCCTCCGTTCGGCACGAGAGGTGATTGAGAAATCATCCACTGTGCGCCTCCGTTCGGCACGAGAGGTGATTGAGAAATCATCCACTGTGCGCCTCCGTTCTCACGAGAGGTGATTGAGAAATCATCCACTGTGCGCCTCCCGTTTGGTTGCGGAGTTGTGCGCGAAGGTGGCTAGATCAGCCATGTTTGAGGGAGTTGAAGCGTCTCTAAGGAGGTGAAACGTTTCAGAGAGAGATCATCCACTGTGCGCCTGCCGTTTGGTTGCGGAGTTGTGCGCGAAGGTGGCTAGATCTGCCATGTTTGATGGAGTTGAAGCGTCTCTAAGAAGGTGAAACGTTTCAACTGACAAAGTCTTGGCGTCGCCATGCATGCGTGACACGTGTCGGCATGGCTGTGAAGGGTCGCGTCGTTCCGTATTCCGATGCGTCGTTTCACTTCCCGATGCTAGATCGGCTTTATAAATATGAGGAGTGGATGAGAGTTCTAACACTTGGAGTTTTTGAGAGCAAAGAGATCTTGTGAGAGGCGATTTCCGGCAACCGTGCGAAGGCTGAGTAGGCGATTTCCGCGAGCGTGAACAAGGCTCGAGGCGATTTCCGCGAGCTTGAGCCACCGTGCAAACAAGGTATGTTGCCGTGTTTTCATATTTTCATGTATCAAAGTGTTGAATTCCATGAATTTTTGTTTGAACAATGTATGAACGAGCATGAACACGCATGAACATAAGTGTTTAGGAGATAGAACAGGATTTTGATTCTAGCATAGCACTTAGTTTCCCTTCGTTTGTGTTTGTAGATGTCAGATATCGAATCTGAGGGTAGGCGTAGTCCGAGGGCCTTTGAGGACGAATCGTCCTCTGGGAGTTCGTCCGAGGGGAGTGAGAGTACCGATTCTGGGAGCTCTTCAAGTTGTGAGATAGTGGAGGGAGCAAGAGTGCGTGCCGAGGTTGGGGGCACTTCAACGAGAGTTCCTGAAGATGGTGAGCCTTCGACTTCGGGTAGTGAGGCCTATGGGGGTGGTGTGTCCGTTGCCGTTCCGGGGGAAGGGGTGCTGAGGGTTGTCAGGGGTAGGCAACGGATTCCGATGGCGAAGCCCACAGAAACTTTGTTCGGAGTAGATGAGTTAGAGCCGAACACACTGACCGAAGCTGAGCTAGCTAGGATTCGGGCGGAGTTTGATATTCCGGAATCGGTGAGAGATGCGAATTCCGGATCCCTTAGAGTCGCTTAGTGACAATGACAAGGGGGTGGTCTTCTTCCACGGACGTGTTCAAGCACGGCCTTCGGCTGCCGCTGAGGCATTTGGTGCAGAAAATCTTGGCGCGATCGGCTATGCACCAGGGCAGTATAATCCAAATTTTTGGATTACGCTGCTCTCGGGACGATCGTAGCGTTCAGCTGGCTGGCGAGGGGGAGCCGAGCTACGACAGTTTGCCCAACTGTATAGCGTGACGAGGGCCAAGAGTCCTGAGAATGGGGGATGGGTGCAGTCCAACTGCCCTTTGGAGGGCAGCGTGGGCACTTTGTGGTTGGGGTGCCGAGCTCTCAAAAGACGTGGCGCAAGCGTCGAGTGATTGTCTATGGGAACTGGGAATCGGCACCATGAGTCATAGTAGAGAGGGAGGATCCTACGACCTTCTAGACAGTCGGTAGGATAGGACATGCCGTTCGGTAGGGTTTTTTTTTTTTGGCTAACCGTTGGCTGTTTGTGTTTCAGGATCGTTGAAACGGCCTTTGGCACCGAATCAGAGAAGTGGAAGCAATCGAGAGGGTGCGAGTGAAGATTGCTGAAGAAGATCGGTTCTTCAAGGAGCTGCTCTACTTCAAAAATTTGTTCAAGGCAGGTCTAATCGGTAGAGCCGAACACGACCGAAGAGTGAAAGAGGAAGAGGAAGAAGAAAAGAGGCAAAGTAAGGGCTGCCGTTCGGCAGGTCTGTTTTGTTTATCTTCCTATGTTACCGTTTCCTTTCTGACTTCGTGTGTTTTGCAGTGGCAGGAGAGAGGCCTATGAGCGAGGCGACAAAGAGGCGTCCTGGAGGGGCAAGGGCGCCGAAGCCGAAGAAGGTTCAGTCCCCAAGGCCGAAGAAGAAGAAGACGGTGGCTCGGTGTCTGCCCTGGAGGGACTTCGGCGGATGAGCAGACGGTGGCTGACCCGCGCCGAGAGAAGCGGGTGGCCGAAGCCGAAGTTGTTCGAGAGGTCCACTTCCAGGTCACTGGTAAGAGGATGATCGAAGAGGCTCTTGATGCGACCCCGCCCCCGAAGCGTCCAAGGGGTCCGAATGAGGGGACATCGGTCCTGATTCCCGATGATGAAGAAGAGGGAGAGGAGGGGCCGGTAAACATAGCTTGCCCTCGGAAGGCGGTGTCATTCATCAATTGCATGATTGACGGTGCCCAGATGGAGCTTTCTGAGTTGGAGCAACTGCGACGAAGACGTTGCGTGAACAAACCGGTTCGGGCCTTCCGCTTCAGGCAGCGGTAAGTGTAGGTTTTGTTTTATGTCGTCAAGTAACTGTTGATTCGGCATGCACTAATGCTTCCGTTTGTTGTGGCAGGCTGAATATGGACATGTGGCTCTCGCGAAGCGAGCTGTGAATGCTGCCGAACGGTACCAAAAGAAGTTTGAAGAGGGCCGTTCGAAGATTGCTGATGCCGGAAAGATGCTGCAGGAGGCTGATCAGCGTGCCGAGGAAAATGCGGCCAAAATTGCTGAGCTTGCGTCGAAGCTGGCGGCGACGAGCTGGAGGTGGTGGCTGCCCACGAGGCCAGGGCGGTGGGAGGTGGCGATGGATGCGGCCGACGTCGCATGCTAGGGAGCTGGTGGGCGAGGCGAGCGTTGCTGACTCCGATCGTCGAGGAGTTACGCTTCTGGTGGACAAGAAGTCATGAAGCAATGTGACGACTTTCTCTCCGATTCAAGCGGTCAATGCTGACAAGAGCTGAACTTGAACTTCCTCGGATCCACCACGCTGCAAGGGGTGACTGAAGAGATGGTGGAGGCCTACAAGGGAGAGGATGCCGAGGCGAGGAAGCGAGACACGAATCCAGGAGTGAGGAGGAAGAGACCTTCCTGCGAACCCTCTATTGTGCGTGCCGAGCCTGAAGGTGCAGCGCGTCCGAACCCAAGCCCCTATGTAAAAATTTTGTACTTTCCTTTTGTTTTTGTTTTGGAAATGTAAAACAATATTTTTGAGTATGCCGACGGCATTTTGTGAACGGTTTCCTTCCGTGGCTATTTTATCCAATGTCGTTGCGTTAGTTTGATGTTAACTCCAACATTCGTGTATGTGTGCATGCGTTGGTAACATATGTAAGTTAATACCGTTTGTTTGGGCATGCTGCATGTATAGATAGGGTTGATTTGAATAAACGTTTATAAAGATAACGACCGAGATGACAACCGAAGGATTGAACGAGGTGAGACGAAGATTTACCGAAGGTGTGATCACTTGTAGTAGTATTTGAGATGCTCGATATTCCAAGGGTGGCCGAGGGTCTGGCCATCGGTACCACGCATGGTAAGTTCCTGGCGGTTGAACAATCTCATAAGGACCTTCCATGAAGGGCCAAGGTGCGTCGTTGGAGTCCTTGGTGGCGAGAGAGACTTTTCGTAGAACCCAGTCCCCCACGTTAAACGATCGGCGTCTGACGCGCGAGTCGTAATATCGAGAGGTTCTTTGTTTATAGGCAGCGTTCCGAAGCTAGCCTGGGAACGGTGTTCGTCAATGAGGTCCAAGTTCAGTGCGAGTGGGGTTTCGTTTTGCTCTGCAGTGTATAATGCCGTTCGGCACGAGGGTGCGTTGATCTCGACCCTAACAACAGCTTCGGTACCGAAAGCGAGGGAAAATGGTGTCTCACCAGTCGACCTTCGGTAGGAGGTGTTGATGGCCCATAGTGCTTCCGGAAGGAGATCGGGCCATGCTCCTTTAGCCGCCCCAAGCTTCTTCCTCAGTGTCTTCTTGATGATCTTGTTGATGGCTTCGACTTGGCCGTTGGATTGTGGATGTGCTGGGGATGCGAAGAACAAGTTGATGCCGAATCGGTGGCATAGATGCCGAAACTGAGATGAGTCGAATTGTTTTCCGTTGTCGGTGATTATTGCGTTCGGAGGCCGAATCGACAAATAATATTCTTCCACACGAAATGTTCAACCCTTGCTGCAGTTATTGTTGCTAAAGCTTCGGCTTCGGTCCATTTTGTAAAGTAGTCTCCAGCGACGATGGCATATTTGTGCTGTCCTTTCCCTTGGGGCATAGGGCCAATGAGATCTAAACCCCATTGAGCAAAGGGCCATGGGCTAACAATCGGAGAGAGTGGTTCGGCAGGGAGTTTTGGAACAGAGCCGAAACGCTGGCATTGATCGCACTGTTGGACGAGTGTGGTGGTATCGGCATGGAGAGTTGGCCAATAGTACCCTTGTCGAATGGTTTTGAAGGCCAGAGAGATGAGCGCCAGAAT
Organism: Prunus fruticosa; assembly: GCA_018703695.1. Lineage (NCBI taxonomy): Eukaryota > Viridiplantae > Streptophyta > Magnoliopsida > Rosales > Rosaceae > Prunus > Prunus fruticosa. Next base: position 3,056,002 of record CM031918.1, read on the forward strand.
GGTCTCCGCAAGCTCCTTCGTGGATTTCACGTAGGACATAGTTCCCTTGCTGCGGGGTCATGCAGCGAAGCAACGGCAAGGAATGGCCACGCCGATAGAGAATTTGATTCAGGATTAGGTAACGTGCCGATCGCGGCGGAGAGTTTTGGCCTCAGTTTTGTCGTCTGGTAGAGTTTCACTCGAGAGGTAAGCATATATGGGATCAATCCAGCTTGGAACCTGCCGAACGGTATGTACCTCATCCTCGGTGGTGCCTGCGCCGAGCGAGGCTTTCGATCGGTACGTGGCGACCGACGTCGTCGTCAATTGCTGATGCCAGGCGTGACAGGGCATCGGCATGGCTGTTCTCAGACCTGGGATCTGATGAACCTGATACGCGTCAAAGTGGTGTAGCAACCGGCGGGCGTGCGTCAGTAGGCAGCCATCGAGGTATCTTTGGCCTCGAATTCAGTCAATACCTGATTAACGACTAGTTGTGAGTCGCTGCATATCTTCAGCTGTCGAGCGCCCATTCCCTTGGCGAGCCGAAGGCCTGCCAGAGAGCTTCATATTCGGCTTCATTGTTGGAAGCTTGGAACTGGAATCGGATGGCGTACTCGATGGTTGTCTGATTAGGGGCTTTTAGTACCAGACCAGCTCCGCTGCCCTTTCCGTTGGACGAACCATCCACATAGAGAGTCCAGACGGGAATCGACGGACTAAAGCTCCCTTCGGTTAGGTGAGCAGCTGATGTTGCCGAAGCCGATTAGGGTCGACATCGTCCCAGGTTGCGTCCTTCAGACGTAGTCATTTCAGAGATGAAATCGGCTACCGCTTGTCCCTTGTCGGCAGGCCGAGGGTGATAGTGGATGTCGAATTCACTTAGCTCAATTGCCCACTTTACCAGCCGACCTGATGTAGTATCTGGCGTAGAGGCTGATTGGTGAGAACGGTAATGCCTTGAGCTTGGAAATACGGCCGAAGCTTGCGTGCTGAGAACAAGAGCATAGGCAAGCTTCTCAAGCTCCGGGTACCGAATCTCGGCATCTTGCAAGGCGTGGCTAGTGTAAAAAATGGGAAGCTCTATGCCGTTCGGCTTGCGAATGAGCACGGAGCTTAATGCCGTTGCTCAGATCCTGATAGGTACAAAATCAACTCTTCGCCAGGAAGAAGGGTGGACAACGGGGCGCTCGGCTCATATATGCTTTAAGGTCTTGAAAAGCGCAATCGCATTCGGAGTCCAGACGATCTGCCTTTTGCTTCCCTTGAGGGCTTTGAAGAATGGGGCGCAACGATCGGTAGCTTTGGATATGAATCGGGCCAAAGCGGCGACGCGCCCAGTGAGGCTTTGGATATCATTCTGAGTCTTCAAATCTGCATGTCGAGCAAGGCTTTGATTTTTTCAGGGTTAGCTTCGATACCCCTTTGGCTGATCATGAAGCCAAGGAATTTGCCTGAAGAGACGCCGAATGCGCATTTGCTTGGGTTGAGGCGCATGTTGTACCTGCTTCAAGACATTGAACATGAGGGAGAGGTTACCAGAGATGAGAATCGGCCGTTTTGCTCTTGACCAGCATGTCGTCCACATAAACCTCCATCGAGGTACCGATGAGCGCAGAGAAGATTTTTTTGACCAAGCGCTGGTAGGTTGCTCCGGCGTCTTTAAGCCGAACGGCATAACGTTGTAACAGTAGAGCCCTTTGTCGGTGATGAATGCTGTATGATCGCGATCGGCAGGGTTCATAAATATCTGGTTGTACCCTCAGTATGCGTCCATGAAGCTGAGAAGTTCATGGCCTGCCTGTTGCGTCTACCATCTGATCGATCCGTGGCAAAGGGAAACTATCCTTGGGGCAAGCCTTGTTTAGGTCGGTATAGTCCTGACACATTCGCCAGGCACCGCTCGACTTTTTGACCAGGATTTAATTGGCCAGCCAAATTGGGTAAGTGACTTCCTGGATGAAGCCGATCGTTCGCAGTTTCTCCACCTCAATTCTCATTGCTTCGTACCGTTCGACATCATAGGCCCGTTGCTTCTGCCTGATGGGTTTGAAAGTGGGGTAGATGCTGAGCTTGTGGCTGATGACGCTAGGGGCGATGCCAGGCATGTCATCGTACGACCAAGCGAAGACTTCTGTGTTGGCACGCAAGAAAGCAATGAAATCGGTACGCAGTGCGGGACTCAAGGTAGTACCGATTCGGACCTGCGGTCGGGCTGCGCGTCGAGAGGGTGACCGATTCCAAATCTTCAGCGGGTTGTGCTCGTGGGGTGATGGCCTCATCTCGGGATCATCCGGTTTGTCCTTCCCCCTGCCGTTCGGCATATGCACGTTGGCGGACACTGAATATGCCTCGCGAGGTGCAGCTCTTGCCGATTCCTTTGTTGCTGATACGTAACATGTCTGTGCACTCAACCGATCCCCTCGTACTTGGCCTACGCCAGCGTGGGTGGGGAACTGAGGAGGAGCATGTGTGGTGACAGCATGGCTTTCATTTTTTGTGAGCATCGTCCTGCCGATGATGGCATTGTATGCCGTTGGGCAATCGACTACCAAAAAGTGGGTATAGATGATCGTTCGTCCTGGAATGGTACCAACCGCGAACGGAAGCAGGGAATACCTGCCGATTGGTTCGATCACGTCACCAGAGAAGCTTAGAAGAGGGGTGATGTCTTTGTTCAGGTGGTGTGGATCTATGCCGAGGGCATTGGAGGCGTCGGCGAATAGGACATTGATCGAACTGCCGGTGTCTGATGAGGATTCGGCCTACGTCGAAGTCGAGAGATGTCGGCTCGGATGATCATAGGATCGGAATGGGGGAAGATGATGCCTCGTTCCTCTTCTTCGGAAAAGGTGATAGGTTCCCAACCGATTCGTCGGATTTTGTCGTTGCGTCCTCCTGCCACGCTGAGGATTTGGGGGTGTCGAACGGCACGGACATAATCCTTCATGGATCGGCTGCGGTTTCGGTGAGGGGAGCTCCTCCACTGATCATATTGATCTGCCGATTGGAGGGTTTATCCGATGATGGTTTGGTTCCCAAATTTTTTTGACAATTCTCCGAAGGGCGATGCACGATTCTGTGTCATGGCCATTGTACTGATGATATCGGCAGAAGACTCATGTGTCCTTCTCGTTCTCCCGAGGGAGTTTGCGGTTGTTCGGCTTCGGTATCATTTCCCCTTTTGTCAGGAGAACATGCTCATAGGTGGCGTTGAGCAGAGTGAAAACGTGCTCGGTTTCGATTCCTCTTCGGATCTCTCGAAGGCGTTTCGCCTGCCGAGTCTTTGCCCTTTTTGTTAACGTCCTGCCGATCGTTGAAGTAGTCCTTTCGTTTATTTCGCAGCTCGGAAAAAGGGGGGCAGGGTGCCGTTCGGTAGGGGCTTGGATTTGTTTTTCGATCCGCGGGAATCGGTCATAGTGTTTTGTCGAAGGCTGATTGGTCGGCATCGATTTGTCTGGTAGTGCCGAAGCCGATCCATTGGAGTTGAAATGCTCGGCCTTGGCGTGGATAGCGGCCTGCTTCATCAGTTCGGAGTAAGTGGTCCAGTTGTTGCTGTGGACCAAATAGCGAAACTGGACGACCGAAGGCCCCTTTTGAAGGCACCGAAGGCTGCCCTATCGTCAGTTTTGGGCATCGGGAGTACTCATGGCTGAACCTAGCCGCATATTCCCTCAAAGGCTCATTGTCCCGCTGCCGAACGGTATAGAGGTCATCGGCGGAATACAGACGATCCGTCTGAATCATAAAATGGTTGAGGAAGGTATGTTTCAACTGATTAAAAGAGTCAACCGTATTTGGTTCCATTCGGTAGAACCAATTCAGAGCGGCTCCGGTTAGGGTGGAGGGAATAGTAAACATTGACCTTCATCCGTCGGTCCTTTGCAACCCAGAGCTGATTGGAAGGTATGAATATGAGTAACGGGATCTTCCACCCCTGAATAGAACGATATTCGGAGTGCTTGGACCTCTTTCTCGTGTCTGAATGTTCGGATTCGATTGGTGAACGGTCCTGGCTGTACCGTACCCCATGTTGGTGTCCGAGCCTGGTTTGGTTCCTCCTCGATGCGATTCATCTTCTGTAAGAGGAGACGAATGGTCGGATCGGTAGAGGGAAGATCATCACCAAAGGGTTCGGTCGCTTGGTTCCTGTGCGTTGGCCAGCGTTGTGGCCTCGTCCTTCTTGGTCTCCGTTCGGCTGGACTTTTCTCGTAGCGTCTGCTATGCCGATCGTTACCCGGATCCACTCGATGGCGGTCCTTTGAACGCCCTGCCGATCGGTGGGAGATCGTGGTCCCGGCTGAAGTTGGAACATAGTCTAATTCGTCCTTTTCTTCCAGACCGATCGCGCCGTACCGTTGGCGTATGGGGGATTTTGGTCCAAGGGCCTCCAGGCGGGGTCGTCGAGCTTCGCCCGAACCTGGATGGGTGAGGACTGCCGTTCCCTCCGCCGATCGTTGATCCTCATCGCGGCAATCGCAATAAACTCGGATTCGGGATGGCGCTCCTTTGGAGTGGGTACGAACGTCTTCGGAGGCAGTTGGTTTGTCTGCAGCTTGCCGTTTCCCTTTGTCTTGGGCGGTAGGCTTTCGCACGCTTTTAAACGACTTCTCCTGCCGAAGCTGTGTGGTTCGGTCCATACCGTTTTGCAGCTGGGCGGAGTGTGTGTGTTGATCATGTAGTTGCCTTTGGGTGTCATCCAATTTAGAGGCAAGCATATTGTTATGCTCCTGCATCCTTGCCATATCCTGCCTAGGGTTTCCATTCGAGCCTCCAAAGTGGTTGGCCGAGCAGGTGTCTGGAGCAAGAGAGCTAGACTTGGCTCGCTCCGAGGCCGAGAATAGGGCCATCGGCGGGGAGGGCCGAAGATGGATTCATCTTTTGGTCTCAGTGTTTGGAGTTTTGAGATATGGGTTAATCGATAAGCGTTTCCCACAGACGGCGCCACCCGTTGGCACTAAAACTTGAACGGATAGAGAGATGAGTGCAACTTACAAGTGGGATGGATGATCAAGAGATCGATTGAGTGTTGGATGCAGATCCTTCCTGTCCTCGGATGCTGATCCTGAATAGAAGATGAGCGAAGCTCGTGAGGGCTATGGAACCGGATGGAACCAGCCTAAGACCCTCCGATGCCAAAGTAAGTTTGTTTATAGTAGCTCTTGCTGTTGACTATATAGAAGTATAAAAGTCAAGCTGAAAAGTCTTACCCCTTTGTTGATGGTGAATGGGTGTATTTATAGAGGGCATTTGGGATGCTTGTGGTGTTCATTTCCGATGTGGGACTTGTGGGAGGGCCCTGAGGTTGACACGAGTCCTTAGATATTTCGGGCGGGTGCTTCGAGGCTGATTATGTACAATCGGTATGGGGTGCCGATTGTAGACGAGTTGGGCCTGATCGGCTGTTTGCAGCTTCGAGACAATGTCATCGGTAGCCGATGCCGATTGTTCGAGGCCTTGGGTACTTGGGTGAGCTTCTCTGATCCACGTGTCGTTGTATGAGTGGAGGGTCAGATATGGTACAAACACACTCCAATGAGAACATCATTGTCAAGGAGTAATGAGTTGTTTACTATAACTGACCCTCGTGAAGAAGCAAAGTAAGGCATCCACACTGGTATAGCCCCTTGCCCCCATGTCTAGTTGGCGGAGCTAGGTTTAGATTGAGAGAAAATGGGAAGGAAGATGCCATTTTATTTCTGAGTTTGAGGAGATGGGTTTATATCAAGATAAATTGGAAGGAAGAAAATTGGCGGAGTTAGTTTTTTTTTTTTCTTTTTAATAGTTGTGATTTGTGTTTTCCCCTCATTTCCTTTTATAGACAAAGCAAAGTATGACGTTTCTGAACTAACGTGTTTAGCAAAATCGTCACGACTTTCCATGACAATTGTCGCCCGTAATTTCTAAGAGATTGCCAAATTTGCGGGGATTTGTCTCCATCATTATCTTGGAGTTATCACTCGGGATTTGCGGGGGCCGATTGGGGTTTGTGCGAGTATTAATTAAAAAAAAAATTTAAAAACTCATAATTTAAAAAACGGACAAGAAATTACACTTCTTTAAAAAAACAGTTTGTTGAAACATTATAAATATTAAATAGTGTAGCATATAATCACAAAGATGTCTGTGGCATGGTGGATAAGGTGTTTGAGAGGAATGAGAGTGGTAGGGGTTTATTAAACGGGTCATGACGGGTTGACCTGAAAATAACCCAAATTTTATCGTGCGGGTTCATGCAGTGTGTTTTTTTAGTGCGGATTTCGAGTCATGTAAAGGGTTGTATCGGAAATTACCACCCCTAAGCACGAGGCATCATCTGGATTCGAACTTGTTGGTCAGGTTTTTTTTTCCTCTTATTAATATTATAGGTATGAAAAAAAAAACCACCTATAATATTAGTAGAATATTAATTAATAAGAGGGAAAAAAAAAACCCTGACCAACTGGCCAGTTGGCACGAGACTTTAAATTGTTTTAGTAGAATTTTACAGGAAATTAAGATTGTCAATTTTTTTTAATCAGGTGAGAATTGTATTCATAATCTAGTTACTGAGGGCTAATAGAACTCCATGAGAGGTACATCAACATCATCAAGAAAATATGATTTTCCTCCAAACCAGAGCCACAAAGCGCCAATCAAGATTTGACCTTTTTTATAATAAAAAATTCCTACAAAGTATGAAAAAACAAAAACAAAAAAGGTAGAGATCCCTTTTCAATGTAACAATGATTCAAGACTACCTGTAGTTCAATTGACCAAAATAGAAAAGAAATAGAGAAAGAAATGACTATTCAAAGAAACTTTTCATTATCACAAAAGCCAACTACGTTTATTGAGTAGGTGATAGCTGTTTGGATTTTGCAACAGTACTTGGTCATCAAGTTGGAAATTAAATTAGAATCTTAAATCCTCATCTTCATCTTTGTAATTGATGAGCCCAGAATAATGAAAGGCTTGTATAGATCAATAATGTGAACTGCAGGCATAATATAACTTTAGCATTCAGATCGGTTGCCGGCCAGAACAATCTACGTGAACATAAGCAAAATGTTGGCCTCCCCCTTCTGGACTGATGCATTAATCGACAAAATGCATATAGTGAAATGCCATTTGTTCTACTCAATAAATATCTTCAATGAAAAGAAAGATGATAAACAGTGTTTATTAATTAATTCACAAAACAGACTTCAGATACAAATTTAATTCCAAATTAACCTATCAAAATCTCCTTTTACCCCATAAGGTAGTTCAACTTCCAATGAACTTCAGACAACCAATCTCACAAATATATGGAAAAGCACAGTATAACCAATCCTTTAGTAATAAGCCTTCCGTGGATTGTTCTGCAACCCAAAAAGTCCAGAAAACATATCAGAAAGTCAGAGATGACAAGAAGATGAAAAAATTTCTTTATACTTCTAATGCCAAACATGGAAAAACACACAAAAGGAGAAAAAGGTAACTACCAGAGGATTGGGTCTGTATCGGTAACCAAGCATCATCCGCTTCTTATACTGCTCGTATATATCATCTTCAGGAGTCACTTCTCCGGGTTGTTGAGCACCAACCCCCAGATTGTCCTTCTTCACATTACCAGCCATTATTGGATCCGAAATTCCTCTTCTAGAGCTCCCCAGACCCTCACCTGAATTCACTTACATCATTAGGTTTCTCCCTTTGAAAAACAATGCATCACCGTAGTAGAAAGGACTGATCACTGAAAAATCTGGCAATAAATTTCAAGAATTATCTATTTTCTGGATACCATTACGAGAATTTATGACCAACCTTCTTTCCAACCCATTTTAGACAAAAGTTTATGACCCACATTATCCGCCTGGATTTTTGCCCTATCTGCAGCTTCTTTGGCAGCTTTCTGTGAAGCTGCATCATTACAAGCGGCCATAAACTTCTCCAGCTCTTCTTGTGGGATGTAATCACCCATGTGATGACCTTTTTTAAGAGAAGGTGCTGTGAAGAAAATAGGAAAAAAAAACATCTTGAGACCATGTATTTGCATCTATCTGACCCAAAAATGGAGCTAAAATATAAAAATGTTTCCGAATAACTATATGCAATTTCTGGTTTCCATCAGTAACAAATATGAACCTTGAAGAGAAGCAGGTGGGGGCATTTCATCTTTCGACTGTTTAGGTTGTCTCTTTCTCTCTTCCTGAGCAGCCTTTTTCACGTAGTACTCCATCATGGCAATAGGATCTGCACCTGTTGGCGCAGTGAGCTCACCTATGATTGCAGATACAAGTAGTAAATTTACGACCAAGCAGAAAAACCCAATCAGTAGTCCCTAAATAGTTCAATGAATACAACAGTACAAATACAGAGGTAGAGAAATCCAGACATTCCAGCAAAGGAATTTGATGCAGGACGCGTAGGACCTAAATTTATTAGTTTCCTAATGTATTTGTTAGTTTCCTAGATTCTCTAGTTTTCCCAATTCTAGTAGGATTTCTACTTTTCCAGATTTCCAGATTTCTAGTTTTAAGTTTCCTATTTTATTTGGGTTAGGAATTCTGTTTAAGCAAGGGATTTCTATCCTATTATGTCTAGGTTTTAGTTTGCTATAAATACCCCCATGTAGTTCTTTAAAATTCAGATTTGAATGTTGAGTAAACCTTCTCCTAGAACTCTCTGATTTCGTCCCTTCGATCTATATTTCTTCTCCTCGATCTCCGATGTTCTTCTTTGTTCTACTGTTTCTGCCCTTTATCTCGTCTTTTCGATCTATATTTCTTCTCCTCGGTCTCTTATATTCTTCTATGTTCTATTGTTTAAGTGCTTAATCTAATACCTACGGGCTGTACTACATCAGAATTACTGGCACAACTGTGTTTAAATTGTCTAACAATATAATATAGCCACTACAAAACGTAAGCTTACAAAAAATAAAAAACACCAGCAGAATTTGGGTTTTAGAAAGGGAATCACTATAACAATATGCTCCCCATCACATACCAAATTACAAACAAATTATATAGTTGTTTCTGAATACATGAACTGAAACATTAACCATATCTAAAAAATGAAGGGGGCAAAAAACACTGAAAAGCAACAGAAGATGTTAAATCGTATACCTGTCCTTCCCTCAGTGGCGTCATATAAAGCAGAGGCAGGAGTTTGATAATTTGGATGCTTCAAAGTAGACCTTTGGGAACTACTTGTGGATTTGGAAGCGGACGTGTTTGTACCTCCTACACGCAGTAACAATCCAAAATTTGAGTCTAAAAGGAAACTAATGTTACAGAATAAGGGCAACACCAGTTAAAGAAGATTGCTAAGGAGTGATACATATCTAAAAATAATATTCCAGATTTATATATTATGGATCACAAAAATGGATATCAAGAATACTAGGAGTCCTAAGCACATAAGGACGTCAAAGCGAGCCCACCTCCCATTAACAATCTGATAGTTATAAATTTCTCAAGACCAAGTAGAATTCAATCAAAACAGAGATTTTCAAGAAGTAACCGTAATAAAACCAAATTTTAAAACCTATGCTAAATTATTAGGCCATGGAAAAGGCACACACAAAAAAAATTGACACAAGATTTATAATTTCTCATCAATGAAAAAGCTATTCAAACAATAGTGTTGCACAATCCAGGCAAGAACTCTCAACATTGCAGAAAAAAATCTTCAAACAAATCACTTTCGGTAAACAAAAGTATTATATAAGATATTAAGCAAAATCTAGGTTCATCAGCCTATCATGGACAAGGAATGTTAGGAGGTCTACAACTGTAACAAGCAGGAATCAAACTGAAGAAAGCTATATATATTTCAGTGAAAACAATCAATACTGGTGGAAATATGAAGCCAAAAAAAAAAACAAAAGCTGCAGCTGTTTGCTGTATATTAACAGAGTCTGAAAAACCAGAATTTCAGTAAACTATCGGTAAAAACCAACCCAGAGTGACAGAAATTGTACCAATATACCAAAATTGGCTGATACTACCGATATTACAAAAGTTACAGTGAAATATCAGCAGCATATGTGACAAATAAAGCTTCCCCCCATCAAATGTTGGTACCACTATTTGGCCGAAATTTTGGCCAATCAACCAAAACTAAAATCCTAATCCTTTGTGACAAGTACAAATACACTCACATCACATATTTAAATGCACAAATACTAACCATTAAGAGATGTTTGAGAATCGCTGGTCTGTTGCAGGACTTTCTCCTCAATGGCAAGCTGATACTCATAATATTTGTAATCAGCACAGCCCTCATCAAATAAAAATCTGCAAACAAAATAAAATGCCAATGCATAGAGCATATGAGCTACCATAAGTGGCAGGAAGAGCCAAACCAGAAAATACAATAAAGAAAATGATACCCAAAACCTATATCCATAGTGAATCATTCTCCTTTTGCATTTCATAAATGCCAACAGACAGATTGGACATAACAGAAAAAATAATTGAGTTGAAACTTCATAATGTACTTACTTGAAAGGGGTATCTCCTGGATTTCTTTGACGTGTAATATGCTCAAATTTCCTTCCATGTCTAGCCACAAAACTTGCTAGTTTGTCAGCAACTATCTTCACTGTTGAATCATTTGGGGAAGATGGTGCTGCATATCACTTATAAAACTGATTAATACCGAGAGCATGAACAAGGGAATGCAAATTACTCTTGTAGCAGGCGTGCCACATATTCCAATTCTTTCATTGAACATCTCTTTCCACCAATGTTGATAGGAACTTAAGGAATAAGCTGCATTCATGAGACAAGAAATATTCAAGAATGTTTTGTCCTCTTCATCCACACCACTTCAAGAGTAGAGAAGACAATTACTGAGATGATTTTCTCAATAACAGGGTATTTACCAGAGGGACAATTTCGATTTACTTCAATTATTTTTATTGGCCTAAATTTACTTCATATTTTAAAAAAGATTCAGAAAGATAAGAACACCTAACAGTCCTCCTACACATCCCTTTTTCTCAACTAGCAAACCAAAAAGAGTGGTAAAATGGCTCCAGACACCACATATAAAGAAAAGAAGTTCACAAGCGCTTTCTGGATACAAGAAATCCATCAAACTGAGAACATTGGCTAGACTCCAACCCATCTTACAGATGTGAAGAAAACATTAAACAAAATCTCATCTTGGGGAAGAGATAAAACATCAATATGCATTACAAAAATTAAAGAATAGCAACCAACAGCCAATACTGTCGCTTCATATTTTATAACTTCAAAATCATAGAAGCAGAGAATGAGATGCAGGATTTTTTATTTTTTTTAACACGAGTCAAGAAGAAAATTTAGGATTTAGGGTAACTATTTACAATGAGGTGAAATGCAGGAAAAAGTTTGTATGATAAAGGTGCAGTTGAATTAATTTCAACAGTTAAAGCATCAGGAGTAGATATATGAAAAAAAACTCACTTTCGGACATACAGCATTGTCTGTAGAATGCAATATACATATCTTGTGCAAAATATGAAAAACTTACTAAATAACCCATGGATAAAACTAATGGAGAAAAAGCAAAAGTCGATGTCTCAAATTATGTTCTAAAAAATCAACTGAAACCGTAAAGACTGTTCACTGCAATCAACCAAGTTAAAGGATATGCATAAAAGCAGTAATTACCAACATCCACTTGTCCGGGTGATTCCTCTGAGGCATCTGGCTGACCCAACTTTTGTCGTTTAGTTGGTGCATCGACTGAAAAATTTGCAGCATCTGCTTCATCTTCATCCTCATCTGCACCTAACTTAACAGGAGGTGCCACAATCTTTGACTTCTGTTTCAAGCTGAAAGCAAGTTTGCCACCTGAAGTAGCAGCTGCGGCCTTGCGTGTATCATTAGGCTTCAGTTCAGCACTGGTTTTACCAGTGGTAAGGTTAGGAGTCAAACTCCCTGATACAACTTTACTTGGTGTAGACTCGTCTGCTGTAGGACCCTTATCTTTCTCCTTCTCTTGTTGAAGTTGTTTGAACCTTTCCATGAATGAACCATCATTAACAAAGAGGCTAGGAGTCACTCCTTTGTCCATTGGAAAAGATCCAAGTTTGCTTAGGCTGTCAACAGGAATACACTGTTTGACAAGTAAGCTTTCAAAGAATTTAGACATTGAAGTGATTCTTTTATCTGATCTTTTCAATTTTTCAGTCTATTAATATACAGCATTGTATGAGATAATTTTTATGTCTTCAAAAGCAAATTATAACTCGAATGATGAAAAAAGGAAAAAAGAAAAAAAGAGAGATAATCCCACATTTTGGCAAAATGCTGTGAATGGGCCTTGGTTTAAGAAACAACCACACTGCTTATATCCACACAGCTTTATGAGTGGGAAGTTCAAAAGCAGTAGATATCCCAAGTGAAATTTAAGATAAATAACTGGATCTAGTGAGTCAGAAAACTAATGCCAATTCCCAGACCTCAGGTGATATTTGTTCAATCACTTATATAAACATCACAAAAGTTAAAGAAACTGATGTAGATCTCCCAAAAGTTTAAGGGATTTAATGGATGGTACAAGAGAATAATCTTCTACACACCCGTGTTCAATGAAACTTAAGCTAACAATCTTTATGATTAGAAGGTAACAAAAACTGTCCTCTTAGAAATATTAGTACATAATCCCAGGTTTCGCGACCATAATAGGAATACAACTTACTCAGCGGCACCTTCCACCACTTCCGTATTCAATTTTGTTTGTCCAGTCTACTATTTATTTTCCTTTAATCTAAATAAAAAATCTATATTTCAGGAAAACAACCAAATTAATCATCATAGCATTGTCGAATTCAATTAAGCCCAATAATCAACACAATCCTATTATGCACCTTGCATACATACGAATCTAGCCAAACTGGTATAGCAAAACACAAACCCTAAAACCAAAATCAAATTTCAAATTAAATCATTTTGCCTCTCCATCTAATGCAAAAAAAGCAAACTTCAAACCCCAATTCGCCACAGCAGTACCAAACACAGAAAACCACCACAAATCAACCCCAAAAAGCCAAAACGAAACGGAATCAATAATGGAGTAATCAACTGAAAACTAACCAGAATGAACAGATTCAATTTCAGATCGTTAATCTTCCTCCGATTGGTCAATTGGAAACACGATTTGCCTAATTAGGGATTGGAATCCGAGACCCTCTCTCTCTTTGCTTAGAGAACGAGAAAGCGAAGACCGCTTGGCTTTTGCACAGGGTCGTGTTCCTTATGTAGGACTTAATTTACGAGTACGTAAGATTATTTTTCTTTTTTTGGATTATTTTTTTGTTTTGTCAAAGAATCCTAATTTTCTGACCCAAAAAAAAAGTATCCTAGTTTTATTCGATTCAGAAAGTTATCAAACATATTCTACCAAAAAATGTAGTTAATCTCATAAAAAAATTTATTTAAGAATTTATTTATTTTTCATACATAGCTTAGCCAAGTTGGCTACACTTAGTTTTCAATCCCTCAGGTAGTTTGGATTAGTTTAAGGAAAATATTTCTCTTTTTACCAGGGTAAGTAGGAGCTTCTACATTCTTACCAGGTAGTAATGTGACATGTATACAAAAGTTTTTCTTTTTGTGTTTTTGGTAAATTATTTTTGCATATGTATCAAACTCTGATTCGCATGAAGGTGGAGTATCTCCTTACTGAGTAAGGAGGCGAGTAGTGTTAATAAGGACCTGGAGTTCCTTAACAATGTAAAGTACCGTATTGGTTAATAGTGTCGTACACATGAATAGTAACTGTATTGGCAAATATATTGTATGCATAAATAGTACCATATACATGAATAGTGATGTATACATAAATATTAACAATTTTGGGTAAACCGTCACTATATATACACACACACACAAAAAAAAAAAAAAAAGGAAACCAAGTTCCTTAAACTCATGGATGAGCAATTAAATGAGATGCCAGAAGTTCCTCAAAACATAAACAATTATGTAAGGACCTGAAGTCCCGAAATATGTACAAGAATTTATAAAAATGTCCATACCATGAGAATATGTGATTTTGGCCCGAAGTTCAAAATCTAAGAGTATTGAATGTCCATACCATGAAAATATGCGATTTTGGCATGAAGTTCAAAATCTGGCAATATTAAAAACTTGAAGTTCCAACAGTGAAATGGACAACCCTTGAGGTATTATTGCAAATTGTGGTACACCACATCTTTCTTTGGCATAAGAAAATGATGAATTTAATAAAGTTCGATTCTATTACAATCGACACCTTAAGGAAGAAATATATTTTGTGAATTCCGATTGTTAAAAATACGCAGTGAAATGTGTAATATCAGGATAAACCTCAAATGATGAATTGAGGCTCCCCACATATTTTGTTATATTATATGATCTAGGCTGGAGCCCACGAATCCAAATACATAAGAGATCCCGAATCTAAAGTTAGGTATATAGTTGTTGAGGCCCAAAAAATTCACGGTTCGGCCCAAATAAATTCTTGGCCCAATGCAATACCTTATCGAGAAGAAACCTGATTTGGGCACGCGAAAGTTCGTCATATGCGCTTGCACACATGCTACGCCAAGCAAATAAGCAACACGCCATGCTATAAGCTTAAGTGGGCCCAAGCCACGCAAGATGCCTGGGGCTTGCTTGAGTGGGTTGTGGTATGAATGGTAATAAGTTGACATGAGGCCCATTGATGGGCCAAGAAATGGAAGTCCCGGGGTTGCTTGGGAGCCTCTGAACTCAGGCCCATTTCTTAGGCCCAAACATGTGGGTGAGCACAAAGAGAAAATATCCCAACAAAAAAGCCCAACCGAAATAGCCCATTAGCTTAACCAAATTAGCCCAACACCTCAACAAAGAATAGGCCAACACTTGTTGAGGTTAGCCCATTTATTTTGACAAACTAACCCATCACCTTAGAGAAGCCCAAGTAACCAAGGAAAATATATGCCATCTCTCCAGCACTTAGCTGGAAACAAAAACAACGAGAAAACGAAGCTACCCATGTGAGTGGACCTGGGAGCCTCCAGCACATGGCCAAAGACAAATCCCAACACAAGCCATCCAAAAAACCAAAGGATACTTGAGCAAAACACCTTCAAACCAATGTACATACCCATTTCTTTCCCCCCATCAAACCTGGCCATAAAAAAAAAAAAAAAAAGGAAAGGAAGGAGATGGTTGAAAATGGGAGTTTTGAGGTAGCTGCGGGAAAGGGCCTTGAGCTCCCAAAAATCCCTGATTTTGTGCAAATAGATTGAGGAAATTTCACCAAGATGGGAAAAGTCAAGGGAGGAGAGGAGATAAGAAGGGAAAGACTTGGCCAAATTGGATAGAAGCCATTAGGGTTTCTTGGAAAATGGTAGCTTCCAGCGCCTACAAAAAGAGACATTTCCTACCCATTATAACAACACACATCCAGAGAGCAAGCTTCCTCTCTTGCATGCAAAACCCAGCAATTTTCGTGCTAGTTCGTCTCTTTCCTCAGTTTTTCCCTCTTGCCTCTGCTATTCTGACATTTGACAGTCACTCTCAAGCTCCGGAAATAGCACTCAAGCCACCATCCCTTTCTCTCCCTCCTTCTCAGCCAAACCTATTTGCAAACTCTCCATCTCCTACCTTAATACCCCTTCCCCCCCCCCCAAGAACACTCAGTTTTCTCTTCGGTGCTAAACTCATGTCGATTTTGCTCCCATGCCACAAGCTTCTCATGTCAAGCCAAGAATTTATCTATAAGCAGCCATTATTTTCGTTGGTGAAGGTAACCAAGGTGTTTCCTAAGGCTTTACAACCCTTTCGAAACATTTTGGGGTCTGATCTTTGAACTCATACACAAGGGGAAAATTTCAGCCATTTTGCTCCTTACGGCAGCCCAACCCATCTGTAGCTCCGAAGAAAAAGACCCCCACAATAGTAGTTAATGTTCTTCACTACTATATTGCAATGTTATCAAGGCCTTTACTCAATTTATATTTCATGCCCATTTGAAAAGGGCAAATAAATTATGAGGTCGTGTTTTAGCCCGGGCCAGAAGTTCCGGACTCACATGCATTGAAATATGTAATTTGAGAGATTGGTTGTGGTTATTTCAACCTATAAGGCACAAAGTTCCAAACCGTCATTTTGAAAAGAAGTGAAAACCACAGGTGCAAATCTAAGAATTTGCCCAATTATTATAACAGAAAAGGAGCAACATTTAAATTGAAATGATTTGGGCGAGAAGAAGAGGAAGTCATTTTAAGAAGAGGCAATATATATAGGCGGAAATGTGGCACCGTTTCCAGGATCCCAATATTTCCCCGGATCCCCATATTCTATTTCTTTCCCAGGTTCCAAAACTTCACGCAGTCTCCATTAATGTATGTCGGCACTTTCAATGTTTTCAAGGATTATTTTCATCAAAGCTGATCTTTCTTTGTGGATTTCACGGAGCTACTTTTTCAAAAGCACCCAGAGAACCTCGCAAATTTCTGTGGTTAATTTGAAATTCACCGGATTTACTTATTCCTCTTATTTGTGTATAAATATGTTACTAACGAAATTTTCTTTGCAATATACACCCAGTTTCCAATTTTCTCCATATCCAATGATGCAATATCCACTTGTTTTTCCTATCAGTGAGCACTCGATGTGCTTGAGAAGTGAGACTATCTCTCTGATCATCCATTCAGGAAGCGAGACTATCCCTGATCACGTTTCCGCTACATTAGGGAACTGTAAGAATGACCACATGCTCTGATCTCCTGGAGTTCTTCTAGGCTAGGAGAAATGAGAGTTTGTTGTTTGTTCCCACCAGCTTCATTCCTTGATTGCTTACCTTACCTTGCAATCAATATCACAATTCTTTGTATCTTTTCTTTCTTTTGATAACTCTCTCTTCATAAGGGATTTTATTTCTTTAGAACGAACATTCGAAGAAAGAATCCATGTAGTGATCCTAACACTAAGGGTTATTTTTTGACAGAGACAGAAGAATTGTGATTTTTGCTCTTGCGGGATATAACTAGATCATCAAGCGTTACATTTGCTGAGCCAATACGAGCTTGAATGATATTTGGGCAAAGTTTCTCCCGCCTAAGAATGTAAGAAATACTTGTGTTATTTCATGCTTGAACTCTTATTTTGATATTTTGTACGACATTTTTAAAGGTAACCAAATGGGGAGATAAGGCCGTTCCAAAAGAACGCCATGCAAAGGACCATTCCAGAAGAATGACTTGCATTATAGATCGTTCCAAAAGAACGACTTGTATTATGACCATTCCAGAAGAATGGCTTGTATCATTCTGATACATATTCATGAATTATTAAAGCAAATTTCACAGATTGCAAGTTGAATACATTAATGATACACTGCATAGATTGAAATCCCATAAGAACAGAACATAGGTACAGTAGTGATCAATATGATGTACGCTTGTTGCGTAGCAAATGATATGGATTGAAGTCCCGCTAGGACAATCCTTTAACATGTCAATATTAATACGGTGCACGCCTAATGCGTAGCAAATTATATGGGTTAAAGTCCCATAAGGACAATTGATTGACATGTATGTATTAATCTGTGGCATGCCTGCAGCATGACAAATATATGAGTTCTAAATGTTCCAACTCCCTAAATGAAGATTATCCACGCCCTCCTGTAAAATAACGCTCCATTGGAGGTTAATCCACATTCTCACATCATAAAAGCCCCCTGAAGTGGCTTGGGTACTCAAAAGCAAAGAAATGCTTATAATTAATGCATGCGCATGCACATGAGAATGGTGGGATCATGAATTGATGAATGAAAATTTTGGTTTTGGAGTAGCTACTCAAGCCATCAATGGGCTGTGTTGATTGGAACCACGTTCTATTATTAAATGTCGACAATATCATTGGCCAAAATAGAAAGAGGTAATTCCATTACAAATGAGAATGAACGTGAAAGAACAAACCGATAGTACGAACCCCAAAAGATGTTAATGCTGAAAGTTATACTTGGGTGTTTGGAATAAAAGGGAATATACCCACTTTGTATGACACACTGTTTCTGGCAGAAACAAGAAATGTTGGACTTCTCCATATTTACAGATGCAATCGTGCCTTCTTATTGCACATTTACGAAGACCAACATATCATCTTTAAGGATTATTAAATGCACGGAGCATATCGCCAGAAGCAATTCCCTAAAGATGTACAAGCAGAACTAATAGCTGGATTTAAAGCTATATAATGTGTCATGAAGTGTAATCCCTTAAACAAAATCCCTGAAGGATTGAGATTGCATGAAGCAAGTCCTTGAAGGACATGTGACTGAAGCACAAAAAATCTATACTTAATACTAATATGTATAAATTGCCTCAAGTGAGTACACTAATTATAATATGGTTGCAACACATTACAACTCCCGAAGAGTTGATAATTGATCAAAACTTCTGAAGAGTTAATACTTGGTTAAAACTCCTAAAAAGTTCAAGAAATATTTGTCTAAGCCTGAAGATCGAGCATTTTGCCAACGAGATTCTTGCTTATACTAAGAATGTATTGAAGCATTTTTATGTGGATTATTTGTTAGGCACTTAAATGATTTTTCGGAAATATCCTGGAACGAACATTGTATTTTCTAGATAGAGCTCAGCTCCATCACCATCACTTTGGGATGATGTGAGACATATTTGATGCTATCTCCGCATAACACCATATACAGGCATATTCTTTCAAGTGAACTTACAAATAGCCCAGATTTTGTTGGATATGCGAACTCTGGAAATTTCTATGGTCGCTTACTAGAAAAAGTTAGTCATGAAGATTTCAGGGGGAGATATTCTTTAGGGGGAGCATCCAACAATATTACAAGATTCACTCACAAAAGCAGTGTCAACTTTGATATTCGAGAAGAGATAATCGACAGTATGGCTTAAAGATATTTTGCCAAGCATCAAGGGGAGCATGCTATCAATAAAGACCTTCACACACTGTACTCTTTTTCCTTCGTCCAGGTGTTTTATCCCATTGGGTTTTTCCTGGCAAGATTTTAACGAGGCAATGTCGCACACGTGTCAATATACACAGAATTTTATTTTACATATGGTTATGTACTCTTTTTCCCTTCGACCAGTTTTTGTCCCACCGGTTTTACCTGGCAAGGTTTTTAACGAGGCATATTCCATACATTGTGGTCTCCAAGGGGGAGTGTTGTAAAGCTAATAAGTGCAGCCCACATGATTAGAAGGGAATCTCACACACCTTCCCGAGTCTTCTATTTACCGAATTGTTAGCCAAATCTTTGCCTATAAAACTATGGCTTCATTCTCATTTGTATACACATAAGAAAGTCTCAATGAAAATATCATATTTCTATTACAACTCAATTTATCTATATTCTCTCCACAATCTCTTTAGTTTTATAACATTTGCCTTATTATATGGATTATTGCACTTGACTTGTACTAAGTTACAAATTTTAATTATTTTATTTTATTAAGGAAAAAAGTTTAAATAAAATAGTTATCGGGCGGTCAATGCCGAATTTGGTGTTACCACCCCTAGTTTTGCTCTATAATATTTTCAGTTTAATTTGACAAAATTTGGCTAGTTTTATAAATTTCCTCTGATCATAGATGAGAATTCATACACAAGAAAGCATAAACCAAAGAGTGAACGATAGGACTAATCATTAAAGTAGATGCTCTAGCTCATATCAGTTGGTGACTCTATATATTACCAAACACAAATCTCCAGCCAATATTAATATCACAATCGTTTACAATGAAACAAAGCACTCACAAAATATGACAATATGCCTTACAAGTCTAAAGCTCATCAGTTCATTACATATGCTCAACTCTATAGACCAATTCCGCCATTAACTTTCTATGATACCGATGTCGACGGAGTGCACCACGGCGTTCACGGCGAGGTATGATGTGATCCATGGCCGCATCGCTCTGTATTGTTTCCCTCAAGTCCATCAACATGGCAGAGTGACGAGGTTGACCAATAATGATCTCCACGCTGTGGTTGCCAGTGACATTGAAAAAAGTCCTCTCTCGCGAAGCGACTAAGGCTTGGGCAAGAGGCGGCAGCATGGGCAGCAGCCGAGCTTCGGCAGCAACGACAGCTTGGCCTTGGGCAAAGGTGAAGGCTTGGGCAGGAGCCGTAGCAGCGACAATTGCAGGTAGCAGCCGCATCAACGGCAACCGTGGCATCAGTGGCAGCAGCTGCGGCTTGAGTGGCAGTCTCTTGTGCGGCATCCGCAGGAGTGTCTTGAGCAGCATTCATAGTTGGAACTTGGGTGATGGTTCCATGCATGCATATTCTTAGTTATAGCTCTCATTTTTTCATTTTTTTTTACTTTTTAGGAGATTCACTATTATACCCAATATAGGAGCCCAAATTATATATAAAAAATAAAACCTATATGAAATGGACTTTAGAAACATATCCAAAGCCTATTTACAACATAACAAAAAGGCTTTTAACTTTTTTTAAATTACAAAACTGCCATTGATTTCTTAAAACAAACTCAACCTCAAAACCTCATAAAAAAGCCCAAAACACTCAATAGGGTATCAAAGTAATTTAATGATCAAAATTAAATTCAATAGGGCCAGCTTTCATTTTTTGGGTTTTTTTGGTATGTTTATAGAAATTAAATGGTTTAGGGTTTATTTATAGTTTTAGTGCTAAGAATGGGTATATGACTAAATATCTCAAAAAGAAAAGCCAAACCGATGCTTGTGCACAAGGTTAAAGATGAGATGGGATTAAGTAAAAAAAAACTAAAAGAAAACACAAAAAATCCCTGTGTGTGTTGTTAATTTGGCCTCTTTTATGAGAAAAGAAGAGAAGATAATATGACATACCATAACATTTTAATTTTTTCTTGATTTGGCATTAGATGGGTTCATATACATGCTTGATTTGGTATTAGTTGGTGCAGGTAATTAATTATTCGTGTTCTCTAAAATCAAAATTTCATGAAGAGTCCTCTATTGAGCTTTAATAGTATGATCAATTTAACAATATATACATTAGATTAGGCTTTACATGTTATATATATTGCGTGTGCAAGAATTCTATAGTAAGAGTGTTATATATAATCCTTAGGTGATGTCATATCTCTTAATCGTTGGATCAAATTGGTTAGCTTTTGGATCAAATTAGTTAGCATGATCCAACGATTAAGAGATAGAACATCACCTAATATAAGGCCCTCACTATAGAATGACTCATTACATGTGTGTATGTGTGTGTTTTTTTTTTTTTTCAGAAACCAAGTTGGGGAAACTGGGCCATTTACCAAGTCCACCCCCTCCTTCAAAGAGAGGCCTCCCAATTCATCAACTGCCACCTCCGAATGAGTAGTAGCTATGTAAGCTACTAAGCTATAAGCTATTCGATCGTTAGTCTTGTTGTATTATCAACTCATGTTAATTTAGTCCAAGTAATTAATCAAATCAAAGTGTGAGGGGTTCGGCTTTTCCCTTGACTGCCTCAAACTTTGTTTGTCTTTTTTCCGATTTTTAACAATTTTTTTTTATATGGTAATGAGCAAGACAATACCATTGTATTCGGAAAAAAAAAATTACAAACTAAATTTGATCATGTCAACGCCCTCTATATGAAGATATTTTTTTAAGAAAAAAAGCTAGAAAACTAATGAAAACCCCTTTGTGGTTTTCTTTTATTATAATTTGTTTTTAGTCGAAAATACTTCATGTAAAATCACAATGACGTGTTACATACAAAATCATATATAAAATAAAGAGATATTTAGTCAAAAACCCATTTTAGTATGACATATTATACAAAATCACAATGATGGGTTAGGGTTCCATTTCGGGGATATTTGGGTTTTTCGTCCTTTTGGCTGATTGTGACGGAAGTTTGAGTTTCGTGGGGCTGGTGATGCTCCTAATTACAGTAAGTGATTCTCCTATGTTGCTCTCAACTCGTCCTCCATTCCCCTCAATCTTCTAAGTAACCCATGCAGGATTTACTTTCGGTGTTATGCAATTGAAACAACACTAATTTCATATCCAACAAGATCATTTTCTTTACTTCAGCCAATCTACTAGAAATGCAAAAATTTTCCCCGATCCTTACAACATGCCTCAAACCTTCTTTCAGGATTCAAATTTGTCCATGAAGTCCGACTTTTGATTTCCAACCCAACTCGCAGTAAGGAAGGCTGCGATTTGAATATGTAGAACTCTCCGACATTTTACCTTAAGGTGCAAATTGGGACACTGAGCTTGCCTACGGTTTCTTCTTTTGAAGATATCTAACAACTTATGGAGGGAAGTTGACTACATTAGCTTAGGAGACTTTTGAACTCGAAAGGACACTTTTAACCTTCATTTTGACGAACAAATTGATAGACTTGGATGGTATGACCTAATTGGAACTACTTCTCAAGTTAACGAATGTAATTGCCTCAAAAAAAAAAAAAAAAAAAAAAAAAAAAAGAGGTTGCCAGACCTAATTGAAACTCAAGGCAAAGTTAAAAACCCTTTTGTGTTATAAATCCATACGTTATGGGTTTATAGGTTATGAATGCCCACAATAATAGCCACTATTAACCTATCATAATATCCATCATTATATATTTGTAACCTACCAATTATGGGTGGTAAATGATTTAGGTCTCTCTACCCTTATAAATAGTGGCACCAAATATGAATTAAATACAAGTTGATTTGAGCAAATTATACTATCTCTTTCTTCTTCTTATTTCTCCCTACAAATTCCCTAGTTTTACAACACGTTATCAACACGAAAGCTCTTGGTAATGTTCTTCTCTATAGCTTACGTTCATCCATATATATATTTTTTCTTTTATATACAAAACTTGATGACGGCTGTTTTTGTTGTTGTTGTGAAATCATGTTTTGACATGATTTAAATTGCCGAGAGTATCCTCCAATGAATGCATGAACATGTAGTTTTTATTTATTTATTATTGTTATATGACCACTATTCATTGAAAACTTGTTTGCATGCATGCTGTAGCTAATTAAAACACGAGTAGTATGCAATTTTTATTGTTATTATTCTTTCTTTCTTTTCTCCTTTTAAGTTTTTATTTTTATCTTATTTAAACACAATATGTTATGATGAGTTTTTTTTTAACAAGAGATCAGAGCCTAAAGTTCCTCGATCCTCATAATAGATAAGGACCTAAAGTTCTTTTATCGAATCAGAACCTAAGTTTTTGTGATTCAAAATAATTGAAGGCATGAAGTTCCTCAATCTAATTGTCTAAACATCCCAAACCAAAAGTTTTGGTGATTATATTTATATTTACTATATCAACAATTTTTTCTTGAGCTCTAACACATTCCATTTTCTTTTATATAGAAAATGTCGAACTTGGCAAAGCTCCGAATTTGTTGCACTTGACATCTCTGGAAAGAACTACCTTTCATGGATCAATGGTGCTGAGGTTGTTCTTGAGGCTATGAACCTAGGGGAAACCATTAAGGAAGGCAATGAGGCATCCTCTGTGGATCGAGCGAAAGCCATGATTTTTTTCAGACGCCACATCCATGAAGGATTGAAGTGCGAATAACTTACCTGTCAAGGATCCGTTGGCCCTTTGGGGAAATCTCAAGGAAAGATATGACCATCAGAGGACAGTTATTCTTCCTAAGGCTCGCCATGACTGGATGCACTTGCGTCTACAAGATTTCAAATCGGTGGCTGGCTATAATTCTTCTCTGTTCCGAATTAGCTCCAAGTTATGACTTTGTGGAGAGAATATAACTGATGCAAACCTATTGGAGAAAACTTTCACCACATTTCATGCCTCCAATGTGGTTTTGCAACAACAATATCGAGAGCAAGGTTTCCATAAGTATTCAGACCTCATATCTTGTCTACTTCTAGCTGAATAGAATAATGAGCTTCTTATGCAGAACCATCAGTCCCGTCCAACTGGATCTGCACCACTCCATGAAGTGAATGCTGCCTTGGCACCATCTCATGAGGCATATGCTACCTCATCACATGGCGACCGTCGTCGAGGATGTGGTTGTGGTAGGGGTACCCATAATGGTCAAGACCAAAATAGTAATAGCCACTGCTTGGGTCCAAGAAATACCCAAGCATCTCATAACCACCAGAAGTGGAACAAACAAGACAAGGCAAATGGCTCCCAACCTTCAGACTGGGTGATTGAGGAAGCATGTCATAAGTGTGGTACAAATGGGCATTGGGCACGTGTATACCGCATGCCAAAACATTTGGTTGATCTTTACCAAGCCTCAATCAACGGCAAAGGAAAAAAGGTTGAGACATATTGGATGGATGTTGATCCAACAGAGTTAGAACCAAGTGGATGCAACTCACCTTGATGTTTCAGACTTCTTTGTTGATACTAATGGCAAATCTTTTGATCCTATTATTAGTGATGGGATGCTCCCCAATTAATTTTGTTGTAATTTTTTTTATCTTCGCTTTATGTTGTTTAAGCTAAGTTTAAATCCTGTTTTTTTTCTTTTTCCTTTTCACATGTTAGTTTGGATCTTTTTCATTGAATAAAATCGAATAAAAGACTTGATTTGAATTTTTTATTTACTTTTTTTTTTCTTCGAATAACATTTTAATACATATATATTTTCTTATAAATTCGAAGGCATGGAAAACAATCATGGATCCTCTCGTCTTGGGAGAAATGACGAAGATATTTGTCTTGCGGATAGTGCAACTACGCACACAATTCTTCAAGATAAAAAATATTTTGACAATTTACATTTATCAAAAGCGAAGGTAACTACCATACTAGGTTCTGCAAACCTAATTGACGGCTCTAGAAGAGCTCAAATTTTGTTACCCAATGAGACTCAATTCTCCATTGATAATGCTTTGTACTCTTTGAGATCGAGAAGAAATTTACTCAACTTTAAAGACATTCGAATGAACGGATATCGTATTGAAACTAGAAATGATCATAATGTGGAGTATCTTTACATTACCACCAATATCAACAGCCAGAGGCGTATATTGGAAACACTTCCTGCTTTCTCTTCTGGGTTGTATTATAAAACCATCAAAGCAGTTGAAGTCCATGCAATCATGAACCAGAAGTTCATTGACCCAACGACATTCATGCTTTGGCATGATCGTCTTGGGCATCCTGGATCCACAATAATGCGTAGGATTATTTCAATTTCAAATGGACATCCTTTAAAACCTTACCATAGTACTTTGTCCATTGACCAGTCTTGCAAAGCTTGCTCCCAATGGAAATTGATCATCAGACCTTCTCCGTCAAAACTTGACTTTGAATGTCCATCTTTCTTACGGAGAATTCAAGGGGATATTTGTAGGCCAATTCACCCATCTTGTGGACCATTTCGTTATTTTATGGTTTTAATCGATGCATCTACAAGATGGTCACACGTTTGCCTATTGTCAACTCATAATGTTGCTTTTGCTAGGCTACTTGCTCAGATAATTAAATTACGAGCATAATTCCCTGATTATCCAATAAAGTCAATTTGACTAGATAACGCTGGTGAGTTTACCTCCCAAACTTTTGATGCCTATTGCATGTCACTTGGGATTGATGTTGAGCACCCAATTCCCCATGTCGATACTCAAAATGGATTAGCAGAAGCTTTTATTAAGCATCTCCAGCTTATTGCTTGCACTTTGCTATTGAAGACAAAGTTGCCAATTTCTGCTTAGGGACATGCAATTTTACATGGAGCATCTTTAGTCCGCTTGAGGCCCGTTACCTACCACCAATTCTCCCCTTTACAACTTGCCTTTGGGAGACAACCCAATATATCACATTTAAGGGTTTTTGGTTGTGCAGTTTATGTGCCAATTGCACCCCCACAACGCACTAAAATGAGTCCTCAACGTCGATTGGGAATTTACATTTGTTTTGATTCACCAACTATCATTCGCTATCTCGAACCTATGATATGAGATACTTTTACAACACGTTTTGCGGATTGTCACTATGATGAGACATTCTTCCCGCCGTTAGGGGAGAAAAGACCGTTCCTAAAGAACAGCAGGAATTGGGTTGGAACATATCCATTATGTCTCATCTTGACCCTCGTACAACTCAAAGTGAAAATGAAGTACGAAAAATTGTCCACCTTCAACAAATTGCTAATCAAATGCCATATGCATTCACTCTAGATAGGAAAAGTGACAAAATCACATATACCTGCCGCAAATACACCAGCAAGGATTGATATCCCAGTTGGATTAACCAATGTTGCAGCAAATGAATCATCTACCTGCATGCCTGAAGCGAGGTTGACCCATTGGTTCCAAGGACTCAGCTCCTAGAAAGTGAAAATCGAAAGCATACTCTAATCCCAATGAAAATGCTCATGAAGATATTATTGGGAAAGAGATTCACCTTGAATCTAAAATTTATCCAAGAATGAAAGTGTCATTGAAAAGACACAAGCCACTGAAGAGGAAAAGATACCTAATACATAAATTTCTGTAAATTTCACATGCAATGATGAATTATGGGACCGTAGTGAAATGGTTATCAATGATATTTTTTTCTTTCGCAGGAGCTGCTGAAATTATAAAAGGTCATGAAGATATTGAACCACGATCTGTTGATGAATGTAAAGGGAGGCCTGATTGGCCAAAGTGGAAAGACGCATCCAAGTTGAGTTAAATTCCTTGGAAAAACATGGTGTATTCGGACCTATGGTTCAAACAACACAATGTGTAAAACCTATGGGATGTAAATAGATGTTCACAAGAAAGCTTAATGAGAAAAATGAGATTGCAAGGTATAAGGCACGACTCGTTGCGCAAGGCTTTTCTCAAAAGCCCGGGATTGATTATGAAGAAACATATTCTCCTGTTATGGATGCAATTACGTTCCGTTATTTAATAAGTCTTGCAGTTTCAGAAATACTTGACATGCGTCTTATGGACGTTGTTACTGCATACTTGTATGTGGAGTTAGACACTAATATTTATATGAAAGTCCCAGAAGGACTCAAGTTGGCAGTATCAAACACTAAATCACGAAACATGTACTCCATTAAGTTGAGACGTTCACTATATGGGTTGAAACAATCCAGACGAATGTGGTATAACCGTCTTAGTGAATATTTGATTAAGGAAGGCTATATCAATGATCCCATATGCCGTTGTGTTTTTATAAAGAAATCAAATTCTGGATTTGCAATCGTAGCAGTGTATGTTGACGACATGAACTTAATTGGAACTCCTCAAGAGATTATTAAAACTGCTGAATATTTAAAGGGTGAATTTGAGATGAAAGACCTTGGAAAAACTAAATATTGTATGGGCTTGCAGATCGAGCATCACCCCAATGGTATTCTTGTCCATCAATCAGCTTACACTGAAAAAAATTTGAAGCTATTTTATATGGATAATGCCCACCCGTTGAGCACTCCCAATGGTAGTTCGTCCATTAGACACAAATAAAGATTCATTCCGTCCTAAAGAAGATGATGAAATGATACTTGGTCCAAAAGTTCCATATCTTAGTGCAATAGGTGCTTTATTATATTTAGCCCAATGTACTAGGCCAAATATTACATTTCCAGTAAATTTATTAGCCAGGTATAGCTCGGCTCCAACATGTAGACACTGGAATGGTATAAAGCATATCTTGCGCTACCTTCATGGAACAACTGATATGGGCTTGTTTTATTCGAACGAACCTTCCAACGGTCCAAATCTTGTTGGATACCCGAATTCTAGGTATCTCTCCGATCCACATAAGGGTCGCTCCCAAACTGGTTATGTGTTTTCTTGTGGAAATACAGCAATCTCATGGCAATCTACAAAACAAACTTTGGTTGCTACCTCTTCTAATCATGCAGAAATTTTTGCGCTCCATGAGGCCAGTAGAGAATGTGTTTGGTTAAGATCCTTAATTCATCATATTCGGAAAACATGTGATCTTTCTTCAACAACAAAAGCTCCGACAATCATGTATGAAGATAATGCTGCTTGTATAGCTCAAATTAAAAAAGGGTTTATCAAGGGTGACAGAACCAAACATATACCACCAAAGTTCTTCTACCCACCTGAGCTTTAGAAGAATCAAGAGATTGAAGTCAAACAAATTCATTCCCAAGATAACCTGGCAGACCTCTTCACCAAAGCTCTTCCAAAGTCTATATTTCAGAAGTTGGTATATGGTATAGGAATGCGACGACTTTACAAGCAATCAGATTGTTGAAGATTAGGGGAGATATCAATCGCGGAAACTCCTTAGTTTTACTACATTGGATGTATGTGCAATGTACTCTTTTTTCCTTCGATCAGGTTTTTATCCCGTGTGGTTTTTCCTGACAAGGTTTTCTAACGAGGCAACATTTAGCACGTCCAACATAATGTCATTGTATGGTGGACTTCCAAGGGGGAGTGTTATAAATCCATACGTTATGGGTTTATAGGTTACGGAATGCCCACAATAATAGTCACTATTAACCTATCATAATATCCATTATTATATATTTGTAACCTACCAATTATGGGTGGTAAATGATTTAGATCTCTCTACCCCTATAAATAGTGGCACCAAATATGAATAAAATACAAGTTGATTTGAGCAAATTATACTGTCTCTTTCTTCATCTTATTTCTCCCTACAAATTCCCTAGTTTTACAACATTTTGTATAATATGTCATGTTAAAATGGACTTAAATATACTTATCGCAACCCCTATCCTTTCTCCTTTTTCTTCCATTCCAACCCTTAAAATAAAGAGTAAACTGTCGAAATCTCACCCTTCCTAACTTTGACAACCAAAATAGCTCTCGAAATCTCCCCTGAATTTGGAGCTAATTTTCAATTTTTCTCTTAATTTTTCTTTCAGAATAATTGTCGCGTTAACTTATAATTCAGTTTCTTTTTCTTTTTCTTTTTCGATGTGTTTCGAATAGGGGTGGCAATTTCGACACGACCCGATACACGACTCGAAACCCGCACGAGAAATTAGCGGTTTCAACCCGCACGATAAAAAAAGGTCAATTTCCTGGTTAACCCGTTCTGACTCGTTTAATAAACGGGTGAGTTTCGGGTCAACCCGCTAACCCGCTATAATACCTATCTAACCCGTTTATTAAATGGGTCGTGTCAACCCGTGTACAACCCGCTAACCCGCTAAAAAATGAAGAGAAATGAAGACTTCAACACACACACAAGGGGTTTCGAATCCTTACCACCCTCATTTCTCTCAAACGTCTTACCCACCATGCTACATACAACTTTGTGATTTTATGGTATGCCTTTTGATATTTATAATGTTTCTTTTTCTTTTGTGTTTTCCTTTCTTTTCCCGTCTCTCTTCTCCTTTTTTTTTTTCTTTCTTCTTTCTCCTCTTTTTTTTTTTCTCTCTTTTCCTTTCCTCTTCTCTCCCTTTTTTTTCTTTCTTTTCCTTCTCTTTAGTTTTCTCTCATCTCTCTTTTTTCTTTCTTTCTTTCCTTCAATCTTCTCTCCTCTCTCTCTCTCTCTATATTTTTTTTCTTTCTTTTCCTTATCTCTTCTCTCCTCTCTCTATCTTTTTTTTTCTTTTCCTTATATTTTCTCTACTCTCTCTGTTTTTTTTTTAATTTAAATTTTTTCAGTTGTGAGTTTCGTAACATGCATGTTATTATTTATAAACCCGTTACTTATATTTGTTAGTAATTGTTCCTATAATTTGAGTTAATTATGTATCTAGGGTTTAGGTTTTAATGTTTTAAAGAGAGAGAGGCAAAATGAAATAACTATTTTATATATAAAAAAATATAATTACTTGATTAAATTATCAACATTTAAATTTTTTTATTTTTTAAAATTTGCTATTACTTAGCGCCGTTCAGGGTTAATAGGTTAACCCGAAACCCGCACGGGAATATATGAGTTGACCCGAAACCCGCACGATTATTAAATGGGTCGTCATAGCGGGTTGACCGGAAATTGACACGGAAAATAAATGGTTCGGCACAAACCGTACACGATACGACCCATTGCCAGCCCTAGTTTCGAACCAAAATAAAAAATAAAAAAAGAGTTTAAACTCTGTGTCGACTGTGGAGCGAAGGTAAGATAAAGAAGCAAAGAAAGTGGGAAGGCCATAGCCGCCGATTGACATAATAAGCCAATGGACACAAGCGGCTTGAGAATCCTAACCCCTTTCTCTCCTTTCCGAATGCGCTCAATGAAAGCTCCTCTCTTTGGTTCTCTATACTTGGCTCATCTCAACCGCAAACTTCGCCTCTCTCTGCACTCCACTCGTTTCTCTGCCCTCTGCTCTCTCTGTACTCTCTCTCTCTCTCTCTCTCTCTCTCTCTCTCTCTCTCTCTATATATATATATATATATATATAATATGTGTGTTTATTGTTAGTGATTTAATGGGTATGTGTTATATTATGGTGCAGCTGATGGGGGCAAAGAGTGTTCTCTGGCACATGGGGTAGGGGAGGCAGTGAAGGAAGTCTCACAAAACAAGATTCTTCAAGTGGTTCTAGTGTCTCCTCAGGTATCAAGTACAAATTTTTAGGGTGGCTAACTAAAATTCACAGTTATTTAAGAACTGGGTAACTTTCTTATATAATTTTGCTTTTTGCTTTTCATTATGTCGAAATATGATCTGGTGTGTGTATCCATGACTCACTGTGATAAATTGTATCCATTGTTGTTACATTGAGGAGCAACAGCATTGTTAGTGGAATAATGGGTGGGATGAATCTGTGTTTTGAGTAATTTGTGCACAAGTGGTTTTCTAAATGCAACGAATACTACAATGATAGATTGAGTAATAACGGTATTTTCGATTCATCAGGGTCTGTAAGCATGATGCTAATTCGATCTTGGATGGTTTAAACCTCCTTGTTAAGAAAATGTGAGGATTAACTCATTTTGTTGTTGGAGGCTATTATTGGTTGATAATAAGCTCAAAATTCGTAAATTGGTCCGACTGCCTACCTGAGTTTGTTGCTATGGATTTTCCCAATGATGTGTTCCCAATTGGTGGAAATGATTATTTTAGCAACCATGGACACTGGTAGGATTACATGGAGAACTTTTCTTTTCTTGAACTCTCAGTTTTTACATGAAAAAAAGGGTATATTGAAATCCTAATTGTGCATGGCACTTCCCCATCTTACCTTTTCTTTTTATATTAAGTTCTTCTAATCTTACCCAAACTTTTCGGTTGCTGGAAAGTGTGGTGACTCAAAGAGTATAATTTGTGTACCTCTTCCTTTAGGTCACGAATCTCTCAATTTCACGAGGCTGGCTCTGAGATTTCTATTGTCCTTGGCAGATTCCTGGAAATACAGGTTGCATTGCCAGAACATGTGCAGCATCAGCTGTTGGACTTCACCTAGTTGGGGTATTTATTGTCTATTTGCGTTCAGTTTCCCTTTAATCTTTATTCTATTCTTTATAGATGATGAGATAAGAAAAAAGAAAATATAATTGTCCTGTACTAGTCACTTAACATGCTTTTGTTCTTCATTAGCCATTAGGATTCAAGGTTGATGATGCAAAGTTAAAGCGAGCTGGATTGGACTATTGGCCGTATCCTAACAATTCCTAGTATATGTTAAATATGTTGCTTCTTGTTTCTTATCAAAAGATAATGTTAAATAGTTAATTTCTTCTGTAACTTTATTGAGTACTAAGTGAAAATAGAATTTCAGAATGATGTTTTTATTAATCTGTGAATTAGCTATGCACATACATAAAATCTGAAAGCCATGATATCAATGGTTTTATCATTACTGTAAAATTGCACGTCATTTCCTCATCTTACTTTTGACTCACCCTCCTTTTTTAATTTTCTTCCAAGATACACTTCTAGTCTAGGCAGCATATTCTGGTTTTGCATGCATGCCTTTGTTTCTTGACACTGCTGAAGTTATCTCGACTGGTTCAGTTATGTAAATTCCAATTGCCCAATGGCTTTACACAGTTTTACCATGTTTACTTCTTGTATAATCAATGTTCTTGATGCATTTAATTTCACATGAAAATTCTGCTTATTTTTAACAATTAACTTCCAATTTTAGATATGTGGTTGTTAAAGTTCACAGCTCATGGGCAGAGTTCCAAGACTATTTCAGGCAACAGGTTTGTCCATCTTCAAATGTCAAAGAATGGATTTCGGAGGCCTTTCTCATAGTTTTCCTTTGACTCTTTTTTCCCGCTCTCTGTTCCTTTATGTCTACAGGATGGTGAAAAGCGGTTGCTCGCATTTACAAAGAGAGGAACAAGTTTTCATTCAGTAAGTTATTGCCATTTCAGTCTCACCGTCCTTCAGGATTTTATCCTGATAAATCTTCATAACAATCAAACCAGCAGTGATAACCTTTGTCTGCTCGTTTTTTGTTTTTTCTGCTGTCTATGTTCATAGTTAGTTAAATACCTCTGATATGTATTAGTGTCTTTACTTTTCTTTCTGCCTGAACATTCCCTTTTAGGGAGAGAGCTTAATCATCTTGGTTTGGGTTCCTTGGTAAACATCAATGTTCTGAATCAAACCTAACTTGAACAATGAATTTATTTTTCTTATGTAGATATCTTTTATTTGTGACATTGGCCGGTCGATCTAATATGTTATAAATGCTGGCAGTAATTGCATTTCATACACTCGATTTTCATTTTTCTTTCCTTGAATCTTTTAGAGTCTTTTACATTTGTCCATTATTCCATTAAACTTGGGAAGAAAGGATGCAGCATGCTCGCAAGCAGTTGGCTGGTAAATTTTGATACTTGGTCACTCACATAGAAAGCGATACTGAATTTCAAGGTGTTTGGTGGTCAATGGTCATTGATGGCTACATCCCATTAACTGTCATGAGATCATGCGAACTGATAGGCTGTCAATTTGACAATAGTCATGCTGCCAAAACACTTTCCACAATATGCTTCTCTCATATTAAACAAGTGTAAACAATTTACTCACATTTCAGACCATAGTATTACTTCTTTCACCGATATGATGGATTATATACCATGAACCATGGACTCTTGCAGTGTTTGGATCTACTTGGAAATGTCTCAAGATAATCCTCTTTTGTGATAAGAATTTATGTATTTTTTCACGAAGGCTTTGTCGCCTTTCTTTTATATAATTACTCTCTCTTAGCGGAGCGATGCACACGCTCCTCCAAAGTACTCGTTTACTTTAGTGTGGAGATGTATTTGCACTCCCATACTAAAGCACAGAAGAATACTGGAGAGTGCCATCCGCACTGCCCGTTTCTTGTCATGAAACTGAAATTTTAGCAACTCTTCTGTTTTTGTTGACATAACACTGTTGGCTGGCCAATGAAATAAGTATTTGAAACTGACTACACTAGTTCAACTTTTCAGGATTTTTCTTACAGAAGAGGTGATTTTCTCATATTTGGCTCAGAAACCTCTGGCCTACCACCTGAAGTCCTCCAAGATTGCAAAAGTGAAACATTTGGCGGTGGGACCATTAGGATTCCAATGGTTGAAACTTATGTAAGATGTCTGAATCTCTCTGTAAGTGTTGGCATTGCTTTGTATGAAGCTTCCAGACAGCTTAGTTACGAGCAGCTTCAATTTCCAAATGAAAACTGTATTGATCATGAACAATCATTTGTCACCGAGGATATTTTTGCCTAATGGATTGTACTAGAATTCATTTACTGTCAACTAGAACTGGAGAGAACATAAATAGAGCATTTGCTAATGTGAATTTTGCAGGACATAGCACTCAATTAAGTTTTAACAGACAAAAAAATGATTAAAAAAACTTTCTTCTTTTTCACCCACTTCTTCACCCTTCCTTGATACTACTTGAGCTAGAGAGAGAGATCATGAGATGTTTCTTTGGGTTTTATCTATAAATATCATATGAGTAAGATTATAGACAGAAATGTTCAAGCACAAATCAGTATGTAATTTAGAACATTTTATCATTGTTTTTGGGTATGCTTCACAATCTAGTCTTATGATCTACAGTGGCTTTTTTTTTTTATTAGGAATGAAAAATTTTGGTTAACATGTTTCGAAATGTTGGGAAATTGTTTTCATGAAATACCTTTTATTATCATTTGGAATATATGACCGCCACTGATTTTATTTTTTCATTGTTCTATAGTTTATTTGGAGTTATTGGTTATTGGTTATTCCAAAAGGTCCTGTCAAATGTGAAGGTACATACAATTTTTTTTATTTGGAATTTGTACAAGCATTTGATCAAATGTGAAGGTGCATACAAAAACCTAGCTGCCCATCATCTTCCAACAAAGATGCTTATCAAATTATAATCCTCCTAATTCAGCTTTTCTACCTATTCAAAAGGTACAGACCTTTTCCTCAAGTGCAAAATAAAGAAATAAACTCAACTAATATTTCTGATTTTTCGTTTATAAATAAGAGTAGTTTAGAGCATTATCCATTACTATTAGGCCATTACCCAAGTCTCTATTGTCCCCTTTTGATTTTTTACTTTTCTAGAGTTATTATTCGTATAAAGAATTTAGTATTGTCCCGTTTAATACTCATATTATATACGTACATATGTATTTTTCAATAATACTTCCGTTTTCCATACATGTTTTAAAGGTTTTGGTAAAATACAAGTTTTTTAAAAAAACGCAAACATAAAATGGACGTACATATGTGTTCTTCATGTTTAATACACTTTTTTTAAAACAAAATTTTCAATAATACAAACAAATTTCATGTATTATAGACATAATTTCCACATATTATTGATTAAAAATAATATATATTAAAATATTACAATAAATTATTGTAAAATATTATATAATGGCGGAACTTTTCAGTTGTAACTTGCCAAAATTATAATTTTTCTAATAAATAGTACGACCGCGAAAAATACTAGTTTTTTTTTAATAATAAATAGTACAGTTGGGGGCTATATTGTTGAAATATAAAATAGGGTCATTATATAATAGGCCCTTGCAACTCTAATAGTCTATACAAAAATTCATCTACATATTTACTTCCAACCAAAACCCAATTTTGAAAACGGATGCCATGAAGGATAAAAGTTTCACATTTCTTATTACTTATTTACAAAACCCTGCCATTTTTGTTATCCAACGATTTTTCCTAAACAATCCATAATATCTAGCCTTTCCATTATTATGGTGTTGCTGGACTCAACAAATCAAAACATTCTCATAATACATATGATATATGTTCGTTCATAAATAATATATATATATATATATATATATAAACCATAATTACATATAATGTAGGTATATTGGATGTCGTATAATGTAGGTAATTTACCTATACATATTTTCGTAGTAGGTATATTGGATGACATATAATACCTAAATCCTAATCGTACATTCAAATGGTAGGTACATTAAAATTAATGTAGGTATATTGGATGTCATATAATGTATATTGGAATAGATAATTATGTACACTTTTTATAAATTAAAAACAGGTACACTATTCATACTAGGTAAATTATATTTTTCATAAAACAAACAATAAAAAGATTATTAGTTATTTTTCATAGAACAAGTAATGGGTACATCAACATAATTAGTATGTACAGTACTAGTATTATTCATAAACAATTATAAAGTAGATTATTAGTCATGCATAATTCATAAAAAGAAAATAACACAAACATTTTTATTAAACAAACCGATTACCTAAATCTGTATTTATTGTTAAATTTTAAAAAATGTTTCCAAATTAATTTATACATCCATTACAACCATTTAGAGATCTTTCTAAATTCAATGTCTATCATTATATACAATCTAATTAAAGACTGTTTCCATATTGATTCCTACCTTAATATACAAAATGCAATAATGGCTTAGTTGGGGGTATTTTTGGAATCTTAAAAGTACAATAAATCAGATTTTATGCTTAATTAGGTAACTTGATTAGTTGGATCCTAGTCATGGGTTTTTACTTATACAAATTGGGTCTTATTTATAGGAACAAAAAGTGAAGGGTTGCAGGTATGGCAAATTGAATTTGAAGGATGTAAGCCAAATTTACTATATAAAATATTAAAAGTGTATAGCCGAGCGGCTATACTTCGTTTTTAAATTTTTATTCAAATTAATAGTATAGCCGCCGGGCTATACTCTGTTTTTAATTATTTATTCAACTTAATAGTATATCCGACCGGCTAAACTCCATTTTTAATTATTTATTAAAATGAATCGTACAACCGCGGCTATACCTTTTTGTTTATTTTTGTTTTAAATAAATCGTATAGCCGAGCGGCTATACTCCCTGTTTTGTATTTTTTTTTTTAATATATAGTATAGTCGCGTGGGTATACCGGGTTCCCTTTTTTAATAATAATTAGTACTGGGGTCCTTTTTTAAATTATTTTTTAATGAATAGTATAGCCGCGACGATACTCCTTATATACATACTGGGGGTTTTATTTTTTTCCCAATTTGTGTTTATAAATAAGAGTAGTTTAGAGCATTATCCATTACTATTAGGTCATTACCCAAGTCTCTATTGTACCCTTTTGATTTTTACTTTTCTAGAGTTATTATTCATATAAAGAATTTAGTATTTTCAATTTTAATACTTGTATTATACACGTACAGATGTATCTTTCAATAATACTTCCGTTTTCCGTACATGTTTTAAAGCTCAGTAAAATATAAGGTTTTTTTTAAGTAAACATAAAAACCACATACGTACGTGTTTTTCATGTTTAATAGATATATTTTTTTATGAAATTTTCAATAATACACACAAACTTCACGTATTATAAACATAATTTCTACACATTATTAATTAAAAATAATATATATTACAATATTAAAATAAATTATTGTAAAATATTATATAATGGCGGAAATTTTCAGTTGTAACTTGCCAAAATTATAATTTTTCTAATAAATAGACCGACCGGCAATACTAGATCTTTATTTTTTTCTAAATAAATAGTATAGCCGGGGGGCTATACCGTTGAAATAGAAAATATTAAAACCGTATAGACACGCGGCTATACTTCGTGTTTTTTTAAATTTTTGTTTAAATTAATAGTATAGCCGCATGGCTATACGCTGTACTCCTTTTTCAATATTTCTTCAGTTTAATAGTACAGCCGCGCGGCTATACCCTTTTTGTGTTCATTTTTGTTTTAAATAAATCGTATAGCGCGCGGCTATACTCCCTGTTTTTTAAATTGTTTCCTGGAATATATAGTATAGCTGGGCAGTTATACCCGGTTCCCTTTTTTATAATGAATAGTATAGCCAGGCCGTCCTGGGGTCTTTTTTTAAATTTTTTATATGAATAGTATAGCCGCGCGCTATACGCTTTACATATTGTGG
This sequence comes from Prunus fruticosa, assembly GCA_018703695.1. Classification (NCBI taxonomy): domain Eukaryota; kingdom Viridiplantae; phylum Streptophyta; class Magnoliopsida; order Rosales; family Rosaceae; genus Prunus; species Prunus fruticosa. The sequence continues at coordinate 3,093,230 of CM031918.1, forward strand.
TTTTTATTTTATAAAAACTATTTTTTTTTCGATTTTCGTTTATAAATAAGAGTTTATAGCATTATCCATTACTATTAGGCCATTACCCAAGTCTCTATTGTCCCCTTTTAATTTTTTAATTTTCTAGAGTTATTATTCGTATAAAGAATTTAGTATTTTTCCCGTTTAATACTCGTATTATACACATATGTATGTATTTTTCAATAATACTTTCATTTTCCGTACATGTTTTAAAGGCTCGGTAAAATACGAGTTTTTTTAAAAGCAAACATAAAATACACGTATGTACTTGTTTTTCATTTTTAATACGAGTATTTGTTTATGAAATTTTCGTTTAATACTCGTATTATACACAAGAATAAGGGGAAACGATCAAGAGTGATTCAAATTAATAGTATGGCCGCCCGGCTATACGCATTTTTAATATTTATTCAAATTAATAGCGCGATACAGTTTTTGTTCATTTTTGTTTTAAATAAATAGTACAGCCGCCCCGGCTATACGCCGTGTTTTTTAAATTTTTTCCTGAAATTTTTTTTTTATAATAAATAGTATAGAAGGGTGGCTATACTAGGGTCGTTTTTTAAATTTTTTTTAATGAATAGTATAGCCGTCCAGCTACACTCTTTATATACATACTGGGGTATTTTTTTTTATAAAAATTATTTTTTCCTCAATTTCGTTTATAAATAAGAGTAATTTAGAACATTATCCATTACTATTAGGCCATTACCCAAGTCTCTATTGTCCCCCTTTGATTTTTTTACTTTTCCAGAGTTATTATTCATATAAAGAATTTATTATTTTTCATTTAATACTCGTATTATACACACGAATAATGGGGAAACGGTCAAGAAGACCACAAAACAAACTTTGGAAAAATAATATTTCCCTATTCGTAGAAATAGTGGGGAAACTGCCTAGAAGACCACAAAACGAGGGCCCCAACCACAAGTGGGAACGGCAAGTTGATGGGCTATATAGGTTTAATTTTGTTTTTCTTTAAAAACAACATGGATTACAATAATTTTATGAAAAATTCTTCAAAACTACCTGGGCTACAGCCCAAGGTAGACTTGTAGAGTTGAACGTAATCCATATGCTCTGGGGGTAGGCTACTATAAAGGGCCGATTCTGTAGTGAGTGGAAACTTATAAGTGTTGAGTTATAAGGGGTTCACTTTATAGCCATCAGATCAATCTAAGGGCTAGGGAGAATTGAGATAAAGTTTTGCAATCGGGTAGGTGAGGAACCCAAACCCGAATTTAATATCCAGCATTGAAGTTGGTTCGAAAAATGAAAAAAAGAGGCAAGTTCGAAGTTTGAACAGAAAAAATCCATCGCTCTAAAACCCATAGCTCTAGAAACCGCTAAGCTCTAGAGAAAAGGTTGAAGGCAACTGTTAACGACGGTTGAAGGCAACGGTAAACGATGGTTGAAGGCAACGGTTGAACGCAACTCCTTTCTCTAAACCCTTAAAAAGTATTTATTTTGAGTGGAAGGGGCAAAGGCTTGGATTCCGAAACAGGTGAAGAGGCGAAGCGGTGGAAGGGGAAGGAGAGAATCCGTAGTCGTTGGTGTTCACCCCTTTTTGTGTTTAGTACCTGTGATGGTAGGGTAAAGTTCCCCATTAATTCAAAGACCATGGTTGGTCGATAAATTAACTTGCTTTAGTGTGCGAGCGTGCCACCGTTAGCAACTTTTCAATTCTAACGGACTTGAAAAATAAGAATAACTTGCGCCCCAAGCTATTGACTTTGAACAAACGATTGTGAATTTGGGTGAGGAATATCTCCCAAGTAAGTTCTTTTCTATGCCTTAGACTGGTAAGGACTTCATAATTTATCTAAATAAAACTGGGAAGTAAAGCAAAAATACAAGTGTTTGAAAATAAAAACAAGCTCAAGGAGAACTGTTTTGAAATCCAGTAAATGAAAGGAACTGCTAAGTCCGGAAATACATCAAAATATTGGACTTCGAATTCTGCCTGGAATGCCATTTCTAGACTATTTTAGTCAAGCTAGGCTGCACTGGATTGTGTGGCTGGACTGGGCTGTCCAGGCTTGGACTGGATTGGCTGCACCTTCAACTAATAAATATTAGTTGGAAATTCGATACCAATGTTGAAATTGGCAGAGCTATAATCAAGTTGAGCTGTGAGTGGCTGGGAATTCCTGAGCAGAATCTCAAGGATAGCTTTGAAGGTCCTTGGTACCTTTGTTGGCTTTGCTTCTATTGAAGGCTAGAATGATCAGTGAACTGATTGTTTCTTTTGTATTTGTTTTGTTGGTTGTTGGGTGTGTTTGATGCGTTCACCCTCTCTTCATATTTATAGGAAATATTGAACGTGAGTGGGTGGCTTATTTTTGCCAGATCAATTCGGGCTGATGAGCACTCAGAAACCATCATTCTTCATCATTCCATTTTTTGCTTTTCTCCTGTGGTCTGCGCATTTTGGAGAAGAAAAACATTATCCTTGAATATACAATCTCCTGGGGGCAAGGCCCTTTTAGAATCTCTCCCCCTTTGAGGAGAAAACATTATCTTTGAATATACAATCTCCTGGTGGTACCTAGTGGCAAGGCTTTTCCAGAAATGTCTTCTCTTTTTTCACGTACGCATGTCCCTGTTATCTTTTTGGTTGAATTTGCTGACTTTTCAAAAGGTGTTGCACATGGGTTCTAATCATTTTGTTTTGCTCCTTTTGAATTGTACAAACCAAAGGTTGGTTTTCCTGAAGCCCATTTCTATTCAGCTTGATCTTGATTCATTTCGGGTGGGGCTTCTTTGGATTTTGGGCTCTCGGATCCGAAATCTCTTGGGCTTGATTTCTGTCTTTTCTTTCTGGGCCTTAAATGACAGGCCCGATGTTTCTTGGCCCAATTTCCAAGAATGTTGATGACTGGCTTGAATGAAGAGTTTTGGCAAAAAAAGTGCAAATTTTGGTACAAATAGTTGGAAGTGATAGGTTCCATTTGTGGAGCAAAGCCGCACAAAGACCCCGCACAGACACCTTGCGATTGTTCAATAACCAGCATTTGGTGAGTAATTTATGGAATTTGAGTTTAGGGTTAGAGTAAAGGTTTTCCCCAATTTGTACCATCAATGTTGTTGGATTTGGCATCTCTTCCTTGTGCTTCACTTGCATGTTAATTTTTGCTTGTGTATATGTTAAAAAATGAATGAAAATCAAGTCAATAACATGTCAATAACATATCAATAACATATCAATAATGATATGAATAAGATAATGGTGTTGAATTGGAGGAGACCCTCAAGTCAATAACATGTTAATAACATGTCAATAACATATCTCTGCGCTAGAATATATATATTTTTTGAAATAAATATTATTTCCCTTGTTGCTAAATTTGCCTGTGAAAAATGAGAAGATATAATAATAAAATCATGAATAAAAGTGCAAAGCATTTGAAATGAAGGTTGATCCATGATCATAGTGGCTGACTGAAGAAAAAGCTAGAAAGAAAGAAGGATGTGGCAATGGCTTAGCAAGCAGATAGCAGGAGCAGATGCTTTGCTTTGCTTCATTCCACTATCTTTCTTATTTATTTATTTATTTTGTGTTGTGTATGAGATGACAATAATTGTCATGTGTGTGAAGTGCAGAACTTGCCTAGATTGCACTCACACTCACTCATGCATCAACCATTGATTGGAGTTTGTATCCAAAAATAAAACACATGCTATTGGTTGTAATTCAGAATCATTGCATTAACAGGTATTTGCACAAAATTTGTCATATTGCTTTGATGATGTTAAAGGCTGTGATCAGTAATCCCTATGCGCATGTACTTCATAAAATTTGTAATGTGCCTGGTTGACTAGTTATGTAAATACTAAATACCAATATGATTGTGCAAATACGTGGTGGTAGTATATGTGTTAACATTATTTCATCTTGTATTTTAGGAAATGGGATCCAACGTGCAGCTGGTATGGCCAGAGTTAGAGGCATATGCGTCACGGGTGAACAACTGCTCACATGCAAATTCAACCCTAGCTGCAATTCGAGCGAAGTTGAGTGCGGAACAATTAGAACAATTCAAGACATCATGCTTTGGCCATCTTCTGAATATAGACAAGATTCAGTTTAGCGGAAAGATTGTGCATGGAGTTGTGTTGCGTAGAGTGGCGGGGGCAGGGTGTGAAAGACTTGGATGGACTGAGTTTCTTAATAGGGTGCGACGTTGCTCAGTTTACTCGTCAGGATTTCTATTTGATCTCGGGGCTTCGTTTTGGGGAAGTGCCTGAAGTTTCCAGTGGAGAAAGTGCTGAAATTAGACTTCAGAAAAGATATTTTATAGACGAAGGAATTACATGTAATGCTTTAGAAGAAGCATTTCTGAGGTGCAAAGAGAGAGATGACGTCTACAAGCTAGCTCTTGTTTACTTTGCTGAGTTAGTGGTTTTGGGAAGGGACAAGCATTTGAACATCAATGTAAATTACCTGACCCTTGTAGAGGACTTGGATGCGTTGGAACAGGGTATCCGTGGGGTTCGGTGTCGTTTGACAAAACCCAAGACAGTCTATTTTCTGCACCAACAAAGTACATGAAAAGCTTTGAAAATGAAGAGGGAAGAGAGAAGGGGAAAAGTAAGGTAACGGGAACAAGCCGGAAAAATGAGAAGGGCAAGAAGCATAAGCATGGTGAAGTGCAAAGGGGTGGGTGGAGTTTTAAAGGTTTCACGTATGCTTTCCAGGTACATGGTAATAATGTTCATGTCAGTTATGCTTTGTGAACTTTAAAACTTAAATAATGACTTTTGTCCTGTGAATTGTGTAGATTTGGGTATATGAATTAATTCCTAGAATGGTGGACCTGAATTACTGCAAGGTTGTTGATCCAACAGCTGTCCCGCGTATTTGCGATGGAGAACGACTACGTCTATGCCCGAGATGAGGAAGTTGAACAATTATTTTTTCCAGAGCAAAGAGGTTTGGTTTGCAGCCCTTGAAACTGTTTATAAGATTCAATGAAATTATAAAGTAGAATGATTGAATATGAATATTGTCTGTATTCTGAAACGGTTTAGCGAGTTCAATTGCGGGCGCTACGTCCGAGTGAAGAGGAAATGAGACAATCATATTGGAGTTGGCCACAGGATCGCCCTGCTGTTGTCTCGGCAGAGTCAAATCCTTCTTCATGTGCTGATCTTGATGAGTTGAACAAGCTGGTAAGCTTGTTGAGGTCCGAGTTGTTTCAAGTAAAGCGGGAAAATGATGTCCTTGAGTTAAAGGTCATACGATGGAAAAACTTTTGGACCACTGTTTAGGTCCTCAGTTTGAGCAGGAAGTAAGGAGGGACCTAGCTTTACTGAAAGAGAGGACGAATCATTGTGCGATCTCACATCATTGCAAGGGATCTGACGAAGTGGATGACAGTGAATGGGATGAAGGTCCAAGTAACAGATATGAGGGAGAGGAAAAGGACGAGGAGGGGATTGAAGGGGGTGAAGTGCAAAGAAAACCAAGTGAGGTAGAGGAAGCGCAAAGGAAAACAAGTGAGGGAGAGCAAGTGAAAATAAAAAGCAGCAAGGGAGACGAAGCGCAAAGAAAGAGCAGTGAGGGAGAGGAAGTGAAAAGAAGAAGCAATGAGGGAGAGGAACTACAAAGAAAGAGCAGTGGGGGAGATGAAGTGAAAAGAAAAGGCAATGAGGGAGAGGAACTGCAAAGAAAGAGCAGTGAGGGAGAGGAAGTGAAAAGAAAAAACAGTGAGGGAGAGGAACTGCAACGAAAAAGTAGTGACAGAGGGGAACTGCCAAGAAAAAGCGAGTGATGGAGAGGATCCGCAAAGAAAAAGAAGGGAGGGCAAGGAAGTCAAAAGAAAGAGAAGCGAGGAAAAGGTAGTGCAAATAAAGGAATGTGAGGAAAAGGGTGATGAAGTTGTTTTGGTTTGTGATGACATTGGCGAGAGCACGGCGGGGACAACTGTTGAGTTTACTCTCGGGGATATTGATTTGGATCAACCTCCAGTTGTGCTATCTGAGTTGAACGTTTGGTTGAATGATTAAGGTAAAGCTGTGGAACAAGGGGTCCAATTACGAAAGAGGAAGAGGATTATTCCTATGTGGAAGATCCTTGAAGCTAGTGAATTGGTGGAAAAAACTGTGCCAGAGACAACCCGACTTCGGATGTTAGACCCAATGAAGGCGCTTCCGCATGATGATATGGTGAAATTGCTGAAACTTTGTTGGGAATGGCGCCATAACCCAAAGTAAGTCCCTTGTTTTTTGAGATAGAAGGCATTAGTGTATATATTTTTAAATTGTTGTGATCTAAAACTTTGTTATATTCACAGTTTAGTGATGCAATTTGGCCACGTGGAAGCTGAGATTGAATTCTTCGCTTCCCTCGTAAAAGGCTGACGGTTGGCTGGCAGGAGATGTAAGTTTAATTGATTATGCATTTGTTTTAATGTACGTAGATTATGAGATTGACCAGAAAAACATGTGCAGCACATTGATTTGGGGTTGTATCTCATTCGGAAGCGACAACAAGATTTGGAGGTTGTACAAATATCGAACTGGACAACGACCGATGTATTTTTCATGGTATGTCATAGGGCTTGACCAAGTGCAGTTCATAATTACAAATTATCCATACTTGCTTTGTGGAGGTGTTTAACCATTGATTGTTTTCTATTTCACAGAATCACATCCATACTTGCTTTGCGGATAATAAAAGAAAAAAAGAGCAGGCTGGGTGGAAAATTAGAAACAGTTTAGTGAACGTTGTAAATGGAAAGGTTCCGGCGTGTGGGTTGGATTGGCAGAACGTGTATAAGGTGTATGCCCCTTGTATGTTGACGAAGCATAAGCATTGGGTGGCTCTAATGATTGATCTGGTTAAGTGTGAAATCAAAGTATACGATTCAATGGTTTCACTTATTCCAGATGAGATGTTAAAGGAAGAACTCGTCCCGCTTTCAATTACGATTCCAAATCTTCTCAACTCCATCGACTTTTACGAAGAAGGTGTTTACGCAAACGACTTGCAGCAGAGATTGGTGGTGTCCATGGCCAATAGAACGTGTGGATGTTCCACAACAATCTAATCAGTGAGCACAACTTTTTCTTTAATTTTATTACTTGAAATTTTCAATTACGTTACAATGTCATTACTTGAATTGATCGAGTTCTTGATTTGCTTCAGAGGCGATTGTGGCATGTTCGTGTTGAAGTACATTGAGCTTTTGAGCGCTGAGATTCCGTTAGCTACTTGCACCTCGCAGAACATGCCCTTTTTCCGGTTGAAGTTGGCTGCAGAGATATTACGGGGAGATGCTTACATGCCATGATAGTGGTTGAAATGGGTTCAGGTACGGGATGATTAAATTGGTTTTGGAAATCTCCAATTTGAAAGTCATGTAAATACACAATACCAGATCCACGGCTCCTTTTCGAATTCTACCTCTGCTCCTCAATTCTTCTTCGTCTTTCTCAATCTTAGTGTATTTTTGTACTTAATTTTAAGTTTAAGTTATTGGACAACAATTAGAACCAAAATATTATTATAGCGGATGCATGCTTTCATTTTGATTAGTGTGATACTACGCTACGTTTATTCTCATATTAGGCTAAATGTATATAGTAGCTGGATGCAGAGCATAGATAGAAAAATGAAGAATCTGAAATGGAGATGCAGAGGCTTAGTGAGGAGAAAAGTAAATGGATCTGTAAATCTAGTGCACGTGGGCAAATGTAAATGGATAGGCATATGCGTTTTTGAAGTTAGGCACATGCCATTCCCATACATAGAATGTGCATCTGGAGTGTAAAGTTTTTTTGGATTTAATGAAACAAACATCTCTGTAATATTGCCCTAACTCCTTCACGACATTTACATAACCTTAACCAAACTGCATTGAATTGGGATTGGAAGACTGCATATGTGAACAATGACTGATGGCTTTTTAAAGTGTATTACATTATTGCAAAGTAATATGTCATGATTTATCCAAGCCACCATTCCAAATATCAGATCCCAATCTTTAAGTCGTTCAACCATGCCTTAACTTAATCGCAATGGGTTGCGTGTGTATTGATTGTAATTCTGTAAGGGAAATAGGCGGCTATGCCCTCGCCTCCAATGTTTTATTCAACCATGCCCTGTTTATAGAAACACATGCGATATACATGCAGTAAACCTTCAGTAAACATTCAGTAAACCGTCAATAAACCTCAATACAACTTCAATAAACATTTCCCATCTGCAATGCTATAAAAACTTCCTATTGGTTCCGTACCGCCCATCGGGTTTGAATCCCTCTTTCCTTTATAATCGGTTTATAAATTCGTTGATTTTCTTTATTTTATTGGTCTTGGGCAGCTCAGTAGCATAAAAGTAATGTATATTGGTGCATCTATATTGGTTGTCTATTGCGTCTATATTGCTTGTCTATTGCGTGCATAACGTACATTTATTGCGTGTGTCTTGATTGTTTATTGCTTACGAAGGAAATAAACAACAATACACAGGCAACAGACAAGCAATATACACGCAATACACATGCAATCTATACGCAATAGACATGCAATATACATCAGTCCCTAATTTCACCATCCATAAGGGAGTCGTATCGATTAGGAAATAAACAATCAATAAACCTTCAATAAACATTCAATATCAGACAATAACATGCGAAATACATGCAGTACACAATCAATAAACCTTCAATAAACATCCAATATCCGATAAATAACATGCGATACACATGCAGTAAACAATCAATAAACCTTCAATAAACATCCAATATCCGATAAATAACATGCGATACACATGCAGTACACAATCAATAAACCTTCAATAAATATCCAATATCCGATAAATAACATGCGTTACACATGCAGTAAACAATCAATAAACCTTCAATATACATCCAATATCCGAGCAATAACATGCGATATACATACAGTAAACAATCAATAAACCTTCAATAAACATCCAATAGCCGCGCTATAACATGCGATATACATGCAGTAAACAATCAATAAACCTTTAGTATATGCCAATAAACAATCTACCTATTTCAAGAACAATAATTTAAACTCAATGCCAATCCACCTATTTGAAGAACAAATATTACAAAATGGGTTTGAAAACTCATTGGTGGTGCGTGCAACATGTCTTTTTGGGGAGAACTTTTACAATCCTTGAAACTGTGCACTTAATTGGTCATTAAAAGAACAAATAATATTAAAATTGATAAAAGTAATAAAACTAATACCAAGTCCTTAATGGACTTCAGCATATTCAGCACCGTAGCATCATACGTGTCATCTGGCTGTTCTTCTTCAGCGGAAGTTACATCAACCCATTCAAATCCATTGCAACTGGTGGCTCCCTAATTGCAGGCATCATATATGCAAAATAATTGTGTCAGAGTTAGACCAAGGTTTTTTTTCACCCACATACATATTCTGGAAATGAAAACTTACATAGGAGGTTAGGCACTTCCAAAATGGCTTCCCTCGATTTTTCTCTGATTTTGAAACCCGAAGCACCATTGCAGCTCCACAGGACGGACACCTCTTTGTTTGAGCGGGAGATGAAGACGAAGACATGTTGAATCTTCTCACTTGTACCTTTTCTCACTCAGATCTTCTCACTCAAACCTCTTCGGACTCAGAGCTCTCTCATCTCTGCCCAAATGCGATTATATCCTCTTTTCTGCCCGTGGGTGGGTTGGGCATGCTTTCGACACATGTACCGTCAGATATATGGGGCACCGTTACCCCATAAACCAATATAATATTTAACTACCAAAACCAAATATGAAAATTGAGGGAAAACTGCCCTAAACCCTATATTATTTTCATTATATTTCATTAAACCAACTAGTTGGATAAACATTCATCACATTTTAATAACATTACTACTGTATTTCGGTGTGGGAAAATGAAAAGTTATGTGATGGGACGTTCTGTGACTAGTCAGTAATCCGTCACATTTGTTTCATTGACATAAAAAGGGCGGGAAAATCCTAAAAATGGCTATGCATATAGGTTCTTAATTTACTTTTTGACTGTCCTGACTTCGCATTTCGATGACATTTTCCTTCTCTTCTATTTTTCTCTAGTTTTAGGGTGTTGGTTCAGTTTTTTTAAAAAGGGTCAAGTGAGAAAAACCTCAAGTGGAAACACATTTTCCAAACGGTACAACAAACACACCCTATAACAGAACCAAAACCCCATCTATTCTCATTTCTCCCCTCTTCCACTCCTCAAATCGTTCCATTCCAAAAAAATAGAAACACATGAATTCCAAATATTTCACTACAGTCGGAGGAAAGAGAAGGAAGCATATCCACTTGGAGATGCCCCAAGCCTTCATCCCGGAGTTGGCTTGGTTTAAAGTGATGTTATACGTGGCAACCCAATCTTCGGAAGATCTCTTCCGTATGGCATCTGTGTGCCCATTATTCCGGACGTTGGCAAACACTCCACAAGTGTGGAACACCATTTCAATGGCTAAGTACCCAGACCATCCTAGCTGGTACCATGATAATCCTGCGGTCCAGCTTTTCTTGCAACAATGCAGAGCTTGCGAGAACCCTGAGTCGATATTTAGAGAGGCGTTCGAAGTGTTTTTCATGCAGAGTAACGTGGAAGCGTTGTATGGGATGCGCATCGCAGCCACGGCAGGCCATATGGAAGCGGCATATATAGTTGGACTTCTTGGCATGTCTGGAATTGGTCAGTCAAAAGAGGATGCATTAGAATTTTTGTGTTATTTGAATCAACGTAACAACATTGATATGAAAGGAACCAGGGATTCTTTGAGACGAAGATTAAGCCGAGTTTGGAATGTTGGAAGACATATCGTAGATATGTTTTACTATAGGAAGATTAAGTTCAATCATTGCAGCGCTTGTAACAACAAGGAATGGTGTTTTGTTATTGAAGGCTGGCCTCCTGAAGCAAAGATAAATCCTTCGTTCTGGACTTGTTGCAATCGATGCAAATGGCACCGTGAGAGTGTTTTTTGGTTCAAGGTAATACGTTTGTATGTTGTGCCAGGGAATCCATACCCTTATAATTAGTTGTAGTATGTTTTTAAGGTTTTTATGCTTTCTGGACTTGCTTCTCTTCAGTTCTACGTTGGCTGGCTACGTTGGCCAAATGTTGGGTTTTAATGTATTTTGTTGGTGTTTGTGCAGTCATAAACCGTTTTATATATAAATCTACGTATATATATTTGTATACTTGAATGCTTACTGACATCATAGAAGGGTAATATGACATTTTACTGACATAGATATTTTGGCCAACTACAATCTTAATATTTGGTAAACGAAAAGGCGTGCATGGAGTGAGCTGTATGTTCACCAGTGCTTGGAAAAGACATTTTCCCACTTATCATATCCTAAACTAATTTTTTTCTGATGCCATACAATGGTTGACATGTATTTTTTTCATTTACTTTTTCAAAACATCCCTTAACCCTAATAAAAATTAGAAGTTAAGAAATTGAAGAAGAGAGAAACTAATTGGCACCTGAAATGGTCTTTTCGCATAACAAAATTAGAAAAAAAAAAATTTTGAATGCCTTTAAAATTAATAAATATAGAAGGTAAAAAGTCATATAATAATAATTTAGGGTAAAGAACAATATCATAATAATTTAGCGTCACCACGAAACGGGGAATTCAGGAAGACAGATGAAGCCTCAATGAATTCGTAGCAATTTTCGGAAGTTTTTTTTATCATTTTTGTGTATTTAGTTATGAATTTTGTAAGGCAAAACAATAAAATAAGAATTTAGGGTAAAAAGCAAGAATGTTTGGTTGCAACTGACGTACACTTGTGCAAGTGGTGAAAGGTATGCACTGAGATCGCGCCATGTGTCCACTTGCGATTATTTGGGGTTTTTTAGTGCAAAAAACTTGAACAAATTGTAATAAATAGTCGGAAAATCGTAAAAATGCCCCGAAAATTACTCCGGCCTCCTTGTGACGTTATAAAACTAGATGAACCTATAAAGCATCCATTTCGCAATGAAAAAATCCAAATTGTTTTAGAGAACTGACTTTCCTCTTAACCCTAAGTATATATGTTTGTTCACTTTAACAAGTATATTTCCTTAATATTCGTTATATAATTTGTAATAAGACAAGAAATAGTTTCCTTTCAAATATAAGGATGTAACATAATCTGTTTTTGTTTTGTTATAATAATGTACATATATAATAATTGCACACTGCTTTGAAGCCATCATTGCAACTGCGCCTAGAGCTTTGAACACGTCAGAGGTATTCAATAAGTCGTCCATATGCAACTCCGTCTAGAGTTATGAACCGTCACAGGTATTCAATAAGTAGTCCATCGGAAATCAGTACAAAAAATCCATCATGTCCAATCACATAAAATAATGCCATACTTTTTTGAAAAACCTCACACCACTCAAGCAATTTTAAAATATTAGTGAATATTTGTCCTAGTCTATATAAGTGATTATATATTCACTCTGCATTTTTTCACAGTATATGTTAACTTTGAGGGATTCCACAAACATATAATATAAAGGAAGAAAACAATAGTAGGAGATGAACCAGTACAAAAAAACAATAACATAACCTTGTCACAAATGCTTTTCCATAAACCTTGCCCTAACATATAATAAATAAAGGCAACATTGCATATGATGCAACCATGTCCAAATCTGATACGTGATCACACAAAAATGGACATGGCAGCAACATATGATTGAAGTAGATGGCCACGTTGCATCACGTGTTCTCATCATTAAAGACATCAAAATGTGAAGGTTGAAATCTTCCATAATAGTAAGAATCAAAATAGGTTTGAAGCAGAGTTGAACGAAAATTCCAATTCCACTGATTTGCCTCTGCTCAAACACGATAACCAAAATGGTTACTTCCCTTGGTGAGTATATTTGTTAACGTCGGAAAAGGTAATAGATGACCAATCAAACCCGGGTACGACGAGTTTTGCATAGGACCGGAAGTAGTCGAATCCAGCTTGCATCACACGCTTCTTTGACTCCACTGCATTAGATGAGTTCTTGTATTTTTGAACAGCTACACTCCGAAGTCGTTTGTGTCTACGCTTCATGTGCTGCAACTTCGCCCTATCCAGATTGGCCTGCCTTTTGTCATCTTCAACAAATTCCAAACGTGCCCTTGCCCTTTGGATTTCATCACCAAGTTGAAGATGCCTCTCCTTCCAGAATCCAAGAACCCTTTCAGACTCAAAACTTCCAACAAAATGGTCATTCTGTCTAGGAATGTGACACTGCTTGTCTGGTGACTCACTTGCGTGTCGAAGGCGGTCTTTGTTTGGAGGGGTGTTTATTATGCTGACATCAAACTTGGTTAGTAAATCCATTCTATGGAGGGAGAGAGTTTCTGTGGAGGAGAGAGTTTCTGTCGATGGAGAGAGATTCGGTGGAGGAGTCAGTTTTTCGTGGAGGGAGAGTTTCTATGAAGGATGTGATAGTAATACCAATAAAAAGGTTCCCGCCAAAAAATATTTGGTTAACAATGTATAAATTAATTTTTTGTCTGATACAATCTAAGTTTAATCCTAACCACTGTGGTTGGGTTCACTAACTAGATGTCACTTCCATTGAGTTTCTTTCAGCCATCGCAGGCAGTGGTGATGAGGTTGACATGCTTGAAAAGCAAAACCTGACACCTCTTTTTAAAAATTGAAATAAAGTACATATGTTGACTACACGCAAGCTTTGGTATGTTGGTCTATAAAGCTATGTCCCCTTCCTCAAACGAAATTGCATATGCAATCCTCATCCTCTAAAAACAAATAGGATTATTCAAGCATGTCATCCTCTTCAGGTGCCAACAACACAGTCGAATATGAAAAATTGGAGTTGCAGGCTCCATTTCCGCGTTGTACTCGCCGACCCCTTCCATTTTCAACATCATTTGGGAGTGAGGGGGACTCCGATGATCCATTAGAAGCAATACATGCAGTCAGTAGCAAGCTAGATTATAATTCCAGACTGATCAATTCGTGGCACGAGAAATGTGTTGAAGACGAGGCCATTCTGGCTGATCTTAACATTAGAGTTAACAAAGCGTTCTCCCAAAAGAACAAGTACTTGAAGTTGAGTCATACAAGGAAGTTGAAAGCAGAGGAGTTGGATACAGTAATGAATGATGAAATTAAAGGTTGTTTGATGAACCATATGCGATGCGAAGAGCACCATAGTGAACTGGAGATGGCATTCAACGAAGGATTCGAAAATTTTCGAGCATTTGCGGCAACTACTCATACAAGTTATAATTGGGACTATGTATCCCCTGATGCTATGAGAGATACTAGACGATGGTGGTGACATGAGTGAGCATAAGCACGTCAAAGCTGCTCGGAAGAAGCCGACCAATACGACTGACTAATTGCGGCTACGGCTTTCAGTTGGTTGGGGTGATCGTGGTATTGCTAACAGGGACCAAATAATATGCTTTGCAATGTAAAACTATCTTATGTCAGTCGTCAGTAATTCGTCAATTTTGTATGAATGAATGAAATGTTTGGATGCAGTAAATTAAGCTATACAAATAATGGGTTATTCATGGACTTTTTTCTGATGTTATACAATACTAGGAATGTAATTTGTTCTTTTTATTTTTCAAAACATCCCTTCACCCTAATAAAGGAAAAAAAAATTAACAAATTGAAGAAGAGAGAAACTGATTAACACCAGAAATGGTCTATTCTCACTCAAAATAACAATAAAAATAATAATTTCGAGTAAATATAATTAACAAATGTAGAGGCTAAAAAGTAATATAATAATAATGTAGGGTAAATAATAATAAAATACTAATATAGCGTAACCATGAAACAGGAAATTCAGTAAGGAAGATGAAGTGTCAATGAGTTCGTATCAATTTTCGAAACATTTTTATCATTTTTGTGTATTTAGTTATGAATTTCATAAGAAAAAATAATAAAATAAAAATTTAGGGTAAAAACCAAGGATGTGGCCATGTGTATTGACGTACACTTGTGCAAGTGGTGAAAGGTGATGCGCTTAGATCGCGCCAGGTGTCAGCTTGCGATTATTTTGGCTTTTTTTAGTGCAAAAATCTTGAAAAAAATTAAATAAATAGTAGGAAAATTGGAAAAATGCCCCGAAAATTACTCCGGCCTCCTTGTGACGTTATACAACTGGGGGAAGCTAGAAATCATCAATTTCATAAACAAAAAATTTGAATGCCTTTAGATAACTCACTTTCCTCTTAACCCTAGCTATATATGTTGTTAACTTTAACCTAGATAACCTACATCAACAAGCATCTCCCGTGAATGCTCGAAATTGTCTTTTAAAATGAATAACCATGAAACGGGGAATTCAGTAAGGAAGATGAAGTGTCAATGAGTTCGTATCAATTTTCAGAACATTTTTATCATTTTTGTGTATTTAGTTATGAATTTCATAAGAAAAAACAATAAAATAAGAATTTAGGGTAAAAACCAAGGATGTGGCCATGTGTATTGACGTACACTTGTGCAAGTGGTGAAATGTGATGCGCTCAAGATCGCGCCAGGTGTCAGCTTGCGATTATTTTGGCTTTTTTTAGTGCAAAAATCTTGAAAAAAGTTAAATAAATAGTAGGAAAATTGGAAAAATGCCCCGAAAATTACTCCGGCCTCCTTGTGACGTTATACAACTGGGGGAAGCTAGAAATCATCAATTTCATAAACAAAAAATTTGAATGCCTTTAGATAACTCACTTTCCTCTTAACCCTAGCTATATATGTTGTTAACTTTAACCTAGATAACCTACATCAACAAGCATCTCCCGTGAATGCTCGAAATTGTCTTTTAAAATGAATAACCATGAAACGGGGAATTCAGTAAGGAAGATGAAGTGTCAATGAGTTCGTATCAATTTTCGGAACATTTTTATCATTTTTGTGTATTTAGTTATGAATTTCATAAGAAAAAACAATAAAATAAGAATTTAGGGTAAAAACCAAGGATGTGGCCATGTGTATTGACGTACACTTGTGCAAGTGGTGAAAGGTGATGCGCTCAGATCGCGCCAGGTGTCAGCTTGCGATTATTTTGGCTTTTTTTAGTGCAAAAATCTTGAAAAAAGTTAAATAAATAGTAGGAAAATTGGAAAAATGCCCCGAAAATTACTCCGGCCTCCTTGTGACGTTATACAACTGGGGGAAGCTAGAAATCATCCATTTCATAAACAAAAAATTTGAATGCCTTTAGATAACTCACTTTCCTCTTAACCCTAGCTATATATGTTGTTAACTTTAACCTAGATAACCTACATCAACAAGCATCTCCCGTGAATGCTCGAAATTGTCTTTTAAAATGAATAACCATGAAACGGGGAATTCAGTAAGGAAGATGAAGTGTCAATGAGTTCGTATCAATTTTCGGAACATTTTTATCATTTTTGTGTATTTAGTTATGAATTTCATAAGAAAAAACAATAAAATAAGAATTTAGGGTAAAAACCAAGGATGTGGCCATGTGTATTGACGTACACTTGTGCAAGTGGTGAAAGGTGATGCGCTCAGATTGCGCCAGGTGTCATCTTGCGATTATTTTGGCTTTTTTTAGTGCAAAAATCTTGAAAAAAGTTAAATAAATAGTAGAAAAATTGGAAAAATGCCCCGAAAATTACTCCGGCCTCCTTGTGACGTTATACAACTGGGGGAAGCTAGAAATCATCAATTTCATAAAGAAAAAATTTGAATGCCTTTAGATAACTCACTTTCCTCTTAACCCTAGCTATATATTTTGCAACAACCAACATCACAAGTATATTTCCCTAATATTAATTATCTAGGTTTTAATAATACAATAATTAGTTTCCTTTCATATAAAAGGCTATAAACGTATCTGTTTTGTTATAATAATCCACATATATAATAATTGGACAATGCTCTGAAGCCATCATGGGTGCGTGCATCTAGATCTTTGAACACGTCAGCGCTATTCAATAAGTTGTCAATATGGCTCCGTCTTGGGTTCGTAGTAAATATCTCTATCATGTCAAATCACATCGTTCGATGGCCTGACACCAGTCTTGCAATTTTGAAATAGTACCTGAATATTTGTCCTAGTCTATATGAGTGATTAGAACTTCATACAATATTTTATTTTTCACAGTATATGTTGCTTTGAGGGATTCCCTAAACATATAATATAAATAAAGATAGAAAAAGTGTGACATGAAATAGTACAAACAACAACATATAACTTGGGACAAATTAGAAGTATATTTCCTTAATGTTCATTATCTAATTTATAATAACACAAGTATTACTTTCATTTGCTTCATATATAATTATTGGGACTATGTATTGCAATTCCTTGTGTCTAACATTGTATTTTGCAAAAACTGAAATATTATTCAATAATTTGTCAATATCACCACGTGTTGGGAATTCAGTAAAGTCTCATTATCATGTCCCTTCACATTAAACAGATGGCGTACTTTTTTTTCTCAAAAAATTGACACATCAGTCATAAGTAACACTCTCCTTATTCACTTTACATGCCAATGTGCTATACATTCTTTGGTGAATGATTTATGGGTTATTTATATAACAAAATATTACAAATATTGCTGAATATTTATTTCGTCTATATGAGTGAGGACACGAGTGACCATAAGCACGTGCAAGCTGCTCGGAAAAAGCTGACCCATACGACCGAGTGAATATGGCTACCATTGTTCAGTTGGTTGGGGTGATCGTGATATTGCTAAGAGGGAGCACATAAAATGCTTTGCAATGTAATTTTCTTGTGTGTGCGAAATTACGAGTAGTTGAAATGTTGGTGTACACTTTAATTTTAATATTCTCCAAGCATTCGAAATGTGATTAGCTGCAATGTACTTATCATGCATAGAAGATGTTGTATTGTAGTTTGTATTTTACACGCTGATTTCTAATCATTGTGTTCCAACATAGTGCAAATTTCAAGTATCCTTCAGGTACGAATGTTTACAAAATCGTGCACCAATATTGCTTCATAGTCAAGGTCAGATCTTAATAACCAGTCAAGCACTAGAACATAACATTAGGAAAAATTGGTTGCTGCTGTAAATGATTAGTGTTGCTGGAAATGATTCGTGCTGGAAATCATTACTGCTGATGGAAAAAACAACAGCTCCCTGCTAGAAATGCTACATTAGCCTGTGATATAATCGATGAATCTGTGTCACTCGTTCATAATTCAGCATAAACTACCCATTGTACATGGTAAAAGTCATTGCTTCTTCACAAACCTCAAAATTTGATACTTTATCAAATGTCTATGAAAATTTCCAAATATGGAGAAGACATGTAAAATTAACATGTGTCCAAATTTCATGCAAGAAGTAAACCAACCAAATTTCCATTTCAATTAGCAATGGACAAAGTAAGAGCTTATCAGTGGACATGAACAAACAAATAAAATAAAACTGCATATAGAAAACTTAACCTGATCATTAGCCTTCATAACAACCGGCCTTTGTATAATACAAACATAAATCATTCGGTAGGTCCGTGCATCCTGTAAAATTCGTCGAATAATGGGTCACTGAGATCTATTGGAGTTGATTCCTCATTGTTCGACGGTGATGTCCTGCATAAACACCAAACACAAGCACATAAAAAATTTAACTATTCAAATTTTAGGTGTTATTATAAATAGTTTTAACATCTTACGGTGTGTTCAAATTTCTTGGGCATTGTCTTCTATCATGACCAGTGTCTCCACACTCCCGGACAGTGTCGAATCCCTCGCTTCATTGGCTTTTCCTTTGCTCCCGTTACTTGTTTCCACCTTCCTTTGCACCTTACTCTCTTAGGGTCTTTCATATATTGTGTTTGAGAGCTGGACCCTCCAACTTCGTTATTACTTGGTCCATCCTTCAACAACTTCACCCGCAAACTTTTTAGAGTCTCTGACACTAGCTCACATCCTTCTTCACACATTAATGCATCCTCAACCACATCTGAAGCAAGTCGGGACATTGTACTCCGCTTTATTAAAAGACCAGGATCTCCAGAGTCTTTAATTTCGTTGCCATTTGCATCTGACACCAATCCAACTTTCGCAGTTTTCTTCCACCTTTTCAAAATATATTTATCGGGCATATATTCAATCTGGTCCCTTCTGAACAATGCTAGGATGTGCTTGCAAATAATCCCAACAAATTCAAATTTTTTGCAGCTACACGATGCGTGGTCAGAATCTTTGACATATACGACTTCTGCCACTCTTGTTTGCCAATTTTTCCTTTCGCTCGCATTAAAGACAACTTTAGAAGCATCCTCTGTTTTGAGCTCTAGGAAACATGCTGTACTTTGTATTAGTTCTTTCTCAAACTTTTGAAACATTGCCCTTGTGTACAAGGTAGCCATTTGTTTGTTCATTGGCATTGGTAGAATACATTGAGCCACTTCAAATGCATCTACGTGATCGCGCTAACTCTTTTTGACGTTGATGGGAAAGTGCCCTCTCAAATCGTATTATGAAATCCATCAACGAATTTCTCCTTGATATGTATTGCTTGAAGAAAGCATGAGAACCTTCCGCTCTTTGGCTGCTTGACATTCCAGCGGCAAAAAAGTCTCGTGCGTAGGCTGGAACCCAAGATTCCCTTAAATCAAACATTGAACTTAGCCATTGATGGTCAGTCAAACCAGCCTTTGTAACCACAATATTCCACTTTGCATCAAACTCATCCTTATTGTCAGTATCCCATATGGCTTTCTGAAATTCACGCCAATACTCCTTATAAGCAGAATGTGGTAACTTAACATGGAACTTTGATGTGATGTGCCATATGCAAAGCCGATGAAATGTAGTCGAGAAGGCTATTGAAATCGCTCTGGTGATGTCCGCATCTTGATCTGTAATGATCGTTTTAGGTTCGCCACCTTGCATGGCTTTCTTAAACTCCTCAAACATCCAAATAAACGACTCAAGTCGTTTCCTTGCTCAAAAATGTGCATGCTAAGACAATTGTCTGACCATGGTTATTAACTCCCAATATTGGTGCAAATGTCAAGTCGTATCGATTCGTATTGAATGTGGTATCGAATACAACAACATCTCCATACAACCGGTACGCCCGTCTAGAAGTTGCATCTGCCCAAAAACATCGACTAAACCTGTCTTCGCCATCTCCCTCAATCTTGAAATAAAAAGCCTCATTTTTTTTCTGTTCAGCCATAAAATACTCGGTCACTAGTTCAACATCGTGGTTCCTCAGCTTCCCATTCACACTACATTCAAGATTGTAAATATCCTTTTTGATAAAACCAATTTTATCCATTCCTCCGGATTGCACCTCCAAAATACTTACCTTCTGATGAATGGGGATATTAACCGAACCCAACTGTTTTGTAAGTACTTTTGTAGAATCCGAAATACGACGGTGTGATCTCAATAAATGCACTCTTTCTGAGGCTGTCATCTTATGATTGTGTCCCTCTGCAAAAAGAGAGATGACATACTTCTTGCTCCCATTTGTCTTCACAACCACAATCTTAGCTTTGCAATTGCATCTACTTATTCCCCGCTGTCTTTTTCTCTCCCGAGTTTCATCTTTCCTGTATGCACCTTGTTTGCAACAAACAAATTCTTTCCTCAGAATCTCTTTCTTATTTGTCCCCCGAAAGCTGGAATGAAGTCGAATACCAAAGCCAGCCAAGAATGCATATCTGTTATAGAAATTATAAGCGAGGTCAAGCGAGTCGAACTTCATCCCAACCGCTGGTGTTTCCTCATTTCTTACTTCAGGAATATAAACCATCCCATTAGCTGTTACACAGTCATCACTCTCTAGCCCCAACATTTTACCCACATATATTTTTGAACTACTTCTATATCACTGCATAGCAAATATTAATTCATTAATCAATCATTACTGCATTACAACATATCAATGCATTTCACTTACACAAAACATTGCCCAAACTGACGCATAGCCTAGCTTGTTTGTAAGAGCCATTATTACACAAAATTTAATAATAGTTACATCATCTCTTGTGCAATAATCTGGAAAAAATAACATTAGAACCAACATGTTCAACTAAGAACACAAATGTAATTCAAACCAGCAATTACAGAACTTCTCCCAATATCCTCTCCAAATGCTTACTCCTAATGCCATTAAGCCTAAGTTTAGGATCTTTTACCTACATTTTATAATTTCCCACCCCCACCAAAAACAATCAACTAAATATATTGAATTTTCATAAGGAAATCACGCATTATTGACAGCAAACTGACGCATTATTGACGGCAGAATAACACATTATTGACCGCAGAAATGACGCATTATTGATGCCACCAATGACGAATTTCTCACCCTCACAAAAAACAAACCAAACCCAATAAAATCAATCCAGCAACAGTAAACTTACCTCTCAAACTCAAGCGGGAGCTCCAAAGTCAATCAGCTTAAGAGAATGTGGTGGTCATTAGAGAAGACTCTTTGGTAGTGGAGACTCCATCTCTACCACAATCGAGGAACAAATGCTGCTGCGGCGTCTAGCAGAGATATGCTACTTTGCTTTCATCTGGAATCTCGTGTGCTGAACGAAAAGGAGAAGGGGTTTTCACTTCAGCCATAGAATCAAAACAGGGCAATAGCTAGATAAGACCCATTAATCGTCATACCAGAGGATGCCAGAGATCGCAGGCCTCCCAAGGAGCTGATGACAATGGAGCGACTATAGGGTTTGGGAGCTTTGGATCTTTCTAATTATGGGTTTGCGTTGCATTCAAAAACAGAGGACTGTGTTCTTGAATTTTTCAGAGGGAAATATCTTCAACTGAAGTTGGGTTTCCAACTGGTCAGATTTCAACCCGGTTCTACATGCACCCTCTTTTAAAAACTCACCGTTGGATGAAATCCAACGGCTATAACATACCCCTCAAATAAACCCCTTATAACTTTCCCCTCACTATAGAAGCTCCCACTATAAAGAAGAATACTGAAAGTCCTATTCCAACTCTTTCTCTTAATTATGTTCTAGAGAGTACGATTAGCAATACCTTTTTATTACTCAAGTTGCAGCATAAGCATGTTGCATGCGTCAATCAAAACAACTGTTTCTGAACCAAAAAACGAAGAAAATCTCATTTCGTTCTCGCCAAAAAAAATCCTTCAAGCATTCCAAAAGCCATTTGCTACATTGAAATTTTACCTCACCATCCTTAAAAGCCAAATACACTGCTTGCCTGGCATCACTAGCAAACACCGCAAGGCCTAACCATCAAACCCTTTATATATGGACGTCAAAATATACATATAAGAGTCATAAATTCATAATGGCAGCTCATCTGTTTGCAAAAATTATAATTAGCTTCTTCACACTACTCCTAGCCCTAGCAGCACAACCAGCAGGACGCCAGTGTAAAGCAAAAGAATGCTTCGCCTTGAATGTTGATGTTTGCTGCACAGAGCTGGAGGATTTGGATGAGCCGTGTCGATGCCCGCTGATGATGGAAAAGGTGGAAGCGCAGAGATTATTTTACAACGAGACAAAAGTCGAAGAAATGAGCCAAAAAGCAAAGAAGTTACCTGCTTTCTTCCACTTAGCACAGACCGGGTGCCCATAATCCCTCTTAATTTATAGCTTGTAGTTTTGTTCTTATAAGTTCAGGAGAACAAAGCTATATATATGGCCATCCTATTAATTTGACATCTCTTTCAAATGCCTATTGTTAAAATATTCGGGGTAAATTTTAAATGATTTACTCCTCTCCACAGTACAATAATGAGTCAACTATACAAAATTATGGAGGAAATTTCTGATGTAGAAGCAATGTAGGCAAACTTGGCTGCTGTAAGTTTGGGCTTTGAGCTTAAGATTTAGAACAATGGCCCTTCATTTATAAGAAGTTTGGGCTTTGAGCTTAGATTTAGAACAATGGCCCGTCGTTTATACGAAAACGGCAAGACGAGTGAAACTCACTAGGTTAAAACAACATTTTCATTTTTGAGATCATTTTTGGAATTTTATTATTTTCATTTTTAGACTTTTAATTATAATTCCTAGTGCTTCTATTGTTTGAGGTACTATTTCAACTGTAGTTGGGTTTAAGTTGTTATCCCTATTCTCAACTTTCTAGTGGATTCCAGTTTTCATGCGGCGATCACTTGATATCCTTTGATTGTCATGTTGTATCAATCTCGTTATTAAATACAATACAACTCATGGTAACACTCCCCTTTGTTAGAAATATGTCCTAAAGTCAAACATGTGATGTTGCTTTCTAAATATTTCACCATTTTTTATGGGCAATATCGTTGTTTTTAACCATGATCTTTGGTCTATAATCATAGCAGTAAAACAACAATCCTTGGACTATGAAATAGTGTGAGGGTTATGCAATGATATTGGATATAAGAAGACCTCTCATACTTACACATTATTTCCTAAACATTCATGATCATAGGATTATCAATTGGGCATTGATCATCCGCAAAAACTGGTACACACTATATTTGTTCAATTAGGAGGATAACTAGTCTCAAGTCATTACATGTAGAGACACTAAGATAAGTGTATAGATGCTTGTAAAGATAAGTACATTGAACGCGATCAAACCACGAGTTTTAGGATTGAGATCTTTACTCACATGTCAAACTACAACTCATAAGTTGCAATAGTACAAACTAGGCCTCAAACCTGAGACATCATAATTGTCTTGTGGGTGAATTGTTTGTCTTTGAGAACGCTATAAAGTTCGATATGACTCAAAGGTGTTATCAGCATTCTCGATGAACTCAAAGAGGCAAGTGAATTAATGTACAATTAATGAATTTCTACTCTCGGCAAGGAGAGTGAATGCTATAAAGATAGGGAGATTCACTATTATACCCAATATAGGAGCCTAAATTATAAAAATACCCTATATGAAATGGGCTTCAAAACACACCCAAAGCCCATATACAACATAACAAAAAGACTTTTAACTTCTTTTAAATTACAAAACTGCCATTGATTTCTCAAAACAAACCCAACCCCAAAACATATAAAAAAGCCCAAAACACTCAATAGGGCATCAAAGTAATTTAATAATCAAAATTCAATTCAATAATGCCAAATGTCATTTTTTGGGTTTGTTTATAGAAATTAAATAGTGTAGGGTTTATTTATAGTTTTAGTGCTAAGAATGGGTATTTGACTAAATATCTCATAAAGATATTAGGTGATTTCAAGCACATTGAATTAGTAAGTTGACCAATTTAGTGCCATCTTCCATTGTTTCATTTGACTGAATTGGTGGAGTTTTCCCAACAGTGATATGCCTTGCTTCAGTGTGTGATATGCCATGTGTATGGGACCTACAACTTGTCTCCGTCACCTCCATCAGCATCAATTTCGTTGTACATTCGTCGTCCACACTAGGTCTTGGCATACACAGTTATCATGGCCAGATCACATTGTAGTCGTCATTGTTGATCTAAACCGAAAATCGAAACTAACATGCATTGAGCCATTTATTTGGTGACCGATCAGTGTGGCGGTTCCATGCCGGTTCTGATTTCTCCAACATCTCACTAACCACTAGTTGATTCAAAAAAAAATGATTGAGAGTCATCTCCTCTCCATAGTTGAACTCATCTTCCCTAGCATCATCAACACGACAAACTCCTCCTCAAACTCATTTTCATGTCACTAGAATGAGCTACATAAAGGGTCTTACAAAACAACGAGTTGGCCTAACAAATTAAGGCAAGCAGCCAATTTTCTTTTTTTATTTCAATTATTGCCGCATATAGCTAACTTGGGTCGCTCTAAACGATAGTTTAAATCGGAAGGGAGGGAGGCTTCTCACACACATATTACCAAGATGTCGTGGAGGTTGTATCCTCTATCCATTTACTTATTCATTGAATTAATATTTGAAAGAATGAAGAATGATTTTCTGGAGTGGGTAGCAGCTCCAAAGAAAAAAACCAAACACGCTCGTTTCATGAAAGTAGCTACTAAAATTTATAACTTCAGCCAAAGTCCCATGCCTTCTTTCCTAAGAAAAGAAAGGGGAAAATAAAAAAATTGAAGGAGCTGACCACTGTCACGTGAGGACTTTGAATCATGTTGTAATGGAGACGACACAACCCATGTGAGATCATGAGGTCCACCAAACCAAGCTTTTATGTTTTTGCTCAAGAACCCAACTTCTTCCTTAACCTTAACGTTATTTTCTCTTTGCTTTGCACAAAATGTGCTGTTTCTTGAAGCTAATTACCTACTTATAACATGATAGACCTGCAGAGTACTCGTCTGGTACATCTAATGCACCGGTGTATTATACTTTTTAGACATTAAAAATGAAAATGAAAAAATTTAAAGATCAAAATTCGACCGTCAATAAAACAATGCATCTGATCTCGCATGATGGCTTCGTTTTGATTATCCACACAAAGAAATAGAAGTCTTGCTTTTGTTGTCAAAAAACATAACTCTTTGCTTAAGTAGTGAGCCTGATTTGCAATCATTTTTAACTTGACTATGGAAAATGAGAGGGAAAATTAAGAAGAGAAATTAAATGAACTAATGCTGAAATAATGAACCTACATATATGAAAAATTCAGTGCACCATTACGGCACTTCAGGCCTGGAGCTGCCGACCAGGCCATGACAAATTAAACAGTGGGGACAAAGCTTCAAGGACCAAGACATGTTCTATCCCATCTTTATTATATTATAATGTTGAAGGCCAGGGCCGAAAGGTTGGATAAGACACGAATATATAGGAAATCTATGATCTTGAACAAAAATAAACTTTAAATCTATAATTTAAAGAAGAAAAAATAGCAAACCATTGACAAGACAATCATTCAACCAACTTTTAGCCCTTGGCTCCTGTTATTTTACCCTTGATTTTTCTATAATTTTTTTTTTTTGGAATTACATTCATAATTCAGCTAAAAACGTCAACAGCCATAAAAGATCAATACAAACTAGTCACAAAGAAACGTTACAATAAAAGAACAGAGGAAAGAACTCTACGTCACCACCACACACACAAAAAATCCAAGAAATTAAAGAAATATTCATGGGAAGGGTAGGTGTTGAATAATTTTTAGCTAAGATACTAATCATGATTGTATTGTTGTCACAATCTAGGTAAAAAAAAATATAACAACACAAACAATCATGATCATGTGTTTAAAAAACTTTTCTTCTCATTGAAGCTTTTGATCAATCGATGTCAGTTGATTGTATCATTTGGAATGCAAATGGGGGATGTAATTAACAAAGCAAAACCCATTATGATTTTGTAGAAAACTTTTCTGTCGGTGTCAGAAATTCATTAGGAATTCATAAAAACACTTGTTTAATAAGTGTTTGAAGATGATGATCATACAATCTACGTAGGGACAAAAATAAAATTAGGAAGAGAAAGGCCTTCAATCATTGAGATCATGGTGGGGCATACATACATTTTGTGGATCATCATCATGCTATAATGCGCTAGATAATGAAAACTTGTATATTTCGTTTTAAAGATGTCTTGTAAATTATGAGGAAATTAGCAAATGCCAGTGGAGAAAGGGACCCATGCCTCTGCCTATGGTTGATTATGAGGCAAGCCTCCCAATTGGAACTATTAATTTGAGGTATAACATGGCCACATTGGTCACTTTTAGGTTTGGTTTGGTTTTGCGGCAAAAAATTAAAGCTAATATGAAATCATACGACTGATCAAGCTTGGAAAAAATTAGAGTGAAGTGATATTTTAAACTACTCTAATATACAGATAAGATGATCGAACTTGAAAGCAAAGAAACGAACATACGACCTTAACCGACTGACCGACTAACGTATCTGTCACATTCCTTCTCTTTTGCATATAAATTCACAACAACTCGTTATATTTGCATTCAATGCAAATTCAGACTGGTGGCACCCTTCTTTCACAACCAAACCAAATTGCATTGGTAAATGGTGAATATTATATGTATTTCATGGGATTCACAGTCCAGAAAGCCTTAACCCGTATTTGCATGTGATGTGTTAATCAGCAAATACATGTGCAATCCATATTCAATTACATCCTTAAACCTGTAATCACATGCACAGTGACAGTGAGTGAACCAATCTTACTTCATATATCCCAACCCCAAAACTCCCAACTCCCAAACCCATCTTCCTCTCTCTCTCTCTCTCTCTCTCTCTCTCTCTCTCTCTCTCTCTGAACATCTAAAACTTGCAGACATCCTCTCTACTTTCAACCATGCAAATGAAAATGAGGTGGTTGTTAATCTCAGTGACAATATTTTGTGCCATTATCTCAAGCGTGAACTCTTGTTCACCAGCAGACTTGGCAGCTCTTAAAGCCATCAAAACCGGCCTCACCGATTCCCATTTGGGCCTCTTCAACTCCTGGGTAGGAACCGACTGCTGCGTAAACTGGTACGGCGTCAGCTGCGACCCCGGAACTAAGCGAGTCGTCGACATTAACCTCCGAGGCGAGTCGGAGGACCCGATACTCACCAAATCGGGTCAGTCCGGGTTCATGTCCGGCTCCATCTCGCCCGAAATTTGCAAACTCGACCGCCTCACCACCCTCATTGTCGCAGACTGGAAGGGAATCACCGGCGAGATCCCCAAATGCCTCACTTCACTCTCCAGTCTCCGAGTCCTCGACCTTATCGGAAACAAGATTTCGGGCGATATTCCGGCCGATATCGGAAACCTCAAGATGCTCACCGTCCTCAATCTGGCCGACAACCAGATATCCGGCAAGATTCCTGCTAGCATAGTAAGCCTGTCCGGGTTAATGCACCTGGACCTCAGCAACAACCAAATCTCGGGCGAAATGCCGGCCGATTTCGGGAAACTCAAGATGCTGAGCCGGGCTTTGCTGAACCGGAACCAGCTCACCGGGTCGATCCCCGTTTCCATCGGCAACATGAACCGGTTAGCCGACTTGGACCTGTCCAGGAACCGGATCTCGGGTTCTGTACCGGACTGTCTCGGAAAAATGCAGGTTCTTTCGACGCTGAATTTGGACGGGAACTTAATTTCGGGTCAATTGCCTTCCCCCCTTATGAGCAATCGGGGTTTGGGCATCTTGAACTTGAGCCGAAACAGCATTGGAGGTAACATACCGGACGTTTTCCACGGAAATTCGTATTTCATGGTGCTGGATTTGTCGTACAACAACTTGAAGGGCCCGATACCCGGTTCGCTATCGGCGGCCAAATATATCGGGCACTTGGATCTGAGCCACAACCATCTGTGTGGGGCCATTCCGGTGGGCAACCCATTCGATCACCTCGAAGCGTCGTCGTTTGCCAACAATGATTGTCTCTGTGGGAATCCATTAAGGACTTGTTAATCATGTTAATGATTCAATGAATATGATTCGGCCGATAGGGATTGTAAGTTATTGTATCGGTTTCGTTTCGCTTCGTTTCGGTCCGAGGTTCCGGCCAGTTGTTTTTTATTTTATAATATGTGTGTAATTGTAACAATTTTTATTATGTGGTTTACTTTTTCAAAGCTGTAATGAAATTTAAAAGCTGCACCTACAAGAATTTGTCGTTTGTGTCGTCAGTAGAAAGGGACAAAGATAAGGCAGAACGCAGAATGCAGATGCATGCACGTGAAACAGAGCATCGTATACTCAATAACTTTTCATAAGATTCGTAGAGTTTGTTAGCAAACTTCACCTACTTTAGTATTTGTATATTTCGTATTTGAATTATCTACAAGGTAATGCATCCTATTATTTTCATTTGCAGTATCTTTGGTCTTGGAAACATCCGGATCATATAACGAATGAGTGTTACAATGTTACAATATTTGGAAAAAGAGAGTCCCAACTTTAGTTCTTTTGTGATGGAACCTTGATTTAAGGATTTTTATCCGCTTTCTTGGTTAAAGTAGTGATTTAGCTTTAACTTTGGAGTTCACAAAAATGCAAGCACATGAAATTCCATCATAAGTTTCAGACAAACAGATCTGAAGTTAGTGGAAAAAGATGCCGACAACCATATCTCTTTGATGTATGTGTGGAATAATTGGAAATGGGGATATTAATGATATGACTCGGAAAGTTAGGGTGTTACAAATATCAAAGCTGAAAAGATTTCAACCTTTTCTTTCTTGATATATTAAAAAATGAGAATAAAAAAAAGTTAAAAAGTCTTTTCCAACAGAAAACAAGGCAATTAGATACAGAATTATGGTTCGAATTTGTTCATTTTAGGCCTCAAATTATTTGGATAACGCGACTAAATCAATCAATCTGTTTGGTTTGGTCGGTCTCCTAACATTCCCTATTCTCTTGCATGTATAAAAGAGCATTAGAGTATGCAAATAAAATAAGCAAAATTATACTATAACAACTTAGGTTACATATTGCATACCTATATGTTTCATGAAAACAGTTGATCACTTCAAGGGACTAGGCATTTACATTTGCTATTCGATTTTATAGAAAGTAGGTAAGAGAATGGAGAAGGGAGATTATGTATATTTTGCTTATCCATTTACCTATTCGCTTGGAGCATGAAAATGCTAATAAATAAAGTTTGTCTATTCTCTGGCTTCATCCCTTGGAGATGCTCAAAGTAGTTGATGAAAGAACTTCATTAAAAGAAAAAAAGATGGAGAAATTTCAAGAAAGAGATGTATGATGACGGACATCAAAGCGTGGAATGCAACACAATTATAGATGATAACAATAACAAAAATTCCATGCCTGAAAACAATTATAGAGATAATATAGGCGATTTCCAAGTAGTTCAAATCAATAACCAAATCGTAAATTGCAATTTGGTTCAATTCGGTTCAAAACTAACCAAACTAGAAAGAAAAAAAAAACAAACCAAATCAAACCAAACCATCCGAATTGGTTTAAGTTGGTCAGTTCAAACAATTTTGGGCGGGTTTTGACCCACGAGATCATAAACAATAAATCAACATATGCAAGGTGAGTAGTTGCAAGCATTAACTTGCCACCATTTATGTTGGGTTGCGCAGAAGTTCCCAAAACTGGAAGGCTAAGACAGCCAGCACTTCCTCTTAACTACGATATGTCCTAGTCCTACAGAGCACTTCCTCTTAACTATTCCCACATTGAATTGAATTTACGCACCAAGACAGCCAGTCGCCCGACACTGCCTGCCCCCAATCCCACAGTACACAAACAATTTAACTCACAGCGCACGGTGGCAAAGATAAGTATGCTTTTACTAGCATGCGCCGGTTTACACCATTACCCCCAACCTACCTTTTATCCCATAGGAGGACAATAGTCACAAGACCAGTCAGGATCTGAAGCTGAAGAGGCCAAAAACGGAATATTGATAGAGAAAATTTGGCTCCCAATAATTCAATTCAGAATTCAATACCAATAGCACGGTCTGTCTCTCTGTACCTCCACTCATCAACCTCCTTAAATACAGTAATGGGGACATCTTCCTCATCCCATGCTTCACCATAAATCAACTCTCACATTTTTCTTACTATTTTTTTTTCTTGGACTTAATAATGAGGCATACAATACAAGCCTGGTTGTTAGAATTGTGTGGTTGAAGCACCCTAAACACTAAAATGTTGTCATAATGTTATTGAATCAGTTCCTGAAAATTTTATGATCATTCTATAATAACAGAAAATGTGTCAATTTTTATTTTTTTAATCATTCGCTAGGAAGAGGGAGGGGGGAGTATCATATTGGGTTGCCTCAAGATTGTTTCATGCGTAAATCGAACCCGGGTGCACTTGGGGGGAGGGAGAGGCGTTTGGCCCACTTTTTCATTGTGGCGCCACCCTATGTGCAAAATGTGTCGAATTATTGAATCAGCAGAAAATGACTTTTAGTTAGATTTTTTTTTGGGGGCACTACAGTAAAGAACAGCACATCACATCCAAGATTCTAATGGTAAATGACTCATCTAACCTAATTACACACCCGATTATGTATTTTCAAGGGTACATCAAGAAGGAAACTATACCTAATACAAGAAGGAAACTATAACTAATACAAGAGGGAAAAATAAGACCAGCTCAAACGCACACTTAATTTGCTTCATCCAATAATGACACATTTGGTCTGGATACTAGTAATGATGAAATCAGAGAATTGGATGCTAAAGTAATGACGTTAGAGAGTTTAAAAGATGGGAAGTAGGTACCAACAATTTACTTTATATGGATAAACTAGGGTATGAATACCAAAATGATATATTGACCTTTTCTTTCTGCAAAACAATTATACTACACTTTGAGGGCCTAGTGACAATGAAATCAATCACTTGAATTACTCCCACTAACATGAAGAGGTTTTCCTTTTCCCTAATATCTAATTCACTAAAGGAAGCTGTTGTGACGCACAATCAGAACGAACAGGCTTTTCAAACCAAGGAAATTCCACAAAAAAGAAAATAATAATAATAATAAAATTTCCTACCAAACACCTATGCTATACATAATGTTCAGTTCTCAACACAACATATCTAACAGATGAGTATATATGCCCAAATTCTCAGAATTTAAAACACTAATACCGTGTCCTGTAATACGGGATATACATGAGGATGTAAAACTATGAAACTATTCTTTCTAGAATAGACAAATGTTTGGGAAAAAGAGTTATTTCACAAATACAAGAACTATCCTTTCTGGCATGGCTCCTATTCTACCTTTTTGGTAACACTCCCTGTTTGAGTCCTTTAAGACCCACAGAGTTGGAAATATGAAATTAAATATCAATACAAGTTATTGCTCTCTGAAAAAATAAAATAAAAATCAATGAACAACGAATTTCTCAATATCACATTTCAGATTCAAATCCAATATTCCAAAATCCTTCCGGAGTCAGAGGAGGGGCATACCTATACCGATGTCGAGAAACACCTTCATGGTGCTCACAGCGGAAATTATGCTTATTTTTATCAGTGTCCTTACCACCACCATCACTGGGAAGAACAGCATCATAGAACTTTTTGCACTGCTTGCATTCAACTCCTTTCAAATTTTCCCGCTCAGCTTTCTTTCTTACAGGTTCTACAAACTTGAAACCATTTTTGCCGGCCACTGGAACTGGAATCTGCTGCTTCTGTGGCCTAATTACAGCATTCACATCCTGTGTTTCATCATCTGAGCTATCTAGATTCATGTCATTTGGAACTGGAAGATCAGGAACTCGTTCCATTGTGGCTTTATTCAAGTTTCCTCTGATGTTCTCAAGTGGGGTATCAAGAAAATCATCATGCGGGTCAGGCCCACCTTGGCCTTGACGGGACCTAGTATCTATCCAGCAGGCAGCAGGCCGTTTTCTCCCAGCTACTGGGGCAGATTTTGTAGTGGGAGGGCATTTTGGTGCAACGGGGAAGAGGGAAGTAGGAGAGTGAGGACTAGTTTCTTGAATTAGCTTGCCTCCTTTCTCATCCTCCAAGTTATTGTTACAACTGATTTCATTCTTCACTTTTTTGGCGTAACCAGCTGCTGCAGAAGTATGCTGATTTTTGTCTACAAAACCTACCATTTTTGCAATAGGTTAATGGATTAAACAAAGGATACCAGCAAATGAAATCATAGTGGTAAAACCAACCATAGGCTAAAAGTAAATGCATGCCTACTATTCGCCTAATTCTATGAAATTAGGAACCAAAGAAAGTTCTTAAAAGTAAAAGATACGACTGAGACTTCATATTAAAAGTTACAGACGAAGATCAGCAAACCAAAAATCATCTAGCAAAACTCTATTTGGTAGATCACCATAATTTTTTGTAACAATTAATAGTTTCTGACAGTGTATTATATTTCATTTTGCAAAAAAAAAAGTAATAAAGTTGGAAAAAAGAAAAAAGCAAGAGCATCATACCATGGGAAGTTGATGGATTGTGATCATTTCTCAATGAATCACTTCCACCTTCCAACTTGTTTTGGGGGAGCATATTCTCCCTAGTAAGACCATGCTTTGTGCGGAGATAATTGTGCTGAGATTTCAGCCTTCTGTAAGCAACAGTAAGATCCGTGTACTTCTTCCTCTCAGCCAGTAAATTCGAGTTCATTGATTCAATTTGTTTATGTAACTTTTCCTCCGAATCCCTTCTTTTGGTCACTTCGCTGACCCTAACCCTGAGATCCTCCTGTAGCTCATTAACTTTCTCCTCTAAACCAGTTACTTTGACCAGAAGCAGTTTTTTCTCCTTCACACAACCCTCCACTTCGTCGTTCTTTGTTAGGAGATCCTTTTGGAGTTGACCAACATTTTCCTCCAAAAGTTTAAATTTGGCCAGAATAAGTTTTTTCTCTTCTTCCTGATCCTTCAAAAGCTTTTCTTTATTCATTATCTCGGCATCCTGATACTCAATCTTCCGGAATAAATTTTCTTTAAGCTCATTTCCCTTGGTTACTAGGTCAATCTTTTCTCCGAGCTCCTCTTGGAGTTCATCGACTCTTTTTTCAAGATCACTCAGTTTGGCAAGAAGCACATTTCTACCTTCTTCATTCTCTTTCAGTTGTTTTTCCTTATCCACAATGACAGAATCTTTCGACTGAATCACTACGAGCAACTTACTCTGCAATTCCATTCCCTCATCGACCTCCATAGACTTCTGCTTAAGCATTTGTTCAAGCTCATTACCTTTGAGTTGTACACTTTTCAGTTCAGCAAGTAGTTGATTCATCTTCTCTTCCTGAATCTTGGATGGATTTTCCTTGTCAAGCTTGAGTAAGCGGTTCTCTTCAAGGGTTTGTTGCTTTTCAGCTCGAAGTGTTTCAATTTGACGAAAGAGATCATTTTCCTTGTCTTTCCATTCATCTTCAAATTTCTGAAAGCTTTTAGACTTAGATTGGAAATAGGGGTAGAGCTGGCTGCAGAACACATATTCAATCTGAGAAATCCTGTCTTTGGCTTCCTGAATGGTGGCAACAAGTAAAGTACTAAGGCCAGAGACATAGTCGACATCATCCAATTCACTGTCAATTGGGTCACAGCCCATCTCTGAGTTTTGACATAAAAATAAATAAATAAATATCACAAAACCAAAAATAAGTAAAACAAGTAACCATAGCGACAAAAATCACCATGTTCCAGAAACATAAAACGTCTGTAGTAGTGAGAAAGAAATAAAATTCAGCCAATTGGAAGTGACAAACATTTTCTGAAAGTTGAAAGATGCGGTGAGAAATCAACCAGGTCTAATGAGAGCAATGATAAGAAAACACACAATAATCAAGCAAAGCAAATGCAATTAATTTCACATAAATCTCGGCAAAATGCAAGGAACAATTATAGCTCAAGATTCAGATTAATAAAAAAAACAAACACAACAAGTTGAATTAAAGAGATCATTACCGATCTGGACTTTGGGCATTGCAATGCCGAATTCGCAATTCCAATTCCAATTCCCCTCTCTCTGCAATCCCTAATTTGCAACTAAAATAAATAATGAAAATCGCAAAAAGGAAAAATGAGAGAGAGGAGTTGGCTCCGTCTCTACGAGAGTGCAATGTAGAAGATTAACAGCATCCCAATCGCTCGCTCTCTCTATCTCTCTCACTGTGTATGTGTTTGGCTCTGCAACTTCTAGGGTTTCGGTGCGAGGGAGGGCAGATTATATCTGAAGCAAGTCTGTTATTATTGGCGCAGGACCAGATTGGACTGGCGGGACGATATAGTTTTATATACTCGTGTTTCAAACAGAGCTTCGCGGGCACGATTGCTTCCATTTCCACTTTTCCCCCTAAACTTTCTTTCTTTCACCAAAAAAAAATTTTAAAAAAATATCTACAGCATTAATACAAACGTGCAAAAAAGAATCTTATGTTTTACTATGTGGGAATATAATTTTTTTTTTGGAACTTTAGTTTTAAACCACAATATAGTTTACTAATTTAGTAGAAAGAAATACAATTTCATCTGATTAGCATAAGGCCAAAGACCAAAATGTGGTACCTAATTTACAAAAATATCATTAAAAAATATCAAAATTACACACAATGCCACTCCTTCTAAGGCAAGTATATTATGCCACATGTCCATATCTATCCAACCACCATCACTGGAATCTCGCCGCGGGCACCACCGCCGGAATCCCGCCGCCGGCCACCACTGCCGCCGGCCACCTGCCGCCGCCCGTCGCGGCCTGCCACCGTCTCCAGGGGATCAACTCCGTTGCCCTTTATTCACCTTTAAAAAAAAAATTATGTCATTGAATGGACTCGAACCTTGATCCTCAAAGGAGGAAGGCTCACTCACAAACCACTACACCAAACTTGATTTTGTAATATTTATTCAGTTATACAATATTTATATAAACGATAAACGGTTTTTTCTAATAAAAAAAAATTCATTTCACCAAATATTCACACAAAAACTGAAAATAAAAGCAGAAACTGCAACAAAAATACAGTGTAGATATCAATTATATATATATAAATAAAATAAAATTTATAGAAGCAAAATGGAGGAACCAAGATGAAAGTACTAAAATGGAAACTGCGATGCAGAAACAGAAACCGCAATGCAGAAAGAGAAAACTGCAATGCAGAAATAGAAACTGCGATGCAGAAACAGAAACTGCGATGCAGAAAGAGAAAAACTGCGAAAATAGAAACTGCGATGCAAAAATAGAAACTGAAATGCTAAGCCTGGGCAAAAATGCTCAGCTCTAAAGTTAAAACAAAACAAAACAATAGTTTTTTTTATTCAAAACATGTTGGGAGAGAGGGAATCAGCCTGAAAACCACCTAGAATGTAAAATAGGTTATTCATGTTTCTGTTTTTTACGTTGCACATTCCGTTTTCTGCATTGCAGTTTCCATTTTCTGCAGTCTAGCATCGCCAGAGAGAGAGAGAGAGAGAGAGAGAAACTATAAATAATGGCTAGCTAAGGGTGATGAAATTCACTTACATTGAAAGAAGAGGAATTGCTGAATTTGCCCAATACATGCAAAGAAAAGCAGAGAGAAGGAAAAAATTATCAGTATCTTCAACATAAAATGATTTAGCCTTTTGTAGTAGAAATATGCAATTAATATTAAATAAAACAATCTTCAATGTGTTTAGCTTGTTGACGGTATGATTAGTACATTTGAGCTTCTTTACATCTTTTGATGTTTTGCAGCAAGTTCCTCAGAACTATTCTCATAAGCGTGGGTTGTCTTTTTATTTTCTTTCATGTGGTGCTTACTTTCAAAAAAGCAACAGAATACCCATGGTTTGACAGATAATATTTCCTTGTTTCTTCATTAGTTCATGTTGTTTGGCAACATCATAAATTTATGTGATGTCTCCTCCCTCCAATTCTCCCTCGACCAAATAGCACAAAGGATATCGTCAGTACCCCTCCCTTCCCTTACCATGATTACCCATTTTCTATCCTTCCTACCAAACATAAGCTATAGTATGTTAGAAAACAGAAACATGGTCTTGAAAATATGACGTACCCATCAAATTGAACAAGCGGAAGGGTGACAATTCAAATTTGATCTTGGGAAGTGAAACAAAAGCCCAAGAAACAGCTCCCACCCAAGGCTCTGTCGGTATTAGTCGCAGTTTGACCCAAAGCTCTCCATCAATATCAAAATCTCGAACACCAACTGGCACGAAAATGGGAATAATGCTAAATTTTAGTGTGAGCATTAACAGCATACGAGCACCACCAGTATAACGTAGGCCTATTTGGTACCTAAATGAAATAAAGGGATATAGCATCAGTTCAATGGAATATTGAGTTAGAATAGAAAGTTATTATCACAAATAAGCTCCCAGATCACCCAAGTATTTTGATAAAAACGTGCAAAACATTTTCATAATGATCTATCCTAATGGCAATCTCTTTTGCTCACACGTGACTGTTTTTTTTTACAGTTAACAGAACGAAATATTCTTATGCAGATCAATTATCTGGACGGAGAGTTTGCATATAGAAGATCAATTATAACATCCAATGTCAAATTACGTATAGAAGATATTGCATAAACAGAAAAAGAAAGTAGAGACAATAAGCAACCAAATCAAACAAAAGACATGCACGATTGAATTCGAAACGTTAACTCACTGGAGATCATTGACACGACGGGACGTCCTCCGCTCAACATTCCTAACAGACAAGGGCTCATCCCCCAACGAAAACTGCTTGATTTCAACTCTCTCAACATAGTCGGGCTTCTTCAAATCATCAATGACCGGCTAGAAAACAATGGAAACTAGCTAGAAAACCATACCTCAATCGAAGGATTTGAGGGCCGGAGGAGAGAGATCGAGGGATTGGAAAACCGAGTAAAAATCCGATCAAAATCGGGGTTTTCCGGCAAAACAGCAGCAGCAGAGGTAGGAGAAAGGTCGGAGCTGGCTTGGGGTGCGACGCCGGTCAAAACTTGACCGGTCCGGTGGCTGGGTGGCCGACGTGACAGTGGCTGGGGGGTTTTGTCGGTGTCGGTCGAAACACAGGGGAGGAGAAAGGGAGAAGACGCGGAGAGAGAGAGATATGAGAAACTAATGAATTTGGGTTAGGTTTTTAAATGAAAAGGGTATAATTGTCTTTTTAATGGCTAATGTGAGGTGGGTCAACAAATTCAAAATAACAATTCTTTTCTAGGTATTAAAACCCAAACTAAAATATCAAATGTCTTAAATACTAATAAGTAAAGTTATCTATATCTAATACCTAATTTTCCTTTTTTTTTTTAGCTACCTATTGGTTTAGTGGTAATTTTTACAATATATATATATATATATATAACATTTTTCTAATTAAAAATATATTACTACTTCCTTCCGTGCCTACAAATCACAATTTGAAACATATATAAAAATAATTCATCAAAAACAAAAAAAACAAAAAAATTTATGTACACATGTGACACTACTATTGGCAGGAATATAGAAGCTCATACTTATACGGTAAGAAGGGAAGTATTATCATAATGAAAAAATGAAAAACAATAAAAAACTTTTCTAATTTTAGTGAAATTAATATAGAATAAAATATTTTTATTAAATAATTAGACATGTTACGTTATTAAAATGCCAATAAATATGTTGTACAAAAGTCCTTGTAATTAGACCAAGTTAAGATGTGCGAGTGGGTATGGATTCAGGAATTGGCCACCCACCCACAACCTTGTTATTTTGCTTATTTTTCCAATTAATTAAATGAAGGTAAGAAATTAACGAATGAAAAGAAAAGATAGTTCTTGGTTTTGATTTGTACTTTTCAAAAGACAATTAAAGTTCGGAATTCATGAAAACTAGCCAAGACAATCAATCAAGGCCCAGACTACACAGAAAAGAAGAATTCCGAAAAATCTGTCGAGACCGAAATCATGAACCACATAAGAATTTTGCAATGCTCTGCAGAAGAAATTTCCAAGACGGACAAAATCAGACCACACATCCTCAAGTAAATAAAAGTACAGCCAAAATTGGAATTACCTAACTAGAAGGGAAAAAATACAAGGGATTTAAACTAGTTCAGTCTTCTTCGTCGATCACCTTGGTGCCCAAACCAGTAAATCCCTCTGGAGGGACCTCTGTAACAGTGACTAGTGAGTATAACTCCTCCTTGGCATCTTCTTCATCATTTCTCTTCCGGGCAATGCGGACGCGTATCCTTCTCGGAACACTTCGAATCCCACGGCTCCAAATGTGCTTGTTGAGCTTAACATCCACTCTAACATCTGTAGTACCCATAGCCTTTTCAGCAAACTTCCTGATTTCCTTTATCGCATTTGGAGCCTTCTTTTTAAATGTGCTGCATTAGAGAGAATCCAGATAGAGGTTACTAAACATTTGCACAGCTAATGCCTAACATAGGAAAAACAAATTAATACAGCAGAAATGGAGACTGAAACATTACACTCAAAGATCCAGAAATTTTCTAAGCAAAACTAAACTGTGACGGGTTCTCATCAATGCATCATTCAGAAAGATATTATACAACAGGAAAATTGATATAAAATTATATAAATATTCAAAATTTGTGATACACACAAAGTCTAGAAATGTAATGTCATCACATAACCACCCAAACACATTTGAATTTAGGCACACGACATGTATACAAAAGCAAATGTTTTTTAACCATCTTCGGCTTTGGCTATTACTGCCGAAATTCAATTGAAGTCAGAGATCAAATCACACAACTAAAATAAATTTTATAAACAAGAAAACAACTGCTTGTGCAAAACGATACAGACTGGGGACGAATCAAACGCAACAAAAACACAAACGAATACGAAAATATGATCTTGAAACTTCATATAATACATAATAAAATCCATTTAAAGCAAACAAATTTCCTGAGGGAACAAAATAACAGTTTATAACGACAACAGGGTTCTCTACCATCATTTTGAGTCTCATAAGCAGCAGCCACTGACTCTTAAAAATGGATGTAATGCTTTGAAAATAAGTCATCTCAATGCCTTTTGATATAAAATTTATAACACCCTATAGCTTCTACATCTTGGTAATCAAATTCTTTTGATTTCAGTCTCAACAATCACAAATTATAATAGGAGACGCACAAGATCAAAATCAAATAAACTATGTGCTTACATATTGCTCAGAAAACACGCAGAATATAAGCATTAAAAAAAAATACAAGACTAAATTAAACTCCTTCAACGCAGATCTTAACCCATTAGCAAGAACAGTATAAAAGTAACGAACATGGACGGAAGGATTACCATCCATGCAAGCGTTTGTGGAGGTTGATAGTGTACTCTCTGGTAACGACCTCCTCCTTCCTTCCTTTTCCGCCCTTCTCCGCCATTGTTGAAGCTCTGCGATCTCCAAACCAGACGACGACGACGACCTCCACTCACCAGCAATGAACTTGCTCCCTCGGCTGCTAAACAAGACCTAGGTCGTTAACGGCAGATCATATACTGATGGGCTTTTCGTGAAATGCCCTTTACTTTTCACTTAAACTACAGCATTGCCCTTACAAGTACACGAAAGCACAAGGTTGTTTTTGTCTTTCCATTTGCTGTATTTTCTTTGTGGGTAAAACTGGGTCAGGCCCAACCAAACACCAGAGCCCAAACGGCTTCCGTAGCATCCTCAAGCAAATGAGACCCAAACTGCTAGACAGACCCACCCAGCTTGGTCAAACAATCAGCTGCACAACAATTTTGTTGGTTAAATATGAAATTTATTTTAGCTCAAGTAGAGTAGTTAAGAGCGGTTACTCATGCACCCGACATTCTATGTGTTCGAATCCACTTTCTTCAAGATCACTTGTATTAAAACAACATGAAATTTAAGAGTCCATTAGATTAAACAATTTCAAATTACAGATTTATATCACTATATGGTTATTTTGTTTAGAATACTACAATTCATATATATGTCAAGATTTAAATAAGAAGGAAACGAGAAAAACAAATAAATCTTAATAACTCATTGTACATAATGGATATCCAATTATAATCTAAAAAATAGTAATTTGGTGGTATTCAATCATAATTTGGCAAAAATAATCATTCAAAAATTCAGTTTTTAAGGGAATTGAAAAGTAGTGATTTTTGCCACTAAGAGTTGGTTCAGTTAGTAAGGTCCCTGTACTATGTATAGCCCTGCCAATGTTTGAGTCCCGTTGCCAGCAGTCCTCATTGGTGTGCAATCTATAATTTCCTACATAAATTCATATCGGTGGCAACTGGAAGTTGAGTACCACACTTAAGTCTTTCCGGCTCAAGGTTGTGGGGTTGTCCTGACACTGGTGGTGAGAGTAGCCAATCTCCCCATAAACTTTCTCTCATAAAAAAAAAGATTTTCTATTTAAACCCCACACTTCTCTTAGTTCATCCCTTGTTCTAAGTTCACCCCAACTTTTAATTTAAATTTTCACGATTTCTAAGAAAACCCCACTATCTTCCCAAACTACCCTTAAACACATCCCAAGCTAAAAAAATAAATAAATAAAATGATTTTCTATTTAAACCCAACAATTTTCTTTGTTTACCCTAATACTTAAATCATTAAACAATATTTATAGTATACATGAGATTTTGTTGTTTTTATCATGTGATTAGATCATATGGGAAATTTTAGTTTGTTATGGAGGTCGAAACAAAGAAACATATATAAATCAAGTATTGTTGAAGGGAGTGCCAAAAATAAATCTCAAATAGTAATTGAAAAACTTGCTGAAAAATTTATCTCCATCCTAGATAAAGGTAATGTGGGGGCAATATCTTGATGAGCGTCAACAAATCTCAGCCATGGGTATTAACAGCTTCCCAGGCCAAGTTCTTCGGGATTGGAAAATCCATGTCCCAAGCCTTCCGGGTAGCAGACCTTAGAAGCCTAATAATGGTTACATTGGCATCCCAGGAAGTACAAACTCTTGTAAGGCAAATTGTGCTTCTTGCATAAGTTCTTCTAAAACTTAGTATGAATAGTGGTGGGGTGTGTGTATAGATGTACTAGGTAGGGTTAGGTATTAAGTTGGATGAACTTTTTTGTCTTTTTACACAATAATAAAACTTACAGTTTAAGGATTTAAGTATTTGGATGAATAAAGAGAAGTGCGGGGTTTAAATAGAAAATCTCTATGAAAAATAGTGATTTTTGTAACCAAAAAACAAAGTAGTGATTTTTGTGGATTTTTAGAAGGGTAAACTACCGAAATACCCCTTGAACTTGTACCTAATTATCAATTTACCCCCTGACCTATTTTTTTAGCGAATTAAGGGCTCAAATTAAATTTTATTCTCAATTTCCCCCCTGCCGTCTAAATCAACAACATGTCATCCAATAATCGTTAAATCATTAAAAAAATATTGTTTTTTTTGAAAAAATTAAAGAAAAAAAACAAAACAAAACAAAAAAATCCTATGGCTTTTCTACACAGAAAAGAAGAATTCTGAAAAATCTGAAGAGATTGGAAACCACGAACCACATCAAAATTTTGCAATGCTCTGCCTGAAGAAATTTCCAAGACGGACAAAACCAGACCACACATCCTCAAGTAAATAAAAGTACAGCCAAAATTGGAATGACCTAACTAGAAGGAAAAAAAAAACAAGGGATTTAAACTAGTTCAGTTTAGTCTTCTTCGTCGATCACCTTGGTGCCCAAACCAGTAAATCCATCTGGAGGGATCTCTGTAACAGTGACTAGTGAGTATAACTCCTCCTTGGCATCTTCTTCCTCATTTCTCTTCCGTGCAATGCGGACGTGTATCCTTCTAGGACCACCAACCCTTCACTCCAGACCAATCCACCTCCCTTCCTTCAGTTTTTTTTTACCCCCAGACCATTCACCCCTTCCCATCCTAACCCGATTCCTCCATGACTACCACCCCTCAATGAACCCAGAACCCACAGAACCTCATCCCCCATCACAGACCCACCCCCCATGAACCACCGTTTTCTTCTCCCCTATTCCCTCATGACCACCACCGCAAGCCACCCTTCCTTGCATCCCTAGTCCCCATAGAAATCATCCACACAACCCCAACCTTTCAAATCAATATCCTAACCCCAAATTCACAACCACCGAATTATTCCAAAATAAAAAAAATAAAAAAACAAAACTAATTGGTTTCTGGAAACCAAGAATTTGACCACAACAATCTTGTGCGTCGTGTTTCTCTCTCTCTCTCTCTCTCTCTCTCTCTCTCTCTCTCTCTCTCTCTCCCATTTGAGCTCCCCCCCCCCAATCCCTAAGCGTAATCAAATTCATTTGAATCTGCCCTCCTCTCTCTCTCTCTTCTTCACAAAGCTGATCGGTGCATATTTATATATCATTTTGTACCCTTATAACTTATGATTTGATTATGTTTTTGAGTTAGACTTGTGCTTTTAATAAATTTTGTGTTTGTTTCAGTGTAATAAGCTTGAGACTCATTAAATGCATTTTGGAGACAAGTTAGCTCAAATGGTGTCTGGAGATCAGTCAACTTCACGGATTGGACTGTACTTGCTCAAGAAGAACCAGATAACGAGCCATACATCATTGGAAAGATGCGGAAGTCTAGTTTCTGGAGAATTTTACAGTTCATGATTCCAAGTCTTCTAGAGAAAGTTATACAAGTTTTGGCAACTTAAGGTCAAATTCAGCAGCATCTGCGTTCCTGGACCACATATCACATTTGAAGGGCTTTCCGATTTTTCCTTGAGCTAGGCTGCATATTCTTGGAAAGATAATTCAAAGGGTTTGAAGATTCAGATTTTTCCAGATTTTTTTAGGAGGGAAGATCAAGCCACAAACAAGCCCACAAGCTGACTTGCAATGAAGTCAATTCCAGTCTATTTTTCGGCAGTCAACTTGCAAAGCCCAAAACATATACTTGTACTGCTCAGATGGGAATGCATTCTTCATTCAAGTTGTTCCAATGGGTGCCTATTATGACATATCCAAATTTGAGCCCCATTGGATACATATTGAAACCTCAGGCCCTCCTACACTAAGCCTAGTTCAGAAGAATCGTTTTTTTTCAGCAAATGTGAAGAAAACCCACATGGGTTGGCAGCAAAAGGCAGCCACAAATTGAACACCTTTGATAATCCCATGTGAATAAAGC
Organism: Prunus fruticosa; assembly: GCA_018703695.1. Taxonomy (NCBI): domain Eukaryota; kingdom Viridiplantae; phylum Streptophyta; class Magnoliopsida; order Rosales; family Rosaceae; genus Prunus; species Prunus fruticosa. Next base: position 3,136,729 of record CM031918.1, read on the forward strand.
TTGGAGTGCAGCAAAAGAAGTATGGGATGCATTTGATTCCAACCACACTAACATAGACAAGATGAAATGGGAGTTATGGGTTGTATTAAAGGAGGAATGGTGGTGTTGAATTTCATCATGATGCTCCTCCCTGCTAGCCCTATAAATAGATATGTCTTCAAGCATCATAAATCACACCCCAAGGGGGGGAGCTCTCAAACACTTCTCTAGAGCTCCCTTCCCTTCTCTCCCTCAAATTCTCTTAGTTTCCTTTCAAGTTGTAAATTGTTGTAACAAAATGAGTTTACTAAATTTTCCTTTAAGTTTTCTTAGTTCCATTTTACTTTTATTTGTAATGTACATTCTTTCTTAAGTATTCAAGTTTAATTAGTTTCCAAGTTTCAATTATGATTTTTGTTCTTATTTATTATGCTTATAAGTTAATATGCTAGTTTGAATGATTGATCACCATTTAGGCTTACATGTTAGTTATCTTGGTTTGAATTAAGAGTAGACACCATGCTTTAATTCGAATTGAACTATGAATAGGAAGAGTATGTATGGACATTCAACAACAGGGATTAGATACATGCTTGATTGTTTAAATTGTTCTTCTATGCTTAATGGGTTCCTAATGCTTAATTTTAGGTTAGACAACAAATGATCAAATTAGGGAATTAGGAACACAAGGTTATGACCAAACACCATGGCTTAATCATACTTTAGCTAGAATCAATCCGTTAATCTAATTGAACTTGGGAACTTATTTGCTTGAGTTATTTCTCTTTTTTATTGTTTTATTTATTTTCTTTTCCATTTCTGTTTTGTGTAGGGAAAATGAATTGGATCATTCAATCACCAATCCTCGTGAGATCGACCTCGCACTTACATATGTTATACTACCGAACGGCTCGTGCACTTGCGAGTATCACAAGTCGAGATGAGCTTAATCCATTTTGGTGCAGCTCGAATGAAACAACACAAGCCCACTGCCCAGCTCCTCCACCATGACTAGATTCGCCATGGCCACTGCCCAAATCCACCCTTCTCTCTTACACTCTGAGTCTGAAGCGGTCATGGAAACGGGTGGGAGGGCTAGCCAGCTCTAGCCAGCCGCCACCACACTCCTCACTCCTCGACGACCGCCAGAGGGATAGCACTGTTGGTGGGTGCAAAGTGCCAGCAAAGGTGGATATGGCTGGGGAAGGTACGAATAGGTCTTGGGTAGCAGAGAAAGAGAGAGGGCGGAAGGGGAGAGGCGAAGGCGAAGGGGGTAAGGTGGGTGGGTCCCACTCCTTTGTTTATAATTTTTTTTTCATTTTTATGTCATTTTATTTTATTTAAAAGTATTTAATTATTTTTAACATATGAAATGACCAATTTGCCCTCATATTTGACGGATTATTAGATGACATGTTGTTGATTTAGACGGTAAGGGGGAATTGAGAATAAAATTTAATTCGAGCCCTTAATTCTCTAAAAAACAAATCATGGGGTAAATTGATAATTAGGTACAAGTTCAAGGGGTATTTCGGCAGTTTACCCTTTTTAGAATGAAGATTCAAGACTCAAACCCTTACTTATAATTGACCCCAAAAAAAAAACCCTTACTCATAAATTAAAAATAAATAATAAATAAAAGAGACTGAAACCCTTATTAAGCTCCCGCTCCCACTCTGTGTCTGGTGCTGCCTCTCATCTTCTTCATTGTCTCATATCTCCCAACTTGCAAAGGTAGGCAACCGATCAGCTCCTTTCCCGTTAAACCCGCAATTGGAAGATAAGCAGAGAGACAAAGGTACTGATTTTCACCTCTTATGCTTGAGTTCTTTATTATTTTCCGTTAAATTTTAATTTTCTCATTATATTAATGTGTTCGTGGTTATATATAGCTTGTAAAAGTTATCTTTCCTGGGTTTCAGAAACCCTAAAGGAAACCCTAATGTTTGACGAGTGTTTATACATGTCTACACTCAAAAGGTCAATTGGTGTGTTGCCATTTGGTACTTGTCAAATCTTTCATTCAATTGAATAAGTTTTTTTGTTCTGATGCTTTATTTTCTTTTCCTGATTACTTTTATATTTGTCATTCAATTGTCTAACTTTTGTTTTTATTAAATATTTTCCAAGTTTAGCTTTTTAGGGTTTTTTAGTAGAGCTTCATCATCCAATTGAAGAACTGAACAGAGCCAAATAAGATGGTAAGTTTGAAACCCACGAGAAAAATACACTGAAACTTTTGATTGTATATCCTGTCTTGGCTTACATGTGGATTTCGTGTTTATATTTTGTGGGTGAAATTGTGTTTTGTGTTTCAGTCAGGGAGGAAAGAAACAGTCTTGGACCTGGCCAAGTTTGTGGACAAAGGTGTCCAAGTCAAGCTCACTGGTGGTAGACAAGGTTAGTATACTTTGCTCAAATCCCCATTTCTCTTTCTCAAATAATTACTATCTAGTTTATGCTGAATTCTTGATCAATGTGTAAAAGATTCTAGCTATATCTATCCTAGAGCCTACTGGTATGTCTCTCTGCTCAATTTTTCGTGGATTTATACGGGTTATGGGTTATTTGATTACCGTTACGGTTAAGGAAGTATTTTCCCTGCTTTAGAGGGTCAAAGTTCAAGCAGTCTTCAGTTCTAAACCAAGAAATAGGAGTTGTAACATCCTATCAAACAATGTCTAAGATTCAGAATGTAGAAATTTACACCTTTTGTAGGTTGTATAGTAAATATTTTATTAATCTGGGGTATGTGGCAACACTGAATATATATTAGCTGAGTAATAATAGGTTGTCCCACCTCTTTGTTTCAAACATAATGGCAACAGGATTTACATTTTTCTGTTTAGGAAAATATCAACGAGAAATTTATATATTTTTATAATTATCTGTTGTGTGTACACAATTTAATTTTCTGTTTTGAATTTGATTACAGTAACAGGGACTCTAAAAGGATATGACCAGTTGTTAAACCTTGTCCTAGACGAAGCAGTAGAGTTTCTAAGAGGTAAATGTTTTGTAGCCTTCTGGAAACTGTTTTTGCCTTGTGTGCGTTTAAATTTATAGCATCCTTGTACTCAAGAAAGACCAACTCACAGCACAGAAGGCAGGAATTAGATGACTTTGAAAATTTCTAGGAGTTTTAGTCTCTTCAGGTTCTTGTCACGATAAGTTTTGTAACTTTTCTATACTAGCGGATATGATAAATTTGACGTAAGAATTTTCCCCCTTCATTGCAGATTCTGATGATCCATTGAAGACTACGGACCAGACCAGGCGCCTTGGCCTAATAGTATGTATTCTTCTAGTATATCTCTGATGTTGAATCTTAAACCAGCGCCTAAAACTTCAAGCATACATACATATATACATAGATGTTTGGTGGTGGTTTAATGGTAGTGAACTATGACTAATATTGTTAGGATTTGAGGTATGGTTGGTTCTGATACTTTCTGAAAGTCTGATTAATCACAATGGTGAGAATATAGCATTAAGGGGAGAGATGAAAATTGCTGGATAAAATTAGAAAAGAAAGAATCTAAGGATTATGTTATTATCATGCAACTATGGCCGGCCCAACAGAATGTAACATGCATAGGCTCCTTATCACACTTACGTCATCTTCAATTTTGTTACCCGTGATATAATATAGTTAAACATCTGGAAGTGACTGGTACATCAGTTCCTTTCCAAATTCAGTAGCCAACATCAAATACTGACTCCAGTAACATTTATTATTCCTCTTCACTCTCTGGTGTTCACCCATCATAGTGGCTATGTATAGGAACAGTTTCCCTCTCCCTAAAAGAGTAGGAACAACATTGCGACTTGCCAAAGACCTCATAAGTGTCTGAAAGAAAGCTGGTTTTAGCGTCATCTCTCACTATTTCCTTCCCTTTCTTACCTGGTCAATATTAGCAACATGTCTACCATGTGTTTTTTAGTTTTGGTAGCATCTTGTCCCAGCTTCATTGCTTTGCTCACTTGAAACACTCCAAACAACAGCTATATTCACAGATGCTGCACCATCATTCTTTCCTGGAAGGGCCTCTTGCACCATAGCACCATGCCTCTTTCTCTCCCATTGAGGCATATTGGATCCTTTTGGGTTGAACAAATGCAAAACTCCCATCTCATCTATAGTTGATTGACTTAACCCTGCAAGATAAAGAGATGTTAAATGCTCGTTACTTAACCTATTCAATTTGAGGGATTACAGAATGCATAATTGTACTCCTCTACAGTCCTTACTCCTTCATCCTTTTGCTTTAGTGAGTGAATTTTCTGATACAACTCAATCATGTAGTCAGCTGCTAAAAGTTTCTCTGCATTTTAATTTTCCCCATGTTCAGAAAACTGCCCTTTTCAGCTTTCTTATCCCATTGAAGGCCAGTATTATTCAATTTAGGCTTCACAAATTTCACTTTTCTTTTTTTGGCCATCAGCATTACACAAAGTAAGTCTCTGAACTAGTTTCATCCAAATAATCCTCCATGTGCATTGATGAAATCATCAACTTCTACTCCAATTCCTCCGTCAATGTCAAGTGCTAGTGCCCAGAGAACTATCCAAAACCATTAGTTATTTAGAAAGTAAAATACCCTTCTTGAATTCACTAGTGTTTTAGAGCAAAAAAAAGAAGAAGAAGAATTCAGTAGTGCTTATGCATTTCTCCATCTTGCCGACTTAATATTGTCATTTTTTTCTGGCTGCCTAACTTGTTTAGAAAGCTATCCTGTTATTTTTTAGCTAGGCTAAAGCTGCTCTAATGTATATTTGTGAAGAAATATTCATTGGTAATATTTGTATGATCAAGTAAAACAAAAAGACAAAAAAGAGGAAGTTGATACTGGAGCTCTTGACTTTTTTTCTTCTTTTCTCAAATTATTCTCTACAACAAGTTTTGAGTGTGCATTATTGTCCCGCAGGTTTGTAGGGGAACTGCTGTAATGCTTGTGTCGCCAACAGATGGTACAGATGAGATTGCGAACCCTTTTAGCCAGCCAGATGGTGCCTAAAAAGTAGAACTTGCTTTGCCTCTCCTCACAACACAGATTTTAAGAAACCATTATGGGGTGATTGTGGGGACCTTGGTCTTTAAATACCATGAACATTTGATTATCAACTAATGTAAAACATTAAAATGTTTGTTACTCTGTGTTCGTTTTAGATTCTAGTAGTAAATCTGTTCTAGGTGTTATTGGATGCTTCTAAAAATGAAACTCATTGTCTTTTGGGTGTCATCCTGTCAATGTAGTTATGTAACATTGTAAAATTTGATTCCTACCTGATTTTCATACAATTCTAGTAGGATTTTCTTTGTTGCTTCATTTGTTTTTACCGTGAAGTGTGTCGTTCTTTGGCCTTGGTGCAGAATGATATAGTGAGAGATGCTTCAGAAACCACTGTAGTAATATTTGATGTGCACAGAAAGAGGTTAAAGCTGTGACCTATAAGCATTATTTAGTTGAACAGGCGTGGAAGATGTCATCAAGGATGCTGCTTAATCATTTGGCCGGTGAAGAGGATTTTCTGAAGATTCTTTTGCACTGAATGGCATTTAATCATTTGGATCAATCAAACTTTTGATACAACTTTTCCATTTTTTATTTTTATTTTTTTAAAATAAAAAGATAATTAACTTTTAAACTTTTGATATTATAGAATACTAGCCTTTTCTACGAGAGGGTTTTTGTTTTTTGAAAAATTAAATTTATTTTAGAATTAAAAAAGATAATGGGTAGTTGTGTTCCATAAAAATAGGATTCATTATCTTTTTTTTTTTTTAATTTTAATTTTTTAAATATGAAAAAGTGTGAATTTACTATATTATCCTTATTTAAATTTAATTAATAATTTCAATTCTATATGTTTACATTAACCAATGATATTTTATGGTATTTTGAATGTTTTACCATTCTCTGCTTTTTGCTCTATATATAGATTACGGTAGTACGACCACCTGGTATAATATTAGTGGATATTTATTGATACTATTCTCTAAAGCCAAAAAAGGGGAAAATAAACCAAGGTGGTTGGTGTGAATGATTTGGCACTCTCATTCCTTAAAGAGAGGTCAGGGGTTCAATCCCTACTCTCGTATGGAGTTATCACTTTTGCCAGGATTTTACCCCTTACGGGCCGACCCGGTGTGAGCGGGGATTAGTCTGGGTTGTGGTTAAGGCTTAAAGGTACCACCCATAGTTGGGGCCCATCTAGGACCACCTCATGGTTCAAACCAAAAAAAAAAAAAAAAAAAAAGAAAATAAACTTTGTCGTCCACCCATATTATAACTTGTGTATAAAATATGTCACGTGACTATACTACTGTAGTATTCTATAATTTCTCGGCCTCTCCTCCACTAACCTTTTAATAAAAGAATTTTCAATGGGGTCGGCTGTCCTCATGCGCACTTGAATATAAAGTTGTTATTTCACATTGCTTTCTGTATATGGATTCCATTGCAGGAATATGTTATGGGGTTTTTGGGAGCTTCTGGTAACAAAATTGCCAGATCTGATGAAGCTGTCCATTTAAATGATAATCTTGACCATGGTGCAAGGTGGAGGCATTATCCATGAAAATAAGTGGCTTGTATTGTATGAGAAGTATATATAAAGTAGTCCAGTGGAAACATGAATCGCTTAGAACCACTCTTGGGGAAAAACCAATGAGATGTCTTTTGATTTTTTGACAGCCATTTTGGGCAATTGAAAATGTGCTGCATAGCTGTATGGTGCCCTACCCCTTACGACCCACTTTGTTGATTGGCATTATGATCTTCTCTCAAATCTAGTGGTTCTTTTTTTTTTTTTTTGGTGTGAATCACGAGGTGGTCCTAGATGGGCCCCAACTGGGTGACACCTTTAAGCCTTAATCACAACCCAGACTAATCCCTACTCACACCAGGGTTGGCCCGTAAGGGATAAAGTGTTGGCCAAAGTGGTGACTCCATACGAGAGAGGGGGGTCGAACCCTTGACCTATCTTAAGAAATGAGAGTGCCGAATCTAGTGGTTCTTTGACATATATGTTTTTCCCCCATTTTTAACAAATTACCATCCTATCTACATAGAGATATATTCTTTTCAATTCCACTAAATTTGAGATGGATCAACAACAAAAATGACATAAGAGAGACAAAGAAAAAAGACTTTGAAAACTCTTTTGCAATGTCGGACTCAACATTTCTACGCTCCACTTTACGCAAGAAGGTTGAGAAAATAGTTGGGTGTCGAATGTGGCGTTGAAATAAATGTTCTTAATCACTTAAGTTACAAACTCATTTAAATAACTAAATATCTCGTCGTTGCATAAATATCATCCTATGCGGCAACTTGGCATGCCAGATCAGCTAGGCATGAGAAACATGTGGAGCAAGTAAGGGTGAGAGGAGATGTGTGTAACATAAGGAAACAAGAAGGAGATGACGAATAGTGTCGCATTGTAGTTGATGTTACAAAACATAACCAAATTATTAAACTCTTATAGGAAAATCTTCCCACACAAGGAGTCGGCAACTTCAGCTCTCTATGGACAGCTGGAAACCCAACAACTGATATGACATGACCATCACTACACTAGGGGTGGGCACGGTACGGTATGGTACGGTATTAAGCCCGTACCGCTACCAATACCGGAAATTTAAATCGGTATGGTACGGTATGGGATTATCATTTGTCAAAATTGGTACCGTACCATACCGTACCGTGTGTATTCGATTCACAATTGTATTGGTACCATTTCGGTACCAAAATAACACAACTAAAAAAATGAACCAATTCAATATTTAACATATTCATTTACCAAAATAAGTGATGTCTAATTTACAAATTCAACATATTCAATTATCAATATCCAAATCCTAATCAACATATTCAATTATCAATATCCAAATCCTAATCAACATATTCAATATCCATCAACATATTCAATATCCAAATCCTAATCAACATATTCAATATCCATTGAATATAACATATTCAATATCCATCAACATATTCAATATCCAAATCAACCAAATCCTAATCAACATATGCAATAGAAAATTATATATCTAAATAGTATTCGGTACGGTACGGTATTGATCGGTACCAAATACTTGATACCGCTACCATACCATACTCTATTGGTACGGTACGGTACGGTACCGAATATTGATCGGTACCCAGAATGAAACGGTATGAAATCGGTATGGTACGGTTTGGTTAGGGTACGGTTTCGGTATTTTGGTTTTAGATGCCCACCCCTACACTACACCCATAAAAACTGGTTAAACCCTAAATTGTCATAAATAAAAAATTGTCAAACTATATCTTTTTATTTTAAATCAGTTTAATAAAGAGGTTTCAAATCTCATATAAGTTGTTAAATTCGAGGTTTCGGGTTCAAAATTTGCCATACGTCACTCCTCACTCCTTTGATTATGTACTTATCTTTAATATAACTTCATCTATATATATAAAGCAAAAGGCAGAGAATGGTGAAACATTCAAAATACCATAAAATACCATTGGTTAATGCAAACATTAAGAATTGAAATTATTAATTAAATGAGGATAGTATGGTAAATTCATACTTTTTCATATTTAAAAATTTTAAAATTAAAAAAAAAATCAGATAATGGATCTTCTTTTTATGGAACACAACTACCCATTACCTTTTTTAATTCTGAAATAAATTTAAAATTTTTAAACAAATGCCTCTCGCAGGCGCGGAAGCGTGCAGAGAGAGAGGCTAGTTATTAAGTATATCAATTGAATGGGATGGGCTGCTAATAAGTCATGTGATGACATGATTTTGGTGATTAGGAAAGTGGGTCCTTGTGCACCTTTTCTTTTAATTTTTTTAATTTTATGTTTTGGCCCTTGTGAAATAAAATGGCATGAAATTGGGTCCAAAATTTGGTTCTATAATTTGTCCCCTGGATTTGACCCCTAAAACAATAAAAATAAAAAATCAACACGGGGAGCCTCCTCTTAATTGACCACAATTTTGGGCTTTACCTTACCTCGAGGACAAATAAAATAAACAAACACGACAGTTTTATTTTCACCTGATTTTGAAGGATTCAGGGGTTCGAATTGGATTATTTTTATGACAAGAAGTTACGTGTAGTACACGGCAACATGCATGTGGTCAACCCTTAAATATTTTATATTTGACCCATATATATATATATATATATATATGAATCTGTATTTTATTAGCTAACATATATTTTCAAAAATTCGGTTTTTCATATTACCATCCGTACTACAGTTTTCAAAATTAGCCAACCTCAATTAATTAGCAAGATAGGTCATGTTGCGTCATGTAGACAATTTAGCCTTAGATTGGGTGGATTTTCCCGTCAGTGGAAAACATGTTTCACTTCTATTATGGGGGAAAAAGAGCCTTTGCATTAGCTGCTCCCAACAAACTTGGCCAAGAATGATCCTCAACATCTTCTTCGCTGTGATTAAGAGGGGCGCCTTAAGGTCTCGTTTGGTTGCTCGATTTGTACTGAATTGGAATTAAGTTCAAGTCCGCCTTAAGGACTCGTTTGGTTGCTCGATTTGTACTGAATTGGAATTAAGTTTAAGTCCGTCTTTATGAATCATGTTTCTTTAGATTACATAAGATTCATATGTATAATATTAGGAATTGTTATTCAATTTAATAAGTCCAATTCGATTATTTATAAGTTCATCAAACAAAGATCATGTCATGAAACCAGGCTTCGAAGCAGGGTTTGGTTCCAGTCTAGCCTTACGAGTAATTGGTGGGAGGCTAATTAATTTTGTAGGTGATGCCACACGCATTTGGTCGCATGCCTCGTCGTCCAGACACTTTCCACTTCCTAACAGGAAACAACTCTGCTTCCAAGTTCCAAGTTCCACCCAACCCAAACTCCCCAGAGACAAAACTCAGCACTTCGACGACGTCGTTACATACATTATACATACACACACCTACGCATTCACATACTTTTCTGACAGCTTTTCATGTGACTGAAAGGTCACGAAAGGCGGACCTACCTACATGTGGTCCCCACACAAACCCCCCCATGCATGGCCCACCATGCAAGTGTATGCATGCGCACTCATCCACGTCATCTATTCTTTACACCCACCGCCACTCAATCTCGGCCGTCAGATCTCTCGAGCCCTCGAGATCCTCGCCCCCACTCTTCCTTTATGTTGAAAACAGCGACCAGTTACCATACGCAAATGTTCCCTGCACCTCACTTCATACTTTACAGCTTTAATGGTTTATGCCATGCACACGTGTCACCCTCCCATACGCCCTCTTCAACTCGTCTAGGCAATATACCCACTCGTATCAAGTTATCATCTCGTTCCATCGCGAGAAATAAATAATTGAAAGAACCCCCTAAGTTGCCCATACGGTGGGCCCCATAGCTTCCAACCCTCCTCCCAACTGGATTTTCCAGTTGCAAACTTTCGAAATGACATAAAACACCCTGTCTCTTCTTCGAATTAACATTCAACTGCCATTCAAACATCGCAGAAAAAGAAATATTAAAACTAGAAAAAGCTGAACACCAACTATTACCAACAAACACATCGAATATCGTAAATCATAATAATTTTATCATTTTCCAAACCAAAAGAAAAGAAAACACAATAAAATTTAAAAAAAATAATTATCAGAGAGAATTTGATTTTCTTAACGAAACGATCTCTCTCTCCGTCGTCTCTTCTGTTCCTAAAACTGTTTCTCTCAATCTAAACGATCGGTGATGATCTCCGAGAGAGAGACGCCATGATAATCCAGCACAAATTTCCTCTGAAACTTTCTCGAGAATTAATTTTAATTTTCCCGAGAAAATTCAGAAATGTTTTCTTTTCCATTTCTACAAATTTAATTATCAAACCCGGACGATCTTCGCAGCCTTGACCACGGGGTTTTCTCTCGCGATGGCCTCGCGACCCGCGGCCTTGTAGTCGTAGCTGCACACGTGGCGGTCGGAGTACCGGTGCTCGTAGCAGAAGAGTTCGCCACACCGGCACCGGAATCCGGTCAACCCGACCTTTCTCCGGCATCCGGAGCAACGGTTTACCACTCGCCGATTCGCCGATTCGTCCGATCTCGCGATCTCGGACGCCGTCGTTTTGCGGGTGATCTCGGCCGGAGCCTCGAAGCTAAAGGAGCTAGATCTCGGACTTTTCTCGCCGGAAAACTTCAAAGTCACAGCCGAAGATGAGGTTGCCGTGGTGGTGGCTGAGGAGGCGTTGAAGCACTTCTGGCACATGTTGTTGGTGGAGGGATTGCCTGTGACGCCGCAGTTGTTGACGCAGTGCGTTAGAGTTTCGGGCACCTTGAACTCCGTCTCTTCCTTCTCCGTTCTCTGAGCCATTTTTTTCATTCAGATTCCGATCGATCGATCGATCTCTCTTCTCTTCGCTTCTCTGATATTTTTCTTTTTTTTTTCTTTTGAGATATAGATAGAAAGGATATGGAGGTTGAGGTTTTCTAGAGAGAGAAAAAGAAAGTTGTGGTTTCTAGAGAGAGAGAGAGAAGAGAGAGGTTTGAGAGGTTTGGGTGGGCGAGGGAGGAGACAGAGAAATGGGGATATGAAGGACTGAAAGGTCGGTAATGGCGATGGAATCTGGGCCTCATAGAGACGCGTATAAAACATTTCTGCGTTTCATTTTTACCAAAATACCCTGCCTACTTTTCTTTAATTATGACCTTTTGCTTAAAGAACTAAATTAAATTAAGTTAAAATTTTAATTTTAATTATTCTGGCTCTTTGGTTTGGCTTAGGTTGCTTGTTCTAGATTGGTTCTGACGTGGCAATCGTCATTATTGAGAAAAGGCTTATCCCTGACAAAGCTTATTTTAAGGTTCGGTGGGACCCGCATTTTTACCCACATGCAGCATGATATCAATATGGAGCCGTCTGATTGATTCTATTGGTGGCGGATGTTCTAATTTCTTTTACATTTTTTTATTTCTAATCTAAATAACTCGAAAGATTAAAGATGAATTCGTTCTGTCTGGATTTTTATTTGAATAATTGTTCATCAATCATACAATAATTTATTTATTCATTTTTTTACACAAATTAATTGGTTTCTACTCTTATGCAATTGTTCTCATGTCATTGTTATGTAGTGGACTCACATGCACATTATTAGAAAAACTACTTTATACCTTCTCGGTGTATCATTTCGGTAATAGATAGCAGAAGAAAAAATAAATGATATAGTCATTAAGAAGGTTCAAATAACAACACTCAAATTAAGAGAAGGATTATGGGTGTTCCAAGTAGGGCAATACGAACAAATCAACGATTCTTGGGAAATCTTAGATACTTTAGTAGTTTTAGTTTCAGCTTTTGTCCGTTTTAGTTTTGTTTTTAACATTTTAGTTTGTTGTCTTTTTTAAATTTGTGATTTAGATGTCATGTTGATGTCTTTAATTGTATAGTTGAAGTTTATTTCCTGAAATTTCTCTTTGATCCAAAAAAATAAAAATAAAAACAAAAACAAAACTCAATTTGTATTATAACGGATGCATGTTAATATTTTGATTTTATTTTAACAATTAAAAAATTAGTGAGATTTTAAGTTATCTTATACAACAATTGCTTCCAAATTACGAAACCCCCTTATTTAGTCATTCTCATGATTTGCTATAAAGCTATCATATATAAAAAGAATGCTTGAAAAGCAATTTCTTACTTCCTTTCTTTTTTCTACCTTTAGTTATCCTGCATTGGAATAAAAGCTGCCTCATGGATGCCTTCCCAATTTAGGGTGATTGACATCTTTAGCCTACACAAATTTATTTCATATGGTAAAGTATGTATGTCTTATAAAGCTTCATATTCTTTTTATTTTTCTTCATTCTTTAAAAAAGTTTTTTTAAAAAAAATTAAAAAAAACCAAAAAAATCATCATGAAATTAAGCTGAAGCTATATATTTAAAGCAGAAAGCAGAGAATGGTAAAACATTCAAAATATCATAAAATATCATTAATTAATGTGAACATTAAGAATTAAAATGATTAATTAAATGAGGATAATATGATAAATACACACTTTTTTATATTAAAAAAAATTATAATAGTTTTTATTTTTATGATTATCTTTTTTAATTTTAAAATAAATTTAAATTATAAGTGTGAAAGCGTATGTGAAGAGATTAATATTAATTAAACAAGAATTTGAAAAAGATAATTAAAAAAAGCGGGTGTGAGGTGAGAAGGATATTTCCTGTCTTCCACTAGGAAGAAAGGAGTAAATAGTTTATTGTTTTCTGTTGTTGCCTTGCATGGGTAAAAGAAAGAGCAAAACAAAAAAAATTTAAAATAAAAAATGAACGGGATCCTAGAAGAATTGCAATGCAAGTGGAAGGGCAAAATGGGAAACGGGGAAAAATTAGAAAGCCCCACTGGGGAATAGTGGTGACAGGGGCAATTTCTCGCGTCCTGCTTTATGAGGCGAAGCCGCCCTATCTGACTGGACCCATTTCGTCGTCTCAGGAAAGAAGTCGCTCTCTCGGTTTTCGTCCAACACACACGTGTACGTCACACGCGTCGTCGTCTCCCCTCCTCTACGTGTGCCAATATGAGGGGCCTAACAAAATTCGCAATACTGCTGTTCACCGCAAAAACAAAACAAGACAAAAAAGAAAAAAACACAACGCAAAAACTATTTCAGTTTCGTTCACCTACTTTCCCCATGTTACGTTAAGATTTTCTATTTTGGTTAATATAAGTTCGGAACAATGTCAATGTGTGGAAATTATGATATTGATTCAACGTTGTAACTACAGAATAGGAACGGAGGGAAAAGCCAACTTGGTCTAACCAAGTTTAAAAAAACATTAAATTTGAGTGAATAATTTAGTTGGAACACCAAAATGTAACTCAAGGACCATTTCGGTCAAAACTCAACAAAAAACAATGATTTCACAACCGTACATTTCGCTCGATGAGATTTCTTTATCCCGTGCAAATCATTTATTCGTTAAGTACAAAATATCTTGTGGAAAAAAAAGCTAATTGATATTTTAAAAATGATTAATAATTTGGGCATGAGGACATGCATCTAAGATTTCGAAGTGTTCACGGTATAAATATGGTTTGTACTTGGCCGTTTTTTATAAATTATTTATGTATATATGTCAAATTTTGATTCGCAGAAAGTAAGAATATCTCGTTCATGGTAAGTTGGGAAATAACGTCCTTTTAAAAAAAAGGTTGTGTTGTTAGGGAATTTCAAAGTCTTTTCACGGCCATGGTTTTGAAAGAGCGCAGCTGTTTCTCTCTCTCAGCACTAATAATAAATTAATGCAGCGGCATAATCTGAGAACCACTGTGGGTTGAGCTTGAGCCCACCACTTGACTGGGTCCAAAGGATAGTGACTAGTTGTTATCGCAGAGTCAAACACGGTGAGATCGAAGGCTCTGATTGGATGCCACGCGGTTCACACGTGGCCGATGTACCTTGTTGGATAGCAAGTGGGCAAAAAGGGTCGGTCACAGATGACCCAGCCCCACCACCAGCGACTGACTCACCTCAACTTCCAACAATATTAAGATTGGGATGGGCGTGTGTGGGCCCTACTATGCTCTTCCTACCTAAAGGTTCATCATATACATCTTATTATTTATGTTAAAGTATAAGTATTAGGCTTAATTAAGATACAGATTAATCTGGTCCATATAGTGTTAATTGGTATGCCATTCGGTATCGAGGAATGCTAGCTACATCCTCCTTGTATTCTTCGTTTAATTTGTTACTCGTGTATTATTCCATTCATACATAAATCTATGCGCTAGCATCCATCCTCCTTGCATTGTGTACTCCATTTATACATAAATCTATATAAGAAGAGGATAAAATGAAAGGTAGTTAGCGTTCTTCATTCGGTACTGTCCTGTCGAAAAGGTAACTAGGATAAATATTAATCTAGTCAACAGCATGTGTTTCACGTTTTATAAAAACATGACTGAACAGCAAATTTATATTTAAAGTTAGGGGAATAGTCTTAAGAAGTTCTTAGAAGTTTAGAAAATTCTCTATTTTCCAGCTCTTGGTAGGTTTGATTGAACTATTTTCACAATTGTTTGATGAACTTATAAATGTTGCATTCAAAGAGACATTGACTAGTACTCAACTCCAATTCAATCCAAGCCGAACAACCAAATGAGGGTAAGGTCGAGAGATAAAAAACTACAAGCATTACATGCGTGTTACTTGAGCATACTACTACTTGGGCTTATAAATTAAATACTCAACAAGTAAAATAAACAAGATCCAAAACATCATCCATAGCAAAGCCAAGTGACAGCCTCCTGGCCCTCACCAACGGCTGGGATTATTACACACAATCGTTCCTGACATTTGAAACACTCCCACAACAGCTTCCAACCACATCTATAACACAAGAGACCTAACATAACAAGATCAACTTAACATAAGCAGAAGCCACATGGGTAGAAATGAGAGCATGTGTGCAATAGATAAAAAGATGAACCCTCATTCCGAGACATTTATCAGATTTTGTCCAGCTTTTCTGCCTTCACAACCGGGTTGGCTTTTG
This sequence comes from Prunus fruticosa, assembly GCA_018703695.1. Taxonomy (NCBI): domain Eukaryota; kingdom Viridiplantae; phylum Streptophyta; class Magnoliopsida; order Rosales; family Rosaceae; genus Prunus; species Prunus fruticosa. The sequence goes on from CM031918.1 coordinate 3,152,269, forward strand.
CTATAGCATCCTGAGCAGCACTTCGGTAATCATAGGGGCAGTTGTGTTTATCCGAGTAACGATGGAGTGAACAAAAGAGATTTCCACAACGGCAATTGAAGCCGGTTAGACCAACACGTTTCTTGCAAGTTCCGCACTTGTTTGGAGTCTCTTTCACTTTCACCTTCTCCTCACTCTTAATGTCCAAAGATGGAGTAGAGGAAGCCTGTGTTGAGATGAGCATCAAATCTGCAGACCCAGCTTGTACATCTACATCAACAGTAGCAATAGGCTCCTTCCCTCTGTCATTGGGATTGCCATTCACAGCACAATCAATGGATGCTGCAGCAACTTTAGCCTGTTCTTGCTTCAATACCAAGTCCTTGTGGCATTTGGAACACAAATTCATTGTTGCTGCACTTCCAAAGAATCCGCAGTTGTTGGCACAGAGCTTGGGAGCTTCAGGAGGAGCTTGGCACCCTGTCTCGTTGTGCTCCATTTTTTTTAAATTTTCCTGCACCATAATTCCTTAAGGTCTCCAAAAATATATGATAACACAACCACAGGGTAGAAATCTCTCCCCACCTGACATCTACAATTCACCCACTAAATTAAATTCAACATAGTAGTTTAAATCTTTAGAACAAGACATGAAATAACCATTCCATATCTTTGCTGGGACGGAAAAATTATATGGAAATGTAAATCGTCATTTCTAAGTACCATACTTGAGGGAAAATAACTCTTTAATGTATACTTTAACCATGACACCCTAAGAGGATCTTATCAGTTACCTAAACTAGTTTGAGGTTGGCTCTGAATACTCATCTTGGTTATTTAAATATTATTACATTGGTTTCACAAAAACGAAAACAAAATTCACATGGATAATCAAGAAAGACCTTAAGGTTTCACTTGTATATTAATAGGAAATTTTTTACATTTTAAAAAGTATAACACATCAGATGCATCAATCAAGAGTATGCTCCCTCAAACTTTACCAAAGAAATCAAACAGAAAATCAGTGTGTCACTTCCTTTACTACATACCCTTTCAAAGAACCATATTATTAGATGGTCAACCATATAAAATGACAAATTTATGAAGAAAAAAATGGCTTTCTGCGCTTTGCTATCTTCACTGATGATTAATGGCTTCATAGTTGGATTAAAAAGACCTTATACTTCTAACCAGATACTTTCATGACATTCAACAAAATAAAGAGAGAAACAAAGAAATTATAGCAGCAACTCTCCAATATTCGACACATACAAAAGAGACTGACAATGACACCCCATAAGGCGTAGACATTTCTTACTTCCGCTGTCCAAAATCAGAGTGAAACCATACTGACAAATGGACAATTCATTGTTTACAGGACAAAGCAAAAAGTAGAGAACACCATTCCTGCAACTACCTAGCAATACAAGTATAAAATATCTGCAATTCCTGCAAGTATATGAGTATAAAACAAGCACAAGCTGAAATGTATATTCAATTCACTGGATGCCAAAACCCACAGATACAGTATTGGAAACCCAAAAACTCAACAACAATAATAAATTCAATCCCTTTATTTCATTCCAAGAAGAAAACCTACCATTTCTTCAACTGACTCTTGAAACAGACTAACTAGTCATCACTGTCACCAACTTCCAACAAACACCCTTGTATCACACAACAAAATGTCTTCTGTTCCATCTATTGTTGTTTTGTTTTTGCCTTACTTTTTTCCCTAATGTTTTCTTTGCCTTCATATAATATTTGCACGTCTTCTAATATTTCATAACTTTCTAACTTGTGGTTGGGACTTCCATTCAGTCACACTGGACAGAAGCATGCTTCATGTGTCACAATGACTTGGCTAAAGTTGCGATAATTATTGAAACTCTAATGACAATTCAAACTATGACGCCTGAATATGAAACTCATACAAATGAAAGAGTTCCATTTAACTAGAATATCATTTAAAAGTCAGGAACGAAAAAGAATGGTCGCTTTTTACTTTTCTTTTTCTGCTAGGGAAAAATAACCCTTGGTGTATGACAGTATTAGTAGTTTTCACTTTGCCACCCTAAGATTTAGAAGGTGAAAACTTTTGGCAACATTCTTTATTCTTTTAATTGTTCAACCGGTTAAACAGAAAATACAATTTTGCAAGAACATGAATGTCCATTGAAAAGAAAAGTGTGTAGTTCATCCATCATGACAGAGAGAGAGAGACAGAGAGACAGAAACAAAGACAGGTTAACAGAAGAGCAGGGAATAAATTTTGCAATTTTTTCATCTTGTCCGAGAGAGTTCCATCAATGTAAATTCAGAGATTAGCTTTTCTGATTGGTTATGCTTTGCAACTCAAGAGCTATGCATCAGCTTATGCCTATTTGTAGGCATTTGATACAACAAGCCTTGGCTAAAACCTTCATGAAAATAACAGGCTAAAACCTTCATGAAAATTCGCCAGTCAGCATAATAACCACATAATCATACTTCTGCTAAAATGCTTTACCGAAAAAAATAAAACACAATAATCCAAACATTAAACACATATATTTGCTCAACATTGGGGCAGATAGTAGCGATTGGAGCATACAACTATTGACAGGAGCATTGCCCTCTCTGTCCTAACAAATTAAAATACCTAGTTAAGGTAAAATCACCATCAGAAGAAAATACGTGGATCTTTCTGTAAACTCAATGAACCTTACAAAAAACCTCAAAACAACAATTGTAACTAATCCCCTTGTTCTCGATACAAGGCTAGGAAATATTGAGACAATCTAAAAACTCATATAATATTGCGCTCCATATCTTTCAAGAAATTAGCTTATCAGACAGCTCATGAACAATACTCAAAAGCCCTTCCACATGCTTGTTCCTACCTTTCATTTTTTCTCTCTCTATTTTGTTTACAGAAAGAAGAGAGCAAATGGATGGTTATGACGAATTCGAATTCTTTTTCGTGATACTGAGTCATTGATTTCTTCATAGATTTATATTAATACATAAAACATACTCATCAGAAAACCTAACCTCTTACATACATATTCCCTTTTCAAGTCTTGAAAGAAGAAGTCATGTAATCAACTTTAAGCTAATTCACCATGGCCAATGAAAAAATAAAAAACACAAACCACTTTAACCAACTCATCAAGCTAAAAACTTGCAAAAAAAATCATAATCTGCACAAAAGAACCTTAATTTCTTATTGTTAACATCACAAACTTCGAATTAGCAACTGGGTTTCCGTCAAAACACAAAACCCACCATCATAATCACATTTCATTTCCAAAAAATCACATCTTTTATTATATACATAAAGTTCTGAGCGTCTTCAACCATTTTGAACATGTTTCATCAAAACAAGCAGAACCCAAAAACGATTAGTGACAGAAGAGCAATCTACGACTCACCTGTTCGCAGAGAAACCAACCTCCTCAAAGTAGAACCTGTAATTCAAAGAGAGATGGTCCCTATCCGCTCCCCTTCAATGAATAAATAATTCAATTATCAAAATTTTGAAAAATCGAACACTCAAATACAGAGAGAGAGAGAGAGAGAGAGAGAGAGACGAACCCTAAAGCGAACAGGAAAGAGAAAGGTGTCAGAGGAGGAGAAGTCGAATCCATCTGTTCCAGCTGGGATTTATAGGCGATGGGGGAGCGTGGAGGTTGAGCGCGAGCAATGATTTGATGTGTTCAACATGTTACGATATAAGCCACGTTTCTGATTTTCATTGGGTGAGGGGGAAAACCGTCAGAAAATGGTTTTAACGAATTTGAAATAAGAAGTAGTGACCCAATCAGATTCTGGAAAACACAGATTTCACATAGACTCGGCCTTACCTGATCTTTTTTGTCCTGGAGTGGAAGTGAGTTACGTGCTCAGTAATGTTTTGTTTCTGTTGGGTTTTTTCTTTCTTGATGTTACGTGCGCAGTGTTTTGTCAGTTTCTTCAAAATGTTATTTTTTGGTGTGGTTTTATCGGAAAACCTTGAAGAGGAAAAAAGAGCGACTCATGTACAATTTCTTTACTAAATTACCGATCGTCAATTACGCCATTTTTGTATAATAGGCGTCACGAAATATTTTTTAAAACATGTCATTCAATTTGCTATAAAGGAAGTGTAATCTTGATCCAACTAAACCGCAATCTATTATACTTCAATGCCTGGTTTTGTATTTCGAATACTGCCCAACTCAAAACGACTATCCCATATTAATTTTTTCAACACTTTATGTTTTTGTTTTTGTTTTTTTGGGAGCAATAAGTCTTTAAATTTGTGCATGATTTGCAATTTAGTCATTAAACTTGAAAAATGATTGTTGTAACACCTCACCATTTCTATTTTCAAATACCAAAATACGAATCTGGCACAAATTTATATACTATTGCTTCTAAAAAGCCTATTTTTATTTTTTGATTGTTAAATCTCAGATTTGAACAATAATATGAGATTTAAGGGGGAACCATATGTTGGAAAATAGTGTCTAATTACTATATTTGTTTGTACAATATCTGGCCAAGCACTCCCCCAACACTCCCAAGCCAAAGGGAAAGGAGTCCCACATCGACAAAACACAAGAGGAGGGGACTCTCCCTTCTTTATAAAAGGAGACCTCTCCCCTTCAAGAAGAGAGGGAGTTGGGCAGGCTACTTGGGCCTCATGGACTTACCCATGAGCCCATTTACAAGCCCACGGATCATTGGCCTTCAGCCTCGGCCACGCCATCAGCCTTCGGTATTCTTCCTCTCCTTGGGTCAAACCCTATGTGCATTGTATACAACATTATCGTAATGAGAAAATACTTCTCCGATGGACGTAGCCCATTATTCGGGTGAACCACGTATATTTATCTTCTGAATGCATGTCCATTTATCTACCGAATGCTCTTACACACTGAGGGTCCTCACCTTCAACATTCACCTTATCTTTAAGTTGGCTTACTTACTACCCGTCTAGTTTTAGCGCAAACGGTTTGGCGCCGTCTGTGGGAAGCGATACAAAACAATATGTCGTTCTCCTTCACGAGTGCTCTCGACACCCTTTTGAGCCATGCCCTCGGCACCTCCTACAATCGGCCTTCGGTACCCCATTATCATTCGGCGCGTGTGATGTCTTCACATACCCCCAATGCTTCGGCATCTGCCTTCGGCACCCTTGCATCATTCGGCACGTGCGATGTCTTCACATCCCCCCAATGATTCGGCATCTGCCTTCGGCACCCTATCATCATTCAGCGCGTGCAATGTCTTCACATCCCCCCAATGATTCGGCATCTGCCTTCAGCCTTCGGCACCCCATCATCATTCGGCGCGTGCAATGTCTTCACATCCCCCCAATGATTCGGCATCTGCCTTCGGCACCCTTGCATCATTCGGCGCGTGCGATGTCTTCACATCCCCCCAATGATTCGGCATCTACCTTCGGCCCTCGACACCCTATCATCATTCGGCGCGTAAGATGTTTTCACATCCCCCAATGATTCGGCATCTGCCTTCGGCCTTCGGTACCCTTGCATCATTCGGCGCGTGCGATGTCTTCACATCCCCCCATGATTCGGCATCTGCCTTCGGCCTTCGACACCCCATCATCATTCGGCGCGTGCGATGTCTCACATCCCCCCATGATTCGGCATCTGCCTTCGGCCTTCGGCACCCTTGCATCATTCGGCGCGTGCGATGTCTTCACATCCCCCCAATGATTTGGCATCTGCCTTCGGCCTTCGGCACTCTTGCATCATTCGGCGCGTGCGATGTCTTCACATCCCCCAAATGATTCGGCATCTGCGTTCGGCCTTCGGCACCCTTGCATCATTCGGCGCATGCGATGTCTTCACATCCCCCAATGATTCGGCTATCGCCTCGGCCATCAGCCTTATCAGCATTCGGCCTTCGGCCATGCCGAACGGCACCTTCCAGGATACACCTCTCCAGCGCATTTTCTCAAAGCCATGCCGAACGGCATCTTCCAGGAGACACTTCTCCGCGCCCTTTTCTCAAAGCCATGCCGAACGGCACCTTCCAGGAGACACTTCTCCCTTGCGCGCCCATCAGACTTCAGCCATCGCGATCGGCCATTAGCCTTCGGCCATCGCAATCGGCCATCATCTATCGGCCTTCGGCCGTCAGCTGATCGCCATCAGCTTCGGCCATCGCGATCGACCATCGGCCATCAGCCTCGGCTGTGAGCTGTGAGCCATCAGCTTCGGCCATCGACCTCGGCCATCGCCATCAGCCTCGGCCATCGCCATCAGCCATCAGCTGTCGGCCTCGGCCATCGCTGTGGCCATCGTCTCGGCTGTCGGCCATCGCCATGAGCCTCGGCCATCGGCCTTTGCCATCGCCATCAGCCTCGGCCATCGCCATCAGCCTCCTGGAAGAATGAGCTGAAGAACGAACTGAAGCATTACTTGGCCAGTGCATTAATGACTACAAGTCCCCAATCAAGAAGTACCTCCTTAATCGGGAACTTGGGGGACTCATGTTTGTATAATATCTGGCCAAGCACTCCCCAAACACTCCCAAGCCAAAGGGAAGGGAGTCCCACATGGACAAAACACAAGAGGAGGGGACTCTCCCTTCTTTATAAAAAGGAGACCTCTCCCCTTCAAGAAGAGAGGGAGTTGGGCAGGCTGCTTGGGCCTCATGGGCTTACCCATGAGCCCATTTAAAGCCCACGGATCATTGGCCTTCAGCCTTCGGTATTCTTCCTTTCCTTGGGTCAAACCCTAAGTGCATTGTATACAACATTATCGTAATGAGAACATACTTCTCCGTGGACGTAGCCCATTATTCGGGTGAACCACGTATATTTGTCTTCTGTATGCATGTCCATTTATCTACCGAATGCTCTTACACACTGAGGGTCCTCACCTTCAACATCCACCTCATCTTTAAGTTGGCCTACTTACTACCCGTCTAGTTTTAGCGCAAACAATATTATTCTCATATAAAATTCAAGAAACATTAATGTAATTAAATGCACAGTTTAACATGAGCAAAAATAATGCTACATCATTAAGTCCTGGCTTTTTATCACAAAACGTCCCTGACGTTTGCGAAACTATCAGATTGCATCCTTAAAGTTTTTTTGTATTACTCATGGTCTCTAACGTTAATATAGCTGCTCTTAAATAGTCCCTCTGTAAAAAAAAAAACTGTTAAATCCAGGGATATAATCGTCAAATCAATCCAAAATTATAATTTTTTTTTTATAATTTCCTTCCCATCTCTCTTTCTTTTCTTCTTCTTTCTCTCCGCAGATTCCTTATCTCTTCTCTCTCTCTTTCTCTTTTTTCCCCTATCCTCTGTCACTCTCTCTTTTTTCTTCTATCCTAGCAAGGTGGAAGAAAACAAACGCTTTTTGTTTTTCGTGAGAAATCCAACCTGGATTCTAATTAGAAATTTATCGATCAAACAACTCGGATGACATAAAATCCGACTTTGTTATTTTCAATTTTTATTATGTGTGGCTGCAGCTCAAAATGAAAAAGACCAAATTGTGAGAAATCTTGGGTTTTGAGGTCCAGGAATGGATCAGTTTATGGTGGTGTGAAGAAGAGGCACGACGCACCAAAAAGGAGAGAAATTTGGTTTCCTGGAACTGGTTTCTCTCGGCCATGGCAGATAAGCTTTGATTGATGGCTTTTCATGGCTACCCTCACGGCCTTGTTTTACAGCAATAGCAGGGCATGGGTATTAAAGTAAAGGTTTTGAAGCTTTAGCTTATTGGTTTTCATTGGTTTGGTATTTCCGTTGCAGATGAGATTTTTGTATTTGCATTCGAATTTGATTCATTTGGGTTTAATTTTCATGGCTGAATGTTATTTGGGTTGCCTTCATATTAATCAAATTCGGTTCCTTGAGTTTGTCTTGCATGTTTAGCTCTCTCTGGGCTTCCGTTTTTCTTGTTTTGATTTATTGTTCTGAATGGAATTGAAGTTCTAGCCGACGTCGTGACTTTTTGCCCCAAACCAACCCCATCACGTTGTAACCAAATCATTCTAGAGAATGAAGAAAAAAAAATGAAAGATAGAGGAGAGAGAGAGAAAGAAAGGGGAAACGCCCAGTTTTCCAGCTTAGAGAAAGAAAAAAAAATCACCCATGACAAAAGGAAGAAGAAAAAAAGAAAGAGAGTGAGAGAGAGAGAAGAGTGAACTCTGGGAGAGAAAAAGAAGAAGAAGAAAAGAAAAGAAAGAAGAAGAGAAAAGAAGAAGAAGAAGAAGAAAGAAAGAGAGAAGGGAAGGAAATTAAAAAAAAAAATATATATAAATATATATATTATAATTTTGGATCGATTTGACGATTATATCCCTGGATTTAACAGTTTTTTGATAGAATGACTATTTAAGAGCACCCATATTAACGTTGGGGACCATGAGTGATACAAAAAAACTTTAAGGATGCAATCTGATAGTTTCGTAAACGTCAGGGACGTTTTGTGATAAAAAGCCTTAAGTACTTGACCAAAAAAAGACATGAAGTACACATAAAAAAACATGATAATCGATCAAGATAGGTTATACTATGTCCTTAGTACAATTTGCGCCCACTATGCTGCTCATGGTTGACTGATACTTGTCTTTTAGAATACAATAATCACGTCCTTACGGTAGTGTAGTAGCACCCTAAGCTATAAGACTATAGCAAGCCACAATTATCCTGAATACTCTCTCGTATGAACTCAAACCCTTATTTAGAGTGCAAGTGACTCACAAAATGCTATGACTTCATTTAGGGAATGTTTGGGAGTGCTTTCGGATTGGTTAAAAGCGTTTTCTAATAACCAAAAGCGCTTCTAGTTGTCTTTGGCAGAACAATTAAAACGTACTTATGGGTCATAAAAACATTTTATGAAGAAGCACATATCATGTGCTTTTTAGGAAGTACTTGGATTTTTAACAAAAAATTCAACATTATTCCAATAAAAGCGTTTATAACAAAAGTACTTATAAGCAGAAATGCTTCATAGAGAAGTAGTCCAAAATAATTACATTTTATAGACATGGAAGCGATTGTTTATAATCAAATGTCTATTCTTCAAAGGACGATTTGCATAGTTTCACTTATAATCAAATGGTCACTACTTTTCATGAAAACTTACATCCCATGAAAGGCCACATCCTTAAGGGCAGACCTACGAAGGGGCTTCTTAAGGGTGGACCTACGAAGGGGCTTAATTGAGCTTTAGCTTAGTGCTGGTTTTGTACTTTAGTCTTTATTGTACAACAAAATCCACTACAATCTTCCAACAACAACAAAAATTAGCCCACCCTTGGAAAAATTCATGGGTCCGCCATTGCACATCCTAATTGACATAGCATTTACATTCAAATTTGAATTATTTAATTAATTAACAATCCCTTACATAAATGAAAACTTATTGTACAAGATGCAAAATAATGAAAACTTCTTGTACAATATGCAAAATGATATGCAAACACTTGCAAAAATTTATGACTAAAAAATAATGTATCAAGATAGGTAGCTTTAGGTTTTGAGTTTTCTGCTAACGGGGCAATGGAAAAATACTTTGATTTGCATACTAGTGATCTTAGGTTTGAACCCTTATGGCATCGCATTGCAAGCAATTCCGTTCTTATAGATAAATGCTCAATACCCAAGATAGTGTGTATGTGAAAAACCCCCATGGTAATTTAGACTATCACTTGTACTATATATAAATTTTTTTTTTGAGTTTTCCACTATTTAATTTTATTTGGACCGTTAGATATCGAGATGAAAAAGTATTTTGAATTTGGACCATTGGATAACAATAGTCAAGAAATCCTCTGTCCAGCAGTAGGAGGGTTTCCGGGACAAAAAAAAAGCAGCAAATTTTAGGTTTGGATCTTTGGGTTGGAGATAGCCTAAAAATGGCCCAAATTAAAATTGGACCGGATTGTCTTAATCTTTGAGAAGCTGACCTAAATAAGAATAAGAATACATAAAAAAGAGTTGGCAAAAAAGGGTAAAAGCCCATAAACAACCATACGAATTATTATCCCCAACCTGCAGCAAACAAAGAAAGCACAGCATTCCCACTCTCAGTAGAAAACTATAATTTGCGATATATAATTTCCCAAAAGGCACCCTCTCAATCAAAACACTCTCTCTTCTCTCTCAAAATTCCATTTTCTCCCCGGAAATTCGCTCCCGGGGGGTTTTTTCCCATGAAACCCTGTAACCCAATAACCTAGGAATTCTTTTCCATCACTTTCCCGGGAAAATCCCCTATCTTTCCGTACACAGTTATCGCCCAGTTCCGGAGGAGGGAGGGATTTGATTCGGTTGCGGATATTTATAAACCCGAGAGCTAGGGGTTTGCGATTGGTTGAGGTTTCTGAAGCATTTGGTAAGAGGGGTTATTTTGAGGCTTGAAATTAGGGTTTTTTTGGCGATGGGCAGCGTGGATCGAGTCGATGATAGGACCTTTAGGGTTAATTTGACGGGCGATTCAGTTGTCAAGTTGAGAGCGAGTGTGAGGGAGAAGCTTAAGGAGTTCATGGGGGATTACACCGACGACACTCTTGTGGTACGGACTCTCTCATTTGGCTTTTGGTCCCTTTTGCGCGTTGTTCTGAAATTTACGATGATTGTTGGCCAGTTTTCAGTGGTTTGATTGCGTTTTGGAGCATTTGTCGGTTTGATTTTATGTTTTAATAGGGTGATTGCATATGGTTTTCTTGGTTCTTACTTTGTGTGGAGGAAAGATTTAGCTTTGGCTTTGGTTTTGGCTTCGCCGTCTAAATTATACTTATCCTGGAATTTAATGTATTTGGCTGCCAATATTGATGCCATGAATTGGGTTTAGTGAACGTTGGCTAGGAAATGTTGCCATTTGCTTTAAGATAGGCGATCAGGTCCGACTTGGAGATGCTAAGCATTGCAGTACTCTTGAATTTTGGTTTCATCTAAGTCATTACCCAGATGTTTGAGTTTATACTATTAGTTGGTATGACGTATGAGTATGTAGAGAATGTTTGCATTTCTCTTGCCTCAGGTCGGGTACATTTTATGATTGAAAAAAGTTAAGATACATCACTCCTTTGGATTTTCATGAGGAATATATGCCCATTGTTCAAAATGTGAGCTGTAAGTGTGCCAAATGTTTTAGGCTTTTGTTTATGACTGCATTGCTTGGGCATTTTTATACGGAATCTTTTAAGGTGGTTGTCTGTGTGGGGAGTTTTTAGAGGCACAAAGCTTCCAAGATAGTTTATTTTTGAGAGGGAGGGAGAACATACCATTGTGAAAAAGTCTTCTTGCAGTATTGCTCATGACCTATATGTGCAATGAATTTGAAACATCATTTTCAAGGATTGGTGCAGGCCCTAGACTTATGAAGAATATAGGCTTCGAGCCTAGGTTTTACTTGGGGTTTTGAGATTAAGCTACTGCGGAGGTGGTATGTCCAACACACCATTAGGCATGATGTAAGGGACATGCTTTTTAAGGTTTCCATAATTGAAAATTTAAAACATAATGTTAGCAAGCTTCGGGTACTTCTTGGACTTTCCTGGGACACATTGAGATTGCTTTCTGATCTTATTATGTTTTTTTTTCAAGGATGATCCTCATCTGTATATTATAAAAGTGACAGGACCACAAACATTAAACAAAAAAAATTAAATATCCTGAAGTAGTCTACCAATTTACTTATCTTTTACACAACACAGTTGAGAAGTTGCATATAAGTACATGTATCTGTCTCTGTTTTTGGTTGTAGCATTGCAGATGTATTTTTCGTGTAAACAAACCATTTTATACGTGCAAGTTTTGTTTTTCTTGAGATTTAGTCTTGTTTAATCCATTGTGTTGTTTCTTTTGCCCCATATTTCATACAGTAAATGATATGAATGCAGTTTTTCAGGGTTGGTATATAAAAATGACTAACTGGCATATAAACGTATTGTATTTTTATTTGTTTTAGATGTGTATGGGTGGCACCTAAGGTCTATAGTATAAGTTTATTAGTTCAAGATGATGCGAGTATTCTGAGTCTTATCCAGTTCCATCTCAGACCTATAAGTATAAACTTCTAAACTACATCTCTGATAATGAAGGGTTTCTACGAACCAGGCCTAATTATTTAGGAATATACTTGTAAATTCCTCCTCCCTCACTCTGTCCTTCTCCTTGCCTTCACCCCCTCTCTCTCTCAGATATTTATGTGTATATAAGCTTAAACTGCATACACCTATTCTCTAGTTCTCTTGTTTTGGGCAGACATCATAGAATAGGAATAAATGTAACTTGGCTTCTTTAGGGGCAATATATTTTGTCTCTCTCCCCCCACCCTCGCCCTCCTTTTAATATCATTTTTGCTCAATTTGGTGATGATGGGGAGATGCAAGGTATATTTGGGTTGAATTTAGGGTATGATTGATCAAACTTGGGTGTTGCTCTTGGTGTAAGTTGTATACTGGTTATGCTTTATGTTGGATTTAGATTTGGTTTTCTTCTTATCTTGTAAATTAGGGTGTAATTTAGGCCCTGGTTGTTAACAGATGGGTTGCTGGTTTTTAGGTTTCACTTTTTAAGGCTTTATGGTGGTTGTGTAATTGGTTAGACTTGGGTTAGCACATTTGATAGGGCCGGGTTTTATTTTATTTTTTTAATTTTTCCCCCGCGTGGGAGGGCTGATTGGGTTCAAATCGCAATCCTTTTACGCCTTATGTTGGACCTATATTTGGTTAGAGCCGGATAGAAGACTCATTGCTGTTCAGTGTCTTGCAGAATAGGGGTCTACTGGGTTTGTGGTGGCATATTTTGAGGGATTAGAAGTACTGAATTTGATAGTTACAAAGTTTGTGGATTGTGGAAGGTAAAGTTATGCCAGGCATTGAGGGGTTATTATTATATGGTAGTTTTTTTCTTTAATAAAGTGATTCTTAGTTGTCGGATACTTTTTATAATACAGAAACATGTGCCACTCCACTAGCTTGACTAGAATTATTTCCACTTAAAGGACCATAAGTTATGTCATGTGATGGGATTTTGTACATTTGAGATTTTTCCTCACGTGTATAATGTGGAAGTAATGCCATTAGAAGAGAGTTATATGCATACTATTTAATGTGTAGTGATATGACAGAATTTCTTCTCATCTCATTTGTTTAATATACACATTTCAGTGGAGTTTAATTTGCATAAGATGAGAGTGAAACATTCCTTTTGTGGACGCTTTTCTTCTGGATGACTAGTTGGCCTTCCTCTCCATTTTTGTTTGGTTTCATTGTCTACTTGGGTTCATCCTCTTGGTTTTTTCTTTATGTAGAATTATGCACAACTTATGCCATTAGAACTGTAGCTCAGTTTTCTAACTTATGTTGCAGGAATATGTAATTGTCCTTTTAAGGAATGGCAGGCGGAAAGAAGAAGCGAAGAATGAGTTGAATGTATTTTTGGGGGATGACAGTGATTCTTTTGTTTCTTGGTAATTGGTTATTTTCCCTCTTTTATGAGCAATGTTAGTTCATAGATAATGGTTGTTTAGCAACCTAGCTCTGGTCACACATGTATTGTGGACAAAAGTTTTAATTATTTGTTTAAAATTTTCCTCAATAGGTTGTGGGATCATCTGGCTTCAAATTTGGATTTGCATGTGCAATCTCAAGATTCTGATATGGAAGATGTGAGTAAAAGAAAAACTACATCAGGTGACCAAACAGGAAATACTGATTCTTACCATTTGGGTTCTGAGCCAGAAAGAGAGAAGTCTAATAAATTAACTAGAAGCCGGCACAATAGGGAATGGAAAGGACTAGCGAGGGATGCAGCTGAACCCCCTCCTTTTCTAAGCTCTGAGATTGGAGATATTCATGTAGATGAAAAAAGTCATAGCAAAGTCAGTCGTGCAAAATCTCCTTTGCGCCAACCTGCAGCTCAGAGGAAAAGGATTCGGCCTGATGAGCGACATAATACAGAGGTTTGAATTTGTAATTTTTTCTTTTATGATCCTGAAGCAGGGTCTAGTTGAATTTGACTCTGGTAATTTGACCTCCTGCAGCTGTTTTTGATTGGTGACATATGATTAATGTTATAATTGTATTGACTGGTAAATTTTTTTTGTCAATGTATTAAATAGTTATAATTAATATATGCTGAAGTTTGGCATAGACTGCTATATTAAAGTATTCAAGGCTGATATTCAGTTCTGGAACTATCCTATCTGTAATTTGGAGTTTTCAATTTTATACTAATAAAATCTGAAAATTTGTTCAAGTACTCTTGTAAGAGATTGTCTTGTTTATTATTCTTCAATCAATCAGTGGTCCATTATTGATCACGTTTTATGTGGAACTGAAACAGCCATTTCCTATAATTTTCATTTTAGAAATTTTGCTGTTGATATCATGGATTGGCTTTCATGTTGTTGCTTGGGTGTCAATAAACTGTCTTTGAACGTATAAACGGTTTTCAATGAACATACAGCTGATCTTGTCCGCTTTTGCTAATCCTTCCTCTGTTAAGATCATATTGTAGACTAGAGTAACTATGCTATTTATGTGTTTTTAAGGAAGATCATTTTGGACTGCTATAACGGGTACAACTAACCTTCTTCTGACATATCGATGGGTTGAATCTTAAAACACTACTTGCTCACAGGCTTGACAAGCCAAACAAAACGATAGACTATATTTATTCTGCTCACAACTTTTTTGGTATAGAAAGTATGTACTTTGATAACTATTATCCAACTTTCTCATTTAATTTCTTGACAGAGGGAACCAGTTTCTCAAGTGAATATTGATGCCCCTCGACGGCTACTCCAATTTGCCATGCGTGATGCGCTGACAACCTCAAGGCAATCAAATTCAACAATGCAGCCCACATTGAAGCGTCTCCGTTCTGTGGTTTCTACACCCACTGTTGACTCATCAGTGGCTGATCGTCCTCGACGAATTCAATCTGTTGCCAGGGTGCCAAATCCCATGTCAACTGTAATGAAAGCTGTTGCAGAAGCTGCTGAAAATGTAACAAGAGTTAAATCATCAGGTAGCGTGTTTGACCGACTTGGTCGTGGAATGGATGTCTCAGAGACGAGTGGCCCACTTGCATCGTTTAGAGAAGCTGCTACTGAGGATGGTGTATATGAAGATGCCATCCAAATTCGTGAGCAAATGCGATCAGCATATCCCAAAAAAAGTGAACACAGTGGGCAGTATGTAAGGAATGCAATCTTAGAAAGTGAAACTGGTTTGGCTTCTGATTGTATATCAGACAATGAAGGGTTTGATGATGTCAATGATATGGGTCGTAGAGTTACTGATGTTTCTCAAACTGGGACATCTGGTGGAAACAAGGGTGCTGACGATGTTATGCGGATATCAAGGAATAAAGATCAGGGTCAACCTACTGCACCTGCAAATTCTGCTCAGAAGATTGTGAACATATCTGTGAATGTCAATACTTGGAAACCCCCCAACTATCAGGAGCCAAGAGAAGTTGCTGACTCAGATGACTGGACTTCCATACAGGATGGTGAGGTAGGGGTTCCCAAATCTGATTTGCGGGTCATGAAAGAGAACAGCAACCCTGTCACAGTTAGTAATGGAAATGTAAGATCCATCTCCCCAACCCCCACGAGGCACTTTTTTTTTTCCCGTCCACAGTACTTTTTTTCTGGGTGCCCTGGAGACTGCCATTGAATATGTTGTTTTGATGATAACAGGCGAACCCTGCCGCAGATTCTCAAAGGATGCTTTCCTCTTCTACTGGTGTGTTTTGAAACTCTGAAATAGTCAGCTCTCTTTTTGCTTCCATGCTAATATCGTAATTCCTGTTACTGTTCCCCCTTATTTAGGGGAGTCAGGACCCTGTTTCTAGCTCCTCAAACAATTGATTACCTTATTGGTGCTGTATCATCTTGATTTGAGCACTTTGCAACTTTACATCTTATTAATTTTTGTTCTTGGAATATCGTGCAGGTCTATATGCTGCTGGACGTCCTTTGGAGGATGCAGAATCTCGAACCATCTTTGTTAACAATGTAATAGCTCCTCTTCTTGTTCAAGGTTTGACATATTGTCTTGGTTCTGTGCATTATCAGTTTCGATTATATTTTGTTATGAATGCACAGGTCCATTTTGCTGCTACAAAAGATAGTCTTTCTCGACATTTCAACAAGTTTGGGGAGGTGCTAAAAGTGGTGATACTAACTGATGCAGCAACTGGGCAACCTAAAGGGTAAGATGTGTCGTCTCATACGAATCCTTCATTTTCCTTTGAGGATAATACATATTCAGTTGTTTTTCTTTGCTAAATAACTTTACTTGAGCAGGTCGGCTTATGTAGAGTTCACACGGAAGGAGGCGGCAGACAATGCATTATCTCTGGATGGCACCTCCTTCATGTCACGGATCCTTAAGGTAATGATTACCTCTGATGGTTTTTGCTATTGTGAGCTCTTTGGGAACATACATCATATTTAGCTTGCTTCTTAACATATGATCTTGTTGTCATCATAGCAGGGAATATGTGTGTTGATTGCATTTTGGGCTGTGACCGAAAATGAACATGGAATGGTTTTATTTTTTAGGGTTTAAAAGGTAGTTACTTTGCAACAAAATATTGACCCTTGTTGTCATCCTATTGCAGGTTGTGAAGAGGGGCGCTGCACATCAAGAAGCAGCTCCTGTCATGACATGGCCACGGATTGCCCGGGGCTCCCCATTTGCCACTGCGAGGTTTGCTAGGTCGCCTTTTCCAAGAGGCATGTCTGGTGCATATAGGCCTCGTCCCCTGATCAAACCTGGTGCCAGGAGCATGCAGTGGAAGCGGGATACTCAAGCCACTCCAGGTGAGAGTGGTGCTCCAGTCACTGGCAATCCTGTTCCTTCACCGACAGCTCGTAGTCTAACCTACGTGCGAACAGAACCTAAGCCAGAGGGCAACTAGTCCAAAAATGTTACCTTATGCAATATGCCCGACTTGAAATTGCACCACTTGAAATGCTGGAGGTTGTTGGAAATCCAATAAATTGGAGTACATTCTTTTTGTAAATGGTGGAGAACATTGTTACATGGAGGCTGAAGTGGAGGGGAAGGTTTCCCTACTCGCAAATTTTTGGTTTATTTTTTTGATTTGGAGATATAAGAGGGGTTTGGTTGTTATGGCATGGGATAAAGCGAGGGAAAGTATTTTGGATCGAGTCCTTAGGTGTTTTTTCCGGAGATAATATTGTTCGCGATAAAATTTGTGAATAGGGCGGACGGATAAATGGTTTCTTTTTTGAAGGATAATCTGTTAATTTTGCTTTGTAATATTTATACATTGATAAACAAAAAAAAAGGGTAAAAAGGATGAAAAGAGAGATCAGTTGCCTCGTATGTTAGCAAAGCTTCTTGGTACTTGTTTTTCTTTATTGTGGTGTTCTTTTCTTTTTTCGTTTAGAGATATTGCAAATTCAATTTAGTAATGTCTGTCATGATATGCAGCGTTGTTCAGTAATGAAGATGCTAAATATTCTTGAATGAATCACTGCCAAATAAGAAAATTAGAATAATATATCCCAAAAAGAAGATAATAGGGTTAGTTATTCCAATTGTTCCTCTCACTCCCATTAAATTTTATGTTTCTCATTTTTTTTTGTACTAGTAATTGTTTAGCCTGCTTTCTGCGCATGTAGGAACATTTTGGTCTCCAAGTCCATTACAATTGTTGCCACCATATATTTTGTCTGTTACAATTGCACAAACAAACCACTCACATAAGCTTGCTGCATCCTAAACAAAATTTCCTAAGACATTTCCAAATGACCTTCACGAGGGAAATGCTCTCTTGCCAAACTGTTCGACAACATAAGATTTTGCTTATAACGCCGTAAAATGAATCTGGACCATTGATTAAGTTGATTATGGTCTAAATGTAACAACATACATGTAGCAGGAACTGCTGGTATTTTCAGATGGTTGAACTGATAATGCCATTGGCTTGATTTATAGGCTGGTTTGGTAGATAAAGATGGGATTATTAGATTCGTTTTCACTTCCCGTAAAATAAAAGGATACAAAAATCCAATAACATAACAATCATTTATCAAAATTCATGAAAACAATCTCATGAACAAGAATTAAAACTCATCTTGTAAGCACAGCAAACAAGACTCCAACTGACAAACCAGCAATACACAAGAAAGAAACCCCGCGAACCCGAACAAAGAAGACATTCAAATTCTTAGCAACCTGAAGAGTGAGTGTCAAAATCTGCAACCTACCTTGCTCCTCCATCTTCTTAAAGAAGTAGATCGGCTTCAAACTCTGCCTCAACATGAATGCCAATGAGATCGGCAACCCAAATGCCAAAATGCTCTGAATTGAGACCTCTGGAATTGGCGTGGACTTGGTTATGTATGAAATCCAAGCTCCAACGCCAAGCTGGACCAACCCCAGAAGAGCAAATGCCCTGCTCAGATTATACATGTTCTTTGCCATCCCTTCAAGAACTTCTCTAGTCTCATTGGCCAAGGATGATAGGTCTCGCTCCACGGTCGGTCCTTCAATTTCTTGGTGCTTGAAATCAGGGTTTTGACTAGGGTATTCACTTGGGGTTTGGGGCTCTTCAGATTCTGATGGTGGTGAACTAGAGGTTGAAAGAAATCTGGGTCTTTGATCTGATAACCATAAATTGGTACTGTAACTTGAACATGACTGTGTAAAACCAAAATTGGGTTTTTTGGGTTGTGGATCAAAAACCCTTTGGTGCATAAATTCAGGGTTTTGAGTACTGGATTTTCTAGTTGGTACCCAACTGAGATTGGGGTTTATGGGTTTTGGATTTGGTGCTGTTTTGTAGTCTTTGACAATGGTGATGGGGTTTGAGGGTGTTTGTGAGAGAGTGGAATTGGAGGAGTGGGTGAAGGGTTTAGGCGTAGAGTCTTGGAGCTTTTCGGTGATGAGGTAGGTGGAAGATACAGACCATGATGAATAAGGATGAGAGAGCCTTGCAAGCTTGGAGCTGAATCTGCGTGCGATCATGGCGGCCATTTTTGGTGAAACAAAAATTCAGAGAGACGCAGAGACAGAGACGAGAGGGTTGGGAGAGAGTGAGAGCCGTGAGGTGATGTATTTTAGGCTTTTCAGCAGAATGAACCAAATGTAGACACCCGGCCCAAAATTATTTCAAGCGGGCCTTTGTGCAGACCCAAATTGGAATATTTGTTTGTGGAAGGAGTTTAATAAATAAATAAATAAGTATTATTTGAATTCGATTTTCTATATTTAGTTTCTACTTGCTTGTTACTGCGTTATTTCAAAATAAAATAAAATAAAAACTGGTTTATGTGTTAGGATATTGATTGATGACATATCTCAAAAGTGGAAAATCTTAATTATGTCATTTATTATCGTTCATTTATATTATAACACGTGAATAAATTCTCATATTATAACACGTGAATAAACGAATTCTAATGTTACACACTAATAAGATTTTGACTTGATTTGAATCAACAATATGGGGCCAAATGTCATATTAAGGAAGTTTATGAAATCTCATCCAAAAGGTAAACTTTCTCAAAACATTCCATAGAATTCAGATTAGAAAAAGTGGCTCAAATTGAGGACTAAGATATGGTAAGAAATCCTTAGCTTACCAACGAAATGAGGTAAGAGATCAATGCGAAAGATTTCTGCAATACAACTCGCACTTTGCAGTTGTGACTTGTGACTTGATTTGAATCAACAATATGGGGCCAAATGTCATATTAAGGAAGTTTATGAAATCTCATCCAAAAGGTAAACTTTCTCAAAACATTCCATAGAATTCAGATTAGAAAAAGTGGCTCAAATTGAGGACTAAGATATGGTAAGAAATCCTTAGCTTACCAACGAAATGAGGTAAGAGATCAATGCGAAAGATTTCTGCAATACAACTCGCACTTTGCAGTTGTGACTTGTGAGATAAAAAAGTACTTGGAACACATTTTCACTATAGGTAGCTAACAATATCAATTGAAAGCTTGGGAAATGGAGATCATGCACCAAAAATAAATAAAAAAAGAAGAAGAAAGAAAAAGAGAAAAACCCAGAGCCAGAAGCTCTTTTAACTTATTGCATTATAAGTAAAAAGAAATAAGAACCAAGAGAGACACCCTCCAATCTCTATGAAGTAGTCAATAATTCATGAGCTCTCTCTTAACTCTCATTCTTTTTTTACTGCATGTAGTAAGCAATGAAGGACACAATGGAGGCACCAACCACGGACCCCAAGACAGGGAGGCTGGCAGAGGCATCATTTGCGGCTCCTCCTGGTCCTGGGGCAGGGGCGGGGCTGTGGGTGTAGGCGTGACCCTCATGAGCCATCACAGCGCTGACAGAGGCGGCGGCGAAGAGGACAGCGCAGACAATCTTCTTCATTTCCATGGTGGCCTTGTGGTGGAATTTGTTGGGCTGAGATCCGTGAAACTTGACGTTGAAGATGAGCAGTGAAGAGTATCCGCTGAAAACGCCTTGGATTTGAGAGTGCTGCCTTAGGATTGGTGGGGGGGTTTAGGAGGGATTTAAGGGAGATTTTTCATGCCTTTCTTTTTGGAATATCGCAATTGATAGGTAATATTTTTTTATACCATTTTTAGCATTTTCTGTTTTGGGGTAAATCATAATATTGTTGGTATGGCTAGCTCTTTTGTACATTAGTATTTAAATAATAAAGTAATTATAAATATCGGATCGGTAAGGGTTTTCATCAAGTTAGAGATATTGTTACTTGGCTTTTTAACCAAATGTTTTAATACGTATCGGATTGGAATAATTAAAAATAAAAAAATAATTATTTAACTATTTTTTTTCCAAAAAATAATTATTTAACTAAATCAAACCAAATTGTCGGTACGCGGATAATTCGGATGAGATGTCCACCCCTAAACGTGATATAAGGGATTACAAAAAATATTAGGGTATATCGGGTATTGTGGTAAAGTAAAGTGTTTGGTTATCTAAAAAAAGGGAAGAAAAGCACAATTAATGCATTGGATATTAATTGCTGACAATATGATGCAATATATATTTCCGAGTTCGTGCTAAGGAAATCCATTTCTCATGGTTTATTTGACTTACGATTAAGTGTAATGTCTGTCAAAACAAATTTGCCAAATAAAATTTGGGACCTTGAGATTTATAATAAATTACAATAGTTAGGGGTGTTCGGTTTCACCCCCAAATCGTGGGCAATTAATAGAGAATCAAAATAAGAGGAGAAACCAAATCAAACCAAACTCTTGTGCGGTTTAGGCCTAAGCTCAACACTCTTTCATGTTTTTGGCTTTCTTTTCTTGTTTGTAATTTAGCCCAATTACATTACAAAGTTTTGTAATTTTGCTTAGTATTTCATTTTCCAAAACTTGCAGTTACATACTTTCCAAATGTAATGGTCATATGAGATGAAACACAATAATTTTGTACTCAGAAAAAGTCGAAACCAAAAAGGACTTGGAATGCCCTGGTCTTGGGATGGTAACCTCCCCTCTCCCTAAACTTTTTTCATTAAAAAAAAAAAAAAGACATCAAATTTTTCTTACTTCTTATATAATCTTATGACGTTAAAATCAAAACCTAACAATCTTAACAATTTCAAGCATATATAAAGCAACCATTCCAATTTCTAAATCTCTAACATCCTAATAACTACAAAAATAAGTGGCAACAGTAACCCTTATGTCACCAAATTTGGTGATTATTTTGGGGGTTACTAAAAGCTACTAAGCCTTTTTAGTCACCAAAAAAGTCAAAAAAAGTGACTAAAGCCTTTAGTAACCCCCACAACAGTCACCAAATTTAGTGACAAAATGGTAACTGTTGCCACTTTTTTTTTTTTTTGTAGTGAACATTCAAGATTACATATCAAGGTAACAAAGTAACTATCTAATTATATTAAAGGTTGATATCAACGTGTATGATACATGGTGATAACCAATAAGGAAATGCCAAGTATCAGACAATATACATTATAATATAGGCGGTTTGATTCGATGATTTATGTGATTTTCATATAGGCAAAACTAAACTAAACCAAACAAATTATGGTATGTATATAGGTTAAGGTTGTACTTTTTAGTATTAAAACTGAACAAAATCGATAAGATTGATTTGGTTTGACCAGTTTAAACCGTAGCACATGTGCTAAAGGCTCATCAGATTAAGCAAAGGATGTCTGAAAAACAAATGACATCAACAGATTTGAGAATAATTTGCCTAAATACATTTGGTTACTCTCTAGTATTAATCAATTGTTACTACAAAAAAAATAATCTAAAACATTCCAAAAGACGTGAAAGAAATGAGAAGTCCTCCAACAAAAATGACGTAGAGCAAAACAAGAGAAACCCTATTCCAATGCAATCTTATTCCCTTCCTTAGTTCCTAATATATATGAAAGAACTCTTCATTCAAGGCAGGCAGCAAGTAGTAGGTAAGGTATGATACAAGGCAGGCAGCAACTAAAGAACCCCAGGTGGGCAGGCCAGCAGAGATATCGCTGCTTGATTTTTGTGCTTTTGCAGGTTTTGGTGCTCCGGCGGCTTTGTCCTTGCCTTTCTTACGAGCCATCACAACGCTGACAAATGCAGCAGCAAAGAGGACAAACCAAGCAGTCTTCTTCATCTTCATTTCCATGGCTAAGTTCGTGTTTTGTTAATTAGGCAAATACTAGCCGAGCTCCAAGAGAAATATTGAGAATGTGATTAATATTGTCAATGATCACTGAGTCCAGTCCGAGGAAAGTGGTGAGATTGTGAGTGATTTATGTATGGGAGGAGAGGTTCATGATGTTTTGGGTTTGAGTACAGTTAATATTTTCCACATTTAGTCTTTTCTTTTTCAACTCCTGATAAATATTGATAGGGCATAGCTATATTTAGGTGAATGCTACACTGTGTTTACTTTGCATGTTGAGAATTTCATGTGGACAGAAGTGATTGTAGCATGTTTGGGTTGTGTGGGTCTTGTCGTTAACAGTTGGTCACTTATCAAAAAAGGAAAGGAAAACGAAGCAGGCAAGGATTGGAGAAAAAAAAAACTATTTTGAGACATTGTGTATTGCTGCAAAGTGGCATTTGAAAGTGCAAAATTTGAGTATGGAACGTGTTGGGTTGGAGATAGTCTTATACATGGATTTTCATTTCATCTAGGTTTTTATTTATTTATCACAAAACGTTCCATGAAATTATCAAATTGCGTCCTTGTTTTTTGTTTTTTGTTTTGGTGTCATTTGTGGTCCTCAAGGTTAATATGTGTGCTTACAAATAATCATTCCGTCAAAAACTCCGTTATGCTGATGCTCCACATATCCAATAATATAGTGCCACGTGTATTTAAAATACAATATATATATTTTAAAAATAATTTAATTTTAAAAATACAACTTTTCTATTGGTTTTTTAATTTTTAATTTTTATGAATTATAAATTATAAATTATTTTTAATATATATATATTGTATTTTAAATACACATGTCACTACATTATTGGATATGTGAACTCCACATATATGCCACATAAGCAAACTAACGGAAATTTCAAATTATTTTTAAAATATATATTGTATTTTAAATACACATGACACTACATTATTGGATATGTGGACTCCACATATATGCCACATCAGCTAACTAAGGTGTATGTAGAGATTATTTGTGAGAACACATATTAACTTTGAGGAATACGAATAACACAAAAAAAATAAAAAAAATAAACAAGGAGACAATATGATAGTTTTGTGAACCTCAGAGACATTTTGTGATATAAAGCCTTTTATTTAAATACTGAATGTTAAACTTGATGCAGACTTTGAAATATCTAGATCTTCTAGTTCTAGGTGTATGTAGGTACTGAATTATTAATTTCCTGTATACGACTTTGTCCATGCATTTCTGAAAGCTCTGACAAAGGTAAAAACAAAGAAAATGGTTTCATTTCAGAAAATCTATTTAAAACCAAACATATATAATGGGATCCACAAGACTGGTTTCATAATTTTTGAGAAAAAAAAAGGTTCTATCTTCATAAGCTAATAAGTTGCACTAGGGGTGGGCGCATTCTGATTTTTCCCTTGAATTGGAACTAAAACACAACATTACACAAGGTCTGTATCAGTTCAATGATCGGTTCATAATTGTATATCATTTCGTACCTTTCTAGCTTATGATTTGGTTATGTTTTTGAGTTAAACTTGTGCTTTTAATCCTTTTTGTGTTTATCTTTCAATTCATTGAGCTTTAGGTAACAATGATGACTTTTGGTAGGAAATGATGCAATTCATGCATGTTAAGGCCTGATTTGGGTGAATGGAAGAAGAGCTTAAAGACAAACTAATTTTGGCTACAAACCCTTGCCAGCCCAGTTTCGTAGGTCAACTTCGTGGCCTTGGATCAGCATGCTCTGGGGCTTGGATGAGGTGAAGATCTTCATGAAACTTGTTCCAATGGGTGTCTAGTACAACATATCCAAATTTCAGCCCAATTGAACATATGTGGAGTGCTTAGCCCGTCCAACACTCAACCTTGCTCAGGAGGATTTGCAGCTGCCAGCTTTTTGCCATGTGCCTCATCCTAGCTATAACTGACTTTGTACCCAACATAATGAGTGAAGTAGGGAGGCATTCCAACTATGAAAATCTAAAGGAGCATGTTGGTACATGCTGGAGTTATTATAGAGAAAGCATGTGCATGCATGTGAAGCAAAAAGAAAGAAATGAAATGAAATGAAGCCAATTCCAGTCTCTGTTCGGCAACCAACTTGCAAGGCCCAAAACGCACACTTCTACTGCTCCGATGTGAATACTTTCTTCATAGAAGTTGTTCCAATGGGTGTCTAGTATAACATATCCAAATTGGAGCCCCATTGGATACGTTTTGAAACCTCTGGCCTTCCTACACCAAACCTGGTTCAGAAAACTCGTTTTTGTTCAACAACCAAAAGAAGACCACATGGGTTGGCAGCAAAAGGCAGCCACAATTGATCACCTTTGATCCCATGTGAAGAAAGCTTGGACCTAAACCCTAAATAAATAAATTTGGCATCGTTCTAGCATGATATGTTTGAAACCTTCTTTGCACTTGCCATTTGTTTCATAATTTTCCAATTAAAGGATTTGCATGACCCAAAGAATTGTATCAAGCATAAATTAGACTTATATAACCATATAATGTGAGCTTTTGAGCCTTGTGCTTCATTTCATGAGTGTTATACACATACTCTTATTTTCTTGTCATCAAAGTTGTTATTTGATCTCATTATTCATTGATTTGGTTGAACACATAAAAGTCATTCATTCTTTTGCAATTTGATTTCATGACATTTAAGAAATGATATTAAGGCCCTCTTTGGATCGTTTGTGCCTTTCAAGCTAACCTTATGCATGCTTAAGCATGATTTTCCTTTGTTTACCATTTTGAGCCTACAAGTAAACATTTTCTTTCATTTTACCAATTATATTTCCTCGCCTTAGCCCGAAAAATAAATATTTACCTTTCTAAGGAACTCATGAGCTCTAATTCGGATGTGTTTTTCATGCTAAGTTTGGGAAGGGATATTACATAAAGAGAAAAAAAAAACTTCACTCAATTGGTGAAAGAAAAGAAAAAAAAAGAAGAAGAAGTTGTGATTAAGTGGTGGTTGATTGAAAATTCATTTTTTTGGGCCTTCAAAAATAATTGTTGTTTGGAAAGGAGTGTAAATCATTGTAAATGAAGGTATAAGGAGTTTTGATCATGTAAAAGAAAAAAAATCTAATCGTGATGATTCGAAGTCTTGTAAACTATTATTTTATGCTCTTACATTTTGAGTTCCTTGGACTTTGTATTATCCATACCTTTTATTTCTCACTCACCTTACACCCTTGGCCCCATTACAACATATCTTAAAGACCTAAATTGATCTTAAATGTCATATGGTTGAATTGCATGCATTTTCTTACTTTTAAGTGTTTGGCATCCTTCTTGAGATCATATTAATGCAAGTTCTTCATCTTCCTATTTTTGAGTTAAGTCCCTTATGATTTAACTCTAATCTCATGTTTATAACTGAGTGTTGCATTGTAGCCCTCTTCTAGAGTGATTCATTTGTGAGAGGACAACTTTGGTGAGATTTGAAGTTGCTTTTGTGCTTGGTATGATTTTTGAAATTGTGTGAAAACTAAGATTGAGGAATTTGTTGCATTTGGCTATCACACTACTACACTTTGAGCATGTTGTGTTTTGAACTTTGCCACCTTGTAAATGATGTCTGAAATTGAGCTTTTAACTTTTGAGTCATGTGCATGAGTCATTTCTTTTCAGAAATGTTCGGAAAGATTGTTTTGAGTTTTATTTTTACTTTTTTATTTTTTTGTTTTTGTTTTTGTAATTATTTTTGTTGGTTTTGTGTTTCTTTTATTTTGCTTAAGGACTAACAAATCTAATAAGTTTTCTAACCACTTTGTTTTGTAAAGTTAGTAAAACGTTTGTGGGTATCGTTTCTGTTAAACTCTCAGGAGACACAACTCCTCCTACTAGGGATGCCTAGAGGTTTAAAGGCTTGTTGCATTCGCTCAATGCAATCGAGTTACATGCGGAAGTGGTTTAGTTAACTTCTTGTTTTGTTTTTAACTTTGTTTTGTGTTGTTTTGCTCGAGGACTAGCAAAATCTAGGTTTGGGGGTATTCAGTTTTATAGAAAATGTCTAGAAAAAACTGAACCAAATCGAATAGGTCTGGTTTGGTTATGCCGGTTTCGGTTTGGAAAGATAAAAATATGAAGATAGAAGAAGAAAGAAATAGGAAGAATAGAAAAATAAGAAGAAGAGAAAAATAGGTAGAAGAGATAAAATAAGAGAGACGAGATGGAGAGATAGAGAAGAGGAGAAATATAAAGAAATAGGTGGAAAAGAGAGAGACGGAAGTGCAACAAAAACAAGTATGGTTCACTGAAAAGAAAAAGAAGTTGGGATAGAGTTGTTATTTAGTTGGGTATAAATTGGAACTAAGATATTTGGGTACTAATCGAACTAAAATATTTAAATATTTTTTGGAATTACTAATGTGATTTGAATATTAATTAATTAGACTTACTAATAAATTTGGATATAAATGAACAAGTAAATTTAACATAATCGGTCCGGTTTGAATTATTGATTTTTTCAAGACAAGAATCGGGATGGGAACCGATCCAAAGCGATCCAGTTTAGTTTTTTATCCTAAGTTGACTTTTTGATCAACACAATTTTTTTCCAACTCGGTTCGGTTTAGTTCACCAGTTCAAATACCCGCCCTTAAGTTATACTACAAATTTTTTGGTAACCTGCCCTGGATTGTAAATGTTAAAATTTGACTTTATTTTTAGGCTATTTAAATGGATTGGGTCCAATATGAAGCGGTGCATTTTGTTTGCAGTTTGTCATGTGAGAGGTACTTGTTTAGGTTTTCTTGCCCACATTTGGTTAGAGAGAAATCTCTCTTTTTTTTTTTCACGGAAAAAAAAATCTCTCTTTTTTGTTTGGGTAGAGGTCACCATCGGAGAGAATTACACTATATCCTATTTGGCTGTGAGTGTGATTATTGGTTCTTTGTTTTGATTGAGAGACATTGGATGTACTTTATCTATGGGATATGGGCTATGGGTCAAAATGTGTGAGGATATAATGGCGTGTTTATTAATTAGGAATTGGAATTCTTATCAGGAATTGAATTCCACTTATGAAGGATTCCTGCGTTTACTTCACATCAAGGAATTAAGAAGTAAGTGAGACCCACATAAAATTAGGAATTGAATTCTTGATTTTGGAGGAATTTAATTCTTGGGTATGAGGTGGTATTATAATTCCTGGAGAACTATCCTATTAGGAATTCATCTTTTTTACCCATTATATCCTCACACAATTTTAAAAATTCCAAATTTAACATCTACTTTAACCCAACAACGAGAACATTTTAGTAATTAGTACCACTCCTACCCCAATTCCATATGATTTAGTACACAACTTTAATAGGAATCCGGAATCTAACTCTCCTCAATTCATATGGTTTGGTAAACAACTTCAATAGGAATCCGGAATCTAATTCTTCTCAATCCAACTCCTCCTCAATTCAATTCTTCCTAATCAAATTACGGATTAGTAAACATACCATAAAGGCAAAAAGTCATTTTTTGTCCCTGTAGTGTACCACTTTTACCACTGTAGTTTCAATTTGATCAATTTTGTCCCTGTGGTTTCAATTATGAGCAATTCAAGGACAATCCCCAATTTTTTGTTAAATTACTATAATATGGAGGGGCATTTTGGTCCAACTTATAGCCCCTCCATATTAAAGTAATTTGATAAATAATTGGGAATTGTCCTTGAATTGCTCGGAATTGAAACTACAGGGACAAAATTGATCATACCACCTCCACAATCACCTTATCCCCTCCCTCCACAACCACCTTTTCCCTTCTCTCTCTCTCTCTCTCTCTCTCTCTCTCTCTCTCTCATCAAACTCCAAAACTAATTACATGCATTGCCTAAAACCTCTCATCATGAACCCAAGGTAAAGTAGGGGCTTGAGACTTGAAAGCATAAGAAAAACTACATTAGGGATTGCTTGGGTGGCTAGGGAGTAGTTGTGGAGGGGATGCAAGATTGGAACCAAAATGCCCCTCCATATTAAAGTAATTTGACAAATAATTGGGAATTGTCATTGAATTGCTTGGAATTGAAACTACATGGACAAAATTGATCAAATTGAAATGATAGGGACCAAAGTGGTAAAAGTGATAAACTACAGGGACTAAAAATGATTTTTGCTTGTATTACACTCATGATAAGACTCGAACCCATGACATGAGCTTTCATCATAGTATTAAATATCATTTTTTTGAGTGGGAGATATTTTAGTACATATCCACTTAATTATCGTCAATATATTGATATTTTTGTCGATAATATCGGGGACGATAATTTCCTACACGTTCATGCATTATTTGGGCAACATATCGATAATATCGCGATATGAAACCGAAAAATACATGAAAAATATTGAAAAGTCTCGCTCTTGCACACAGAGGGATTCGAACCCCTCCCTTTCTCAACCACCCACTGCGCCTTATTCAACCAGCTGCAGATGAGTTTGTGATTATATCTTCAGCGTGTAATATTTATAAGGTCTTTAAAGTGTCTGCAAGCTAATATTATCTAGGATAAATTTTCATATAAAAAAAAATTCCCTAAGGATAAATTTAGGCATATATTTAATGTTATTTATTATTTTATTATGGAGTTGTATTTTTTTGTTGTTATATATTATGGAGTTGTATTATTATTCACTTCGAGTTTTAATATTGTTCATTATATGTGATACTAAGTTTGAACTTTAATAGGAATTCTTTCTATGTGGTACTAAGTTACTGATACATTTTATCTTTGTTTTTTTGGTCAAGCTCATATATTTTATCATATGTATCAAGTGTAATATATTGTAGTAAATTATTACAACTAAAAAAATTATGGTGTGTTTAATTTTCTTTTACTAATTACTACTTATTTTCTAAAGTCACAGTGTTTGTCAGGTCGCTACATAACCAACTTAAATCACTTAAACCCACCATGCCATGCATTTCCTTCCAATTTTTTGTGATAAAATAATAGACAATTGACTAAGTAAACATCTCTAAAGTTTCAATAAAAATTTCCAAGTTTTTCTCATAATTTCCGTGATTTTTATTCAATTTTTATCGATATCAATATTTCCTCGATATTTTCATCAATATATCCGTATTTTTGGACCATTGATATTTCCGAAACTCTCGATATTTTAGACCTTGCCTTTTCATGAGTGAACAATTATTCCAAATCATTACACTAGTGGTCCTTTGCCAAATTTACTTATTATAATAGCAACCAATTGGGACGTATTGAACTCTCCACAGGCCCCACTCCCCACAACGAACCGACACTTTTATATAATTGAGAAGTGAAAGGTGCTTGCTTCTAATTTGTACGGCCAGAGTGGCTCTTTGATGTCTTGGCTATAGATAAACTTTCCTATCGTTTGATTTGAAAAAAAAAAAAAGATATGTGAAACGTGCTTCTAATTTTAATTAAATAAGTTGGCCCAGCACTCTAATTATTTATAGAGAGATTCACTATTATACCCAATATAGGAGCTCAAATTATAAAAATACCCTATATGAAATGAACTTTAGAAACACACCCAAAGCTCATTTACAACATAACAAAAAGACTTTTAATTTCTTTTAAATTACAAACCTGCCATTAATTTCTTAAAACAAACCCAACCCCAAAACCTCATAAAAAAGCCCAAAACACTCAATAAGGCATCAAAGTAATTTAATAATCAAAATTAAATTCAATAGGGACATCTGTCATTTTTTGAGTTTTTTTTTTTGGGTTTGTATATAGAAATTAAATGGTGTAGGGTTTATTTATAGTTTTAGTGCTAAGAATGAGTATATGACTAATATCTCTTATTTATACACACAATTCTTGGCTGAACGTAGAAAGAAAGCAATTTCTCGAGCAATAATCAAAGTTCAACTTCTATTTGTGTGTTCACCCTTGTCTCTCTTTTTCATCCATGGCTAGACTCTCCAAAGTCAAAGTTCTTCTCTCATTCACCAAACTCCTGCTCACCTGATATTTCACAAACCTCTCTCCCTCTGACCTTCCTTGACATACCATGGCTCTTCTTCTCTCCAAGCCTACCTCTTTTCTTCTATGAATTCCCATTTCCCACTTGTCATTTCACTTCCACCGTCCTCCCAAACCTCAAGCACTCTCTCTCCTCACTCTCCAACACTTTTACCCTTTCGCCGGAAACCTAGTGGCCCGGCCCAAACCCGGCATTCCCAGAGCTCGTCCACACCCATGGTGACTCGGTTTCGGTGACCATTGTCGAGTCAGATGGAGACTTTGTATATCTTTCAAGCAATTTCCCAAGAGAAGTGGAGGAATTTTACACACTTGTGCCTGAACTAGCATCAAGTAGTAGTTTTGCACCTATTAGTAATGCTACACAAGCAGCCAAACTTCCTCTGTCAAGTGTTCAAATTACAGTGTTCCCAAATAGTGGGATTTGCATTGGACTTGCATATCATCATGTTGTTGCTGATGGGAGGACCTTCAACAATATCATCAAGGCTTGGGCCTCATTCTCTAGGCTTGGGGATTCATCAAAAGTACACGTACGATCAAAGCCCTCTTATGATTGTACGACTATTGTTGATCCATACGGGCTGGAGGCTACTTTCTTGAAGGAGTGGTGGAAGCGAATTTCTTCACAAGGCTTGGTTCTTCTTGGTCCTAGTTATAATAATGGACATTCAACAAACGTGTTTAGGGCCACTTTTTTGGTGGGCTTGGGCCAAATGGAGGGCATCAAGAACTGGATTATTGCTTTATGCAACAAGGGAAATGAGCCACATCCGGTACATTTATCGCCATATGTCATAACATGTGCATTTGTGTGGGTTCGCTTGGTCAAAATCCAAGAAAATTATCTTAATCACAACATTTGGTGTGGTGAAGATCCGAATTATTTTGGGTTTATTGTGGGCGGGTTAACCCGTATGGGTCATCCAGGACCGCCTACATATGTCGGTAATTGCGTCAGGTTTGGCCGGTCGATGGCGGTGAGGAAGGACTTGTTGGGGGAAAATGGAATAGTTGTTGCGGCAAGGGCAATTGGAAACACTGTTAAGAGGCTAGACAAGGCAATTTTGGGAGGGGCAGAGAAGTGGATATCGGAGTGGGAGGTGATGTTTGGGTTGGAGCTTCATGTTATGGTTTTCGGGTCACCTAAGGTGGATCTGTATGAGACAGATTTTGGATGGGGAAGGCCCAAAAAGATAGAGGATATTGGACTTGATGGTGCAAAAGCTATTTCACTCACTGAGAGTAGAGACATATTGGGTGGGATTGAGGTTGGCTTGGTCCTACCAAAGCCTCAAATGGAGGCTTTTACAACTTTTCTCATCGAGGGACTCGATGCTTTTTCTTAACTTCATCTTTGTATTGTAGGTGTGTGTATATAATTATTGAGACCCATTTTTTTTCCTTTTGATTTGTCAGTTTATGCTTGTTGGGGCGCCTGGTGAACTGTTAAAATGGGTCAATGAATTTATATTTTCAGTGAAGAATTTATTTTTACATTAGTGCCCTGAATTTTTTTAACTGTCATCACATTACACATGCATTTTACGTGTCGTTTGTTTTGATAAAAGTGCTATTTTTGAGAGGGAAGGAAGTTCGAAATCGAATCTAGTATCTTGGATGCAAAAATAAATGATCTTAATCACTCGTCATCTATATAATGGAATAAATGAAACATCATCGCATGATTTGAAAACAAATTCTAGTCATTCCAATTCCCCCATTAGGCCCATAGTACCACCAACCTCACCTGCAAGGTCTCATTACTTCTCAGCTAAGAGCAAGTCCACCCATAAAGGCTAAGGCAAGGCTAAGGCAAGGCAAGGGCTGCCACTATTCACGTGAATAGTGGCAGCTTTGCCTTAGTTGGTTCCACCCTTGGAAGGCTAGGACAATGGCAAATACTATTCACATGAGATATGAATAGATGAATTTGTATAGAGTTTTTGGTGTGGGAAGTAAAGAATATGCCTAGGTATTTATTAAAAAAAATTCTGGAATTTTTGGTATTTTTTTTCCTTCTTTTTTCAATTTTTTTGGTGACGTCAGCATTGCATCATCCTGCCTAGGTAGCAGCCCAGGCAAGATCTGCCCGTGGGCTTGCCCAGTTTGATGGGACCCACCATTTGCCCGGGCCATTTCTCTTCCACTGGAGCTCTCTTGGGCTGCCTTGGGGGGCCTTTTGCCTAGTCTTGGCATAAGGCTGGACATGCTCAAGAAGAACAATGATTTACGCAGAAGGCAATTGTGGGAAGAAAATAAGGTAAGTTGGTGAACCAACGGCTTTCAAAATTAAGAATCAAAGCAAATTCTTGACCTATGTTCTCTCTCCACTCTGTGGGCCCCACACCTTCCCCCAGATATCACTACATATCTGAAACAAATTGTAGTTTTGGGAGAATTTGTAAGCACTTGCTTAATACAACTAACACAGTCCCTCCAGCTGGGTGATTAAATGATTTAGATTTGATAAATGAAGGACAAACAAACAAACATTCACACACAAATCAAACAACACAGTTTTACGTGGTTCACTCATAATTAAGCTACGTCCACGAGGTTGCTAGGGTTTTTCACTAATTGAATAAGAAGATTACAAGTACAAGAGCACTCAAGTCTGTTCCAATCAGGTTCGGAATAGGAAACAAAACAATATAAAACAAAAAATAAATTTAAAAACACGAAATCAGAACAGAGGAACGTTGCTTGACACTGCAGCACAATATACCACACTTGGGATACTGAAGCTCTCTCAACTGCTGAAGTGCCCCACAAGACTTGAGCACACTTCGAACCACACTCTTCCAGCACTCTTGCAATTTTCCAGGTACTCTTACAAGGTCCCTGTTCCACAAAAGTTATTATCAACTTAATAGAACTAGAATGAAGTTTATGCAAGTGTAGGATATAACCAAGCACAGAAAATGATAATGCACGCAAACCAGACACAAGGATATAATATGTGAAACAAAAATCACATGCACATCATATAGAATGGAACATTATCTATTTGTTTGTGTATATAAGCCTAAATGTAGTAGCTCAAGGGTCGAGTCAATCTAATGATCAATACCCAGGTGCATTAACAGGGTACATACATTTGAATGATGGCTATTGGCTTTCTTCACTCCATCTGTTTCTTCTTCTCTCCACTGCATATGTATGGAAGTAACTGGATCGAAAGTAAACCAATGTTAGTACCATATGAACAATTTTTTTGAGAATTGAATAATTGAAAAATGTTTGTTTGATCCGTGGAAATATATAATAATTACATACGACGAAGTACTTACCTATTATTCTTTTCCTAGTTCTTCAGAAGCCATAACGCCATCTAAGCTTAAAGAACACTTGGTCATGTTCGTTTCAGTATTTTATTTATGCTCATGAATACGGTTCAAGTGAACTTCAATTCTCCTCATGCACACCGTTCAAGGGAACTTCATTTCTCACACAGGACCTGAAAAGACAAGGAAGAAGGGAGAGTTAGCTGGGAATTGATTTCTTTAGAAAAGGACTAAGAAACAGAGATGCACAAACCCGAAAAATCTGCCCTCTTTGTTTTTGCTTTTCTGTATAAAGGAATAGTATCCAATTTTGAACTGGCTTAAAACGGTGAGGCAGCGCATTTGCGTTTGCCGGGCAGTGATGCTGAACTCTGAATTGAAAGCCATCGAAGTTATGTGAGGTTGTCTGTCTCTTCTGGAAGGTAATGCCAAACTAAAGGAATACTCAATTTCCAACTGATACAGAGTTGAACCTAACTGATACAGAGTAGAACCTAGTGTCACTGTCTCTAACATCTTCAATTCCAAGATGACAAAGCACTACTCTCTCCACCCAGCCATCTCGCTACACTGCATGTTCAAAAACCAATGAAAACTCTCATTTAAGCATTCAAAGTATAAACCAGCACAGGAAATGATAATGCATGCAAAGAAGACAGAAGAATATGATGTGGTAAATGAGTATCAAAGACCACATTCAACAGAAAGAGTATGACATCCTACCAACAATGTACATAACCAAAGAAACAAAGAACACAATTAACTTCATTCCTGGTAGATCAATCTTAATTGAAAGCTCATGGAGTAATATGAGGTTGCCGATCCAAAAGATATATGAATAATGAAGGGAATTAACTGAATTTAATTCATAAATATCAGCCATCATGAACGACACCAATTTCAAAAGCCATAAGGAAATTTGAGAGTTAGAATTACCTAAATTCATCACATGTACAATTGAGTCACTTGTATGATCAAAGCCAGGATGCCTAATCAGTTTCTTCTTTTAATCACTGCATATCCATGAAAGAAAAATAAGAAACAAAACCGAATGTTATTATCATGTGAACATACCAACAACAAAACAATGTTAGGATCAAGGGCTCATCATCTAATACATACATACCACTTTCTTGGTGACCTGCTGTTGCACAATCACAATCAAGCCATAAGAGTTTTTTGTGGGGAACCAATCTCCACTGACCCAACCCTTAAAAATAATAAAATGGGGCTGGAAAAGAAGAAAATGAACAAGATGAGGTTGGTTGCCATTTGAATGAAAGTGTGAATGCAAAAGAAAGAAATTAGTTAGAAAAACGCACCAGGGTTTGGATCAATGGGAATGTCTGGGATGTGAGCAATCTTGGACCAGTCCTCACCTGTTTCTTCGGCATCTTTGTGCTAACATGGGACATTTCCAAATCTGCAAAGTTTTTAATGAGGTGAGGCAACGAAACCCTTCTGGGAGTGATGCCAAATTAGGGCATTCTGATATCTGAAGAAACTGAAGTGATTTGAGGTTGCCCATCCCTTCTGGTAGTGAAGCCAATTTCGGGCAATCCCAAAGTTTCAGATCCTGTAAGGAAATGAGGCATCGAAGCCCTTCTGGGAGTGATGCCAGATTGGGGAGGCATCGAATTCGAAGATTGGAAAGTGATTTGAGGTTGCCGATCCCTTCTGGTAGTGATGCCAATTTAGGACAATCTGAAATATGCAGTCTCTGAAGGAGATGAGGCGACCCATCCCTTGATCTGGTAGTGATACCAAATTAGGGCAATCTTTAATTTCAAGCTCCTCAAGTAATGTGAGGTTGCCAATCCCTTCTTCTGGCACATATTCTATATCCCCAACGCTCGTAATCTCCAGATATTTTAATTTGGAGGAGGGAACAAAGGAGGAGGGAAGGACCTTCCAGCTTCTTCTCTGGAAACCACAGTTTATCAAGATTTGGGTACAGCGGCATGGAAGTTAGGTTAGGACACTTCGTTATATTTAAAGTAGAAAGACAAGGAAATGAAGAAGCTGAAGCTGAAGCTGTTTCATTCCTCCACCATCCCTTGAGATTAAGGCAATCAATTAGCCTAAGACTCTCTAAGGAGGGAAAGAAGGTCGTCGATGGAGAAGCAGCTGACATCATCATCTCACTGGCAAAGTCCTTAACCTTGTCTTCTGATGTTATGTACTCCAAATTCCATAAACAGTCAAGCTCAAGACTCTTAAGAAAAGGTAAATGATCCAACGGTGGAAGATGTTGGCATCTACCACAGTAAGACAATTTGAGATTACCAATATTTGTGAGAGAATGAAACCAACTCGCAAACCTCGCACCCATATAGCACTTCACGACTAACTGTTTTAGACTTGAATGGGGCTGCAGCGCTTCCATTGACTTAATAATTTCATCACTCTCCTCCTCAACCGCATCACTATTTTCTCCTTCGATCTCCATCCAACATAAAGTCAACGAATAGAGATGTCGTTTGTCCTTCAAAACTGCACCATCATCTTTCTTGTACCTCAAATTTCTGATCTCCAACTCTCCTCTTAAATCCTTCAACTTCCCCAACTCAATGAGCCCTGCACTGTCCTGCAACATGGAATTGTTTTCGCTCAAAACAAATATACTCAAAGTATGAAGACAAGTCAATTCACCCAATCCACGAGGAATCCGAGCCAATTCACGACATCCTTCCAAAATGAGATGCCTCAAGTTGATCAATTTCTTAATATCTCTAGGCAGTTCCACAAGAGACATACACCATTGGAGATCTAGTGTTTCCAAATTTTGAAGTTTGACTATCCAATTTGGAAGTCTCTCAATGGGATTATCACTAAGATCAAGATATCTTAAATGTTTCATTTTCCTAAGACATTTTGGCAATTTTGTAATTCTCAATCGATTCAAAGTCAACATACGCAATGACTTAAAATTTGAAGCAATTGTAGCACAAAATGACTTATAGAATAACTTCTCCCAATTGTCATCTTGTCTTAGGAAAAGAAAAGTCCTTAGCTTATTTGATTCCAGGAAGGATGTTGGTATTTTCCATTCCGAAAAATGAACTTCAAAATCGAAAGATACATGAAGAAGACGTTTTGCATCAAAATCAGTCTTATTGCGATCTATTATTGTGCTTCCCTCCCCTGCCACTTTAACAGCAAGTTCATTCATGAGATCATGCATTTTACAGCTTTTTATTATACCAAACTTATCTTTTTCTTCTTCTTGGAAAAAAGATCTCCAAACTAGTTCGTTATAATATTCATAACCAACATCTTCCAAGCACTCATTAGGAGTTGAAGACTTAACAAACCCTTGTGCCACCCACAGCTTAATTAAAATATCTACAGGAATCTCATAATCAGGCGGGAACAAACTACAATAAGCAAAACAATGTTTCAAATGTGATGGGAGAACATCATAACTCAGCTGAAGTGTTGGTAAAATATCATTTTCTTCTTGCCTTATTGTTGAAAGCTTGTTATTCTGGAAAGCCGACCACTCAGTTTCTGGATCTCTAGTGTACAACATCCGTCCTATGGTCCTTATAGCAAGCGGAACCCCCTTACATTTTGTAGCAATTTCCTCCCCAATCGCCTTAATGGTTGAACTCGTTGGCTCTTTTCCATCTTGAAATGCCATTTTCGTAAATAAAGACCAAGACTGTTCTTCATTCAATCCCTTTAACTTAAATGGTTTAGCTTGTGTCAGTTATTTTTGCAACTGTTTCACTACGAGTAGTTATTAGTATTTTACTACCTTTTTCACCACCCATCAACAAGTTTTGCAAGCCAAACCATTTTTCACGATTATCATTCCATACATCGTCCAACACAAGGAGGTATCTCTTCCCATCTATTATTTTCCTAAGTTCTTTTTGCAACTGATCAATCTCAAGGCTTTTGGCTATGTCATTAGTTGCAGATTGAATGATTTTCTTAACAAGTATATCTAACTCAAATACATTTGACACACATATCCACATTTTCAGCTCAAAATGTTTCTCAACCATCTCATCGTTTAAAACTAGTTGGGCAAGTGTAGTTTTTCCCAATCCTCCAAATCCAACTATGGAAATAGTTGAGACATTCTTTGTATGGATGGGATCCAAATCCAACAAAAGTTGAATAATTGCTATTTTATCTTCATCTCTCCCTATTATATTATCCTCGGAGACAAATGAGTGGGTGACCCTCTCTCTTATTACAAATCGTGCATCTTCGTGGTTTACTTGTAATTGACCAAATGTTCTATTCGAGGCAATCTCATGAAGTCTCTTGTTAAGATCTGTTATCTTATGACCCAATTTCAGTCCAAAAACAAGCTGATTTGAGCTAGAAAAAGAAGATGCGTACCTGCTTTGAAACAGTATTATTTCCAGATACCATTTGTCTCCACTGAGCTTCAGGATAAAACTCATCGAGCACGTCATCAGCTTCATAAACTGCATCTTCTACTCTTTCAAGCCACACTTTGACTTCATTATTGTTGGCTTGTTTTTGCTCAGCATCAAGAAGAACAGCTTGGAGTTGGGCAACCTTTTCCTTAAGCTTTCGGAGCTCATCTTTGACACCCCAAACCAATCCAATCTCTTCAAAAGCACGGGAGCCTAACCTTTCAATGATCCCTTGTGCAATGTTGAAGAGGACTCCTTCTGCCATTGGAGAAAGGAAAAGAGTATTCACTTGGAAAAAGGAAAAGAGTATTCTTGCCGAAGGTTGTGGTTTGTTGATAGAGTTATTTGGTGTGGAACAGCAAGTGGAGCAAGAGTATTAACAATTGGACAAAGGAAACATGCATCAAATCACGTGGGAAATCTTTGAATATTTGGTGTGGAACAGAGTGGAGCAAGTTGAAGAAATGTTTGACTCAAATATGCTTTCGGTGGTTTTGACATTATTTTAATGAAGGAGTCCAATTGGTGTTGTCCTGTTTAAGAAATAAACAATTCTTTCTTTCTCCTTGTTTATTGTTTCCACGTGACTCTTGCTGCGGTTTTGGTTTCTTGTCTGTGTATTATGTGTTTTACATGGCAATTCCAATAGATGCCAGCTATCTACTTTTTATATTAAATTACTAATACTATACAATATCATGTAATGTAATGCTTTTCATATCAATTATTATCTTCTATAGGCATGCCAATTTTTTATTATTATTTTTTAAGCATATCAATTATTATTTATTTATTTAATAGGCTTTTCAAGCTAGTTATGTTTTGCATAATTTTACATTTTAATTAAGATATCAACTATGGCATAATGTGTGCAATCAATATTTTATATAAAGAGAGATAAAATATAATACAAATAATATCAACATTTAGTATAGTGATAATTGTTTCTATTTGATTGGAGTTGGTTTTAAATTCGACTTAATTAAATAGACGAGAGATTGATACGTATTTTGGTAAGTTTGATTTTATTGAATTAATACCGGTTAAATTTCCCAAAAGGGGAATGCTAGCTATATTTCTCATCTGATTCTCATCACAGCGAAATGGTTTGATGATTCGAAACCACTTATCTTCAAGGCTTTCTTTTTAAGATCATATATGCAAAAAATTTACCCGGTGACTAGGATCCAACTAAACAAGTTACCTAATATAACTTAAAATCTTATTTATTGTATTTTTCGGATTCCAAAACTACCCATATTTATGACTTAATGTGTACACACGTTGAATTTGGGATCTCTAAATGGTTGTAATGGATGTAGGAATTAATTTAGAAACTTATTTAAAATTAAATATTAAATTCAACATTAACTTATTAGTAATCTATTTTTGAATTAATGTTGTTTTCCTTTTATGAATTACGACTAGTAATCTATTTAACGTATTAGTGATTTAAATTCAATATTAAATTTAGGAATTAATGTTGTTTTCCTTTTATGAATTATACGACTAGTAATCTATTTTATTATAGTTTTATGAATAATAGTGTACCTTTTAATTATGCTGAAAAATAATTTGATAATCTAATTTTTTTTAAACAATTTTTTAAAATGAACATATTTTTTCTCTAAATAATGTACCTATTTTTTTTCTCTAAATAAAGCACCTAGTACTTGCTTTATGAAAAATAATTTGATCATCTTTTTATTGTTTGTTTTATGAAAACAATTTTTTTTTTAAATGAACCTACTTTTTCTCTCCAAATAATGTACCTATTTTTTTTTCTCTAATAATGTACCTAGTAAAACAATTTACCTAGTATAATGAACCTATTTTTTCGCTAAATTTTGTATCTATTTTTTTCTCTAAATAATGTACCAATTTTTTTTCTCTAATAATGTATGCCTAGTAAAACAATTTACCTAGTATAATGAACTTATTTTTTTCTTCTAAATAATGTACCTATTTTTAATTTATAAAAAATGTGCATAAATTTCAATTATACAACGCACCTATTTTCTATAAATTATTGTGTACCTATTTTAAATTTATGAAAAATGTATGGAAATTTCAATTACAAAGTAACTGACCTTTTTTTTGTGGTAAATAATATACCTATACTTTTATATGTATATATTTATATTTATATTTTTCATATGTACATTATTGGATATGTAATTTACATATATATATTTCTTTTG
Source organism: Prunus fruticosa (assembly GCA_018703695.1). Taxonomy (NCBI): domain Eukaryota; kingdom Viridiplantae; phylum Streptophyta; class Magnoliopsida; order Rosales; family Rosaceae; genus Prunus; species Prunus fruticosa. The sequence goes on from CM031918.1 coordinate 3,192,755, forward strand.
GTTTGCAGTTTTGGGGGGCGATATGTTAGAGGAAATGGCAACCAAAAGAAATGAGGAGATTGATATGCTATTAATAGGGAGTTTTAATTACAATTATGGCAGTTAATGAAATGCTTGGAATGAATTATAAATAAAATATGAAGTCTGATGGCAAGGATGTAAAAACATAGGAATACTATGACCTCTTATATCCTATTGGTCATTTAAGTTTGAAATTGGGTTTTACACATAGATTTATAGAATGATGGGTATATGTCTAGGAAATAGAAATTGTAGGGACCTATATTGAACAAGCCCATGACATAATACAAACTGCTTTCATAACATGGCACCAATTTCAAAAGCCATAAGGAAATTTGAGAGTTAGAATTACCTAAATTCATCACATGTACAATTGAGTCACTTGTATGATCAAAGCCAGGATGCCTAATCAATTTCTTCTTTTAATCAGTGCATATCCATGAAAGAAAATTAAGAAACAAAACCGAATGTTATTATCATGTCAACATACCAACAACAAAACAACGTTAGGATCAAGGGCTCATCATCTAAAACATACATACCACTTTGTTGATGATCTGCGTTGCAAAATCAAGCCATAAGAGTTTTTAGTGGGGACCCAATCTCCACTGACCCAACTCTTAATCTGAAAAAGAAGAAAATGAACAAGCTGAGGTTGGTTGCCATTTGAATGAAAGTGTGAATGCAAAAGAAAGAAATTAGTTAGAAAAACGCACTAATGTATCTCTCTGGATGTCAGCAATCTTGGACCAGTCCTCACCTGTTTCTTTCTGGCATCTTTGCTTTAAGATGGGGCAACCGTTAATCATCAACCTTTTTAATGAGGCAAGGCAACGAAGCCCTTCTGGGAGTGATGCCAAATTAGGGCAATCGCATATACAAAGCTCTTGAAGTGATTTGAGGTTGCCCATCCCTTCTGGTAGTAATGTCAAATTGGGGAAGCGTCCAATTGTAAGATCGGAAAGTGATTTGAGGTTGCCGATCCATTCTGGTAGAGATGTTAAATTAGGAAAATTGTTAGTATAGAGCTGCTGGAGTAATGTGAGGTTGCCGATCCATTCTGGTAGAGATGCCAAATTCGGAAAATCGCTAATGTGGAGGCTCTGGAGTAATGTGAGGTTGCCGATCCATTCTGGTGGTGATGCCAAATTAGGACAATCGTTAATTAGGAGGTCCTGGAGTAATGTGAGGTTGCCGATCCCTTCTGTTAGTGATGCCAATTTAGGACAATTTGAAATATCCAGTCTCTGGAAGGAGATGAGGCGACCCATCCCTTGATCTGGTAGTGATACCAAATTAGGGCAATCTAAAATTACAAGGTCCTGAAGTAATGTGAGGTTGCCAATCCCTTCTTCTGGCACGTATTCTATATCCTCAACGCTCCAAATATTCAGAGATTTTAATTTGGAGGGAACAAAGGAGGAGGGAAGGAGCTTCCAGCTGCTTCTCTCTAACTTCAGGCTATCAAGATTTGGGTACAACGGCATGGAAGTTAGGTTAGGACAATTCTGTATATCTAAAGTAGAAAGACAAGGAAATGAAGAAGCTGAAGCTGAAGCTGTTTCATTCCTCCACCATCCCTTGAGATTAGGGCAATGAATTAGACAAAGACTCTCCAAGGAGGGAAAGAAGGTCGTCGATGGAGAAGCAGCTGACATCATCATCATCTCATCACTGGCAAAGTCTTTAACCATGTCTTCTGATATGTGCTCCAAATTCCTTAACCCGGAAAGCTCAAGACTCTTAAGAAAAGGTAAATGATCCAACGGTGGAAGATGTTGGCATCTATCACAGTGAGACAAACTGAGATTAACAATATTTGTGAGAGAATGAAACCAACTCGCAAACCTCACACCCAGGTATCTGTCCACGACTAACTGTTTTAGACTTGAATGGGGCTGCAACGCTTCCATTGAGTTAATAATTACATCACTCTCCTCCTCAACCGCATCACTACTTTCTCTTTCGATGCCCATCCAATGTAAAGTCAACGAATAGAGATGTCGTTTCTCCTTCAAATCTGCACCATCATAATTCAATTCTGACACAATATCTTTCTTGTACCTCAAATTTTTGATCTCCAACTCTCCTCTTAAATCCTTCAGCTTCCCCAACTCACTGAGCCCTCACTGTCCCTCAACTTGGAATTGCTTTTGCTCAAAACAAATCTACTTAAAGTACGAAGATGAGTCAATTCACCCAATCCACCAGGAATCCGAGCCAATTTATGACATCTTTTCAAAATGAGATGTCTCAAGTTGATCAATTTCTTGATATCTCTAGGCAATTCCACAAGAAAGCCACATCCTGAGAGATCTAGTGTTTCCAAATTTTGAAGTTTGACTATCCAATTTGGAAATCTCTTAATGGGATTACCACTAAGATCAAGATATCTTAAATGTTTCATTTTCTTAAGACATTTTGGCAATTTTGTAATTTCCAATCCATTCAAACTCAACATACGCAATGACTTAAAATTTGAAGCAATTGTAGCACAAAATGACTTCCCTAAATCCAAGTTTTGGCTCAGGAAAAGGAAAGTCCTTAGCTTATTTGATTCCAGCAAGGATGTTGGTATTTTCCATTTCAACGAATCAACACCAAAATCGAAAGATACATGAAGAAGACGTTTTGCATCAAAATCAGTCTTATTGCGATCTATTATTGTGCTTCCCTTCCCTGCCACTTTAACAGCAAGTTCATTCATGAGATCATGCATTTTACAGCTTTTTATTATACCAAACTCATCTTTTTCTTCTTCTTGGAAAAAAGATCTCCAAACTAGTTCGTTATAATATTCATAACCAACATCTTCCAAGCACTCATTAGGTTTTGAAGACTTAACGAACCCTTGTGCCACCCACAGCTTAATTAATTTCTCTACGGGAATCTCATAATCAGGCGGGAACAAACTACAATAAGCAAAACAATGTTTCAAATGTGATGGGAGAACATCATAACTCAGCCTAAGTGTTGGTAAAATATCATTTTCTTCTTGCCTTATTGTTGAAACCTTGTTATTCTTGAATGTCAACCATTTAGATTATTGATGTTCGGAGTACAACATACTTCCTATGGTCCTTATAGCAAGCGGAACCCCCTTACATTTTCTAGCAATCTCCTCCCCAATCGCCTTAATGGTTGAACTCGTTGGCTCTTTTCCATCTTGGAATGCCATTTTCTTGAACAAATTCCAAGACTCCTCATCACTTAAACCCCCTAAGTTATACGGTTTAGCTGTATCTGTTATCTTTGCAACTTTTTTACTACGAGTAGTTATTAGTATTTTACTACCTCTTGCACCACCCATCAACAAGTCTTTCAAGCTAAGCCATTTTTCACGATCTTCATTCCACACATCGTCTAACATAAGGAGGTATTTCTTTCCATCTATCTTTCCCTTAAGGTTCTTTTGAAATTGATCCATCCTAAGGTTTTTTGGTTCCTCATTAGTTGCAGATTGAATGATTTTCTCAGTGAGTACATTCAATTCAAACACATTGGAGACACATATCCACATTTTCAGATCAAAATGTTTCTCAACCTCCTTATCTTCGAAGACAAGTTGGGCAAGTGCAGTTTTTCCCAATCCTCCAAATCCAACTATGGAAATAGTTGAGACATTTTCTGTAGAGATGGGATCCAAATCCAACAAAAGTTGAATAATTGCTGTTTTATCTTGATCTCTCCCTATTATATTATCCTCCCGGACAAATGAGTGGTTGCCCCTCTCTCTTCTTACAAATTCTACATTTTCATGATTCCCTTCTAATTGACCAAATGTTCTATTCGAGGCAATCTCATGGAGTCTCTTGTTAACATCTTTTATCTTATGACCCATTTTCAGCCCAAAAAAAAGCTGGTTTGAGCTAGAGAAGAAGATGCGTACCTGCTTTGACACTTTATTATTTCCAGGCACCATTTGTCTCCATTGAGCTTCAGTATAAAACTCATCGAGCACGTCATCAGCTTCATAAACTGCATCTTCTACGCTTTCAAGCCACACTTTGACTTCATTATTGTTGGCTTGTTTTTGCTCAGCATCAAGAAGAACAGCTTGGAGTTTGGCAACTTGGTCCTTGAGCTTTCGGATCTCATCGTTGACACCCCAAACCAATCCAATCTCTTGAAAAGCACGGAAGCCTAACCTTTCAATGATCCCTTCTGCAATGTTTAAGAGGACTCCTTCTGCCATTGGAGAAAGGAAAAGGGTATTCACTTGGAGAAAGGAAAAGAGTATTCTTGCCGAAAGTTGTTTGTTGATAGAGTTATTTGGTGTGGAACAGCAAGTGGAGCAAGACTATTAATAATTGGACAAAGGAAGGAGGAAACATGCATCAAATCACGTGGGAAAGCTTTGAATATTTGGTGTGGAACAGCAAGTGGAGCAAGTTGAAGAGGAAATGCCGAAATGTCATATTTGACTGTTTTTTTCATTATTTTAATGGAGGAGTCCAATTGGTTGGTGACATGTGTGATAGCCGTTGGTGTTTGTTGTTTCCAATTGGTTGGTGACGTCAACAACAATAATGACTCTTGGTTTTGGTTTAATCTCTTTGTTTCCAATAGATGGCCGGCTATCTACTTTCATATCATGTAATGGTTGCATATCAATTATTATTTATTTATTCAATATCATGTGAATGTAAAGACGATAGATCGATATATACACGGCAAGTGGATGGGTTTTGGTTTCTTGTCTGTGTATTATGTGTTTTACACGGCAATTCCAATAGATGCCATTGCCGGCTATCTACTTTCATATTAATCTCTTTTTTTATATATTAAATTACTAATAACATGACATATAACTAGCTGCCATGCAATAATTTGTCAGCCGTCCACACTAGCTGCCATGTAGTTGAGTCAAATATTCTTTAGTCATGCACGTTAAGCCAATCACAATTTTATTATGCAGGCTGCAGGGTAAAGAGGAATCCAAAGACTATTTATTTATTTGTTAATTTCTTCAACAACTAAAAATTCATTTTGGACCAAAAACAACATCAAAATTTCAAGGGAATGTGATGTAACACGATAAATATAATACATCATTTTTTGTATAGTTTTATATGTATGTATACGCATACGCATGATTTAAACCATTAATTGTGTAATCCTAATAATATGTCATAAAAAATGTAAAGCCATAGCAAATTTAATTATATTATTAGCACACGTTCTATGATTAATAGGCTTTTGGATGGAAACTTATATAACAATGTTATGTTATATATGGTTAGAATTAACGTCAATATTTTCATTTTAATATATTAGTGTGATATTTGCAGCTCAACAACATGTACTAAAATATTTAGGGTAAGACACATTGGAAGGAAAAGAAGAAAACAAAAACAACTTGTTACTTATGCATTCAACATCAACATGATGTAGTTTTAGATGTCTACCTAGTAATAATAGGGTTTGTTTAGGCACCCATGGCATGCGTGTTGCTGTTTGTATTCTAATATAAAGGGGAGAACTTTTATTTGTTAATGTTCTTTCTTGAGGAATATTTGCCCTTTTACTGAAAAAAAAAAATATTGTCTCCAACTTAACCACTTATTAGCAACACCGATATTATTTTCAACTTACGTACTTGCAAAGTCCACTAAATATAAGGTTTTATCACAAAAGAACTTGAACAATATTAGTAGTAGAACCACTCATTATATATTGTATTTATTTTATCAAATTTGAACATTATACATCAAGCTATACATTACTCTTTAATAATTCATGGTCTTGGTTGGTAAAACATGACCATCCATAGTCATGACCCATTTTTAATTTTCATTAAATTTTTGGGTCAACATTTTGGCACATTCTCTAGCTCCCATGCCAGTTTGCCACATGATCTCCTCATCATTTTGGGCATTAAAAAAGGATATTAAAAATTAATAATATTGTACATAGATGACCTCAGAGTGGTGAGTGTCATTTTATTTAATTGGCGTTATCTCAATGTCTTGATATATCTCTCAGAAATTTTTAGTAAGAATTACGTGGTCGTATACATGCTTCATTATAAACAACTCAAAATGCAAGATGGTGATGAAAACATGCATTTAAAAAAAGTATATGTGGTAGTTTAAATGTAAGGATCATGGCATTATTTGACTTATTGTTTATTATTTTTTTATTTTTCTTGCTCTACCATATGCTGCAGGTTATTTGAATCCAAAATTATTTCTGAAGTTGTAATTTTCATTGCTTAACTACTCTAATTATATTTTCATAAACAATTATTGGGTGGTTATAACCAATAAATCTGCACTACCAACCGTAGTTAGTCTTAACAAGTTTACCTCAATTATGTCATTTCTAAAGTGGGAGTAGGTGCTAGCTCGCTGTCTCTGCCAATTTTGTTATTTCCTGCTTCTTTGCCAAAAAAAAAAAAATGATGCAGCGCAATAATGGGTTGGTGATCAAATAATGAATCTGGAATTCACCATAAAATTGAGAGAAGTCTGATGATTTATTGATAATTATACTCGGAATAACAACCCTAATCTCTTAGTTAAAGTTTGTTTAAATACTACCTCAAACCCTAGTACTACTAGGAATACTAATTGGAATCAAAATTCCAAAATTATTCTTAATACTAAAAATGCTGATTTAACTTACCAAACAACGTTATTCAGCCTGCAACAGTTAGATTTTGATGTTACGCTTATCAAACTGCTCCCTAATCATCTTTAGTTTTAACTATATATATATGCTCTACATCAGAAAATTTACAGCCGCAAGTGTGATATACTGATTTGTTCAACAATAGTATAAGCTACTAATTAATTATCTGCTTCAATTTGGAGTACCATACACATAGCAGTAAATATACCGCGATGGAACTAGTTAATTGAGATCAATGCTCACATTCTAATAATTTGCCCTCTTTGTGAATTTGATATTGATAAAATGCTTACTTTTTATCTCATTCAACACTAAATCATCATTATTGTTAGGACTCGCCAAATTAATTCTTCACATAAGAATATAATAAACAAATATAGAGATTATATTAATCCAATGGGGTTGTTGAGTGGTTAAGATCATATGAATAAGAAGTTGAACAACCAGGGTTTTAAATCAAAAGAAAATAAGAGTGGAGAAGATGCATGATTTTTATCTGGAGCTCTTCACAATTCTATTTCTTAGAGTAGTTAAGGAGGTCAGGTTGGATCGTGGAGCTGCCCCACCTGACGTACCATGCCATTGATAAAAAAACAAAAAACCCATACATACACATTATGGCCATGACTTCCAACTTCTCGTATGTTTTCCTCTTGAGAGATATATGATAGTTCCTTTTCTTGGAAGTTGGAAATGAAGTATCACATGAATGTTGACTTTGAATGGCAGTTTGTAAAACAAGGTAGGATATGAACGAAAGAATAGTTCTGGCAGAATGAGTTTTCATTAGTGTGATATTGTAATTTATACAGATGTGATCCTATCATTTAGGCGTACAAGAAAGGTAAATATATATATACAAATCAAATTATACAGTCTTGTAATTCTACTGTTGAAGTCAAGGGATTGCATAATCAAATCAATCCCCTAACATCTTGGATCGTATTAATTTCTTAACACTCCCCCTTAAGTTGGAGAGTAAATGTCAAGAACTTCCAACTTGCGCAACATGGCTGAGAAGGCATCTTTCCCCAATGGCTTTGTGAATACATCTACTACTTGTTGGGATGAAGCCACATACTTCGTAAAGATTGAACAATCCAAGACAATTTGGTAGTGTTATGAATCCCATGAAATTCATACTCAACATACGCAATGACTTAAAATTTGAAGCAATTACATTGCAAGATGACTTAGACCTTTCCTCATCAATACGGCCACGGAATTTATTTTGAAAAAGAAAAGTGCGTATCTTATTGCCTTTAGCAAGGGTAATAGAATTGGTAATTCGTATATTGATTAATATTTCAGAATGGGGTACAACACCTTTATACAAATACAATAGCCAGTTAAGATGCTGAAAACTAGCCTAAATGAGCTATTCCTTAATGTACACGCCTATATAAAAGGAAGGAAATAAACTAAACATCTGTACAGGTCAATGATCAATATTCATAATCAATCACGTTGATTTAGTTGGGATTTACGCTCCTCAACACTCCCCTTCAAGTTAGAATATATGTTGATGATTCCTAACTTGCCGAGTAAAATCGCAAATTGTGGAAGACTCGCGGCCTTTGTGAATATGTTTGCTGGTTGTTGTAAGGTGGAAATATGGGCCGTTTTGATCGTTCCACTTTGAACCTTTTCTCTCACTAGATGGCAATCAATCTCAATGTGTTTAGTCCGTTCATGAAATACTGGATTCGAAGCAATGTGGAGCGCTGCTTGGTTGTCACAATATAACTTGACTGCATGTGAATGCTTAATGCCTAAATCTTGCAAAACATATCGTAACCAAGTAATTTCACAACAAGCGGCAGCCATGGAACGATATTCAGCTTCGGCACTAGATCGAGATACTGTGGTTTGCTTCTTGGTTTTCCAAGAAACCAAAGAATCGCCAAGAAATACACAATACCCGGTAGTAGAACGTCGAGTATCACGACATCGAGCCCAATCTGCATCACAAAAGGCATTTAATTGGATTGGACTGTTGGCAGAAAGAAAAATACCTTGCCCTGGTGCACGTTTGACATAGCGCAAAACCCGATGAGCTGCCTCTAGGTGTGGTGTTCGTGGCTTATCCATGAACTGACTCTAGAGTGTGAACGGCATACACCAAGTCAGGCCGCGTAATTGTCAAGTAGATCAGCCTCCCTACAAGTCTTCGATACGAAGATGGATCATCAATGTAATCTCCCTCATGTTTGCTAAGGGACAAATTTGGCTCCATGGGTGAATTGGTAGGTTTTGCACCAAGTTGTCCTGCATCCTCTAGGATTTCAAGTGCATACTTGCGTTGTGAAAGGGCTATGCCTTTGCTAGAACGAGCAATCTCGATGCCAAGAAAATATTTCAATTGACCAAGGTCTTTCAATTTGAATTGTTGCAGCAAGTATGACTTGGTTGCTTCAATGTCTTGTAAATTATTCCCTGTCAAAATGATATCATCCACATAGACAAGTAAGGCAGTGAATGTGCTACCTCGGGTTCGGACGAACAATGAATAATCTGCCTTCGATTGATGGTAGCCTGCTTGCTTAAGGGCTGTGGAAAGTTTAATGAACCATTGACGTGAAGCTTGCTTGAGTCTGTTGAGGCCCAAAAAATCAAGGGTTGGGCCCAAATAAATTCCCGGCCCAATGTGACACCTTATTAAGAAGAAACCATATGCGGAGCATGCGAAATTCTTCATGCACGCTTGCACGAGCCACAAACACGCGCCATGCCAAATAAATATACAATTTATCACGCTAGGAATTAAAATGAGCCTATAAAAGGGCATTGGCTCTACAAGCTCATGCTAATTATTTTGTCAAGCATTATGTCTCTTTTCAAAGACGACAAAATTCAAGCACGCCAAGCGACATGCCATGCCAAGTAGGAAATCATTATTTCACACATAGCCACGCTACAAGCTTAAGTGGGCCCAAGCCACGCAAATGCTCGGGGCTTGCTTGAGTGGGTTGTGGTATGGATGGTAACAAGCTTTCATGGGGCCCATTGATGAGCCAAGAAATGGAAGTTTTGGGCTGCTTGGGACCCCAAAACTCAAGCCTATTTCTTGAGCCCAAACACATGGGTTAGCATGAGAGAGGAGAGAATATGACCCAAAGCCTTAGGAGAACATCCCATAGGCTGCTGTAGCATTTAGAAAAATCCATGATAATTAGGATGCCCAAAAACGCATAAGCCACTTCCAGCAACTGGACGAAAGCGTGCAGGCCGCCGAAAGGGGAGCACCAGGAACCCCAATATTATGCACAAAGCCCAGCCCAGTATTTTATAAGAAATTCAGCATCTAGCTCCATCCTTATCAGAACCCCAAGGCAGTCAACGAGGGACCATAGCAAGAACCAACAGAAATCCGTGCGTGAAGGACAAATACCCATTGGACAAAAGAACTCCCTCCATCTCTCTTTTCCTCTGCAAGCTCCATCTTGAAAACCCACAAGGAAAGCAGGTGGCGCCCCACCCTTATGGGGGAGGTCCAGTTGCGTCAAAACCTTGGAACCACAAAGGGCTCCTTACCCATGCGCCTTGGATAGGAAAATTACATCAAATAGGATCAAGTGGGAAGAAGCAACGAAAAAGGGAGGAGGAGGTTAGATAAAATTAGGGTTCTTTGTGGCTATAAAATAGGGCATTAGCTACCCAGGAAAACCAACCCATTCTTCAGAGAGCAAGCTTCCTCTCTCACCTGCAAACCCAATTTCAGAGCTTGACCAAGCTTTGTCAAGCAACCTGGAATTTACTCAAGCCACTCAATCCTCTTCCTCCGTAGTCTTCTTCTTTTCCTGAGATAAAAAAACCTTCCTAATCTTCCTCTACCCCAGTCTTAATTTCTGTCCTCTGGAAGAAACTCATGCTTTTCTCTCTCTCAAATTGCTAAACTTGTAAAAGCTTAGCTCCCATGCCACAAGCTCCTCATGTCAAGCCATTCCATTGCTAATTTGTCACGTTTATTTGGTTGATTGGTGAAAGAATCCAAGGTGTTTTCTAAGGTTGTCACTACTCCTTTCAAAACTCTCTTGGAGCCTGGTCTTTGAACTCAGAAACAGGGGCAACCTCCTCCGCTCATCCTTTACAGCAGCCCAAGCCCATTCGTCCGGCTGCTGGAAGAAAGAACCCCTACATAAATGGCGACTCTCCTGGGGACCAGGCTGCCATCTTCACCAATACCTCCAAAGAAGAGGACCAGAAGCAATAAACCGGAGAAAATAAAGAGATAAGAACATTCTCTCTTTCTTTCTTTGTTTTTTCCTTTTGTTGACTATCTACTTTGCAAAACAAGTATAATATAGATTACTCACATGCTCAATTTGTTTGTGCGTTAGATCTCTATTCTCAAGCAAAACAAGATCTTGCAAGAAGGCCCTGGAAGCTTTAGCAAATCCATTATTCATGCCATTGAGCAGGCTACACATGCAAAACCCAAAATACTTGGGAGCTTCGTGCTAAGCAAATGTTTTTTTTTCAAAAAAAAAATGAGCCAAACACAAGCCAAGCATCTGATAAAGAGAAGCCATCTTCTCTTGCCAACAGAGGAGACTTGGCTAACTCTAGAACAATATAGCCATATCTTGCACAAAACTACGCATGCTCTTCAACTCAAAATTGAATAAGTCCTCTCCGGGAACACTGCTTGCATCATCTTCGTCTTTTGCACTGCCCGCAGGATGCTCCAACTCTCTATGCCAATGTCGGTTTCACAATCCACATGCTCTCTGTTGAAGGCCAACAAAAAAGATAAGAAAATTCATTTTTTCCTAGCTTTTTAGATTTCACAATAATATATATATTATCAGGCCATATGCCATTACATTTATACTTGCAAAAACAGCACAAGCATGTCATCTATTCAAATGTAAACATGTATTGATAAATTTCCTTCTTGATATATCATGTTTTAGGCCAATACCAACGTAGTGAAGTTGGACTATTCAGCTTCCTTTATTTCTTGTCTTTCACTTTGATAGGAATACAAACGCTAGGCATTTACACACCACCAAAAGCATGAGCATCACCACATGCTTTAATTATTGCCAAAGCATCCCATGCTTGCATATTACTGAAATCTACCTATGCTGGTTTTAATATTGATATGTGATTCATTCGTTATGTAATGATGTTGGACGACATCCATTAATTATATTCATTTGCAAGCTGCAACGCATGTATTATTTTAACCACCATTTGCTTTGGTCATGCAGAAATTATATATCTGTCAAGCACTCTATTCTTCCCAAGATGAGGAATACATTCCTCTACACCTCAAGCCTCAAGGAGCATGGGACTTATGTTCCTGTACCATCAGACAAATCTCTCTCTAATGCTAAACTTGTGGGCACTTAGCTCCCACACCACAAGCCAAGCTCTGATTCCCCATGCCAAGCTCATATAGTCTATGGGTCAACTCATGCATCCATGTCGTAGAAGTTCAAAAAATCGCTGGAGGAGCCACCAGAGGAGTGGCTGGAAGAAGAATAGAGCCAAGCTTGTAGTAGAAATCCAAACACCATCGTTAGAAGAGCTGCTGCCAGAAGCACACCAGACATTAGATGAGGGTGACAAATCATCTAGTGACTACAATTCACGCAAAAGAAAAGACAAGGAGATGTACCTGCCACTGCCATGCAAAGATAAAGAATTTCATGCCATTCTTGATACAATATTTGTTCATGATGCAATCAAACCCTTCATGCCTTATAAAGTCCCTAATAGAGAGGAAATGGTGGTCTTTGGTACCTGCCGTTATCATTTGTTTGTGGGTCATCCAACCACTGCTTGTCAAACTTTGAGGAAGATCTTGCACGCCGAGATACGTGACGGAACTCTTGACCTACTCTTTAAAAGGCAAGCTATTGATGAAGACTCCTTGCCAAAACAAAGGGGAAATGAGATGGTTGTTGTCATTACATGCTTTGATGACTTGCTCGACGACGACGTATCGTGCCACCCGTGGAAGAATGACTCAAAGCCATCGGAGGCTATTCGGGAGCCTTGTGGAAACACGGAGAAAGCTTACTGGTATAAATATTCAAAAACTTCAAGTTTAACACCCCATGGCCACTTTCTGATGGATGGAAGAATGGTTCCAGGCGAAGTATTCACATTGGACATGCTGGAAGAACGCCACTTGGGGGATTCATTTGGTTAGCAAGATTATCAGGAGACAGCTGCCGTAACCTCTCATAATCTCACAGGGGCTGAAGAAAGTGTAATGGGTTGTGAGCCGCAAATCACTCTTTGATTAGTTGGGTTATGATCCGCATGCTGTAAAGCAACAGTTGTGGCTCTGTTAAATATCTCTGGAGAGCATGGCAACGTAGTACAACACATGCCAAATACATGCCAATCCAAGCCACAAGCTTTCATGCTATTCATGCACACTCCTTGGCCCTTTCATATTTGGGGGCTTAATTTGATTGGAGTATTCATCAATGCAAAATGGCTCAAAACCTTACTACTGCGAGTTGCTTTTGCACCTATCATTTTGCTTTTGGCTTTTTCAAATTTATTTCAAAAATGAACTCCTTATGTGTTTTCACCCTATGCTTTCACAACTTTTGTAGAATACACCACCATTATGGCATGCTAAGGTGTAAGATGATATTTGCAACGAGAATGGAGTATTTTGAAAAAATTCTTTCCTTGCAAAGCCTGTAGTATTTTGCAATTTTTGCAAACCATGTTCTTTGAAAAAAAAAAAAAAAAAAAACACAGCAAACTTTTCTTTAAAAAATTAAGCCTCTCAGCAGTAACTATACCAAGCAAAGCCACTTAGATGGGATCCCAAGCTGTTAACAAGCACCATGCACAAGCAATATCATTTGTCATTCTTGAAGAAAAAAAAAAGTGAGGTCATGCTATTACGGAAAATCATCCCAGTCCTTGCAATATTTGAAGAGAGTATATGTGTTGGGATGCTGTGAAAAAAATTGGCAGCATGAACCTTGCACCTACCGCTACACAACCTGTTAAAATCTCAAGCAATTCATGCATTTCATCATTTTGTTTGTGCCTAATAAATCACGGCCATGAACTGGCCAAAGGGGCCCTTTATCTCGGCCTTTGCACCTTCTCGAGGAACTGAAAACGCAGCGTTTTGTCAGGGTGCTGGGCCTTCCAGGAGAAACAAGAGAAAAATTGCTAAGGCACGATCATCTCGGCCTCGATTGAAGGGCGAGGCCGAGATCGAGCAAAGTCATGGCCAAAGGCATTAAAGTCAGATCATCACGTGACAGCAGGGTCCCACGCTCCATTTAATGAAGTAAGGCCTCTGTTTATTGCAGCAAACCCACTGGCCAAGAATGAGCATTTAATGCACGAGGGAAGGTGGGAAGTGATTGGAGTCAGGATTTGGTGACAGGGATCAGAGAGTGATTAGACGCCAACATTCTCACAAAGCTCTTTGCAGCTTGAGAGATTAGGTGACCAGCCACTAGAGCAATAAATGCGTTTCCATGACCAGAAGCGCAGAACCCACGATCAGGGCGCGGCCGAGATTCACCTGGATTCATGGGGTCACACCACCATACTTCACGATTCCAAATGTCGATTGGACTACCCACTTGCGCTAATCAGGCTTCACCATACAGATTTTCAGCCTCGATTACCCCTCCAGGAACTTTGCCTATAAATACAAGACTCAGGACTACTTTCAAAGGGTTCAAACACCAAACAAAAGCCTCCCACGGAGCAACATATATTTTCCCGTAATGCACTTTCAATATTTTTACTTGCTTTCCTAGGAGTAGTGTTAGTTTGTAAGGAAAATCCATTCATCAATATATCATACGACCCTTGATTTTCAAGGCGCCGGAGCACCATCCTTATTATTTCGGTTCATAATTGTATATTATTTCGTACCCTTCTAGCTTATGATTTGGTTATGTTTTTGAGTTAAACTTGTGCTTTTAATCCTTTTTGTGTTTATCTTTCAATTCATTGAGCTTTAGGTAACAATTATGGCTTTGGATAGGAAATGATGCAATTCATGCATGTTAAGGCCTTATTTGGGTGAATGGAAGAAGAGCTTAAAGACAAACTCAATTTGGCTACAACTCCTTGCCAGCCCAGTTTCGTAGGTCAACTTCTTGGCCTTGGATGAGCATGCTATGGGGCTCGAATGAGGTGATGATCTTCATGAAAATTGTTCCAACGGGTGGCTAGTACAACATATCCAGATTTCAGCCCAATTGGACATATGTGGAGTGCTTAGCCCGTCCAACACTCAACCTTGCTAAAGAGGATTTGCAGCTGCCAGCTTTTTGCCATGTGCCTCACCCCAACTATAACTGACTTTGTACCCAACATAATGAGTGAAGTAGGGAGGCATTCCAGCTATGAAATTCTAAAGGAGCAAGTTGGTACATGATGAAGCTATTAAAGAGAAAGCATGTGCATGCATGTGAAGCAAAAGAAAGAAAAGAAATAAAGTGAAGTCAATTTCAGTCCCTGTTTCGGCAGCCAACTTGCAGTGGCCAAAACATACACTTCTACTACTCCGATCGGAATACTTTATTCATAGAAGTTGTTCCAATGGGTGTCTAGTATAACATATCCAAATTTCAGCCACATTGGATACGTTTTGAAATCTATGGCTTTCCTACACCAAAACAGGTTCAGAAAAATCATTTTTTCAGCATGCAAAGGTGAAGAAGACCACATGGGTTGGCAGCAAAAGGCAGCCACAAATTGAACACCTTTGATAATCCCATGTGAAGAAAGCTTTGAGTGCAGCAAAAGAAGTATGGGATGGAATTGATTCCAACCACACTAACATAGACAAGATGAGGTGGGAGTTATGAGTTGTATTAAAGAAGGAATGGTGGTGTTGAATTTCATCATGATATTCCTCCCTCTTAGCCCTATAAATAGAGAAGTCTTCAAGCTTCATAAATCACACCCCAAGGGGGGAGCTCTCAAACACTTCTCTAGAGCTCCTTTCCCTTCTCTCCCTCAAATTCTCCTAGTTTCCTTTCAAGTTGTAAATTGTTGTAACAAAATGAGTTTACTAAATTTTCCTTCAAGTTTTCTTAGTTCCACTTTACTTTTATTTGTAATGTACATTCTTTCTTAAGTATTCAAGTTTAATTAGTTTCCAAGTTTCAATTATGGTTTTTGTTCTTATTCATTATGCTTATAAGTTAATATGCTAGTTTGAATGATTGATCACCATTTAGGCTTGCATGTTAGCTATCTTGGTTTGAATTAAGAGTAGACACCATGCTTTAATTCGAATTGAACTATGAATAGGAAGAGTATGTATGGACATTCGACAACAGGGATTAGATACATGCTTGGTTGTTTAAATTGTTCTTCTATGCTTAATGGGTTCCTAATGCTTAATTTTAGGTTAGACAACAAATGATCAAATTAGGGAATTAGGAACACAAGGTTAGGACCAAACACCATGGCTCAATCATACTTTAGTTAGAATTAATCCGTTAATCTAATTGAACTTGGGAACTTATTTGCTTGAGTTATTTCCTTATTTATTTATTTATTTATTTTCTTTTTCATTTCTATTTTGTGTAGGGGAAACAAATTGGATCATTCAATCACCAATCCTCGTGGGATCGACCTCGCACTTACATATGCTATACTACCAAACGGCTCGTGCACTTGCGAGTATCACAAGTTGAGGATGCAGCTGAATCCATTTTGGTGCAGCTAAATCGAAGCAACAAGTTTTTGGCGCCGTTGCCGGGATCGGTAACATTGTTTGATTCTATTTGGATTTCCTACTCTTTTTTTTTTCTCTTAACTGGACAATTTCTTGTTTTAAAGTTAATGATGTTAATGGACAAGTTGTGTTTGTAGTCCAACAGAAAAGGACAATTGCCGAATAAGCAAGAGAACTGGGTTTAAGTCCCAGCTTACACAACCCATTAGTGTTTGTTACTTTGAAGCATGGAATTAGATGTTTATGGTGAAGTTGAATCCCTAATCTTGATGTTTTAGTTTAGTTTATCCTTTTCATTTAATTTATGGTTTCCTCATCCTTTAAATCTAAAAATCTGTTTCAAGTTTCCTTGTCTTTCTTTAAGCGTTTCTGAAGTAGCTCAATAATAAAAATGGAGAGAGATGGAAACCTCAATCATAAGAATGGGAAGTGTGGAGCAATGGGAGAAGTCGCGACCTCCAAGTGCATCCACGCTCGAACCTAATCGCTTCAAGTGGGAGCATTTCAATCCTTTCTCTTCTTTGAATTCTGTTTATTTCTGTAATTATTTTTGCCTTTTGGTCCGCGTTGAGTTCTTTGTTTTTCTGTGCTGAATCCAACCATATAAAGAACGTAAAATTTGGACTTACAGTTGGAAAGTTATAGCCTAAAAACTGAACAGAGATCGTAGCTGAAAAACAGAGAAACGAATCTGTCCAAATGGTGATAAATAGGTGATAGAAAGTGCTGTTTGTGTTTTTCTTTGGTTTCTTGGTTTGTTTCTTTTAGTACAACAATTTATTTCGTTTGTTTGAGTTTGTTTAGAGTACTTAGTTCATTTTCGTTTATGGTTTGTTGTTTCATATTATCTTAATTTGTTTTTGTTTCTTTTTCTTACTAGAATATCTTTAAAAAATTTATAAAAAAATTATTTTTCATATGAGCTAACTTTTAGTAACTTCAGCAAGCACTTCCGTCAATACAGTGTCTAGGAGTTCTTTAGGCGACACCTTTGGTGTCTAAGAAGTTTGGGTTTTAAGCGGGACCATTGTGACCCTTCCAACCTTCCCCGACCCCCTGGCTGTGTTTTCTGAGGCCCTTAACTGGTCATCCATGAGTTGCTTGTATATTCGTGTGTTTTTAAATTAAGTTTTTTTTTTATTTTCTTTGTTTTCTTGTTTGTTGAGTCTTTGTTTTTGTTTTTGTTTTGTTAAGTTAGTTTATGTATTTATTTACGTGGTATGGTTAGTTAGTTTTTTTTTTCTCTCTAAGTGTTAAAAACAAACTTTATTTCACTTCAAACATTGCAAACAAAAAAAACCAAAAAAAACAAAAACAAAATAACAACTTTTTCTTCTTCTTCTTCATCCTCTTCTTCATCTTCTTCATCTTCATCATCATCATGGCTTGCCTCTATTTTCTCGCACTTGTAGAATCTGCAGCAGCTCTACATGGTCCTCATTCTTTCTCTCAGTGCTTCCACATGCTGATTGGCAAGGAAAACCGCTTCTGGAAGTCTGCCACCATAGCCTTCAAGGAAGCCACTTCCTCGCTCAGCGCGGCACACTCCCGTGTCCAAATTGGTAGCCGAGACTGCATGGAGCACAGAGAAGAGTGGGACTCATCCACCGCCATCTTGTCAGACCTACGTGCCACATGCAGGTCATCCCTGCCGGTGTGAGTATACTGCCAATCATGCCACCCAGGAGCACTGCTCCGTTCGGCAAAGTTTGAGGCCGTGCCGTGATGATATGTAGAGTTTGGGAAGACAGGGTTTGGATGAGCCCTAATCTGGGCATTCGGAGGTGCAAGGGACAATTCAAGGTTGAGATCATCAAGGTGAGCGCATGAGGATGCCATTGTTTTGTTTCTGAATTTTTTGATGTTTTTCTTTGAGTTTGCAGGAAGAAATGCTGGGTATCATCCGCTTGTAGAGGCGTACTTTCACTTTACTTTTCTTTTTTCCGTGTTTTTCTGTGTTTTATGTTTTTGCCCATTACTTTCATTTTCTGGTGCTTTGTGTTTTTGCCTTTCCCTTTCGGCTATCATCTTTATTTTATTTTAGTTAGGGAACTGTGCTTTCTTTTCCGTTTGTCGTCTTCGTTTGATTTAAGTTTGGGAAGTGTGTTTTCTTTTTCTTTTTCTTTTTCCTTATGCAAATTTACTCTTTTATTTCCAAAAAAAAAAAAACAACCAAAAGAAATAAATTAAAATAAAAACAACAATAATACATTAGAAATCATTTCTTCACAGTGCTCGGTGTCTCGACCATTGGAGCTTTGAGTTTGGCCATCTGGCTGTCCTCTTCCAGGGCTTCGCACAGCCTCTTGGGGCTCACCACTTGAGCTCCCAAAGATCGCACTCTTAGCTTGAGCGTAACTACTCTCGCGATCTACTTGTTTGCGTTTACCCGGTCGGTCTAGGTCCTCCAGCTGCTTACGCATGTCTCGAGAGTACAACTCTACCATCTTTGATAGGTTTTTATTCTCGTCCCGCAATACTTCTAGCTGGTGTCGATTCACCTCAACTATCCTTGCCCTCTCCCTTTTCAAGCTTTTTATAGCACTCTGACACTCTTCAACCATACTTCGCTCCGCCGCCAACTGACCCTTTAGCACCTCTACCTCATGGGACTTCGCAGTAGGCGATGACCCAAACTTGCGACTTTGCCGTACTTTGCACGCTTAGTGCCAGGGCATCGTTCACGATCCGGTTGTCATCCCTTGTCCCCAGCACACGTATATCTTTAGGAGTCACTAAATTTCTAGCCACTCCAATGGCAACATCGTTGTCCAGGAGTATTGAGTCAGTTCCTGTCACAGGCCCCGTGCGGAGGCAAAGTAGGGCATCCATACTGGTGCCGCTGCTTGGCCTCGTGTCTAGAGTCGGTGGAGCTAGGTTGAGATCCAACGAAAATGGGTAGGAAGAGGCCATTTGATTTCTCACTCTTTTTTTTTCTTTCTTCTCTCTTTTGTGTGTTTTCCCCCCTCTCTCTTTCTCTTTTATAGACTTAGTTTCTGCTTAATCCTAGCCACAGCGCTTCCGAGTTCTGCGTGGCCTTTACGGCTTATCTCTATTTGTCGCCACACCCATTCCCCAATCCCCCCTTAATTGCATTTTCACCTTTCACCACTTTCAAAGTGAAAAAGTCGTCCCGCTTCACCCAAGAGACCAATAATTCTGGCTTGGGAATGTGTGAGGGGCCTCTACTTGTGACACGTCCCTCACTTTGTTGCCCGTGACTCACAGGAGTCGAGACATCAGGGACCACATTATCTCTTTTCAAAAATCTTGCCTTTGCGCTCCCAATTCACGTGTCATCTTAAAAAATAAATAATAATAAAAATAATAACAAACGTGTGGGCTTCGGATTTCTTTGTGGGTCGGGTTTTCACCGTTGTTTAGGTTTCAAAGTGGGTTAACTTCTTTTAGGTTGGGCTTTCAATCGTTTGGGTTTTGGTTTGCTTAAGACTGTTTGTTTATGGCTTTCTGTTTCGAGTGTTTTTACTGTTTCATTTCTTTTGTTTGTTTGTTTTGTAATTTTTATTTTGTAATTATTTTATTTTTGTATTTTAATTCTTGTGTGTTTTGTGATTTTTTTATTTGCTTTAATACATTCATTTGTTATTTTTGACATTGCTTGTTCCTAATTTTTAAACATTGAGGACAATGTTCATTTCTAGGTTTGGGGGTATTGGAGTTTAGCAAGTAAATTTGGTTTTTCTTAAAATAAAATAAAATAAAAATAAAAATAATTAATTTCTTGCTTGTTTTTCTTTTTTTCTATATTTTGAGTCTTGTTCTGTTTTGAGTCACTTTCCGAACACTTGTGATGAGATTGTGATAAATGTTTGCATGACTTAAATAAAAATTGGATTTCATTTTATTATTTTTATTAAAAAAATTAAAAATTAAAAAAAAATTAATTAATTTGGCATCATTCTAGCATGATATGTTTGAAACCTTCTTTGCACTTGCCATTTGTTTCATAATTTTCCAATTAAAGGATCTGCATGATCTAAAGAATTGTATCAAGCATAAATTAGACTTATATAACCATATAATGTGAGCTTTTGAGCCTTATGCTTCATTTCATGAGTGTTATA
This sequence comes from Prunus fruticosa, assembly GCA_018703695.1. Taxonomy (NCBI): domain Eukaryota; kingdom Viridiplantae; phylum Streptophyta; class Magnoliopsida; order Rosales; family Rosaceae; genus Prunus; species Prunus fruticosa. Next base: position 3,213,188 of record CM031918.1, read on the forward strand.
CACATACTCTTATTTTCTTGTCATCAAAGTTGTTGTTTGATCTCATTATTCATTGATTTGGTTGAACACTTAAAAGTCATTCATTCTTATGCAATTTGATTTCATGACATTTAAGAAGTGATATTAAGGCCCTCTTTGGATCGTTTGTGCCTTTCAAGCTAACCTTATGCATGCTTAAGCATGATTTTCCATTGTTAACCATTTTGAGCCTACATGTAAACATTTTCTTTCATTTACCAAATTTATTTCCTTGCCTTAGCCCGAAAAACAAATATTTACCTTTCTAAGGAACTCATGAGCTCTAATTCAGATGTGTTTTTCATGCTAAGTTTGGGAAGGGATATTACTTAAAGAAAAAAAAATAAAAAAAAAGAAGACAACTTCACTCAGTTGGTGAAAGAAAAGAAAAAAGTTGTGATTAAGTGGTGGTTGATTGAAAATTCATTTTTGAGCCTTCAAAATAAATTGTTGTTTGGAAAGGAGTGTAAACCATTGTAAATGAAGGTATACGGAGTTTTGATCATGTAAAAGAAAAAATCTAATCGCGATGATTTCGAAGTCTTGTAAACTATTATTTTATGCTCTTACATTTTGAGTTCCTTGGACTTTGTATTATCCATACCTTTCATTTCCCACTCACCATACACCCTTGGCCCCATTACAACCTATAATAAAGACCTAAATTGATCTTAAATGTCATATGGTTGAATTGCATGCATTTTCTTACTTTTAAGTGTTTGGCATCCTTCTTGAGATCATATTAATGCAAGTTCTTCATCTTCCTATTTTGAGTTAAGTCCCTTATGGCCGTGTCACTAGGGCACATCAGCCTCACACATCCTGCGATCCATCCACTCGGCCCAGTCCATACCTGCGGCCGTCCATGCCCATCCTGGTCCAAGCAACGCAACAGCCATATCGTCACCGCAGTACGGTCAGAGCAATCCGACCGTTTTACCCCCATTACAGGCGTCGTTGTTTCCGTCAGGCTCTCACATTCACTACGGTTCGGCCAATCCCCCGATAACACATACACACCCTGGCCAGACCCACGGCGCTCATCTAGCGTCAACTAGCTCGGTCATCCCGGCCGAACCCCTGTCCAGGTGGTCCAGAGGTAAGGCCACAGAACGAGGTGCAACAAGTCACGCGGCCATATGCACCCCAACAGGAGGCGCCACTGTTACGTCGGATTCACTGCATCAAAAATAGATTCAGCTGCATCCTCAACTTGTGATACTCCCAAGTGCACGAGCCGTTTGGTAGTATAGCATATGTAAGTGCGAGGTCGATCCCACGAGGATTGGTGATTGAATGATCCAATTCATTTTCCCTACACAAAACAGAAATGAAAAAAAGAAAATAAATAAAACAAGAAAAAGGAAATAACTCAAGCAAATAAGTTCCCAAGTTCAATTAGATTAATGGATTGATTCTAGCTAAAGTATGATTAAGCCATGGTGTGTGGTCATAACCTTGTGTTCCTAATTCCCTAATTTGATCATTTGTTGTCTAACCTAAAATTAAGCATTAGGAACCCATTAAGCATAGAAGAACAATTTAAACAACCAAGCATATATCTAATCCCTGTTGTCGAATGTCCATACATACTCTTCCTATTCATAGTTCAATTCGATTTAAAGCATGGTGTCTACTCTTAATTCAAACCAAGATAGCTAACATGCAAGCCTAAATGGTGATAAATCATTCAAACTAGCATATTAACTTATAAGCATAATGAATAAGAACAAAAACCATAATTGAAACTTGGAAACTAATTAAACTTGAATACTTAAGAAAGAATGTACATTCCAAATAAAAGTAAAGTGGAACTAAGAAAACTTGAAGAAAAATTTAGTAAACTCATTTTGTTACAACAATTGACAACTTGAAAGGAAACTAAGAGAATTTGAGGGAGAGAAGGGAAGGGAGCTCTGGAGAAGTGTTTGAGAGCTCCCACCCTTGGGGTGTGTTTTGAAGCTTGAAGGCTTCTCTATTTATAGGGCTAAGAGGGAGGAACACCATGATGAAATTCAACACCACCATTCCTCCTTTAATACAACCCATAACTCTCACTTCATCTTGTCTGTGTTAGTGTGGTTGGAATCAACTCCATCCCATACTTCTTTTGCTGCACTCCAAGCTTTCCTCACATGGCTTCAAAGGTGTTCAATTGTGGCTGCCTTTTGCTGCCAACCCATGTGGTCTTCTTTTGGTTGTTGAACAAAAACGAGTTTTCTGAACCAGGTTTGGTGTAGGAAGGCCAGAGGTTTCCAAATTTATCCAAGGGGATTCAAATTTGGATATGTTATACTAGACACCCATTGGAACAACTTATATGAAGAAAGTATTCCCATAGGAGTAGTAGAAGTGTGCGGTTTAGGCCTTGCAAGTTGGCTGCCGAAACAGGGACTGGAATTGACTTCATTTCATTTATGCTTTACATGCATGCACATGCTTTCTCTTTAATAGCTCCAACATGTACCAACTTGCTCCTTTAGAATTTCATAGCTGGAATGCCTCCCTACTTCACTCATTATGTTGGGTACAAAGTCAGTTATAGTTGGGGTGAGGCACATGGCTAAAAGGAGGCACATGGCAAAAAGCTGGCAGCTGCAAATCTTCCTCAGTAGGGTTCAGTGTTGGACGGGCTAAGGACTCCAGATATGTTCAATTGGGCTGAAATGTGGATATGTTGTACTAGACACCCATTGGAACAAGTTTCATGAAGATCGTCACCTCATTCGAGCCCCATAGCATGCTCATCCAAGGCCAAGTAGTTGACCTACGAAACTGGGCTGGCAAGGAGTTGTAGCCAAAATGAGTTTGTCTTTAAGCTCTTCTTCCATTCACCCAAATCAGGCCTTAACATGCATGGATTGCATAATTTCCTATCCAAAGCCATCATTGTTACCTAAAGCTCAATGAATTGAAAGATAAACACAAAAAGGATTAAAAGCACAAGTTTAACTCAAAAACATAACCAAATCATAAGTTAGAAGGGTATGAAATAATATACAATTATGAACCGATCAAATACCCCCAAACCTAGATTTTGCTAGTCCTCGAGAAAAACAACACAAAACGAAGATAAAAATAAAATAAGAAGTTAATTAGACCACTTTCGTAGGTAACTCGATTGCATTGAGCACATGAAACAAGCCTTTAAACCTCTAGGCATCCCTAGTAGGAGGAGTTGTGTCTCCTGAGGGTTTAACAGAAATGATACCCACAAACGTTTTACTAACTCTACAAAACAAAGTGGTTAGAAAACTTATTAGATTTGTTAGTCCTTAAGCAAAAATAAAAGAAACACAAAAATCAAAATAAAAATAATTACGAAACCAAAACCAAAATAAAAATAAAAATAAATAAATAAAAACTCAAAACAATCATTCCAAACATTTTCTGAAGAGAAATGACTTATGCACATGACTCAAAAGTTTTAACAATAAAAACTCAATTTTAGACATTATTTACAAGGTGGCAAAGTTCAAAACACAATATGCTCAAAGTGTAGTAGTGTGATAGCCAAATGCAACAAATTCCCCAATCTTAGTTTCCACACAATTTCAAAAATCATACCAAGCACAAATGCAACTTCAAATCTCACCAAAGTTGTCATCTCACAAATGAATCACTCAGAAGAGGGCTACAATGCAACACTCAGTTATAAACATGAGATTAGAGTTAAACCATAAGGGACTTAACTCAAAATAGGAAAATGAAGAACTTGCATTAATATGATCTCAAGAAGGATGCCAAACACTTAAAAGTAAGAAAATGCATGCAATTCAACCATATGACATTTAAGATCAATTTAGGTCTTTATTATAGGTTGTAATGGGGCCAAGGGTGTAAGGTGAGTGAGAAATGAAAGATATGAATAATACAAAGTCCAAGGAACTCAAAATGTAAGAGCATAAAATAATAGTTTACAAGACTTCGAATCATCACGATTAGATTTTTTCTTTTACATGATCAAAACTCCTTATACCTTCATTTACAATGATTTAAACTCCTTTCCAAACAACAATTATTTTTGAATGACCAAAAATGAATTTTCAATCAACCACCACTTAATCACAACATTTTCTTTTCTTTTCTTTCACCAAATGTGTGAAGTTCTCTTCTTTTTTTTTTTTTTTTTTTTTATATAATATCCCTTCCCAAACTTAGCATGAAAAACACATCCGAATTAGAGCTCATGAGTTCCTTAGAAAGGTAAATATTTGTTTTTCGGGCTAAAACTAGGAATTGCAATTGGTAAAATGAAAGAAAAGGTTTACATGTAGGCTCAAAATGGTTAACAATGGAAAATCATGCTTAAGCATGCATAAGGTTAGCTTGAAAGGCACAAACGATCCAAAGAGGGCCTTAATATCACTTCTTAAATGTCATGAAATCAAATTGCACAAGAACGAATGACTTTTAAGTGTTCAACCAAATCAATGAATAATGAGATCAAACAACAACTTTGATGACAAGAAAATAAGAGTATGTGTATAACACTCATGAAATGAAGCACAAGGCTCAAAAGCTCACATTATATGGTTATATAAGTCTAATTTATGCTTGATACAATTCTTTGAGTCATGCAAATCTTTTAACTGGAGAATTATGAAACAAATGGCAAGTGCAAAGAAGGTTTCAAACATATCATGCTAGAACGATGCCAAATTTTTTTAAATTTTTTTTTAATTTTTACAATAAAAATTTACAAGGAAAAAATAATAATAAATAAAATTCAATTTTCATTTAAGTCATGCAAACATTTATCACAATCTCATCATAAGTGTTCGGAAAGTGACTCAAAACAAAACAAGACTCAAAATATAGAAAAAAAGAAAAACAAGCAAGAAATTAATTAATTAATTTTTATTTTTTTTTAAAAAAAAATTTAAGAAAAACCAAATTTACTTGCTAAACTCCAATACCCCCAAACCCAGAAATGAACATTGTCCTCAATGTTTAAAAATTAGGAACAAGCAATGTCATAACAAGAAATGAAAGGTACTAAAGTAAATATAAACCACAAAAAAAACACAAGAATTAAAATAATTACAAAATAAAAATTACAAAACAAACAAACAAATTAAAAAAAAAAAAAACGAAACAGTAAACCACTCAAAACAGAAAACCCTAAACAAACAGTCTTACGCAAACCAAAACCCAAACGATTGAAAGCTCAACCCAAAAGAAAGTTAGCCCACTTTGAAACCTAAACAACTGTGAAAACCCGACCCACAAAGAAATTCGAAGCCCACACAAATTTTTTATTTATTTATTTATTTATTTTTTAATTTAATGAAACGTGAAATGGGAGTGCGAAGGTGGGATTTCTGAAAAGAGAAAATGTGGTCCCTAATGTCGTTTCATGGTTAGTCACGGGCAACAAAGTGAGGGACGTGTCACAAGCAGAGGCCCCTCACACATTCCCAAGCTAGAATTATTGGCCTCTTGGGTGAAGCGGGACGACTTCCTCACTTTGAAGGTTGTGAAAGGTGAACATGCAATTAAGGGGAGGTTGGGAAATGGGTGCGGCGATATATAGAGATAAGCCGTAAGGGCCGCACATAACCCAGAACCGCAGCGGCTAGGGTTTAGCAGACTAAGTCTATAAAAAGGTAAAAAGAATGGGTGAAAAACACAAACTCAGAAACACACAAAACAGAAAAGAAAGAAGAACAAAGAGTGAGAAATCAAATAGCCTCTTCCTACCCTTTTCCCTGGATCTCAACCTAGCTCCACCGACTCAGACACGAGGCCAAGCAGCGGCACCAGTATGGATGCCCTACTTTGCCTCCGCACGGGGCCTGTGGAGGAATGACTTAATACTCATGGACAACGATGTTGCCATTGGAGTGGCTAGAAATTTAGTGACTCCTAAAGATATACGCGTGCTGGGGACAAGGGATGACAACCGGGTCGTGAGCGATTCTCTGGCACTAGCGTGCAGAGTACAGCATGTGTCGCAAGTTTGGGTCATCGCCTACTTGCGAAGTCCCATGAGGTAGAGGTCCTGAAGGGTCAGTTGGCGGTGGAGCGAAGTATGGTTGAAGAGTGTCAGAGTGCTATAAAAAGCTTGAAAAGGGAGAGGGCAAGGATAATGGAGGTGAATCGACACCAGCTAGAAGTATTGCGTGACGAAAATAAAACCCTATCAAAGATGGTAGAGTTGTATTCTCGCGACATGCGAAAGCAACTGGAGGACCTAGACCGACCGGGTAAACGCAAACAAGTAGATCGCGAGAGCAGTTACGCTCAAGCTAAGAGTGCGATCTTTGGGAGCTCGAGTGATGAGCCCCAAGAAGCTGTGCGTGAAGCCCCAGAAGAGGACAACTAGAGGGCCAAACTCAAAGCTGCAATGGTCGAGACACCGAGCACTGTGAAGAAATGACTTCTACCTGCATTATTGATGTTTTTATTTTAATTTATTTCTTTTGGTTGTTTTTGTTTTTTTTTTCGGAAATAAAAGAGTAAGGTTGCAGAAAGAAAAAGAAAAAAGAAAAAGAAAACACACTTCCCAACTAAAATAAAACAAAGACGACAAACGACAAAGAAAACACATTTACCTAACTAAAATAAGACAAAGATGATAGCCGAAAGGGAAAAACACAAAGCTCCAGAAAATGAAAGTAACGGGCAAAAACATAAAACACCAGAAAAACACGAAAAAAGAAAAGTAAAGTGAAAGTAAAGGTGCTCCCCCTTGAAGCGATTAGGTCGAGCATGCCCGGGAAATCCGAAATGGTGTCGACTCCCTCATCAGCATATGTCTATTTAAACCACACCTCGGCAAGCGGATGATACCCTGCATTTCTTCCTGCAAACTCAAGGAAAAACATCAAAAAATCCAGAAACAAAAAAATGGCATCATCATGCACTCACCTTGATGATCTCAACCTTGAGCTATCACTTGCACCACCGAATGCCCAGATACGGGCTCCTCCAACCCATGTCTTCCCAAACTCTTCATATCATCACGGCACGGCCTCAAACTTTGCTGAGACAATACCGATCTGTGCTGAGGCAAGGCCGAGAGAGCAGCTGCTGCTGGGAGGTATGATTGGCAGCAAGCTCACACCGGCAGATCATTGGCATATAGCACACAGGTCTGATAAGGAGGCAGTGGATGAGTCCCACATTTTTACCGCGCTCCAAGCAGTCTCGGCCACAAATCCGGGCTTGCGCCTACTAGCAAGAACACAAGAGTGTGGAGCACTGAGCGAGGAGGTGGCTTCCTTGAAGGCTATGGTGGCGGACTCCAGAAGCGGCTTTACAAGGCCAATCAGTATGTGGAAGAACTGGAGAGAAAGAATGAGGACCATGTAGAGCTGCTGGAGATTCTGCAAGTGCGAGAAAATAAAGACAAGCCATGATGATGATGAAGATGAAGATGATGAAGAAGATGAAGATGATGAAGAAGATGAAGAAAAGAAGAAGTTGTTTTTTATTTATTTTTTATATTGTTTTTGTTTTTGTTTTGTTTTGTTTTTTTTATTTTATGCAACGTTTGAAATAAAATAAAAATGCGTTTTAACACTCAGAAATAAACTAACTAACCATACCACGTAAATAAATACATAAACTAACTTAACAAAATAAAAACAAAAACAAAGACTCAACAGAAAAGAAAACAAAGAAAATAAAAATAAACTTAATTTAAAAACACAGGAATATACAAGCAACTCACGGATGACCAGTTAAGGGCCTCAAAAAACACAGCCAGGGGATCCGGGAAGGTTGGAGGGGTCACAATGGTCCCGCTTAAAACCCAAACTTCTTGCCTATAGAACTCCTAGACACTGTATTGACGAAGGTGCTCACTGGAGTTACCATAAGTTAGCTCATATGAAAAATAATTTTTTTTATAAATTTTTTAAAGATATTCTCGTAAGAAAAAGAAACAAAAACAAATTAAGATAAAATGAAATAACAAACCATAAACGAAAATGAACTAAGTACTCTAAACAAATTCAAACAAACAACATAAATTTTTGTACTAAAAGAAACAAACCAAGAAACCAAAGAAAAACACAAACAGCACTTTCTATCACCCGTTTATCACCATTTGGACAGATTCGTTTCTCTTTTTTCGGCTTCGACCTGTGTTCAGTTTTTAGGCTATAACTTTCCAACCGCAAGTCCAAATTTCACGTTCTTTATATGGTTGGATTCAGCACAGAAAAACAAAGAACTCAACGCGGACCAAAAGGCAAAAACAATAACAGAAATAAACAGAATTCAAAGAAGAGAAAGGATTGAAATGCTTCCCCTTGAAGCGATTAGGTCGAGCATGGATGCACTTGGAGGTCGCGACTTCTCCCACTGTTCCACACTTCCCATTCATATGATTGAGGTTGCCATCTCTCTCCATTTTTATTAAGCTATCATAAATTGCTAAAACAAACACACAAACTTGAAATGGAATTAAAAGGATTAGGAAATAAAAACTAAAAGGAAAAGGAAAATCAACACCATCCAATTCCATGCTTCAAAGCAACAAGCACCAATGAGTTGTGTAAGCTGGGACTTAAACCCAGTTCTCTTGCTTGTTAGGCAATTGTCCTATTCCGTTGGACTACAAACACAACTTGTCCATCAATGTCATTAACTTTAAAACATGAAAATGTCCAGTTAAGAGAAAAAGAAAGAGAAAAAGAAAGAGAAAAAATAAATAAATAAAGTAGGAAAGCCAAATAGAATCAAACAATGTTACCGATCCCGGCAACGGCGCCAAAAACTTGTTGCGTCGGATTCACTGCATCAAAAATAGATTCAGCTGCATCCTCAACTTGTGATACTCGCAAGTGCACGAGCCGTTTGGTAGTATAGCATATGTAAGTGCGAGGTCGATCCCACGAGGATTGGTGATTGAATGATCCAATTCATTTTCCCTACACAAAACAGAAATGAAAAAAAGAAAATAAATAAAACAAGAAAAAGGAAATAACTCAAGCAAATAAGTTCCCAAGTTCAATTAGATTAATGGATTGATTCTAGCTAAAGTATGATTAAGCCATGGTGTGTGGTCATAACCTTGTGTTCCTAATTCCCTAATTTGATCATTTGTTGTCTAACCTAAAATTAAGCATTAGGAACCCATTAAGCATAGAAGAACAATTTAAACAACCAAGCATGTATCTAATCCCTGTTGTCGAATGTCCATACATACTCTTCCTATTCATAGTTCAATTCGAATTAAAGCATGGTGTCTACTCTTAATTCAAACCAAGATAGCTAACATCACTACAACACATAAACCCTTCTATGACGTCTAATTTGCGTCATAGAAGGCATTTAATGACGCGGATCAGGCGCTCGTTACCCACGTCGTCTAAAGGGGGGGTCATGGAAACTTTTTCAAAACACGACGTCTGTTCTGCGTCATGGAATAGGGTTTCAATGACGCGCTATCCGCGTCATGGAAACTTTTTTAAAACACGAAGTATGTGCCGCGTCATGGAATAGGGTTTCAATGACGCGGATAGCACGTCATGGGAACTTTTTTAAAACACGACGTTTGTTCTGCGTCATGGAATAGGGTTTCAATGACGCAGATAACGCGTGATGGAAACTTTTTTAAAATACGACGTCTGTGCCGCGTCATGGAATGTGGTTTCAATGACACAGTTTAGACGTCGTTGAAATTCTTTAAATTTTTTTTAAAATAAAAATTCTTTATATATATATTCCATCATTTTAATTATGCAAAAATAAATTAATATATAAAAGAAAAAATAAAGACACAAAGGCAAAGTACTTTAAATTATATTTCTATTACTCAAAATGATTCTAGTACATCATGAGAAGTTTAATGAAAATAAATTGTCTTTAGTACATTTAAATTAACTAAGAAGTACATAACTTCATTCGTCTCTCTTCTCGTCAACGAGGACATGATTCAGACATTGAAGAATAAGAGGTACGGGGTGATAGTAGACTACCCTCCTTCAATCCTTCAATCTTTTACCATCTGCATTTGTTTGGGAGGCACGTTCACTTCCAGCAAGTTGGCTTCAAAAGACTTATACGTTGGGAGCTTGCCTTTTCTGATTTGCCAACCAGATCTGAAAATACTAACACGCACATACTTCTTCTGGGGTGGTGCCAAAGGATGTTCACATTCCCGCTATCACCAAAAATTGGAAACATATTAGGTAACTCACAAGAGAGGCAGAAGTTCTAAAAGGATCAAACGCATCAAAGGCAAAAACTTAATCCCTAAACATATTGTCCATGTAGAAGTCTCTCAGCTTCTCGGGAGAGCAATTCTCAAATATTGTTGTGCTCAAGTATTTCACAGGGCCATCCTGAAAGCAAGAACAAATATGCATTAACTCAATTCCATAGCCTTTATTCTCTAGAACCAGGAGAGTAAAACAGGGAAACAAGTAGTTGTGCTAGCAACAGATACTAGACCAAGAGTAGATGCCTCGAGCAAATTTGGGGTAATGAACTCATGAAACAACAAGACACAAAAATCAGATTTAACTTGTCAGAAAAACAACACCCGTATGAACGACCTTAGGCTTGCAACATTTATATGACCAAGAGTAAATCAGGACCACTGAGTTAAGTACTACATGCTTAACTATCTGTATATCATTACTTCTTTTGGCCAATTATTAACTGTATGCTGTTTAAATCAGTAATAGATCTAAAATCCAGTTTTTATTAGTGAAATTGATTTATCATTCAATAAACTTTAGCAATAGATAATGCACCAAAGAGGCTAAAGACAAAAACACAACATTTTATGATAAGACATAAGTGACAAGCAATTTAACCTGAGTTTTCTTCATCCAGTCAAACTGCTCACCCATCCTAACTTCATAACTAGGTATCTCTTTTAAGCTTATGGCATCAGCAGCTCGTGAAATGCATGTATTTACATCTTCGCCCACAGGAAATATGGAATCGATGCAAATCTGTGTTTAAGAAAAAGGCACATTCTCATCATGGTTCATTTACTAAATCTTCTAACACAAGACAAGTAGCAAGATGGAAAAGCTTTCAAAATATAAAGAAATAAAACAGCATTCCAAATGAAACGTAATAAATCAACAGGGAGTGCACCTCGTCCTTTCCGTCATAGTTATCTTCTTCTTCGATACTAGTAGAACTTGCACCAAAGCATAAAAGAGCCTCTGAGAGCATATCCTGGCCAACAACAAGAACCAAGTGGGTTAGGCACTGCATTGTCTTTAACTCAACAAAACCTTAATAGTTAATAGACTTAAGAAGTTCCTAGTACAAACTCCATGTGTCTAGTTCTTGGTATATTATAACAGTTCCACTCTAAACAGTGTTATTCTGCTTCCAATACCTCATCTTTTCTATTGATTGGCATGTAAACTGTAACTTGAATGATTCCAACGAACAAAGAACATTTATTTTTTTCTTCCTAATGTAACCAGAATGACATAATAAGTTATTTCTGCCTTAAGTAACACATTCAGATGATATTAGAAGGGAAAAAAAAGTTGTAAGTTAAAAATCAAAATTTTATCAGTTCCTATTTCAATATATACAATAAATTCCACACACAATCAGTTTACACTTCTTTTGCTTTCTTTTCCCTTTAAATCCCAGTGACCAAACATATTAATTGACATGAAGATGAACCCAGTTGTAATAACTGAACCAAATGTAATAAAAAAAGAAAAGAAAAGCATAGTAGGATAGAAGATCATTTCTTTTCTCTATGACATTGTCCCATTTCTCATTTTCACGGGTCTTTTCCTCCAAATTTTCAATTAGAAACTTCAAATCTGCATCTGGACCATTTCCAAGATGCTGCAGAAGTAACAGAACAAATACTTGAGTAATACAATCACAAGTTGATCCCACAAAATTTGGTTTCTAGAAACTCAATATCAATCACCCCAAACTTCTACTAGTTTTTTTTTACCAAAACGGGGGAAAGAGCATGAAAAACGCAACGAAATTTGAGATAGCAGCTCGTCAAAAATGAATTATCAGATATCTTAAAATAAATTGAACCCGATTACCAAATTGTAGAAAAATTAATACAAACCCAATTGAGTAGAGATAAAACCCAAAAGGAAAAGTAAGACAACAAAACTGAGTAGAGATAAATCAAATTAAATCAGAAATGCAAGTAGGATCTTGGATTCAATCAAATAAAATCACATACATATAGAATCCAAATAAAAGCAAACATTCACATAGAATCCACAATTAAAGCAAGCTACAACATCTAGAATTCAAATCAATCGATCCTAAACTGATACCAAAACTTTGTATCAAGCATGGAGGTTAGAGCTTTACAAAATCGCACCTTGGGAACTGTCACGCAGCCTTCACCTTCGAAGCAACTGGCCTCGAGCAATTGTCTTCTAGCTGATGAGGAGTTGAAGCTCTTGAATGTTACAGTGAGAGAGAAGCCATAGATTGTGAGAGAGGGAGACAGAGAAGAAGCCAGAGAGAAAGAGAGGGAGGGTTTCGATGGGATTTGATGAGAGAGAGAGAGATTTGCAAAGTCTAGAAGGAAGAGATCTGAGAGAACATTTGGGATTAAAGAATGAGTTAGAGAATGAGAGAGAATTTGACCCAAAAAAAAAACACACCAAACTTAAATTTGGTGAAAAAAGGGCGGCACGCGAAAATTTTCGGGGGAAAAATTTTATGACGCGTAACACGCGTCATGAAAATCAACGACGCATAATCAGCATCGTGTTAAAAATTTTCCATGACGTCTCCCAAACGTCGTTGATTTTTGGGGGAAAAATTATAAATCCATGACGCATATGCTACGTCATCAAAGTGCTAAAAATTTTATGACGCAGAAGACGCGTCATGTTAAGGTTATTGAAAATATTTCTATCCGTGAAAAAATAGCAAACGTAATTAAAAGAGGTTGAAGAAGTGGCGCAAAGACAACAAAAAAAAAGCGTCAGGCCTAAAATTTTGTGGGGAAAGAAATTACAGATCTATGACACGCATAAGATGTCGTTAATAAATATATCTATGACGTAGAATATGCGTCATCGAAATCTAATTTTATGACGCGTAACACGCGTCATGAAAATAAACGACGCACAATCAGCGTCGTGTTAAAACTTTTCCATGACGTCTCTCAAACGTCGTTGATTTTTGGGGAAAAAATTATAAATCCATGACGCATATGCCACGTCGTCAAAGTGCTAAAGATTTTATGACGCATAAGACGCGTCATGTTAAGGTTATTGAAAATATTTCTATCTGTGAAAAAATAACAAACGTAATTAAAAGAGGTGGAAGAAGTGGCGCAAAGACAAAAAAAAAGCGAGAGGCTTAAAATTTTGTGGGGAAAGAAATTACAGATCTATGACACGCATAAGACGTCGTTAATAAATATATCTATGACATAGAATATGCGTCGTCGAAATCTAATTTTATGACGTCTCCCAAACGTCGTTGATTTTTGGGGGAAAAAATTATAAATCTATGACGCAGGTCCTGCGTCGTCGTATACGGTAAATCTATGACGCAGGTCCTGCGTCGTTGTATAAGTACTTCATGACGTGTAGAAGACGCCGTTAAATGCACAGTATTAATGACGTATGATCAGCGTCGTATAAACGTACTCAAATCAATGACACACATTCCGCGTCATTGAAAATGATTTTAATGACGCATCAAGCAAATGTCGTGATAACGGTGTCATAAACTCATTTCAACGACGCATTTTAAAAACACGTCATAGTTTATCACATTTAATGACGTGTATTTTTGATGCGTCATTAAATCTGTGTCATAAAAAGACACTTTTTTTGTAGTGAATGCAAGCCTAAATGGTGATCAATCATTCAAACTAGCATATTAACTTATAAGCATAATGAATAAGAACAAAAACCATAATTGAAACTTGGAAACTAATTAAACTTGAATACTTAAGAAAGAATGTACATTACAAATAAAAGTAAAGTGGAACTAAGAAAACTTGAAGGAAAATTTAGTAAACTCATTTTGTTACAACAATTGACAACTTGAAAGGAAACTAAGAGAATTTGAGGGAGAGAAGGGAAGGGAGCTCTAGAGAAGTGTTTGAGAGCTCCCCCCCTTGGGGTGTGTTTTGAAGCTTGAAGGCTTCTCTATTTATAGGGCTAAGAGGGAGGAACACCATGATGAAATTCAACACCACCATTCCTCCTTTAATACAACTCATAACTCTCACTTCATCTTGTCTCTGTTAGTGTGGTTGGAATCAACTCCATCCCATACTTCTTTTGCTGCACTCCAAGCTTTCCTCACATGGGTTCAAAGGTGTTCAATTGTGGCTGCCTTTTGCTGCCAACCCATGTGGTCTTCTTTTGGTTGTTGAACAAAAACGAGTTTTCTGAACCAGGTTTGGTGTAGGAAGGCCAGAGGTTTCCAACGTTATCCAATGGGGCTCAAATTTGGATATGTTATACTAGACACCCATTGGAACAACTTATATGAAGAAAGTATTCCCATAGGAGCAGTAGAAGTGTGCGGTTTAGGCCTTACAAGTTGGCTGCCGAAACAGGGACTGGAATTGACTTCATTTCATTTATGCTTTACATGCATGCACATGCTTTCTCTTTAATAGCTCCAACATGTACCAACTTGCTCCTTTAGAATTTCATAGCTGGAATGCCTCCCTACTTCACTCATTATGTTGGGTACAAAGTCAGTTATAGTTGGGGTGAGGCACATGGCTAAAAGGAGGCACATGGCAAAAAGCTGGCAGCTGCAAATCTTCCTCAGTAGGGTTCAGTGTTGGACGGGCTAAGGACTCCAGATATGTTCAATTGGGCTGAAATTTGGATATGTTGTACTAGACACCCATTGGAACAAGTTTCATGAAGATCGTCACCTCATTCGAGCCCCATAGCATGCTCATCCAAGGCCAAGTAGTTGACCTACGAAACTGGGCTGGCAAGGAGTTGTAGCCAAAATGAGTTTGTCTTTAAGCTCTTCTTCCATTCACCCAAATCAGGCCTTAACATGCATGGATTGCATAATTTCCTATCCAAAGCCATCATTGTTACCTAAAGCTCAATGAATTGAAAGATAAACACAAAAAGGATTAAAAGCACAAGTTTAACTCAAAAACATAACCAAATCATAAGTTAGAAGGGTATGAAATAATATACAATTATGAACCGATCAGCCACCTCAGGGGCTCCGACTTGAAGACGTCCGGCGGATGATCAAAGATGGCCTAGCCCAGAGGCGGCCGGACACGCCGAGATATACCAGGCCGTACCCGCCAGAAATCGACCGAATCCCTCTTCCCCGGAACTATCGATTGCCAGAATTCATGCTATTTTCCGGAGATGGGCAGACCTCTTCCATCGAGCACATAGGCCGTTTCACGGCCCAATGTGAAGAGGCCGATTCGGACGCCCAGAAGCTCCGTCTATTTGTTCATTCTTTGACCGGCGCGACATTTTCTTGGTTTATAAACCTCCCGCCGAACTCAATAAGGGATTGGTCTGATATGGAAAGAGTGTTCCACGAACATTTCTATCAGACCAACCGAGAGATAACGGTCGCGAGCTGGCAAGGATGAGCCAGGCGTCGGACGAATCACCTCGCGATAACCTACAACGATTCAAAACATGTAGGAATTGGTGCCGCACAAACCTACCGAGAGGGAGTTCGTCAAGATGGCCGAGGAAGGATTGGAATTTGAGTACCGGAAGAAATTCCAGGGGATCGAGTTCCGGGACATGCATGACTTGAAAAACAAGGTGGACAGGTATGCGTCCTTGTTGAAAGAAGAGATGCAGAAGAAGGCGGCCTCGAAGGGGTCCTATTACAGGAACCCCATCGTTAGCTATGCCGAAAGGCGGCTCCGCGGAGGCCGATGCCGGCGAGGTAGAAATGAGTTCGGCCGAAGTCAGCATCGATAAACCCTTTGTCTGCAAAGGGCTTGTTAAAACTGACAATAGCCAAGTTCGCAACACGGGAAACGAAGGCCTACACTTTTGATCTAACAAGGGCCGAGGCTATTTTCGACCTCTATTGGCCGAGAAAATGGTCAAATTATCTTTCGGCCACAAAATTCCGAAACCCGATGAGCTCAAAGGAAAGACGTTTTGCAAGTACCACAGTCCTTGGTCTCACAACACCAACAACTGTGTTGTCCTGCGAGACGTCATCCAGAAATTAATAGATGAAAAGAAGCTTCAGTTTCCGGAGAAGGCGGCCATGCAAGTGGACTCCAAACCGTTCCCTCCACCCTGTCGTCAACATGGTCAACGCCCAACTCCCGGCCGGGTCTAGAGAAACCCGCTGGATGGCAAAGAAAAAGGGGCCTTTGACCAAATCAGAGCCATTTCTGTGTGAGCAATGCAAGCACGAGGTCGGTCAGCCCAGGCCGCAGGAGAACAAGAGGAAAGCTGCCGAGCCTTTCCAAGCGACCACAAAGAAATTCGATGGTCAGTACGACCGTCGGCCGGCCAAAGGAGCCGTTTCAGCCGCCCGGGGCCACAGACTCCCGGTACCTCGGTGGGCTACGGAGAAGAGGCCGCCCCTAGGCCATTAAAAACTTTCAAACCGCCGGTCACACAGACGACCGTTGGTATCATGCACGACCTGGAGGGGGGCCGAACCCCTGACAAAAACCCAGCTGAAGGAGAATGCAGAGGCAGGCTCAGGCAGGCCGAATGCAGACAACCGAGGCCGAAGGCTTTAAGCGCCAAAGAAAAATGGCGGCTGAAGACGGGCCATCATCCAAATCGATTGCTCCACCGGCAGGCAAAGACGGCCAGCACCAAGTCTTTGAAGACATGGCGCGCTGAGGGAGGACAAGAGTTCCCATGGACTGACGACCATTTCTGTTCAGCCAAAGGCCGCGGTCATAGAGAAAACGGACGAGGGCATCGTCGATATCTACCGCGAAAGGGACCCCCATTTTTCGGCCAACGGTCTGTCTTTTCTCAGAGAGTTCCATAAAGACCATTCGGCCACGGACCTATACGGCATGACCCCTGAGAGCCGTGAAATCATGGAGTTGACCCTCAAGAACACAAAGGAGAGGCGCTCCTCATCACCGGCAGTTCCTGATTCGGCCATTAAGGCCGTATACCAGGCAAACAGGGAAGCTAGGGTGAAGGGTCTGCCAAGTTACCAGCCCGACCTCGGCGGATTAGAAGCCAAAGCCCCTTTCAGCGAGGGCGATTCAGAATACCTTCGCCAATATTTCTCGGTGACTTCGGCGGACACTGTTTTTTGGCTTGACGCCGAGGAAAAGACCCGGGTAAGTCGCCTAGACGATTACTTGACGGCCAAGGACACGTTGGCAAAGGCCAAACAGGCCCTCAAGGATGAGGTCGAAGCTTCAGCCCCCCCTTGAGATCAGGCCACCCACGACTGATAGCCTGAGGACCGCAAGGCCTATGATCGAAGGCTTCGGCGATCCCTTTTCCGACATGAGGACGAGGAAGATCCCGCTTTAGGAATCTCCGATGAGGCCAAAAACGGTTGTGAGGCCGAAGAGGGAGCTGGAAGGGGGAACCCGCGGGAGCCGGAGGAGTTCGGCATCAACATGGTCTTGGTGCTACCATCCGAGTTTTCAGCCCCAGGAGGGCAGACCAACGGCCTGGATGACGACGTGGCCGAGGAGTAGCCTCATCGAGCAGTGCGCGGAGCACCGCCCTAAATCCACCAACACCACCACTCAACGACCTTGTAGTTCAGGCCGTGAACCTAAAGCCGAGACTAGTTCCTCTCTCGGCTACAATCGTTTGATTAGAAGACGAGTCCAAACAGGCGCACCACTTAAACACTTTCACCCACTTCAAACATCTCGATGCACGATAGACCGTGCTGGCACGCCCGCGCACAACCGCACAGCACCCAGAAGCAGGAAACCGCATGTCAACGCACATCCCCTCGGCCCCGAACTCCAGGCCGTGAGATTTGCGGCGCAGACACATTTACCACCAAGCGAAGTGTACAGAACAAGCTGGAAATCATTATCTCAATGCATTCCAAACCCAACAATTCATGCATTTCATTATTTCCAACCAAGCAAAGTGTACAAAACAAGCTGAAGCTTAATATCTCAAGCATTCTAAATCAAAAAAAATTCTGGCAGAAGGTATGTAACAAAGCTGTGTTTCAAGGTTCCAACAACATGAGCTTTAGGCTCTCAAAAAAAGGGGGGTACAACTCAAGCCCAAATACAGTCACTATGCTGAAGAGCGATACACCCTGCATTTTCAAAAAAAAAAAGCTACTACACATCGAGCCAGCCAGCCCCCTCACAACAGAGAAATGCGACCTTGCGAGGTGAAATAAAGATAGGTGTTAGAGAAAGATGGTGCTGGAAGATATAGCCTTGCTAAAAAGCAAATAATTATGCATATCATGGTGCAAAGAAGGAGAATTGGGTACCTCAACTAGATCACAGTGCATGACTAAAACGGAATAGAAGAAGAGCGGAGAGATGATCCTTTCGATGTTTACACCACGCACCAAGCGCCATTATCAGTAGCTCATTTGTCAAGGAGAAGGTCCCGTAGCTTGCGGCATTGGCTCTCCAATTCGTGTTCCTTCAGGCTCAACGCATTAACGACAACTCTTGCTTTAAGAGATCGAGCATGCATCTTTATGCTACAAGCAGCTAGTAAAACAACATGTGCTATAGCTTCTTCTAAGTATCCAGCGGGAAGTCCACGCAAGGTCCTAATAAGACACATGCTCAAACCCTTCCAGCACGTTCCTACTAGGATCAAAAGCGATGTTTCCTTGGCAACCTTCAATCATTCGGTAGTTGGGTTTGCCCACTCACGATCGAAGCACTTTGACCAGCCCTTAGTGATGCTGCAAGGGTATTGAAAAGAATCGAGAAGCCGCCGGAAACATGCATTTCTTCTATACAGCACCTGGAAATGAGAGTAGCCTCCAGAGCCTGCCCAAGTGCCTATGATCAAGTCTTGGAAAGTGTTTCTAAGCAATGAAGTCTCTTCTTCAACCCATCGTGCAAGGGGAAATAGGCTGTCACTCATCACATAGGTCATTATGACTTATTATGTGAATCCCTGCAAGAATTGCCAACAAAGAAGGGCAAAGTATAAAGCTAGTTCTTTGTGTTAAAGCCAAGCAATCTTCATGCTAGCATGCAAGCTATATGAACTTTACATGCCAAGCAAAGCAAGCTATCTCATGCCAAGCGAAATGCATAAACAAAAAATATATATTTTCGAAGCATCATGCAATCTGTTACTCGAGCCCATGACAAGCAAAGTTCTCATTCCATGCTCAATCAATCATTACAGCAGACCCTTTTTCACAAAGCAAGTGCTACAAACTAAACACTATTTACCTCATAGTAACCATTTTCACAAAGACAAAAAAAAAAAAAAAATCCCTATGAGTTACACAGCATCCTTGCAGACCCATCATACACATGTTTGTGTCTATCCCTATAGGGCCAAAAAAATAAACAGTTATCCATGACCAAGCTCTAAGCTCATAAAAAAGAAACCAATGGTGCTTTCCTCAAGCTTTCAACAGCCTCTGATCGTATGTATTAATCATGCGGTTACAAGCATACACTTGTGATGCAATAATAAAAAAGGGGCCAAGAACATAGCACACGCAAAATATGCGCCAAGCACGACAAGCCAAGCTTACGCCAAAGGAAATGCTTAAGCAAATGCCCAAGCAACATGCAATTTACCCATGGCAAGCAAAATTCTCGTTCCATGATCGACAAGCAATTCCCATGGCAAGCAAAATCCTCTCTCAAAAATGCAAAAAATTGCAAAACATGCATTCTGTCAATTTCTATTTCCCACAACATAAACGAAGGTCCAAAGTTAATCAAGCACATGTTCACAGGAAGGATGAGCCTAGGCCAAACACCAGTCTATGTCTATTCCTACAAAGCCAAAAGAAAGACTCAAGATTCCAGCAAAAGAGTAGAACTATTTACCAAGAAATCGAGATAGAAATTCAAACTGCCAAGTTGTGAAATTGGTACACTCAAAGCTTCCAGCAACAGGGAATACGACGCAGGCTTCCGGCATCTTCCCTGTGTTAGGGACGTATACACCTACATAGAAAAGGCACATCGTGTATAGTTCAGCTTTTTCACCAGCCAAAGAGGGCCAACACATGATAAAAATGGGGAAGGAAAATGAAGAAAGGGAAAAGATCCAATCCATACCAGTGATTTCTTCTCGCAAATTTTGGCACTCTTCCAGCAAGCTCACGAAAGGAAGAAATCGAAAAGAAGAGAACCCCCAAAACTGACGCGAGCCCTTCCTTGCTAGCAACTACGCCGTTGGTACTTTCGTCACGACGACAACAAAGAATGGATAGGTCGAGAGGTCTCGTGCTTGGCTGCCAAAACAAGAAAAGAAAAACCCCATGAGGATGAAGAACCCAATAAACCCCTCAATTGATTCAAGAAATTGCAAGAGAAAAAGGCATACCTTGTTTCACGAAGGGATTCCCCTCAAAAGACGGCCTCAGATGCACCAAGAAAGAAGGAATTGGGAATTTTGGAAGAAGAGTCTGCAAGAGACAATTTCTTCCAACAACGGCAAGTGGGTTTCTTCACGCGGGAATGACGGAGTCGAGTTTGGCTTGAGCTCCTTTCCAACGGCTGTAGAAGGGCGGCTCTCCTCGATCTCACTCTCTCTCTCGCTTTGAGTTCGCTGGAGAAAGGAAAAGAAAAGAAGAAGAAAGTGGTAGAGAGAAGGATTTACTCTGGTGCACATAAAGAGGAAGGAAAAGAGGAAAATAATAATAATAAATGAAAAGAAGATGGAGGAAGTTAGTATCTGGGACATTGCAAGTAATTGCTGGAAGCCCATCGTGATGCATGCGGGAAGAGAAGGGTCACATCACCACTGTGACTTGATTTTTGGGTTCAAGTTTAATTATTCGGCCCATTCCAGCACCTATTCATGGCCCTAATAATTAAGGGGGCTAATGTTGAGGCCAAAAAAAATCAAGGGTTGGGCCCAAATAAATTCCCGGCCCAATGCGACACCTTATTAAGAAGAAACCCGATGCGGAGCATGCGAAATTCTTCATGCACGCTTGCACGAGCCACAAACACGTGCCATGCCAAATAAATATACAATTTATCACGCTAGGAATTAAAATGAGCCTATAAAAGGGCATTGGCTCTACAAGCTCATGCTAATTATTTTGTCAAGCATTATGTCTCTTTTCAAAGACGACAAAATTCAAGCACGCCAAGCGACATGCCATGCCAAGCAGGAAATCATTATTTCACACATAGCCACACTACAAGCTTAAGTGGGCCCAAGCCACGCAAATGCTCGGGGCTTGCTTGAGTGGGTTGTGGTATGGATGGTAACGAGCTTTCATGGGGCCCATTGATGAGCCAAGAAATGGAAGTTTTGGGCTGCTTGGGAGCCCCATAACTCAAGCCTATTTCTTGAGCCCAAACACATGGGTTAGCATGAGAGAGGAAAGAATATGACCCAAAGCCTTAGGAGAACATCCCATAGGCTGCTGTAGCATTTAGAAAAATCCATGATAATTAGGATGCCCAAAAACGCATAAGCCACTTCCAGCAACTGGACGAAAGCGTGCAGGCCGCTGGAAAGGGGAGGTCCAGCTGCGTCAAAACCTTGGAACCACAAAGGGCTCCTTACCCATGCGCCTTGGATAGGAAAATTGCATCAAATAGGATCAAGTGGGAAGAAGCAATGAAAAAGGGAGGAGGAGGTTAGATAAAATTAGGGTTCTTTGTGGCTATAAAATAGGGCATTAGCTACCCAGGAAAACCAACCCATTCTTCAGAGAGCAAGCTTCCTCTCTCACCTGCAAACCCAATTTTAGAGCTTGACCAAGCTTTGTCAAGCAACCTGGAATTTACTCAAGCCACTCAATCCTCTTCCTCCGTAGTCTTCTTCTTTTCCTGAGATAAAAAACCTTTCTAATCTTCCTCTGCCCAAGTCTTAATTTTTTTCCTTTATAAGAAACTCATGCTTTTCTCTCTCTCAAATTGCTAAACTTGTGAAAGCTTAGCTCCCATGCCACAAGCTCCTCATGCCAAGCCATTCCATTGCTAATTTGTCACGTTTATTTGGTTGATTGGTGAAAGAATCCAAGGTGTTTTCTAAGGTTGTCACTACTCCTTTCAAAACTCTCTTGGAGCCTGGTCTTTGAACTCAGAAACAGGGGCAACCTCCTCCGCTCATCCTTTACAGCAGCCCAAGCCCATTCGTCCCGGTTGCTGGAAGAAAAAGACCCCTACAGAGTCCATACAAGGATTTATGAAGCTTGCATACACGAGTCTCCCTTTTTCATCCGAATCCAGGAGGTAGATTCATATAAACATCTTCATCAAGATCACCATTGAGGAAAGCATTATTGACATCAAGCTGATGAAGATGCCAACGACGCGTGGAAGCAACGACGAGAAGGAGGCGGACGGTGACAAGCTTTGCGAGAGGGCAAAAGTTTCCCCGTAGTCCAATCCCTCAACCTGACTATAACCCTTTGCAACCAAACGTGCTTTATACCGATCAAGGGAACCATCAGAATGAAGTTTGACCTTGTACACCCACTTACAACCAATGGGTTTCTTGCTAGGGGGCAAAGGTTGAAGAGTCCATGTACCATTAGCTTCAAGAGCAACCAATTCTTGTGCCATGGCATGACGCCATTGAGGGTCATGAGATGCTTGAACAAAAGAGGTGGGTTCTTTGACTGCTGAAAGAGAAGCACTAAAAACATGATGGTGTTGTGACAAGCGATCATATGTAAGGACATGAGAGAGAGGATGTTTGGTACCTTGGGGTTCAGCTCGACGCCGAGTTAGATGATGGGAGAGACCGGGAAGGTAATTTTATGTTGACATGATACTGCTGAAGATAACTAGGGCGAGTTGTGGTACGCCGTAGAGGTGGTGGAGACGCTGGTGCAAGAGTAGGTGGAGGAGCCGGATGTGGAGACTCAAGTCCAGGTGCTGGAGACTCAAGTCCAGGTGCTGGAAACTCAAGGTCAGGCAGCTGGAAGCGCAAGGTCAGGCACTGGAAGCGCAAGGTCAGGCAGCTGGAAGCGCATGGTCAGGCGCTGGAAGCGCAAGGTCAGGCGCTGGAAGCGCAAGGGCAGGTGCTGGAAGTGCAAGGTCAGGTGCTGGAAACTGGGAAGTATGAGAATTAAGTCCAGGCGTGGGAGACTCTGCAAGTGGAGTGGAGTGGGAGGTTGGGGCATCATCAAAATTGGTGGGATGAGAGGTTGGGAAGACAAGAGAAGAGTTGGTAGCGGAAGATGGAAAAGGGAAAGTAGTTTCATGAAAGATAACATCCCGAGAAATAAAAATTTTACCCGTGTTAAGATCATAAACCCGATAACCCTTCGTACCATATGGGTAACCAAGAAAAATGAAAGATGTGGCCCTAGCATCAAATTTGGTTGGGCGATGATGATGAGTAGAGGCAAAGCACAAACAACCAAAAACCCTTAAGTGATCATAGGCTGGTGGTTTGCGAAAAAGGATTTCATAGGGAGTTTTTCCTTTAAGAACCTGTGTAGGAGTGCGGTTGATAAGATATGTGGCAGTGACTATGGCATCCCCCCAAAATTTCTTAGGAAGTTTGGCTTGGAAGAGTAAAGCTCGTGCAACATTGAGAAGGTGTCGGTGTTTTCTTTCGACTACTCCATTTTGCTGTGGAGTGGAGACACAACTAGTGTGATGTAAAATCCCTTTATCAGAAAAAAATTGTGTCATCATAAACTCAGGACCATTGTCACTGCGAACAATTTTAACCTGGGAAGAAAATTGTGTTTCAACAAGGTTGATGAAAGTGGTGAGCTTTTGGCGTGCATATGAATTGTGGTGCATTAAATAAACCCATGTGCATCTGGAGTAATCATCTACAATGGTCAAGAAGTATTGTGCCTTAGTGATGGAAGGAACGTGATAACCACCCCAAATATCAACATGAATTAATTCAAATGGCGCAAGTGAATTTATAGAACTCAAGGGAAACGGACGACGAGTTTGTTTAGCTAAAGGACAAACCAAACAATCATCAATGTCACAAAATTTCATGTTCTTAACAGGAAGGGAAAGAGCACGTAGGCTTTTATTTGAAAGATGACCAAGGCGTTGATGCCAAAGTCGAGAAGAAGAAGGAACCATGGCTGAAACGGAATTGCACCCGGCTGTCTTCGCAGTATCAAGATAGTAGAGACCTTCCCTCTCAGTTCCCGTCCCAATCATCTTTCCCGAACGCGGTCCTGAACAATACAAAATTCATTAGTAAACATCACAAGACAAGAGGAGCTTTTGGTGAGCTTTCTCACAGAGATTAAATTTAATCTAAATGAGGGAACACAAAGCACATTATGAAGAATAAAATCATCCGAGAAACGGATAGTGCCGATGTGGGTGACATTGGCAAGGGCATGATCAGGAAGGTACACTTGACGATTAGAGACTGGAGTGCATGTGGTCATCAACTTAGGCGAACAAACCATGTGATCGGTGGCGCCAGGATCAAAAATCCAGTTGAGTCCACCAATGAAAGCAGAGGCACAGAAGGTGTGACCTAAGAGATCACTTGGTGCTGGAAGCAGTGCTAACATGATTAGCCAAAACTGTGGGCTTGTTTTGATTAAGGAGAGCAAGGAAGCTCTGGCATTGTGCTGCCTCTGAGGTTGTATGATGGGGAAGCTGCGGTGGCCATCTAAGTGGCATCAACACGATGGACCGAAGGAGATAAAAAACCCCGACGACATTGAGAGTCACTGTTGCCGCTAGGATCATCATACTTGGGTTGCTCAGGCTGGGCTGAGGCATGAAAATCATATTTGGGTTGCTCAGGCTTGGCTGAGACTTGAGGTGATTCGCTGTCGTTGATCGCCATGGGTTACTTTCAGAACACGACCCCAATTTCGTAACCCATATGGAAATTTGAGAGATAAAATTACCTAAATTCATCACATCTAAAACTGGGTTCCCATAGGTAATGAATATGGTTGGCCCTAATAATAGGAATTATTCAATTATGTAACATGGGGCATATCAAAACTCGGTATCAATGTTTTAAATAACGCGCCCTCGGTGCGCTTTGTGGTGGGCCTCTTGGCGAGGGGGTCGGAATTTGCCTCGAGGCGCAGCTACTTATGCGAAAGTCACCAAAAGCGGCATACGCCTTTCTTCGAGGCGTAAGCCTTTTAGGAAAAAGATGAGTCAGAAAAACGACATCGTTTGTCCTGAATATGAAAACACAACATTTAAATATATAAAAAAAAAACATTTTTGGCATCTATGAGGTGATTTTCTAGTGTTTTCTCCAGCAAGATAGTGGCTATAACCACAGTTACCGAAATCGGGATGGAGAGAGAGAGCCATGGCAGCTCTGAAATTGGGTCAGAAGTTGGAGAAATTATACAATGCGTGGTAGCACGGTACTATTGTATAATTTCTCAAAGTGATCCCCTTAACGTTACTTCTATCTACTGGAGTTGCTGTTCAGATGTCATTATCTCATTCATCCGTACTACCACGTGGCAACAAGTGGTACTACGGTATCATTGTATAATTTCACCAATAGTGGAGAGGAAGACATTGGGTCCTTCAATTTAATAAAGAGAGGGTGTTTGAAGCAACTGTTGGGAAAAGCCTTCTTTTTAATAATAGATTATAAAGAACAAATCTAACAAATTCAATCTGCTATAAACTATGTTATTTTATGTTATAGTTATATATATATATATATTTAATAAGTAACAAATAAAAAATAAAAAATAAATATTATACTATTTTTTATTACGCTTTGGCAGATCCATAATTGAAAGCTCATGGAGTAATATGAGGTTGCGGATCCAAAAGATGAATAATGAAGGGAATTAACTGAATTTAATTCATACTTATCAGCCATCATGACAAAATACAAACTGCTTTCACAATTTCAAAAGCCATTAGGAAATTTGAGAGAGTTACGATTACCTAAATTCATCACATGTACAATTGAGTCACTTGTATGATCAAAGTCAGGATGCCAAATCAGTTTCTTCTTTTAATCACTGCATATCCATGAAAGAAAAATAAGAAACAAAACCGAATGTTATTACCATGTGAACATACCAACAACAACAAAAAGAACCAAGGGGTTGTTGAGGCCCAAAAAATCAAGGGTTGGGCCCAAATAAATTCCCGGCCCAGTGCGACACCTTATTAAGAAGAAACCCGATTCGGAGCATGCAAAATTCTTCATGCACGCTTGCACGAGCCACGATCCGCGTGCCATGCCAAATAAATGTGTAATCTGTCATGTTAAGAATCGAAATGAGCCTATAAAATACACTAGCTCTACGAGTCCATGCTAATTATCCTGTCAAGTATCATGTCTCTTTTCAAAGACGACAAAATTCTAGCACGCCAAGCGACATGCCATGCCAAGCAGGAAATCATTATTCCACACATAGCCACGCTACAAGCTTAAGTGGGCCCAAGCCACGCAAATGCCCGGGGCTTGCGTGAGTGGGTTGTGGTATGGATGGTAACGAGCTTTCATGGGGCCCATTGATGAGCCAAGAAATGGAAGTTTTGGGCTGCTTGGGAGCCTCAAAACTCAAGCCCATTTCTTGAGCCCAAACACATGGGCTAGCATGAGAGAGAGAGAATATGACCCAAAGCCTTAGGAAGAATACAATGGTCTGCTTAGAAAACCTTGTGTTAATTAGAATGCCCAAAATACTTTGTTAAAAACACAACAGGCAAACTGCTTCCAGCAGCTTGCGAAAACCTGTCAAACGATAGAAGTAACAAGCTAAAGACCCAACACTGTACATACAAGCCCAGCCCAGTACCTTATAAAATATCTAGCATTGTCAAAAGTCTCAGAACCAAATCACTATTTTCTCTTTCGATGCGCATCCAATGTAAAGTCAACGAATAGAGATGTTGTTTCTCCTTCAAAACTGCACCATCATAATTCAATTCTGACACCATATCTTTCTCGTACCTCAAATTTCTGATCTCCAACTCGCCCCTCAAAATGGATTTGTTTTCACTCAAAACAAATATACTCAAAGCACGAAGACGAGTCAATTCATTCAATCCACGAGGAATCCGAGCCAATTTATAACATCCTTCCAAAATGAGATGGCTCAAGTTGATCAATTTCTTTATATCTCTAGGCAGTTCTACAAGAGTGTTACATCTTGAGAGATCCAGTGTTTCCAAATTTTGAAGTTTGACTAACCAATTTGGAAGTCTCTCCATTTTTCTGTTATCACTAAGATCAAGATATCTTAAATGTTTCATTTTCCTAAGACATTTTGTCAATTTTGTAATTCTCAATCCATTCAAACTCAACATACGCAATGACTTAAAATTTGAAGCGATTGTTGCACAGAATGAATTATGGAATGACTTCTCCCGCCACCCTACTTGGTGTAGGAAAAGAAAAGTCCTTAGCTTATTTGATTCCAGCAAGGATGTTGGTATTTTCCATTTCGACAAATCAACATCAAAATCGAAAGATACATGAAGAATACGTTTTGCATCAAAATCAGTCTTATTGCGATCTATTATTTTGCTTCCCAACCCTGCCACTTTAACAGCAAGTTCATTCATGACATCATGCATTTTACAGCTTCTTATTATGCCAAACTCATCTTTTTCTTCTTCTTGGAAAAAAGATCTCCAAACTAGTTCGTTATAATATTCATAACCAACATCTTCCAAGCACTCATTAGGATTTGAAGACTTAACGAACCCTTGTGCCACCCACTACTTAATTAAATTCTCTACGGGAATTTTATAATCAAGCGGGAACAAACTACAATAAGCAAAACAATGTTTCAAATGTGATGGGAGAACATCATAACTCAGCTTCAGTGTCGGTAAAATATCATTTTCTTCTTGCCTTATTGTTGAAAGCTTGTTATTCTTGAAAGCCGACCACTCAATTTCTGGATCTCTAGTGTACAACATCCGTCCTATGGTCCTTATAGCAAGCGGAACCCCTTTACATTTTCTAGCAATCTCCTCCCCAAGGGCCTTAATGGTTGAACTCGTTGGCTCTTTTCCATCTTGAAATGCCATTTTCGTAAATAAAGACCAAGACTGTTCTTCATTCAATCCCTTTAACTTATATGGTTTAGATGTGTCTGTTATCTTTGCAACTGTATCACATCGAGTAGTTATTAGTATTTTACTACCTCTTGCACCACCCATCAACAAGTCTTTCAAGCTAAGCCATTTTTCACGATTTTCATTCCACACATCGTCTAACACAAGGAGGTATCTCTTCCCATCGATCTTCTTCCTAAGCTCATTTTGCAACTGATCCATGTCAAGGTTATCATCTGCTTTTAGGATTTTCTTAACTAGTATATCCAACTGAAATGAATTGGAGACACACGTCCATGTTTTGGGCTCAAAATGCTTTTGAACCTCCTCATCTTTGAAGACGAGTTGGGCAAGTGCAGTTTTTCCCATTCCTCCAAATCCCACAATGGAAATGGTGGACACATTCTTTGTATTCTATGTAGAGATGGGATCCAAATCCAACAAAAGTTGAATAATTGCTCTTTTATCTTCATATCTCCCTATTATATTATCCTCGCGGACAAATGAGTGGGTGACCCTCTCTCTTATTACAAATCGTTCATCTTCGTGGTTCACTTGTAATTGAACAAAAATTCTATTCAAGGCAATCTCATGAAGTCTCTTGTTAAGATCTTTTATCTTATGACCGATTTTCAGCCCAAAAACAAGCTGATTTGAGCTAGAGAAGAAGATGCGTACCTGCTTTGAAACACTATTATGTCCAGATACCATTTGTCTCCACTGAACTTCAGTATGAAACTCATAGAGCATGTCATCAGCTTCATAAACTGCATCTTCTACGCTTTTGAACCACTCTTTGACTGCTTCATTGTTGGCTTGCTTTTGCTCAGCATCAAGAAGAACAGCTCGGAGTTGGGAATCTACAAGCTTAATGATGAGCACATAATTATTACATTTGTTATCCCTAAATTTAAATTGTTAGTGCTTTAGTTAATTTTGTTTAAAGTCTTTTTATTCTTCTTTTTAGGTGGAGCTTCCAAACAATTAAATGCAATTGGAAGTTGTTAGTAAACAAATAAATGAATGAAGAAGTGGTGATGGATTATGTGCATTTGTGTTGAGTTGAGTTGAGTGTGTGGATTATGTGCTTTACACAAACCCACCCAACTCTCAAAAAAAATGGGCAAAAAACACTTTTCCTCAATAATCTCAAAATGCCAGCTGGGAAAACAGTACTTTTCAATGCTGCATCACCTTCAACGTGTCAGACAGTGACTCCTCAATTCCCATGAACTTGCTTAGTCCCGGATAGATAGATGCCATCACAGTTGGATTTGGGACCGAGCAATGAATAATGGTGTCAATTAATCACAGTTGGAGTGATTGCAGAGAAGATGAAGACAAAGAATTGATTATCTGAGAGGGACTGAAATATAAGAAAGCTTCTTAGTGTTGTTGTTCTTTGACTTGGCCGTTGATAGGATAGGCTGAGAGCCAGAGAAGCTCTGTTTCTTCTTCTTCAAAAGAAAAAAAGAAGAAAAAAATCTGATATTGTTTGCGTGTTTTCTCTATTTATGAGCCTCCTTTACTCTCTCTCATTAACATGTTGAGTGTTTGTTTTAACAGGCTTCCTCCTTTTCTTAGTGAGCGTGTTTCATCCAGCAATTTTTTTAGAACTCCTTACTGGTTTGAGCTTTCTTTGTAGTTTCAATTGCCGCAACAAAGATATATGTCGAAATATATTATTAACATAGGTTCACTTGGTCAATAGAGAATGATCTTTGGTGGTAAGCAATCGGAAGATGGTTGAACTCTTGCATATTATAACATCCAAAAGAAGTCAACGCTTCACCTGGTTTGATATCGATCTCAGTTTCTTCACGGGTAATTTGGAATTGCAGTTTTAATTCAAAAGTTTTTTTAATACAGACTATTGGAACTACTATTTTGATTAAGACGAGAGACTAAGTTGGACAATATTTGGAAGTAAGGCAGTTGATTGAAACCACAAAGCTCAAACCAGGATGAAACACACTCGCGAGAGGAGGAAGCCTGTCAAAAACCTCAACGATGTTAACGTGAATTTTGGTAGGAAAAAAAAAACCTCATTTAAACTTTGATGACGTGTCATGTGTTAAGTGGTTAGATTGTTTGAGTGGTTCAAATTTAATGAAATATGGGTAAATGCATGGAACCTAAATGCAGAGGCTCATGATTCCACATTACATATGTATTTTACTAGTTATCTATTTTGATAGAAATGCTATTTTTAAAGAGGTTGGGTTTGAAATCGAATCTAGAATCTTGAATGCAGAGATAAATGCTCTTAATCACTTGTCATCTATATAATTGAATAAATGAAACACCATCATCGCATGATTTGAGAGCAAATTCTACTCCATTCCCCCATTAGGCCAATAGTACCACCGACCTCACCTGCAAGGTCTCACTTGTCAGCTAAGAAGAACAAAGATTTACGCAGAAGGCAATTGTGGGAAGAAAATAAGTAAGTGGGTCAACCAACGACTTTCAAAATTGAAAATCAAAGCAAATTTTAGCCGTTGGTTTTCTGCTTTTATGATACCACAACGTGGCCACGTGTGGGCCCCACTCCCCTTCCCCAAATATCACCGTATATTTGGGGAAGCAAGCAATCAGCCCAACTCTCTTCTTCATTCAAATAAAATCTTTGATTTGCAATGGCACATTTGAGCAGCAGTGTGATGAAGATGAAGGTCTTGGTCTTTGCCTTTGCCGTGGTGGCTTTCTTTGCGGCTGTGTCTTCGGCCCAAGATTTTGATGCTGCGCCCGCTCCCGCGCCGGCTCACGACAAAGGAGCAGCTCACTCTGTGGTGGCCTCAGGGGCTATGATCCTCTGCCTCCCGTTTTTCATGTCCATGGTTGCTCTCCTCAACCACTAGATTTTAATTATTATTTCCACCCATTTATTACTTGCTAGTATTAATTCCTTGGGTTTTTCAAATTAATTTCATGGAAGTGACTCGGTGATTCTTTTATTTTATGTATGTATTTATAATGCGTGTATTTTCCTTTATCATTCTTTGTTGATGTGATACCATATTATATATACAGACAAGTATTGAAGGTTCTGAAACAAATTGTAGTTTTAGGAGAATTTGTAAGCACTGCTTAATACAACTAACACAGTCCCTCCAGCTGGAGTGATTGTGAGCCATCCGGGTGATTAAATGATTTAGATTTGATAAATGAAGGACAAACAAACAAACATTCACACACAAATCAAACACCACAGTTTTACGTGGTTCACTCATAATTGAGCTACGTCCACGAGGTTGCTAGGGTTTTGCACTAATTGAATAAGAAGATTACAAGTACAAGAGAACTCAAGTCTGTTCCAATCTGGTTCGGAATAGGAAACAAAACAATATAAACAAAAAATAAATTTAAAAACACGAAATCAGAACAGATGAACGTTGCTCGACACTGCAGCACAAGATACCCACACTTGGGATACTGAAGCTCTCTCAACTGCTGAAGTGCCCCACAGAGCACACTTCGAATGACACTCTTCCGGCACTCTTGCAATTTTCCAGTACTCTTACAAGGTCCCTGTTCCACAAAAGCTATCATCAACATAATATAACTAGAATGAAGTTTATGCTAGTGTAGGATATAACCAAGCACAGAAACTGATAATGCATGCAAACCAGACACAAGGATATAATATGTGAAACAAAAATCACATGCACATCATATAGAATGGAACATTATCTATCTGTTTGTGTATATAAGCCTAAATGTAGTAGCTCAAGGGTCCAGTCAATCTTATGATTCAATACCCAGGTGCATTAACAGGGAACATACATTTGAATGATGGCTATTGGCTTTCTTCACTTGCATCTGTTTCTTCTTCTCTCACTGCATATGTATGGAAGTAACTAGATTGAAAGTAAACCAATGTTAGTACCATATGAACAATTTTTTTGAGAATTGAATAATTGAAAAATGTTTGTTTGATCCGTGGAAATATATAACAATTACATATGATGAAGTAGTTACCTATTATTCTTTTCCTAGTTCTTCGCCATCTAAGCTTAAAGAACACTTGGTCATGTTCGTTTTAGTATTTTATTTATGCTCATGAATACGGTTCAAGTGAACTTCAATTCTCCTCATGCACACCGTTCAAGGGAACTTCATTTCTCACATGGGACTTGAAAAGACAAGGAAGAAGGGAGAGTTAGCTGGGAATTGATTTCTTTAGAAAAGGACTAAGAAACAGAGATGTACAAACCCGAATAATCTGCCTCTTTGTTTTTGCTTTTCTGCATAAAGGAATAGTATCCAATTTCGAACTGGCTTAAAACGGTGAGGGGGCGCATCCGTTCGGGCAGTGATGCTGAACTTTGAATTGAAAGCAATCGAAGTTATGTGAGGTTGTTTGTCTCTTCTGGAAGGTAATGCCAAACTAAAGGAATACTCAATTTCCAATTGATACAGAGTAGAACCTAGTGTCATTGTCTAACATCTTCAATTCCAAGATGACAAAGCACTACTCTCTCCACCCAGCCATCTCACTACACGTTATGTTCAAAAACCAATGAAAACTCTCATTTAAGCATTCGAAGTATAAACCGACACAGGAAATGATAATGCATGCAAAGAAGACAGAAGGATATGATGTGGTAAATGAGGATCAAAGACCACATTCAACAAAAAGAGTATGACATCCTACCAACAATGTACATAACCAAAGAACACAATTAACTTGATTCCTGCTAGATATCAATCTGAATTTCATTCATAAATATCAGCCATCATGAAAAAATATAAACTACTTTCAGAACACGACCCCAATTTCATAATCCACAAGGAAATTTGAGAGATAAAATTACCTAAATTCATCACATCTAAAACTGGGTTCTCATAGGTAATGAATATGTTTGGCTCTAATAATAACATGGGCATATCAAAACTCGGTATATATGCCAGCATGATAGAAGTATCAATGTTTTAAATAACGCGCCCTCGGTGCGCTTTGTGGCGGCCTCTTGGAGAGGCGGTCGGACTTTGCCTTGAGGCTCAGCTACTTATGCGAAAGTCACCATAAGCGGCGTATGCCTTTCTTCCAGGCTTACGCATCCCCTTAGAGGCGTAAGCCTTTTAGGAAGAAGATGAGTCAGAAGAAGGATGTCGTTTGGCCAGGAATATGAAAACACAACATTAAAAAAAAAACATTTTTGGCATCTCTGAGGTGATTTTCTAGTGTTTTCTCCAGCAACATAGTGGCTAGAACCACAGTTACCGAAATCGAGATGGAGTGGGAGAGCCATGGGGAGAGAGAGCCATAGAGAGGGAGCCATGGAGAGAGAGAGCCATGGGAGCTTTGAAATTGGGTCAGAAGTGGAGAGGAAGACGTTGGTCCTTCAATTTAATAAAGAGAGTGGGTGTTTCGAATTCGAAGCAACTGTTGGAAAAAGCCTTCTTTTTAATAATAGATTACAAAGAACAAATCTACATATTTAATCTGCTATAAACTATGTTATTTTTATGTTTTATAAATATGAGTGTTTAATAAGTAACAAATAACAAATAAATATTATACCATTTGTTTGTAAGTATCATGCCATTTTTTCACTATAATATGTATTTTCATATATTTTTCATTACGCTTTGGAGTAACACGAGGTTGCGGATCCAAAAGATGAATAATGACATAATACCAGCCATCATGACATAATACAAACTGCTTTCACAATTTCAAAAGCCATAAGGAAATTTGAGAGTTAGAATTACCTAATCAATTTCAAAAGCCATAAGGAAATTCATCACATGTACAACTGAGAGTCACTTGTATGATCAAAGCCAGGATGCCTAATCAGTTTCTTCTTTTAATCACTGCATATCCATGAAAGAAAAATAAGAAACAAAACCGAATGTTATTATCATGTGACAACAAAACAATGTTAGGATCAAGGGCACATCATCTAATACATACATACCACTTTCTTGGTGACCTGCTGTTACCCAATCGACAAATCATCTGAAAAAGAAGAAAATGAACAAGCTAAGGTTGGTTGCCATTTGAATGAAAGTGTGAATGCAAAATAAAGAAATTAGTTAGAAAAACGCACCAGACTATGAATAAGTGTGGGATGTGAGCAATCTTGGACCAGTCCTCACCTGTTTCTTTTTGGCATCTTTGCTTTAAGATGGGGCAAATCTGAATTATCAAATTTTTTAATGAGGCGAGGCAACGAAGCCCTTCTGGAGTGATGCCAAATTAGGGCAATCAAATATCCAAAGCTCCTGAAGTGATTTGAGGTTGCCCATCCCTTCTAGTAGTAATGTCAGATTGGGGAAGCGTCCAATTATAAGATTGGAAAGTGATTTGAGGTTGCCGATCCATTCTGGTAGAGATGCCAAATTAGGGAAATCGTTAATTTGGAGGCTCTGGAGTAATGTGAGGTTGCCGATCCATTCTGGTAGAGATGCCAAATTGCTAATTTGGAGGTCGTGGAGTAATGTGAGGTTGCCGATCCCTTCTGGTAGTGATGCCAATTTAGGACAATTTGAAATATGCAGTCTCTGGAAGGAGATGAGGCGACCCATCCCTTGATCTGGTAGTGATACCAAATTAGGGCAATCTTTAATTTCAAGCTCCTCAAGTAATGTGAGGTTGCCAATCCCTTCTTCTGGCACGTATTCTATATCCCCAACGCTCCTAATCTCTAGAGATTTTAATTTGGAGGAGGGAACAAAGGAGGAGGGAAGGACCTTCCAGCTGCTTCTCACTAACTCCAGTCTATCAAGATTTGGGTACAGCGGCATTGAAGTTAGGTTAGGACAATCACGTATAGTTAAAGTAGAAAGACAAGGAAATGAAGAAGCTGAAGCTGAAGCTGTTTCATTCCTCCACCATCCCTTGAGATTAGGGCAATTTCTTAGATTAATACTCTCTAAGGAGGGAAAGAAGGTCGTCGATGGCGAAGCAGCTGACATCATCATCTCATCACTGGCAAAGTCTTTAACCATGTCTTTTGATATGTGCTCCAAATTCCTTAACCCGGAAAGCCTAAGACTCTTAAGAAAAGGTAAATGATCCAACGGTGGAAGATGTTGGCATCTATCACAGTAAGACAATCTGAGGTCAACAATAATTGTGAGAGAATGAAACCAACTCGCAAACCTCGCACCCGGGTATCTGTCCACGACTAACTGTTTTAGACTTGAATGGGGCTGCAGCGCTTCCATTAACTTTACATCACTCTCCTCCTCAACAGCATCACTATTTTCTCTTTCAATGTGCATCCAACGTAAAGTCAATGAATAGAGATGTCGTTTCTCCTTCAAAACTGCATCATCATAATTCAATTCTGACACCATATCTTGCTCGCACCTCAAATTTGTGATCTCCAACTCTCCTCTTAAATCCTTCAGCTTCCCCAACTCATTGAGCCCTGCACTATCCCTCAACATGGAAATGTTTTCGCTCAAAACAAATATACTCAAAGTACGAAGACAAGTCAATTCACTCAATCCACGAGGAATCCGAGCCAAGCTAACACAATGTTCCAAAATGAGATGCCTCAAGTTGATCAATTTCTTAATATCTCTAGGCAGTTCCACAAGAGAGGAACATCTTGAGAGATCTAGTGTTTCCAAATTTTGAAGTTTGACTATCCAATTTGGAAGTCTCTCAATGGGATTTTCACTAAGATCAAGATATCTTAAATGTTTCATTTTCCTAAGACATTTTGGCAATTTTTTAATTCCCAATCCATTCAAACTCAACATATGCAATGACTTAAAATTTGAAGCAATTGTAACACAAAATGACTTACGGAATGAACTCTTATACCAATCTTGTCTTAGGAAAAGAAAAGTCCTTAGCTTATTTGATTCCAGCAAGAATGTTGGTATTTTCCTTTTCGACAAATGAACATCAAAATTGAAAGATACATGAAGAAGACGTTTTGCATCAAAATCAGTCTGATTGAGATCTATTATTCTGCTTCCCGCCCCTGCCACTTTAACAGCAAGTTCATTAATGAGATCATGCATTTTACAGCTTTTTATTATACCAAGCTCATCTTTTTCTTCTTCTTGGAAAAAAGATCTCCAAACTAGTTCGTTATAATATTCATAACCAACATCTTCCAAGCACTCATTAGGATTTGAAGACTTAACGAACCCTTGTGCCACCCACAGCTTAATTAATTTCTCTACGGGAATCTCATAATCAGGCGGGAACAAACTACAATAAGCAAAACAATGTTTCAAATGTGATGGGAGAACATCATAACTCAGCCTAAGTGTTGGTATAATAACATCTTCTTCTTGACTTATTGTTGAAAGCTTGTTACTCTTGAAAGCCAACCACTCAGTTTCTTGATGTTTAGAGTTCAACATCCGTCCTATGGTCCTTATAGCAAGAGGAACCCCCTGACATTTTCTAGCAATCTCCTCCCCAATGGCCTTAATTGTTGAACTCTCTGGCTCTTTTCCCTCTTTGAACGCCATTTTCTTAAATAAAAACCAGGACTGCTCTTCATTCAAGCCCCTTAAGTTATATGGTTCAGCTGTATCTGCTATATCTGCAACTTTTTTACTACGAGTGGTTATTAGTATTTTACTACCTGTTGCACCACCCATCAACAAGTCTTTCAAGTCGTCCCATTTTCCACTATCTTCATTCCACACATCGTCTAACATAAGGAGGTATTTCTTTCCATCTATCTTTCCCCTAAGGTTCCTTTGCAATTGATCCATCCTAAGGTCTTTTGGTTCCTCATGAGTTGCAGATTGAATGATTTTCTCAGCAAGTACATTCAATTCAAACACATTGGAGACACATATCCACATTTTCAGCTCAAAATGATTTTGAACCACCTCATCGTTGAAAACTAGTTTGGCAAGTGCAGTTTTTCCTAATCCTCCAAATCCAACTATGGAAATAGTTGAGACATTTTCTGTAGAGATGGGATCCAAATCCAACAAAAGTTGAATAATTGCTCTTTTATCTTCATCTCTCCCTATTATATTATCCTCCCGGACAAATGAGTGAGTGACCCCCTCTCTTCTTACAAATTCTACATCTTTACGATTCCTTTCTAATTGACGAAATGTTATATTCGAGGCAATCTCATGAAGTCTCTTGTTAAGATCTTTTATCTTATGACCGATTTTCAGCCCAAAAACAAGCTGATTTGAGCTAGAGAAGAAGATGCGTACCTGCTTTGACACTTTATTATTTCCAGGCACCATTTGACTCCATGAGCTTCAGGATAAAACTCATCGAGCACGTCATCAGCTTCATAAACTGCATCTTCTACGCTTTGGAGCCACACTTTGACTTCATTATCGTTGGCTTGCTTTTGCTCAGCATCAAGAAGAACAGCTTGGAGTTTGGCAACTTGGTCCTTGAGCTTTTGGAGGTCATCTTTGACACCCCAAAGCAACGCAATCTCTTGGAAAACAAGGGAGCCTAACCTTCCAATGATCCCTTCTGCAACGTTGAAGAGTACTCCTTCTGCCATCGCTTTGATTTAGAATAAAAGAGGTGAATTAAAGTAAAACTTGAAGAAGTGTTTCGAATTCTAATTCCTCGTTGCTAGTCTTTATATATACGGCAAAACCAAGACCAAGTTATCAATACTATACATGAATAAATAAAAATATATACAATATAAATTACTAACGACAAGCTGGAATTCACTGTCAAAAGGCTGACGTGCACAACACAACAAAACTATAAATATAATATGATTAGGAAGTTGACTTTGGTAGATAGACAAGTCGAAACTCAAATGAGATGTTCAGTAATGCGTCTATTTTAAGGCGCCAGCGGCATCATGATTGATGCTGTCAACAATCCGCCAAAATATATTATGAATATCTGCACTTTCATTGAGACATAAAATAAGTACTCAATCTATAAAATCTTGCATGTTTACTCTTTCGTTGAGACAAAGGAAAGAGGAAACATGAGACAAAGGAAAGAGGAAACATGCGTCAAATCACGTGGGAAAGCTTTGAATATTTGGTGTGGTGTGCAAGTGGAGCAAGTTGAAGAGGAAATGCCGAAATGTCATCTTTGACTGGTTTTGTCATTATTTTAATGGAGTCCAATTGGTTGGTGACATGTGTGATAGCCGTTGCTGTTGTATATTTTGAGAAATAAACAATTCTTTCTTCCTCCTTGTTTATTGTTTCCAAGTGGATGGGTGCTGTTTTTGGTCGAACAACAATAATGACTCTTGCTGCGGTTTTGGTTTCATGTCTCTGTTTTACATGGCAATTCCAATAGATGCCAGCTATCTACTTTCATATTAATCTCTATTTTTATATTAAATTACACTATCATGTAATGTAATGGTTTTCATATCAATTATTATCTTCTATAGGCATGCCAATTTTTTATTTTTTATTTTTTATTTTTTATTTTTCTAAGCATATCAATTATTATTTATTTGTTTAATAGGCTTTTCAAGCCAGTTATGTTTTGCATAATTTTACATTATAATTAAGATATTCAACTATGACATAATGTGTGCAATTAATATTTTATATAAAGAGAGATAAAAGATAATACAAAAAATATCAACATTTTGTATAGTGATAGTTGTTTCTATTTGATTGGAGCTGGTTTTAAGTTCAAACTAAATAAACGAGAGATTGATACCTATTATGATAAGTTTGATTTCATTGGATTAATACTTGTTAAATTTCCCAAAAGAGGAATGCTAGCTATATTTCTCATCTGATTCTTATCCTAGTGAAATGGTTTGATGATCAAAACCACTTATCTTCAAGGCTTCTTTTTTAAGATCATATCTGCAAAAAAAATCAACCCTATCAAAAATTATTTAGACATTTTATTGTTATAAAATAAATAGACGGACTTAATATTTTGAATAGACACAAGTGTGACAATAAAAATTAATGATTTCGACTATCATACAAATTACAACATATCAAAAAGAGGAAAAGGAAAACATAAGGCAGTTAATTTTTTTTATAAATATATAATAAAAACATCTATACAACCTATTTGAAACAAGTTTGAAAGAACTAAAGATGTTTGAAAGTTATGTATTACTTACTTTTCCAATTACAGTTTACAATTATAAATTTTTATGGTATGAATTTATCTTTGGCTAAATTTAAGCAGTGCAATAATTTGAAACTTTGATAGAATTATTATTATTAAATATACATAGTTGGGTAGTTGTGTTAATAAAAGAAAATTTAAAATTTTGAAAAGGATAGAATAGAATAGAATGCGTGTCTTGTTGTAGTAGAGCCAGCTGTCATAACACAAACAAATAAAATTCAGCAGAGAAGGCCACCATGTGGAGAAAAACTTTCCTGGCACGGGGATACCAAAGTCGGCATCTACGTCAGGATCCCGGCCAATTAACTACTGACAGCTGTCAAACACTTTTCACTTCTAAATTGTCTTTTTCACGCCTGCTCCATCGTACTTGTTCACCTTTGCAACTCAAAGTCCTCTTCTTCTCTCTCATCTCTCCCTCTATTTCTCTCTTTTCTCATCGACTCTCTCTCTCTCTCACTCAAAATATTTTTTTTTACATATGCTCCATCTGTGTTCCTTTTGCAACTTAAACCCCCATTCTTCTCTCTCATATCTCTCCTCCTATCTCTATTTTCTCACTAACTCTTCTTTTTTTTCTCTCTCCCAACTCTCTTCATCAGTTATCACTCCCTCTCTGTTTTCCAATATGAAGCTTACCATATATAACAGAAGAAATTCGAAGAATAATTTAACCAATTATCAGAAACCCATAATGCAATTCTAAGAATGAAGAAAAGGAGAATTTTTAACCCTCAGTGAGATGTGAGGTGTGGCTCCAATAAAGAAAACAGTATTACACATGAAAATAAATAAATATTTGAGGTGTGGCTCCAATACGGACGACGCAAAAAGAGAAAGAGAGAGCGTCGAGTGAGATGAGAGAGAAAAGAAAAGGGATTTGAGTTCCAGGGAAAGAGAGGGAGAGATGACAGGGAGACTCGCTGAGAAGAGAGAGAAAGAAAGGGGATTTGCGTTCTAGGGGAAGAGAGGGAGAGATGAAAGGGAGACTCGGTTAGAGCATTTCCAGCAATAAACCCTTGCCATGGCAAGGGGGGCTAGGACTGACACTATTCATGTGAATAGTGGCTGCCCTTGCCTTTTCTAGCTATGTGTGTTTCCAGCAACAAACCCTTGCCATGGCAACTACTATTCATTTTTTTATTTTTTTCACAACTTTTTTTACTTAAACAATTATTTTGGATAATATTTTCGGGTAAGAGAGTACCTGTGCGGCAATGTAGCGCTGCACTGGACACACTGGAGCGCTGCACTGTATCGTACTGGAGCGATGACGTCAGCTTGCCCGAGTTTTGAACCTAGGGCCAGCCTTGCCCTCAGGCCAGCCCAGTTCGCTGGGTCCCAGCGCTTGCCCGGGCTGGGTTTTGTTGCTGGAAACGAGTTTTGGGCTTCCCCCCCCCCCCCCCTAGCCCTCCCCTTGCCCTTGCTGCTCGGAGTTGCTCTTAGAAGAGAGAGAAGAAGATGGCTTTGAGTTGCAGAGGGAAACAAGGACGGACGATGGAGCAGGCGTGAAAAAAAAATTTAGAAGCGTCAACGAGTTTGACAACTGCGGGAGTTAATTGGCTTGGGATACTGACGTGGATGCTGACCTTGGCATCCCCGTGCCAGGAAAGTTTTTCTCAACCATGTGACTCTTTCCCTCTCACTAACCCACGGCCTGGGTGGATTTGTCAGCCGTCCACACTGGCGGTCATGTAGTTGAGTTAAATATTCTTTAGTCATGCACGTCAAGCCAATCACAATTTTATTAGGATAGTGCTAGAGGCACCAACTTTGGACACCAACTTGGGTACAAACTCTCTAATAAAGATAAAGCCCGCCAATCCAACGGGTCCCACGCTCTATTAGAGAGTTGGTGCCTCTAGCATTTTCCATTTTATTATGCAGGCTGACGGGTAAAGAGGAATCTAAAGACTATTTATTTATTTATTTTGTTAATTTCTTCAACAACAAAAATTCATTTTGGGCCAAAAACAACATCAAAATTTTGAGGGAATGTGATGTAACACGATAAATAATACATCATTTTTTGTATAGTTTTATATGTATGATTTAAACCATTAATTGTGTAATCCTAATAATATGTCATAAAAAATGTAGAGCCATAGCAAATTTAATTATATTATTAACACACGTTCTATGATTAATAGGCTTTTGGATGGAAACTTATATAACAATGTTATGTTATATATATTGTTAGAATTAACGTCAATATTTTCATTTTAATATATTAGTGTGATATTTGCAGCTCAACAACATGTACTAAAATATTTAGGGTAAGACACATTGGAAGGAAAAGAAGAAAACAAAAACAACTTATTACTTATGCATTCAACATCAACATGATGTAGTTTTAGATGTCCACCTAGTAATAATAATAGGGTTTGTCTAGGCACTCCAACTTAACCACTTATTAGCAACACCGATATTATTTTCAACTTACGTACTTGCAAAGTCCAGTAAATATGAGGTTTTATCACAAAAGAACTCAACAATATTAGTAATGGAACCACTCGTTATATATTGTATTTATTTTATCAAATTTGAACATTATACATCAAGCTATACATTACTCTTTAATAATTCATGGTCTTGGTTGGTAAAACATGACCATCCATAGTCATGACCCATTTTTAATTTTCATTAAATTTTTGGGTCAACATTTTGGCACATTCTCTAGCTCGCATGCCAGTGTGCCACATGATCTCCTCATCATTTTGCGCATTAAAAAAGGATATTAAAAAATAATAATATTGTAGATAGATGACCTCAGAGTGAGTGTCATTTTATTTAATTGGCGTTATCTCAATGTCTTGATATATCTCTCAGAAATTTTTAGTAAGAATTACGTGGTCGTATACATGCTTCAATAGAAAACAAGTTTTAAATGCAAACGTATGCTTCATTATAAACAACTCAAAATGCAAGATGGTGATGAAAACATGCATTTTAAAAAAGTATATGTGGTAGTTTAAATGTAAGGATCATGGCATTTGACTTATCGTTTATTTTTTTATTTTTCTTGCTCTACCATATGCTGCAGGTTATTTGAATCCAAAATTATTTATCAAGTTGTAATTGTCATTGCTTAACTACTCTAATTATATTTTCATAAACAATTATTGGGTGGTTATAACCAATAAATCTGCACTACCAACCTTAGTTTGTCTTAACAAGTTTACCTGAATTATGGGTTGGTGATCAAATGAAATCTGGAATTCACCATAAAATGGAGAGAAGTCTGATGATTTATTGATAATTATACTCGGAATAACAACCCAAATCTCTTAGTTAAAGTTTGTTTAAATACTACCTCAAACCCTAGTACTACTAGGATTACTAATTGGAATAAAAAATTCCAAAATTATTCTTAATACTAAAAATGCTGATTTAACTTACCAAACAACGTTATTCGGCCTACAACAGTTAGATTTTGATGTTACGCTTATCAAACTGTTCCTCGATCATCTCGACTATATATATATGCTCTACATCAGAAAATTTACAAACGCAAGAGTGATATACTGATTTGTTCAACAATAGTATAAGCTATTAATTAATTATCTGCTTCAATTTGGAGTACCGTATATATATATATACCGCGATGGAACTAGTTAATTGAGATCAATGGATTAAATACTCACATTCTAATAATTTGCCCTCTTTGCGAATTTGATATTGATAAAATGCTTACTTTTTGTCTCATTTAACGCTAAATCATCATTATTGTTAGGACTCACCAAATTAATTATTCACATAAGAATATAACAAACAAATATAGAGATTATATTAATCCAATGGGGTTGTTGAGTGGTTAAGATCATATGAATAAGAAGTTCAACAACCAGGGTTTTAAATCAAAGGAAAATAAGAGTGGAGAAGATGCATGATTTTTATCTGGAGCTCTTCACAATTCTATTTCTTAGAGCAGTTAACGAGGTCAGGTTGGATCGTTGAGCTGCCCCACCTGACGTTCCATGACATTGATAAAAAACAAAAAACCCATACATACACATTATGGCCATGACTTCCAACTTCTCATATGTTTTCCTCTTGAGAGATATATGATAGTTCCTTTTCTTGGAAGTTGGAAATGAAATATATTATCACATGAATATTGACTTTGGACGGCAGTTTGTAAAACAAGGTAGGATATGAACGAAAGAATAGTTCTGGCAGAATGAGTTTCATTAGTGTGATATTGTAATTTATACAGATGTGATCCTATCTTTTAGGAGTACAAGAAAGGTAAATATATATACAAATCAAATCATATATTTATTCCTACAGTCTTGTAATTCAACTG
Source organism: Prunus fruticosa (assembly GCA_018703695.1). Taxonomy (NCBI): domain Eukaryota; kingdom Viridiplantae; phylum Streptophyta; class Magnoliopsida; order Rosales; family Rosaceae; genus Prunus; species Prunus fruticosa. The sequence goes on from CM031918.1 coordinate 3,256,592, forward strand.
CTGATAGTCAAGGGATTGCATAATCAAATCAATCCCCTAACATCTTGTATCGTATCAATTTCTTAACACTCCCCCTCAAGTTGGAGAGTGAATATCAAGAACTTCCAACTTGCGCAACATGGCTGAAAAGGCATCTTTCCCCAATGGCTTTGTGAATACATATGCTACTTGTTGGGATGAAGCCACATACTTCGTAAAGATTGAACCGTCCAAGACAATTTGGTAGTGTTATGAATCCCATGAAATTCAGACTCAACATACGCACTGACTTAAAATTTGAAGCAATTACGTTGCAAGACGACTTGGACCTTTTCTCATCAATACGGCCACATAATTTATTTTGAAAAAGAAAAGTGCGTATCTTATTTGCCTTTAGCAAGGGGGTTGGGATTTTCCATTGTGAAGGATAATAACCATCAAAGTGAAAAGAAACATGACGCAGTTTTTCATCAACATTCTTTTGATTTGAATCTATTATTGTACTTTCCGTCCCTTATGCTGAAATTGTCATGCATCAAATCATGCGTTTTACACCAGCTTATCATCATACCAAATTCGTCTTCTCTTTCTTCTTGGAAAAAGGATCTCCAAAGTAATTCCTTAAAATATTCATAACCAACATCTTCCAAACCCTCATTCTCATGTGAAGACTGAATAAACCCTTGTGCCATCCGTAGTTTAATTAACCTCTCCACAGGAATCTCATAATCAGATGGGAAGAGGCTACAATAAGCAAAGCAATGTTTCAAATGTGATGGGAGAGCATCATAACTTAGCTTAAGTGTTGGTACATTTTTTCGCAATCTCCTCCCCAATGGCCTTCATTTTTGAACTCGTTGGCTCTTTTCCATCTTGGAATGCCATTTTCTTAAATAAAGACCAAGACTGTTTTTCATCCAAACCCCTTAATTAGTAATGTATTTTTGCTCTATCCCTTATCTTTGCAACTATTTCACTACGAGTGGTTATTAATATTTTGCTACCTTTTGCACCACCCAACAACAAGTTTTGCAAGCCAAACCATTTTTCACGATTCTCGTTCCAAACATCATCTAACACAAGGAGGTATCTCTTCCCATCTATTATTTTCCTCAGTTCTTTTTGCAACTGATCAATCTCAAGGCTTTTGGCTATGTCATTAGTTGCAGATTGAATGATTTTCTTAACTAGTATATCCAACTCAAATACATTAGGGACACATATCCACATTTTTAGCTCAAAATAAGTTTGGACCTCTGGATCGTTGAATATGAGTTGGGCAAGTGCAGTTTTTCCCAATCCTCTGAATCCGACTATGGAAATGATTGATACATTCTCTTCAGAGATGGTATCAAACAAGAGTTGTTTAATTGCATTTTTATCTTCATTTCTCCCTATAATAGTTTCCGTAGGGGCAAAAGAGTGATTTACCCTCTCTCTAGTTATAAATCGTGTATCTTCACGACTCACTTCTAAGTGAAAGTTTCTACGAGATGCAATCACATTAAGTCTCTCCTTAATATTTTTAATCTTATGACCCATCTTTAGCCGAAAAGCAAGCTGGTTTGAGCTAGAGAAGAAGATGCATACCTGCTTTAACACTTGATTATTTCCAGGCATCATTAGTCTCCACTGTGCTTCAGCATAAAATTCATCTAGCACGTCATCGGCTTCATAAACAACATCTTCTAGGCTTTGAAGCCACAGTTTGACTGCATGAGTCGCTTGCTTTTGCTCTGCATCAAGAAGAACAGCTTGGATTTGGGCAACTGTCACCTGAAGCTTCAGGAGCTCATCTTTGACACCCCAAATCAATCCCATCTCTTGGAACCCAAGGGAGGTCAACCTGCCAATGATCCCTTCTGCAATGTTGAAGAGGACTCCTTCAGCATATTGCTTTGATTCAGAATAAAAACAGAGGTGGATTAAATTACAACAACTTCAAGTGTTTGTTTCAAATATGGGGTTGTGGAAAATGGATCCTCATTGCTAGTCTTTATAAGGCCCTGTAATTGGAATCTTTCAAGTAAATACTGGTTAAGCAAGCAAAGATTGTTAATTGGCACAGGTTCAAACTGTTGACTTATAAGTTCTTTAGCTGATTTAGGAGTTAGTTAAAACAGTATTTTACTCTTTTATTTTTCATAGCCAAGTGTAAAGATCCTATTGGATACTTAGATGGATTGCTGAGATCGTCTTGTGATGTAAGAGATCCAGCTACTGTGCCTAACGGTTACATTCCTCATTCCAAGTGCGTGAGGTTGCAATGAAATAGAAAGAGAACCTTCCTCTGCTTCAGTGTAGCAGAGCAGTAAGGGGAACGTTTCATTCCTTTTGCCATTCTCATGTTTCTTCTTCTCTCTTTCGTCACTATCACTCAGTACTTGGAATGTAGTTAATTAAGCTTCCTTTACATCAGACAATTAGAGACATTTTACCACGAGTTGAAGTAAACAATAAAATCATACATAAAAATCCTTCTATCGGTTCGATTTGATTCTTCTCAATGATGCAAAACCCCTAGCAACAAATATAGGATCGATGCTATTGGAATGTTGGACACAAGAATTAATCCAGCAACCTACCTATGATGATCTGCTACGGCCATCTGAAACATCCAAGTTGTTAATTTGTCTGCTGAATATGCAGAGTTATTCAATCTTTAATGTTCTTCGGGCCAGGTCCACTGTGGCTACTGACGACTATCTTCGTTGCTCCAACACGGCAGAATTTGTGGATCTTTCTGTTGACATATCAAATACAAGTTGTGCCATTAAACCAAAATTATGAGAAATTCCCAATTTCTTCTATAAAGAACTCAACTTTCTGTCATTGATTATGGTTTCTGCAAATCAACTCAAAATCTTGCAATCCCCAATTTTGTCCTTGATTCCTACTGTTAGTAGTTGAGTAAGTGTTAAACTAGATGATACAAAACAAATTATGTGACTTGGAAATTTCAAATGGAGATGATGTGCTACAGATACATGGAAATATGGGATTTGTTTATGGTTTCTTTTACAGCAAATGTGATTGATGATTTTGGGGTTACTGAAGATTCAGAGCTCAGTTACTTGCTGAGGAAGCATCCCTTGAACGAGTCTCTAAACAGATACCTTGCTTGGCTACACTACAATGTTTGCTAAGAACCAAGATCAGGGTTCCACATGTTCCGCTACTAAATTTTAGGTTCAGATTCTGGTTCTTTTGAATATAATCAAGTTCCTAATTTCTTGCCAATGTTGGCTAAGAATCAAGACCAGGGTTCTCTTGGATCAGGATATTATGGCTCAAATTCTGAATCCTTTGTTGTCTAATTCCTGTCGGCAACAAAGAGGGGTTCAGAGGCTGTGGTAACTCACGCCGCACCTCATCGGTTATGATATTTCCTCTTTAATACTTGATCAAGCAAAATTTTATGTTACAATAGATGCACATCAGTTTATATGTCTATCTTGTTTAGATGGCAAGTTGTCAAAATTGCCTTTTTCAGTCTGTGCTTACATTCTGAATCAGTTCTCTACTTCTATTAAAACATTCCAAAGTGATTTGGGGAAGGAAGAATATATAAGCACTGCTGAATACAACTCTCACAGTCCCTCCAGCTTAAGTGATTGTGAGAAATTGAAATTCCTATGGCTGCATTTGGATGAAAGTATTTGAGATGGAGATGGATTTGAGAAATAAAGGGTTGAGAAAAAAATTTCAAACACTCCGGAGATGAGAGAGATCGAGAATCAAAAGAACAAACAAACATTCACACACAAATCAAACACCACAGTTTTACGTGGTTCACTCATAATTGAGCTACGTCCACGAGGTTGCTAGGGTTTTTCACTAATTGAATAAGAAGATTACAAGTACAAGAGCACTCAAGTCTGTTCCAATCTGGTTCGGAATAGGAAACGAAACAAAATAAAACAAAAAATAAATTTAATAACACGAAATCAGAACAGAGGAACGTTGCTCGACACTGCAGCACAAGATACCACACTTGGGATACTGAAGCTCTCTCAACTGCTGAAGACTCGAGCACACTTCGAACCACACTCTTCCGGCACTCTTGCAATTTTCCAGTGCTCTTACAAGGTCCCTGTTCCACAAAAGCTATTATCAACTTAATAGAACTGAATGAAGTTTATGCAAGTGTTGGATATAACCAAGCACAGAAAATGATAATGCACGCATATAGAATGGAACGCTATCTATCTGTTTGTGTATATAAAGCCTAAATGTAGTAGCTCAACAGGGAACATACATTTGAATGATGGCTTTTGGCTTTCTTCACTCCATCTGTTTCTTCTTCTCTCCACTGCATACGTATGGAAGTAACTAGATCGAAAGTAAACCAATGTTAGTACCATATGAACAATTTTTTTGAGAATTGAATAATTGAAAAATGTTTGTTTGATTCGTGGAAATATATAACAATTACATATGAGGAAGTAGTTACCTATTATTCTTTTCCTAGTTCTTCAGAAGCCATAACGCCATCTAAGCTTAAAGAACACTTGGTCATGTTCATTTCAGTATTTTATTTATGCTCATGAATACGGTTCAAGTGAACAACAATTCTTCTTATGCACACCGTTCAAGGGAACTTCATTTCTCACACGGGACCTGAAAAGACAAGGAAGAAGGGAGAGTTAGCTAGGAATTGATTTCTTTAGAAAAGGACTAAGAAACAGAGATGCACAAACCCGAAAAATCTGCCCTCTTTGTTTTTGCTTTTCTGTATAAAGGAATAGTATCCAATTTCGAACTGGCTCAAAACGGTGAGGCGGAGCATCCGTTCGGGCAGTGAGGTTGAACTCTGAATTGAAAGCCATCGAAGTTAGTGTCACTGTCTGACATCTTCAATTCCAAGATGACAAAGCACTACTCTCTCCACCCAGCCATCTCGCTACACTGCATGTTCAAAAACCAATGAAAACTCTCATTTAAGCATTCAAAGTATAAACCAGCACATAAAATGATAATGCATGCAAAGAAGACAGAAGGATATGATGGGGTAAATGAGTATCAAAGACCGCATTCAACAGAAAGAGTATGACATCCTACCACCAATTAACTTCATTGGAACAAGTAGTCGGTATATATATGTATGCTAGCAGAGGGCAGCATGATAGAAGTATCTATGTTTTAAATAACGCGCCCTCGGTGCGCTTTGTGGCGGGCCTCTTGGCGAGGCGGTTGTCTAGTGTTTTCTCCAGCAACATAGTGGCTATTGTAGTTGCTGAGAAGTTTCTCGGACGGTGAGGTTAACACCAATTAATGTTACTTCTCTCTATTGTAGTTGCTGCCCAGATGTCATTATCTCATTCGTCCGTACTACCACACAGCAACACGTGGTACTACTGTATTATTGTATAAATTCTCCAGAAGTGGAGAGGAAGACACTGGGTCCTTCAATTTAATAAAGAGAGTGGGTGTCTCCAGAAGCAACTGTTGGAAAAAGCCTTCTTTTTAATAATAGATTACAAAGAACAAATCTATAAACTATATTATTTTTTATTATGCTTTGGCAGATCCATAATAGAAAGCTCATGGAGTAATATGAGGTTGCCGATCCAACAGATGAATAATGAAGCGAATTAACTGTTTAATTTCAAAAGCCATAAGGAAATTTGACAACTTGATCAAAGCCAGTATGCCTAATCAGTTTCTTCTTTGAATCACTGCATATCCATGAAAGAAAAATAAGAAACAAAACCGAATGTTATTATCATGTGAACATACCAACAACAAAACAATGTTAGGATCAAGGGCTCATCATCTAATACATACATACCACTTTCTTGGTGACCTCCTGTTGCACAATCACAATCAAGCCACAAGAGTTTTTAGTGGGGGCCCAATCTCCACTGACCCAACCCTTAATAATGAAATGGATCTGAAAAAGAAGAAAATGAACAAGCTGAGGTTGGTTGCCATTTGAATGAAAGTGTCAATGCAAAAGAAAGAAATTAGTTAGAAAAACGCACCAGGCCGTGGATCAATGCGAATGTCTGGGATGTGAGCAATCTTGGACCAGTCCTCACCTGTTTCTTTCTTGCATCTTTGCTTTAAGATGGGGCAATCCTCAATTATCAACTTTTTTAATGAGGCGAGGCAACGAAGCCCTTCTGGGAGTGATGCCAAATTACGGCATTCCGATATGCGAAGCAACTGAAGTGATTTGAGGTTGCCCATCCCTTCTGGTAGTAATGTCAGATTGGGGAAGCGTTCAATTTCAAGCTCCTGGAGTAATGTGAGGTTCCCGATCCATTCTGGTAGAGATGCATTAGGAAAATCGCAAATTTGGAGGTGCTGGAGTAATGTGAGGTTGCCGATCCATTCTGGTAGTGATGCCAAATTAGGACATTTCCTAATTTGGAGGTGCCTGGAGTAACGTGAGGTTGCCGATCCATTCTGGTAGTGATGCCAATTTAGGACAACGTGAAATATGCAATCTCTGTAAGGAGATGAGGCGACCCATCCCTTGATCTGGTAGTGATACCAAATTAGGGCAATTTTCAATTTCAAGCCTCTGGAGTAATGTGAGGTTGCCAATCCCTTCTTCTGGCACATATTCTATATCCCCAACTCTCCTAATAAACAGAGATTTTAATTTGGATGAGGGAACAAAGGAGGAGGGAAGGACCTTCCAGCTGCTGCTCTCTAACTCCAGTCTATCAAGATTTGGGTAGAGCGGCATGGAAGTTAGGTTAGGACACTCACGTATATATAAAGTAGAAAGACAAGGAAATGAAGAAGCTGAAGCTGAAGCTGTTTCATTCCTCCACCATCCCTTGAGATTAGGGAAATTAATTAGATCAAGACTCTCTAAGGAGGGAAAGAAGGTCGTCGATGGAGAAGCAGCTGACATCATCATCATCTCATCACTGGCAAAGTCCTTAACCTTGTCTTCTGCTGATATGTGCTCCAAATTCCATAACCCGAAAGCTGAAGACTCTTAAGAAAAGGTAAATGATCCAACGGTGGAAGATGTTGGCATCTATCACAGTCATACAAGCTGAGATTAACAATATTTGTGAGAGAATGAAACCAACTCGCAAGCCTCGCACCCGGGTATCCATCCACGACCAACTGTTTTAGACTTGAATGGGGCTGCAGGCACTTCCATTGACTTAATAATTACATCACTCTCCTGCTTAACTGCATCACTATTTTCTCTTTCGATGCTCATCCAATGTAAAGTCAACGAATAGAGATGTCGTTTCTCCTTCAAAACTGCACCATCATAATTCAATTCTGACACCATGTCTTTCTTGTACCTCAAATTTTTGATCTCCAACTCTCCTCTTAAATCCTTCAGCTTCCCCCAACTCACTGAGCCCTGCACTGCCCCTCAACATGGATTTGTTTTCACTCAAAACAAATATACTCAATTCACCCAATCCACTAGGAATCCGAGCCAATTTATAACATCCTTCAAAAATGAGATGCCTCAAGTTGATCAATTTCTTGATATCTCTAGGCAGTTCCACAAGAGAGGAACACCATTTGAGATCTAGTGTTTCCAAATTTTGAAGTTTGACTATCCAATTTGGAAGTCTCTTAATGGGATTTTCACTAAGATCAAGATATCTTAAATGTTTCATTTTCCTAAGACATTTTGGCAATTTTGTAATTTCCAATCCATTCAAACTCAACATACGCAATGACTTAAAATTTGAAGCAATTGTAGCACAAAATGACTTATGGAATGACTTCTTCACGAACCACAACTTTTGGCTTAGGAAAAGAAAAGTCCTTAGCTTATTTGATTCCAGCAAGGATGTTGATATTTTCCATTCCAGCAAATCAACATCAAAATCGAAAGATACATGAAGAAGACGTTTTGCATCAAAATCAGTCTTATTGCGATCTATTATTGTGCTTCCCTCCCCTGCCACTTTAACAGCAAGTTCATTCATGAGATCATGCATTTTACAGCTTTTTATTATACCAAACTCATCTTTTTCTTCTTCTTGGAAAAAAGATCTCCAAACTAGTTCGTTATAATATTCATAACCAACATCTTCCAAGCACTCATTAGGATTTGAAGACTTAACGAACCCTTGTGCCACCCACAGCTTAATTAAATTCTGTACGGGAATCTCATAATCAGGAGGGAACAAGCTACAATAAGCAAAGCAATGTTTCAAATGTGATGGGAGAACATCATAACTCAGCCTAAGTGTTGGTATAATAACATCTTCTTCTTGACTTATTGTTGAAAGCTTGTTACTCTTGAAAGCCAACCACTCAGTTTCTTGATGTTTAGAGTACAACATCCGTCCTATGGTCCTTATAGCAAGAGGAACCCCCTGACATTTTCTAGCAATCTCCTCCCCAATGGCCTTAATTGTTGGACTCTCTGGCTCTTTTCCCTCTTTGAACGCCATTTTCTTAAATAAAAACCAGGACTGCTCTTCATTCAAGCCCCTTAAGTTATACGGTTCAGCTGTATCTGCTATATTTGCAACTTTTTTACTACGAGTAGTTATTAGTATTTTGCTACCTCTTGCACCACCCATCAACAAGTCTTTCAAGGCGTCCCATTTTCCACGATCTTCATTCCACACATCGTCTAACATAAGGAGGTATTTCTTTCCATCTATCTTTCCCCTAAGGTTCTTTTGCAATTGATCCATCCTAAGGTTTTTTGGTTCCTCATTAGTTGCAGATTGAATGATTTTCTCAGCAAGTACATTCAATTCAAACACATTGGAGACACATATCCACATTTTCAGCTCAAAATGATTTTGAACCACCTCATCGTTGAAAACTAGTTGGGCAAGTGCAGTTTTTCCCAATCCTCCAAATCCAACTACGGAAATAGTTGAGAGATTTTCTGTAGAGATGGGATCTAAATCCAACAAAAGTTGAATAATTGCTCTTTTATCTTCATCTCTCCCTATTATATTATCCTCCCGGACAAATGAGTGAGTGACCCTCTCTCTTCTTACAAATTCTACATCTTCACGATTCCTTTCTAATTGACCAAATGTTCTATTCGAGGCAATCTCATGAAGTCTCTTGTTAAGATCTTTTATCTTATGACCGATTTTCAATCCAAAAACAAGCTGATTTGAGCTAGAGAAGAAGAGGCGTACCTGCTTTGACACTTGATTATTTCATTTGACTCCACTGAGCTTCAGGATAAAACTCATCGAGCACGTCATCAGCTTCATAAACTGCATCTTCTACGTTTTGGAGCCACACTTTGACTTCATTATCGTTGGCTTGCTTTTGCTCAGCATCAAGAAGAACAGCTTGGAGTTTGGCAACTTGGTCCTTGAGCTTTTGGAGGTCATCTTTGACACCCCAAAGCAACGCAATCTCTTGGAAAACAAGGGAGCCTAACCTTCCAATGATCCCTTCTGCAACGTTGAAGAGTACTCCTTCTGCCATCGCTTTGATTTAGAATAAAAGAGGTGAATTAAAGTAAAACTTGAAAGAAGTGTTTCGAATTCTAATTCCTCGTTGCTAGTCTTTATATATACGGCAAAACCAAGACCAAGGTATCAATACTAAATTACTAACGACAAGCTGGAATTCACTGTCAAAAGGCCGACGTGCACAACACAACGAAACTATAAATATAATATGATTAGGAAGTTTACGTCAAATTTTTTAGTTGACGTTCTTTTGTTTTTTTTTTGGGGTCTGAAAGTTGACGTTCTTTTTTTTTTTTTGGTGAACAAAGTTGACGTTCTTTTAGTTGTTGAGCAAATAGGAAGTTGACTTTGATAGATAGGACAAGTCGAAACTCATGTGAGATGTTCAGTAATGCGTCTATTTTAAGGCGCCAGCTGGGTCGTTGGCATTATGTTTGATGCTGTCAACAATCCGCCAAAATATATTATGAATATCTTTAAAAACTTGCACATATATACCAAAATCCAGAAAAACATACAAATTAGAGCCTCCATTACTCACACTTACCCAATCTTTAGAGCAGTTCCAAGCAACAAAGTATTCACTTGGAGAAAGGAAATGAGTATTCTTGCCGAAGGTTGTGGTTTGTTGATAGAGTATTCAATTGGACAAAGAAAAGAGGAAACATGCATCAAATCACGTGGGAAAGCTTTTAATATTTGGTGTGGAGCAGCAAGAGTATTAACAATTGGACAAAGGAAAGAGGAAACATGCAGGGAAAGAGAAAACACGCATTAAATCACGTGGGAAAGCTTTTAAGAGTATTAAGAATTGGACAAAGGAAAGAGGAAACATGCATCAAATCACGTGGAGCAAGTGGAGCAAGTTGACGAGGAAGTGCCGAAATGTCATCCTTGACTGGTTTTGTCATTATTTTAATGGAGCAGTCCAATTGGTTGGTGACATGTGTGATAGCCGTTGGTGTTTTCCATTTTGAGAAAGGGTGCATTTTTGCTCACCACTTTAATCATATCATCCTCAATGCTTGACACGTGTTCATAGACATAACCATAGTTAACTTTTGCTTTGTATTTATGGAATCATGATTACACTAATGGACACGTGTCAAGCATTGAGGATGATAATAAGGATACACATATGATTAAAATGGTGAGCAAAAATGCTCCCTTTCAGAAATAAACAATACTTTCTTTCTCCTTGATTATTGTTTGCAAGTGGATGGGTGCTTTATGTCAACGGCAATAATGACGCCGTGGTTTTGGTTTCATGTCTGCTATCTTCTTTCATTGCCAATAGATGCCATTGCCAGCTATCTTCTTTATCTTCTTTAATATTAATCTCTTTTTTTTATATTAAATTACTAATACTATACAATACTATGCCAATTTTTTATTTTTTACTTCTAAGCATATCAATTATTATTTATTTATTTAATAGGCTTTTCAAGCCAGTTATGTTTAGCATACTTTTACATTATAATTAAGATATCAACTGTGACATAATGTATGCAATTAATATTTTATATAAAGAGAGATAAAAGATAATAAAAAGAATATCAACATTTGGTATAGTGATAGTTGTTTCTATTTGATTGGAGTTAGTTTTAAGTTCGACTTAAATAAACGAGAGATTGATACATATTATGGTAAGTTTGATTTTATTGGATTAATACATGTTCAATTTCCCAAAAGAGGAATGCTAGCTATATTTCTCATCTGATTCTCATCCCAGTGAAATGGCTTGATGATCGAAACCACTTATCTTCAAGGCCTATTTTTTTTAAAAGATCATATATGCAAAAAAATCAACCCTATCAAAAATTATTTAGACATTTTATTGTTATAAAATGTAATATCCCGGCCCTAAAAATGAGTAAAATAATTAAATTAAGAGGAAATAAATTGGAGTAAACAATAAAATAAAATGATTTGAATTAATTAAGGTTTTTGGAAATTTAAAATATTATTTATTATAAAAAGGGGCAAATTTGTAATTTTGAAAAACTGGTTTTAAAACCAGAATTTCTCTCCCTCTCTCTCTCTCCCTCCCGTGCGCAACAAACCCCCCCCCCCTTTTCGCTGTTTCCTTTCATCGGCCGCTTCTTTGAGCTGCCGCCGCCGCCACGGTCCCACCACCGGAGCTCGGATCGGTCCCGAAATGACCGGCTGGTCTTCCTCTTCCCACCTCAGCCAAGCCCAGCCACCACCGCTGCTGGACGTCGCCGCAAATTGCAGAAAAACGGCCGGAAATTTCATAAACTTTGGGTCGCTCGTTCTCCCTCAATTCTCAACCAAATTCGACGAGTAAGGTATGGTTTTTGGACTACTTTTCGTGCTCTAGCTGCCTATGGGATAGGATTCCAGAAATTTTGAGAGTTTACAAGTTAAATTTCGAAGTTTAGTTTCAGCCGATTTTCAGTTGCCATTTCCGGCCATTTCCGGCCATTTTCTGGCTTTCACCCAAGAACAAAAGTGACTCCAAATTAGGTGTATTACCTAGGGTAGGAGTTTGGAGTCAAGATGTTAAGTTTTTCCGGCAAGTGGTTATCGCTTTGGACACCCACGCGCTGCCCGGCGCGTGTGGCGGCGCGTGGGCACTGTAGCAGAGAGAATTTTTGTCCTAAAAATGATCTCCTGGTTGTCACGAGCGCGTAGAATTTTACGGATCTCAATTCGGATAACGTTTGAACCCGAACGGATTTTACATATTGTGTGATTTCCGGGTTCGATACGTTAGAACCGTTGGATCGCTTCCCATTTAACATATGTTGATTTAGGTATTCCTAGGATCGTGTAGGAATACACTGATCGAGAATCGGAGCTCCGGATGTTTCCGATTTAAATAGTTAAAGTTTGTGTTTTACGATAACCGTCCGAATTCGTGCGATCGCGAATGATCTAATCGTCCAATCTGGACCAAACTTGCAAGACGTGTATCCTAGACCTTGTGGAACCTATAGGAACTTTCGGATCGTAAAATGGAGGTCGTGGGCCCCGCGGGCCCGGTTGACCAAGTTTGGGTAGTTTGACCCTCGGTTGACCGTGAGTCTCCAGAGGTAGTTCCACTCTTCGAGGGGTACTATAACGACCCTTTTGGACGAGTCTTGACCGTCATTGGATTTATGTTGATTTTGTGGATTTATGAGATTGTTTTTATGGTTTTGTGATATAAATCTCATGTTGTTGAAATTAATGATTTATTTAAATTCTTTTTATATTTAATAGTTGAATGTTTAATTTCTGTAAAGTATTTGTGATACATTTGTGGATTTGATATTTTCGAGTGTCATGAATTTATATATATATATATAATATTTGAGAAAGCACTATCTTAGGTACTTCCCCGGTTATGGGTTCTATGCTCGAGAGTTTATTTGTCTACTATAAATAGGTATTGTGAGAAAAATTGAATTAAGAAATGGAATATTACTTTATAATATTTTTATATAAGGATTATAAACTCCACCATCATACGTACCACCCCCTTGGATGATGATATTTGGAAACGGTGGATATGGACACTGGATTCATGGAAATATGATATATTTGGAAATGTCAGGAGCCGGGCATCCTTGACGGGATGTTGACCGTAGACCCTTGATTGGGTAGTCTGCGCGCGTAGGACAGTTCCAGGCGTACGGGTCTTGATTCTTCGTCCGTACGTGCTGGGTAGAGTATCAGTCCCCAGTTGGACGACTCATCCCTAGCCACATGGACGTTTGAGGGCCGGATAAGTGTGAGCTAGTCAAACAATTCCCTGTTGGATTGTTTCCCCCAGGACATGATGTGCAACATCACATGTACCTCCCCTTGGATCCTGATACATGGAAATTGTTGATATGGTCTGGATGTGACGGAACCCGGGGCATCCTTGACGGGATGTCGCTGTAGACCCTTGATTGGGTAGTCTGCGCGTATGACTGTTTCCAGACGTACGGGTCTTGATTCTTCGTCCGTACGGGCTGGTTGAGTTTAGTCCCCCAGTTGGACGGCTCGTCCCTAGCCACATGGACTTTTGAGGGCCGGATAAGTGTGAGCTAGTCAACAATCCCCGGTTGGATTGTTTTCCCCTGGTACATGATGATGGTGAGAGGTGAGTGTATTTATGTATATATATATATATAATTATCCTTTTCTTGTTATACATATTACATATATGTATATGTGGTTTTGATTATGGTTTCAGATTTGTGAGCCTGTACTCTATGAACGTATAAGCCCTGGATTTGGGCAGGTTGTTTGGCACCATATGCCTTGGAAAGGGTATGGTTGCGGGATTGAACTGTTATAAAAGGAATAATTTGATGAGGTGTTCATTGTACATACGCCTTGGATAGGGTATGGTTGTGGGGTTTAAACTGATATAAAGAAAGAGATTAAGAATCAATTCTTTTTGTTTTATCGGAATTGGAGTTGTGACCATTGACATAAGAACTACGTGTGGCTTGATCCCTTGTCCAAGGGTACGTAGGCAGCCTGGGGTCTCACTAGGTGCAGCCGCGAAATATTATGGTGTTTAAAAGGTTTGATTGATTCTGCGATGTGATTGTTGGATTTGAATCCGGTTTAAGGATTTCTGTGATGTTTGTAATGTTGTTTGAGGTCATTAATTACATGGGTTATGTATTAATTGATTTGAGAACATTGTTGGTTTTGTCTCGAACTAACTGAAGGCCGGAGGCCTATTATGTGATTTGCATGGGACTATATTGTGCATGCTGCCGGTTGGTATTGTTAAATGTGAATTTTGTGCAGGTTGAAATTTGGGAAATGTTCATTTTATAGGGGAGGCTCTGCCGAAATTTATGTAGAAAGTCTCGTGCTCTTTTCCCTTCATTTGGAAAAGAGGCTAAATTTCAGTTAGTGGGCCCGGCATCGGTGTGATGTCGGAAGTTCCACAGGATTCATTCTAGAATTTCGAGGAATTAGGGGCGGGTCCTGTCCATAAAATGAATAGACGAACTTAATATTTTGAATAGACACAAGTTTGACATTTAAAATTAATGATTTCGACTATCATACAAATTACAACATATCAAAAAGACGAAAAGGAAAACATAAGGCAGTTAATTTTTTTTTTATAAATATATAATAAAAACATCTATACAACCTATTTGAAACAAGTTGGAAAGAACTAAAGATGTTTGAAAGTTATGTATTACTTACTTTTCCTATTACAGTTTACAATTATAAATTTTTATGGTATGAATTTATCTTTGGCTAACTTTAAGCAGTGCAATAATTTGAAACTTTGATAGAATTATTATTATTAAATATACATAGTTGGGTAATTGTGTTAATAAAAGAAAATTTAAAATTTTGAAAATGATAGAATAGAATAGAATGCGTGTCTTGTTGTAGTGGAGCCAGCTGTCATAACACAAACAAATAAAATTCAGTAGAGAAGGCCACCAATGTGGAGAAAAACTTTCCTGGCACGGGATACCAAAGTCGGCATCTACGTCAGTATCCCCAGCCAATTAACTCCTGACAGCTGTCAAACACTTTTCACTTCTAAATTGTCTTTTTCACGCCTGCTCCATCGTCCTTGTACACCTCTGCAACTCAAAGTCCTCTTCTTCTCTCTCATCTCTCCCTCTCTATTTCTCTCTTTTCTCATCGACTCTCTCTCTCTCTCACTCAAAATATTTTTTTTTACATCTACTCCATCTGTGTTCCTTTTGCAACTTAAACCCCATTCTTCTCTCTCATATCTCTCCTCCTATCTCTATTTTCTCACTAACTCTCCTTTTCTTTCTCTCTCCCAACTCTCTTCATCAGTTATCACCCCCTCTCTGTTTTCCAATATGAAGCTTACCATATATAACAGAAGAAATTCGAAGAATAATTTAACCAATTATCAGAAACCCATAATGCAATTCTAAGAATGAAGAAAAGGAGAATTTTTAACCCTCAGTGAGATGTGAGGTGTGGCTCCAATAAAGAAAACAGCATTACACATGAAAATAAATAAATATTTGAGGTGTGGCTCCAATACGGACGACGCAAAAAGAGAAAGAGAGAGCGTCAGTGAGATGAGAGAAAAAAAAGGGATTTGAGTTCCAGGGAAAGAGAGGGAGAGATGACAGGGAGACTCGCTGAGAAGAGAGAGAAAGAAATGGGATTTGCGTTCTAGGGGAAGAGAGGGACAGATGAAAGGGAGACTCGGTTAGAAGAGAGAGAAAGAGAGGGAGAGATGAGAGAGAAGAAGATGGCTTTGAGTTGCAGAGGGAAACAAGGACTGACGATGGAGCAGGCGTGAAAAAAAAATTTAGAAGCGTCAACGGAGTTTGACAGCTGTCAGGAGTTAATTGGCTTGGGATACTGACGTGGATGCTGACCTTGGCATCCCCGTGCCAGGAAAGTTTTTCTCCACCATGTGACTCTTTCCCTCTCACTAACCCACGGCCTGGGTGGGTCAGATAGCTAGCTAGCTGCTATACAATAATTTGTCAGCCATCGACACTAGCGGTCATGTAGTTGAGTTAAAGATTCTTTAGTCATGCACGTCAAGCCAATCACAATTTTATTAGGATGGTGCTAGAGGCACCAACTTTGGATACCAACTTGGGCACAAACTCTCTAATAAAGATGGAGCCCGCCAATACAACGGGTCCCACGCTCTATTAGAGAGTTGGTGCCTCTAGCATTTTCCATTTTATTATGCAGGCTGCCGGGTAAAGAGGAATCTAAAGACTATTTATTTATTTATTTTGTTAATTTCTTCAACAACAAAAAATTCATTTTGGACCAAAAACAACATCAAAATTTTGAGGGAATGTGATGTAACACGATAAATAATACATCATTTTTTTTTATAGTTTTATATGTATGATTTAAACCATTAATTGTGTAATCCTAATAATATGTCATAAAAAATGTAGAGCCATTGCAAATTTAATTATATTATTAACACACATTCAATGAATAATAGGCTTTTGGATGGAAACTTATACAATAATGTTATGTTATATATATTGTTAGAATTAACGTCAATATTTTCATTTTAATATATTAGTGTGATATTTGCAGCTCAACAACATGTACTAAAATATTTAGGGTAAGACACATTGGAAGGAAAAGAAGAAAACAAAAACAACTTGTTACTTTTGCATTCAACATCAACATGATGTAGTTTTAGATGTCCACCTAGTAATAATAGGGTTTGTCTAGGCACCCATGGCATGCGTGTTGTTGTTTGTATTCTAATATAAAGGGGAGAACTTTTATTTGTTAATGTTCTTTCTTGAGGAATATTTGCCCTTTTACTAAAAAAAAATATTGTCTCCAACTTAATCACTTATTAGCAACACCGATATTATTTTCAACTTACGTACTTGCAAAGTCCAGTAAATATAAGGTTTTATCACAAAAGAACTCGACAATATTAGTAGTGGAACCACTCGTTATATACTGTATTTATTTTATCAAATTTGAACATTATACATCAAGCTATACATTACTCTTTAATAATTCATGGTCTTGGTTGGTAAAACATGACCATCCATAGTCATGACCCACTTTTAATTTTTCATTAAATTTTTGGGACAACATTTTGGCACATTCTCTAGCTCGCATGCCAGTTTGCCACATGATCTCCTCATCATTTTGCGCATTAAAAAAGGATATTAAAAAATAATAATATTGTAGATAGATGACCTCAGAGTGAGTGTCATTTTATTTAATTGGCGTTATCTCAATGTCTTTATATATCTCTCAAGAAATTTTTAGTAAGAACCTTAGTTTGTCTACCAATAAATCTGCACTACCAACCTTAGTTTGTCTTAACAAGTTTACCTGAATTATGTCATTTCTAAAGTGGGAGTAGGTACTAGCTCGCTGTCTCTGCCAATTTTGTTATTTCCTGCTTCTTTGCCAAAAATAAAAAATAAAAAAATGATGCAGCGTAATAATGGGTTGGTGATCAAATGAAATCTGGAATTCACCATAAAATTGAGAGAAGTCTGATAATTTATTGATAATTATACTCGGAACCCTAATCTCTTAGTTAAAGTTTGTTTAAATAATAATACCTCAAACCCTAGTACTACTAGGAATACTAATTGGCATCAAAATTCCAAAATTATTCTTAATACTAAAAATGCTGATTTAACTTACCAAACAACGTTATTCGGCCTACAACAGTTAGATTTTGATGTTACGCTTATCAAACTGCTCCTCGATCATTCTCGACTATATATATATGCTCTACATCAGAAAATTTACAAATGCAAGAGTGATATACTGATTTGTTCAACAATAGTATAAGCTACTAATTAATTATCTGCTTCAATTTGGAGTACCATATATATATATATATATATATATATATATATATATATATATATATACCCCGCGATGGAACTAGTTAATTGAGATCAATGGATTAAAACTCACATTCTAATAATTTGCCCTCTTTGTGAATTTGATATTGATAAAATGCTTACTTTTTATCTCATTCAACGCTAAATCATCATTATTGTTAGGACTCGCCAAATTAATTATTCACATAAGAATATAATAAACAAATATAGAGATTATATTAATCCAATGGGGTTGTTGAGTTGTTAAGATCATATGAATAAGAAGTTCAACAACCAGGGTTTTAAATCAAAAGAAAATAAGAGTGGAGAAGATGCATGATTTTTATCTGGAGCTCTTTACAATTCTATTTCTTAGAGTAGTTAAGGAGGTCAGGTTGGATCGTGGAGCTGCCCCACCTGACGTACCATGCCATTGATAAAAAAACAAAAAACCCATACATACACATTATGGCCATGACTTCCAACTTCTCGTATGTTTTCCTCTTGAGAGATATATGATATAGTTCCTTTTCTTGGAAGTTGGAAATGAAGTATCACATGAATATTGACTTTCAATGGCAGTTTGTAAAACAAGGTAGGATATAAATGAAAGAATAGTTCTGGCGGAATGAGTTTTCATTAGTGTGATATTGTAATTTATACAGATGTGATCCTATCATTTAGGCGTACAAGAAAGGTAAATATATATACAAATCAAATCAGATATTTATTCCTACAGTCTTGTAATTCTACTGCTGAAGTCAAGGGATTGCATAATCAAATCAATCCCCTAGCATCTTGGATCGTATCAATTTCTTAACACTCCCCCTCAAGTTGGAGAGTGAATATCAAGAACTATCAACTTGCGCAACATGGCTGAAAAGGCATCTTTCCCCAATGGCTTTGTGAATACATCTTCTACTTGTTGGGATGAAGCCACATACTTCGTAAAGATTGAACCGTCCAAGACAATTTGGTAGTGTCATGAATCCCGTGAAATTCAGACTCAACATATGCAATGACTTAAAATTTGAAGCAATTACGTTGCAAGACGACTTGGACCTTTTCTCATCAATACGGCCACATAATTTATTTTGAAAAAGAAAAGTGCGTATCTTATTTGCCTTTAGCAAGGGGGTTGGGATTTTCCATTGTGAAGGATAATAACCATCAAAGTGAAAAGAAACATGACGCAGTTTTTCATCAACATTCTTTTGATTTGAATCTATTATTGTACTTTCCGTCCCTTATGCTGAAATTGTCATGCATCAAATCATGCGTTTTACACCAGCTTATCATCATACCAAATTCGTCTTCTCTTTCTTCTTGGAAAAAGGATCTCCAAAGTAATTCCTTAAAATATTCATAACCAACATCTTCCAAACCCTCATTCTCATGTGAAGACTGAATAAACCCTTGTGCCATCCGTAGTTTAATTAACCTCTCCACAGGAATCTCATAATCAGATGGGAAGAGGCTACAATAAGCAAAGCAATGTTTCAAATGTGATGGGAGAGCATCATAACTTAGCTTTAGTGTTGGTAAAATACATGCTATTCTTGAAAGCCAACCATTCATTTTCTTGATGTTTGGAGTACAACATTCGTCCTGTTGTTCTTATAGCAAGCGGAACTCCTCGACATTTTTTAGCAATCTCCTCCCCAATGGCCTTGATTTTTGAACTCGTTGGCTCTTTTCCATCTTGGAATGCCATTTTCTTAAATAAAGACCAAGACTGTTTTTCATCCAAACCCCTTAATTAGTAATGTATTTTTGCTCTATCCCTTATCTTTGCAACTATTTCACTACGATTGAATGATTTTCTTAACTAGTATATCCAACTCAAATACATTAGAGACACATATCCATATTTTCAGCTCAAAAAAGGTTTGGACCTCTGGATCGTTGAATATGAGTTGGGCAAGTGCAGTTTTTCCCAATCCTCCGAATCCGACTACGGAAATGACTTATACATTCTCTTCAGAATGGTATCAAACAAGAGTTGTTTAATTGCATTTTTATCTTCATTTCTCCCTATAATGGTTTCCGTAGGGGCAAAAGAGTGAGTTACCCTCTCTCTAGTTATAAATCGTGTATCTTCACGACTCACTTCTAAGTTGAAGTTTCTACGAGATGCAATCACATTAAGTCTCTCCTAAATACGTTTAATCTTATGACCCATCTTTAGCTGAAAAGCAAGCTGGTTTGAGCTAGAGAAGAAGATGCATACCTGCTTTGACACTTGATTATTTCCAGGCGTCATTTGTCTCCACCGTGCTTCAGCATAAAATTCATCTAGCACGTCATCAGCTTCATAAACAACATCTTCTAGATTTCAAGCCACAGTTTGACTGCATGAGTCGCTTGCTTTTGCTCTGCATCAAGAAGAACAGATTGGATTTGGGCAACTGTCTCCTGAAGCTTCAGGAGCTCATCTTTGACACCCCAAATCAATCCCATCTCTTGGAACGCACGGGAGGTCAACCTGCCTATGCTCCCTTCTGCAATGTTGAAGAGGACTCCTTCAGCCATTGCTTTGATTCAGAATAAAAACAGAGGTGGATTAAATTATAACAACTTCAAGTGTTTGTTTCAAATATGGGGTTGCGGAAAATGGATCCTCATTGCTAGTCTTTATTGTTGCCGTGAGTGGTATTTAAAAAGGGCATGTAATATATATATTGTAAATATTAGAATCCTTTATTAAGAAGGATATGTGTGTGTCCTTTATTGGTTCCTTGGAGAACAAGGACTATATCTTGTATATATTGTCTATTATGCAATACAATGAATTATTAAGCCGTAAATTTCTACTTGGTATCAGAGCCAAGCGTAACCCTAAAAAAAAATATTCCCACCGTGCCGCTGCAACAGTAAAAGCAAGAAAACCCCTCGCACGTCTGTGATCTCTGCTGCGTTTCTGCAGCAAGTCCAGGCTGCTGTGTTGTTGTCGTAGAAGTCAAGGACTACATCAGATTTCAGTGTTTGTCGTTGCATCCCCGTAGCCGAAACCGTGTGCTTTCTGCTACGTACCGTGTGTGTGGTGTGTATTGTGATTAATGGCGAGTGACAAAGGAGAGGCTGTGCTGAAGTTGGAGGGTAGGGGATCTTGGCTCTACCCACGGGTCAGTTATCAGTCCTGTGGTTATTCAAAGTGATGCTTCAAACGTACCAAATACCGTAAAACTCAATGGATCAAATTACCCTCTTTGGTCCAAAGTATTAGAGATGCATATTGCTGGGCGTGGAAAAAAGGGGTTTGTGACAGGGAGTATTAAGGAGCCGAATGAAGACAGTGCTGAATATGATGCTTGGGAGACTGGGAATGCAATTGTGAAAGGATGGTTGATTAACTCCATGGATCCTACTATCATGGGTTTTTTCATTCATCTTCGTACTGCTACAGAAGTATGGGAAGAAGTTGCTAGAACATATTTTGATGGATCTGATATCTCTCAAATTTATGAATTGAAAGTGAAGTCATTCCGACTTCGCCAAGAAGGGAGGCCTATTAGTGTATATTATGCCGATCTTAAAGTGTCTGGCAAGAACTTGATCAGAGAAGCCCAATTAAGATGGAGTGTGCTCGTGACTTGAAGACACTTCGAGAAGGAGTTCAACTAGACCGTGTGTATGCTTTTTTAGCGGGCCACGATGATGTTTTTGACAAGGTCCGTAGTGATATTCTGAAAACTCAGCCTCTACCATCCGTGGAGGAAGTGTTTTCAGTTGTTAGGCGGGAAGCTCAACGCCATGCTACTATGATGGGAAGTAGTGTTGCTGGGAACCAAGGAGGAACCTATCCCGTGGCTATGGTGTCACGGCCTCCTTCTTCTTCCGTCGGCCCTATGGTCCATCTTCATCAACTGAGTTCTCGCCCTTTCACTCGAGAGAATAAGGATGATTTGAAGTGTAATTTTTGTGGGCAAACTTGTCATACGGAAGATACATGTTTTCATAAACATGGAGTACCTGAATGGTTTCAGGAATTGAAGAAGAAGTTGCGTACTAAAGAGCGTTCTTCTAGCCGAGCTAGTGGAAGACGTCCACCTATGGTTGCCGCAACAACTGGAAACAAAGATGCCGTGCCCACTCAGGGGGATCCAAGTCAAGCCTTGTTGACCCGACTCAATCCCAGTGAGTCTTCGTCAAATCAGGTCCTGATGGGCGTGTTCTTTTAGCCTCTGGTCCTGAACACCATACAGGTTGGATTCTGGACTCTGGAGCAACTGATCATATGACGTTTGATCAACGGTTATTTAAGTATATGACAACGACACATCAAAAGTGTGTTGCCACGGCAAATGGCACCACTGCCGTGGTGACTGGGTCTGGCATAGTGGACCTCACGCCATCTCTTTCTCTCCACCACTGTTTGCTTGTTCCGTCATTGTCTCACCATTTATTATCTATTCCCCAAGTTACAGAGAAATTGGATTGTGTTGTACTTATGTATCCATTTTTTTGTTTGCTTCAGGATATTCAGACCAAGGAGATAATTGAGCGTGGCACTAAGAGAGAGGGGTTGTACTATGTGGATGACGTCGTTCCTGGAGAGCTAATGCAGTTCGAGCATCCCGTACTAGTAATCTGCAAGAAGTTTGGTTGTTACATCGTCGGTTAGGGCATGTTTCTTTTGGTTATTTAAGGCGTATGTTGCCTAGTATGTTTCATGAAATAAAGGAATCAGACTTACATTGTGAAGTATGTATTCTTGCTAAGAGCCATCGTGCTTCATTTCCTTCTAGTATGAATAAAAGATTGCTTCCGTTTGAGCTTGTGCATTCAGATGTTTGGGGGCCTTCACCAGTTAATACAGTTTCAGGAGTTAAGTGGTTTGTTACATTTGTCGATGATTGCACTCGTATGACATGGGTGTATTTGTTGAAACATAAGAGTGATGTAAGTGCAATTGTTCGGTCTTTCTCACAGATGGTGGCAGTTCAATATTCCTCTGTTATTAAAGTTCTTCGTACCTGATAATGGGGGAGAATATGTTAACTCTGAGCTTTCTAATTTTTTCCGTGATCAAGGAATTTTCCATGGGACAACTTGCTCGTACACCCCACAACAAAACGGGGTTGCTGAGCGGAAAAACCGCCATATTTTGGAAACTGCTCGTGCACTGCTTATTGGTGGATCTGTTCGAAGAGTTTTTGGCCAGACGCCATCACCTATGCCGTGTATGTTATCAATCGCATGCCATCCCGAGTTGTCGAATTTCGTACTCAACTTCAAGTGTTGACGGCGCATGTTCCGGTTGTTTCTACCAATACACTCACTCCCCGAGTGTTTGGATGCGTGGCTTATGTTCATATTCATAAGACTCATCGTAGTAAATTGGATCCCTGTGCTCTTCGGTGTGTCTTTGTGGGTTTTGCATCCCACCAGAAAGGTTACAAATGTTACCACCCTGCCACTCGTCACATGTATATCACCATGGATGTGACCTTTTCTGAGTCTGAATATTTTTATACTCCCATTTCACCACCTTTCGATCACAAGGGGGAGAGTTCTAATTGTGATCTTGATGGTGTTCTCGAATGGTTGGATGTACAAGAGGAAATGGCTTTAGGGGGAGTGCATGGTGTGCCAAGTAATGCAGGTGATGATGCTCAGTCTCCTCCTACACGCCTCCTCCGAGTATCCCACAGCTTATTACCGAAGAAGAGACTACTAGTCCGTGTATTGGTGCTACCGAAGAGGAGTGCACTGACGTTCAGCCAACTATTGTCGAAGATTCCTCCCCTCTCTTTAGCTCAACAGTGTCGTCGTCTAATGCATCTTCTCTGGATATCCCTGAGGTAAGCACTAGTGATATTCATGTAACTAATGATTTTATAAGTACATATAAATTGCCACCAAGGCAAAATCGTAGTGTACCTCCTTAGAGGTTTTCTCCATAAGGAAAAGTGAAGTATTCCATAGCAAATTATGTGTCCTATGAAAGTCTTTCATCCGAACGTCAAGCGTGGGTGAATAAAATTGATTCAATTTAGGTACCAACTCGGGTAGAAGACGCTTTGAAGAGTCAAGAATGGACCGAAGCAATGGATGAAGAGATGAGGGCATTGCAGAAAAATAATACTTGGGAAGTAGTTGAGCTGCCAAAGGGAAAGAAACCAGTTGGGTGCCGATGGGTTTTTACTGTCAAATACAAGGCCGATGGATCACTTGACAGGTATAAAGCAAGGTTGGTAGCGAAAGGGTATACTCAAACGTACGGGGTTGATTACCAGGAAACTTTCTCTCCTGTGGCTAAGATGAATACGGTACGAGTGCTTATCTCACTAGCTGCAAATCTGAACTGGCCACTGAAACAGTTTGATGTAAAAAACGCATTTCTTCATGGACATCTGGAGGAAGAAGTGTATATGGACTTTCCTCCAGGGTATAGCAACGGAGAAAAAATGGGAGTGTGCCGATTGAGGAAGTCTCTTTATGGGCTTAAGCAGTCACCACGTGCATGGTTTGGGAGGTTCACTCAAGCTATGAGAAAAAATGGGTATTATCAGGAGTCATTTTGATCATACTTTATTTGTGAAGCGGAGAAACGGTAAAGTAACAGCCTTGATTATTTATGTAGATGATATGATAATAACAGGTGATGATTCATATGAAATTGTTAAACTGGAGAAGAACCTTTTTGCCGAGTTTGAGATGAAGAGTTTAGGTGACTTGAAGTATTTCCTTGGTGTGGAAGCTGCTCGTTCGTCCAGAGGTATTTTCTTATCTCAACGGAAATATGTTCTGGATTTATTGAAGGAAACAGGGATGCTTGGGTGTAAACCAGTGGATACTCCCATTGTGGAGAAACATTACTTGGGAATTTATCCAGATCAAGAACCAGTGGATAAAGGCAGATATCAGAGACTGGTAGGAAGCTGATTTACTTAGCTCATACCCGTCCCGGATATAGCCTACGCAGTAAGTGTGGTGAGTCAGTTTATGCACTCGCCTAGTGTGGATCATATGGCAGTTGTTATGCGGATTTTAGCTTATTTGAAGTCGGCTCCAGGAAAGGGAATTTTGTATAAAAATTCCGGTCATCTGAGGATTGAAGGATTTACTGATGCTGATTGGGCAGGTGATGTAACTGATAGACGCTCTACTTCTGGGTACTTTACGTTTGTTGGTGGAAATCTAGTTACTTGGAGGAGCAAGAAGCAAAACGTGGTGTCAAGATCATCAGAGCTGAGGCCGAATTCAGAGGTATGGCACATGGAATATGTGAAGTCCTTTGGTTACGTAAGTTACTTGGTGGTCTAGGTTTCAAAGCAAAAGAGGCGACAAGTTTGTATTGTGATAATAAATCTGCACGGGAGATTGCAGAGAACCCGGTACAACATGACAGAACAAAACATGTGGAGGTTGATCGTCATTTTATTAAGGAGAAGCTGGAGAAGAAAATTGTTTCAATACCGTTTGTGAACTCAGAAGAGCAACTTGCGGATATCCTCACTCATGCCGTGTGTAGTAGATCTTTTGGTGACTCACTTGTCAAGTTGGGCATGTGTGATATCTATGCTCCAACTTGAAGGGGAGTGTTGCCGTGAGTGGTATTTAAAAAGGGCATGTAATATATATTGTAAATATTAGAATCCTTTATTAAGAAGGATATGTGTGTGTCCTTTATTGGTTCCTTGGAGAACAAGGACTATATCTTGTATATATTGTCTATTATGCAATACAATGAATTATTAAGCCGTAAATTTCTACTTTTATAAGGCCCTGTAATTGGAATCTTTCAAGTAAATACTGGTTAAGCAACGCACATGATTCTAGCCTACTAATTACTCTAAAGCATTTGTTGCTAGCAAGCGAAGATTGTTAATTACTCTAAAGCATTTGTTCAAACTTGATCTCAAGCAAAGTATTTGGAATTTAGTAAAGTTGTACTTAATTAAGTTTCCTTTACGTTCAACAATTAGAGACATTTTATCACGAGTTGAAGTAAAGAATAAATCATACATAAAACTTATTTGTCCTTCTATCGGTTCGATTTGATTCTTCTCGATGATGCAAAACCCCTAGCAACAAATATAGGATCGATGCTATTGGAATGTTGGAGGCAAGAATTAATCCAGCAACCTACCTATGATGATCTGCTCCTACCATCATAGACATCCAAGTTGTTAATTTGTCTTCCAAATATGCAGAGTTATTCAATCTTTAATGTTCTTCGGGCCAGGCCCATTGTGGCTCCTGACGACTATCTACGTTGCTCCAACATGGCAGAATTTGTGGATCGTTCTGTTGACATATCAAATACAAGTTGTGCCATTAAACCAAAATTGTGAGAAATTCCAAATTTCTTCTATAAAGAATTCAACTTTCTGTCATTGATCATGGTTTCTGCAAATCAACTCAAAATCTTGCAATCCCCAATTTTGTCCTTGATTCCTACCTGTTAGTAGTTGAGTAAGTGTTAAACTAGATGATACAAAACAAATTATGTTACTTGGAAATTTCAAATGGAGATGATGTGCTGGACGAACATGGAATAAGGGGATTTGTTAATGGTTTCTTTTACAGCAAATGTGATTGATGATTATGGGATTACCTGAAGATTCAGAATCTCAGTTCCTTGCTGAGGAAGCATCCCTTGAACGAGTCTCTAAACAGATACCTTGCTTGGCTACACTACAATGTTTGCTAAGAACCAAGATCAGGGTTCCACATGTTCCCCTACTAAATTTTAGGTTCAGATTCTGGTTCTTTTGAATATAATCAAGTTCCTAATTTCTTGCAAATGTTGGCTAAGAATCAAGACCAGAGTTCTCTTGGATCAGGATCTTATGGCTCAAATTCTGAATCCTTTGTGGTCTAATTCCTGCGGCAACAAAGAGGGGTTCTCTTTGATCCGTTATGATATTTCCTGTTTAATACTTGATAAAGCACAAATTTATGTTACGAAAGATGCACATCAGTCTATATGTCTATTTTGTTTAGATGGCAAGTTGTCAAAATTTAACTTTTATGCTTACATTCTGAATCAATTCTCTACTTCTATTAAAACATTCCCTCCAGCTTGAGTGATTGTGAGAAATTGAAATTCCTAAGGCTGCATTTGGATGAATGTATTTGAGATGGAGATGGATTTGAGAAATAAAGGGTTGAGAAAAAATTTTCAAACACGAACAAACAAACATTTACACACAAATCAAACAACACAGTTTTACGTGGTTCACTCATAATTGAGCTACGTCCACGAGGTTGCTAGGGTTTTTCACTAATTGAATAAGAAGATTACAAGTACAAGGGCACTCAAGTCTGTTCCAATCAGGTTCGGAATAGGAAACAAAACAATATAAAACAAAAAATAAATTTAAAAACACGAAATCAGAACAGAGGAACGTTGTTTGACACTGCAGCACAAGATACCACACTTGGGATACTGAAGCTCTCTCAACTGCTGAAGTGCCCCACAAGACTTGAGCACACTTCGAACCACACTCTTCCGGCACTCTTGCAATTTTCCAGGACTCTTAGAAGGTCCCTGATCCACAAAAGCTATTATCAACTTAATAGAACTAGAATGAAGTTTATGCAAGTGTAGGATATAACCAAGCACGGAAAATGATAATGCACGCAAACCAGACACAAGGATATAAAATGTGAAACACAAATCACATGCACATCATATAGAATGGAACATTATCTATCTGTTTGTGTATTTAAGCCTAAATGTAGTAGCTCAATCAATACCCAGGTGCATTAACAGGGAACATACATTTGAATGATGGCTATTGGCTTTCTTCACTCCATTTGTTTCTTCTTCTCTCCACTGCATATGTATGGAAGTAACTAGATCGAAAGTAAACCAATGTTAGTACCATATGAACAATTTTTTTGAGCATTGAATAATTGAAAAATGTTTGTTTGATCCGTGGAAATATATAACAATTACATATGATGAAGTAGTTACCTATTATTCTTTTCCTAGTTCTTCAGAAGCCATAACGCCATCTATGCTTAAAGAACACTTGGTCATATTCGTTTCAGTATTTTATTTATGCTCATGAATACGGTTCAAGTGAACTTCAATTCTCCTCATGCACACCGTTCAAGGGAACTTCATGTCTCACACGGACCTGAAAAGACAAGGAAGAAGGGAGAGTTAGCTGGGAATTGATTTCTTTAGAATAGGACTAAGAAACAGAGATGTACAAACCCGAAAAATCTGCCCTCTTTGTTTTTGCTTTTCTGTATAAAGGAATAGTATCCAATTTCGAACTGGCTTGAAACGGTGAGGCGGCGCACCCGTTCGGGCAGTGATGCCGAACTCTGAATTGAAAGCCATCGAAGTTATGTGAGGTTGTCCGTCTCTTCTGGAAGGTAATGCCATCTTCAATTCCAAGATGACAAAGCACTACTCTCTCCACCTAGCCATCTCACTACATTGCATGTTCAAAAACCAATGAAAACTCTCATTTAAGCATTCAAAGCATAAACCAGCACAGGAAATGATAATGCATGCAAAGAAGACAGAAGGATATGATGGGGTAAATGAGTATCAAAGAAACAAACAACACAATTAACTTCATTGGAACAACAAGTCGGTAGCAGAGGGCAGCATGATAGAAGTATCAATGTTTTAAATGACGCGCACAAGTAATAGGTGCGCTTTGTGGCGGGCCTCTTGGCGAGGCGGTTTTCTAGTGTTTTCTACAGCAACATAGTGGCTATTGTATAATTTCTCAAAGTGATTTGCAGAATGGCATTGGATTGGTAAAAGCTGAGAAGGTGGCTATGTTATTTTTATGTTATATATGTATGAGTATTTAATAAGTAACCAAAAACAAATAAAAAATAAATATTATACTATTTTTTATTACGCTTTGGCAGATCCATAATTGAAAGCTCATGGAGTAATATGAGGTTGCCGATCCAGCAGATGAATAATGAAGGGAATTAACTGTTTAATTCATAAATATCAGCCATGATGACAAAATACAAACTGCTTTCACAATTTCAGAAGCCATAAGGAAATTTGAGAGTTAGAATTACCTAAATTCATCACATGTACAACTGAGAGTCACTTGTATGATCAAAGCCAGGATGCCTAATCAGTTTTTTCTTTTAATCACTGCATATCCATGAAAGAAAAATAAGAAACAAAACCGAATGTTATTATCATGTGAACATACCAACAACAAAACAATGTTAGGATCAAGGGCTCATCATCTAATACATACATACCACTTTCTTGGTGACCTGCTGTTCCACAATCACAATCAAGCCATAAGAGTTTTTAATGGGGACCCACTCTCCAGCCCCAACCCTTAAAAATAATTCCATGTAGGATCATCTGAAAAAGAAGAAAATGAACAAGCTGAGGTTGGTTGCCATTTGAATGAAAGTGTCAATGCAAAAGAAAGAAATTAGTTAGAAAAACGCACCAATGTATATCTCTGGGATGTGAGCAATCTTGGACCAGTCCTCACCTGTTTCTTTCTGGCATCTTTGCTTTAAGACGGGGCAATCCTTAATTATCAACCTTTTTAATGAGGCGAGGCAACGAAGCCCTTCTGGGAGTGATGCCAAATTAGGACAATTTGAAATCTCTAGTCTCTGAAGGAGATGAGGCGACCCATCCCTTGATCTGGTAGTGATACCAAATTAGGGCAATCTTTAATTGAGAGCTCCTCAAGCAATGTGAGGTTGTCAATCCCTTCTTCTATATCCCCAAAGCTCCTAATAACCAGATATTTTAATTTGGAGGGAAGGACCTTCCAGCCGCTTCCCCATAACTCCAGACTATCAAGATTTGGGTACATCGGCATGGAAGTTAGATTAGGACAATCACGTATAATTAAAGTAGAAAGACAAGGAAATGAAGAAGCTGAAGCTGAAGCTGTTTCATTCCTCCACCATCCCTTGAGATTAGGGCAATCCCATAGATTAAGCCTCTTTAAGGAGGGAAAGAAGGTCGTCGATGGAGAAGCAGCTGACATCATCATCATCTCTTCACTGGCAAAGTCTTTAACCATGTCTTCCTGATATGTGCTCCAAATTCCTTAACCCGGAAACCTCAAGACTCTTAAGAAAAGGTAAATGATCCAGCGGTGGAAGATGTTGGCATCTATCACAGTCATACAAGCTGAGATTAACAATATTTGTGAGAGAAAGAAACCAACTCGCAAACCTCGCACCGGGGTATCCGATAACGACAAACTTTTTTAGACTTGAATGGGGCTGCAGCGCTTCCATTGACTCAATAATTACATCACTCTCCTCCTCAACCGCACCACTATTTTCTCCTTCGATGCGCATCCAATGTAAAGTCAACGAATAGAGATGTTTCTCCTTCAAAACTGCACCATCATATATCAATTTTGACACCATATCTTTCTTGTACCTCAAATTTATGATCTCCAACTCTCCTCTTAAATCTTTCAGCTTCCCCAACTCACTGAGCCCTACACTGTCTCTCAACATGGAATTGTTTTCGCTCAAAACAAATCTACTCAAAGTACGAAGACGAGTTAATTCACCCAATCCACGAGGAATTCGAGCCAATTCATAACAGCCTTCTAGAATGAGATGCCTCAAGTTGATCAATTTCTTAATATCTCTAGGCAGTTCCATAAGAGACGTGCACCATTTGAGATCTAGTGTTTCCAAATTTTGAAGTTTGACTATCCAATTTGGAAGTCTCTCCATTTTTGTGCTATCACTAAGATCAAGATATCTTAAATGTTTCATTTTCCTAAGACATTTTGGCAATTTTGTAATTCCCAATCCATTCAAACTCAACATACGCAATGACTTAAAATTTGAAGCAATTGTAGCACAAAATGACTTATGGCATGACTTCCCGTAAAAGTTGCTTTGGCTTACGAAAAGAAAAGTCCTTAGCTTATTT
Organism: Prunus fruticosa; assembly: GCA_018703695.1. NCBI lineage: Eukaryota > Viridiplantae > Streptophyta > Magnoliopsida > Rosales > Rosaceae > Prunus > Prunus fruticosa. The sequence continues at coordinate 3,287,128 of CM031918.1, forward strand.
GGTTCCAGCAAGGATGTTGGTATTTTCCATTCCAACGAAGCAACATTAAAATCCAAAGATACATGAAGAAGATGTTTTGCATCAAAATCAGTCTTATTGCGATCTATTATTGTGCTTCCCTCCCCTGCCACTTTAACAGCAAGTTCATTCATGAGATCATGCATTTTACAGCTTTTTATTATACCAAACTCATCTTTTTCTTCTTCTTGGAAAAAAGATCTCCAAACTAGTTCGTTATAATATTCATAACCGACATCTTCCAAACACTCATTAGGATTTGAAGACTTAACGAACCCTTGTGCCACCCACAGCTTAATTAAATTCTCTCCAGGAATCTTATAATCAGGTGGGAACAAACTACAATAAGCAAAACAATGTTTCAAATGTGATGGGAGAACATCATAACTCAGCTGAAGTGTTGGTATAATATCATCTTCTTCTTGACTTATTGTTGAAAGCTTGTTATTCTTGAATTTCAACCATTTAGTTTCTTGATGTTCGGAGTACAACATCCTTCCTATGGTCCTTATAGCAAGCGGAAACCCCTTACATTTTCTAGCAATCTCCTCCCCAAGGGCCTTAATGGTTGAACTCGTTGGCTCTTTTCCATCTAAGAATGCCATTTTCTTAAACAAACACCAAGACTGCTCTTCACTTAAACCCCTTAAGTTATATGGTTTAGATGTGTCTGTTATTTTGCAACTTTTTCACTACGAGTAGTTATTAGTATTTTACTACCTCTTGCACCACCCATCAACAAGTCTTTCAAGGCAAGCCATTTTTCACGATTATCATTCCACACGTCGTCTAAGACAAGGAGGTATCTCTTCCCATCGACCTTCTTCCTAAGCTCATTTTGCAACTGATCCATGTCAAGGTTATCCGCTTTTAGGATATTCTTAACAAGAACATCCAACTGAAATGAATTGGAGACACACGTCCACATTTTCGGCTCAAAATGGTTTTGAACCTCCTCATCTTTGAAGACGAGTTGGGCAAGTGCAGTTTTTCCCATTCCTCCAAATCCTACAATGGAAATGGTGGACACATTTTCTGTATTCTCTTGTAGAGATGGGATCCAAATCCAACAAAAGTTGAATAATTGCTCTTTTATCTTCATCTCTCCCTATTATATTATCCTCGCGGACAAATGAGTGGGCGACCCTCTCTTTTATAACAAATCGTGCATCTTCGTGGTTCACTTCTAATTGAACAAACATTCTGTTGGAGGCAATCACTTGCAGCCTCTGGTTGATAGTTTTAATCTTATGACCCATCTTCAACCTAAAAACAAGCTGGTTTGAGCTAGAGAAGAAGATGCGTACACTGCTTTGAAACAGAGTATTATTTCCAGATACCATTTGTCTCCATTAAGCTTCAGTATAAAACTCATAGAGCACGTCATCAGCGTCATAAACTGCATCTTCTACGCTTTCAAGCCACACTTTGACTTCATTATTGTTGGCTTGCTTTTGCTGAGCATCGGGAAGAACTGCTGGAGTTGGGCAACCATTTCCTTAAGCTTTCGGAGCTCATCTTTGACACCCCAAACCAATCCAATCTCTTCAAAAGCACGGGAGCCTAACCTTTCAATGATCGCTTGTGCAATGTTGAAGAGGACTCTTTCTGCCATTGGAGAAAAGGAAAAGAGTGTTCACTTGGAGAAAGGAAAAGAGTATTCTTGCCGAAGGTTGTGGTTTGTTGATAGAGTTATTTGGTGTTTATTGTATGAATCGTTGTACTTTCTGTTTGTGTTTGGCTTGTGAACGTTATAAATATACGTTTTTTCAGTTTTTTGTGTTTGGTCAAATTTTTTAGTTGTTGAGCAAATAGGAAGTTGACTTTGATAGATAGGACAAGTCGAAACTCATATGAGATGTTCAGTAATGCGTCTATTTTAAGGCGCCAGCTGGGTCGTTGGCATTATGATTGATGTTGTCAACAATCCACCAAAATATATTATGAATATCTGCACTTTCGTTGAGAACAAAGGAAAGAGGAAACATGCAGCAAATAAAGCTTTGAATATTTGGTGTGGAACAGCAAGTGGAGCAAGTTTTGTCATTATTTCAATGGAGTCCAATTGGTTGGTGACATGTGTGATAGCCGTTGGTGTTGTATACTTTGAGAAATAAACAATTCTTTCTTCCTCCTTGTTTATTGTTTCCAAGTGGATGGGTGCTGTTTTTGGTCCAACAACAATAATGACTCTTGCTGCGGTTTTGGTTTCATGTCTCTGTTTTACATGGCAATTCCAATAGATGCAAGCTATCTACTTTTTATATTAAATTACTAATACTATTCAATATCATGTAATGTAATGGTTTTCATATCAATTATTATCTTCTATAAACATTGCGTCAATTATTATTTATTTATTTAATAGGCTTCTCAAGCCACAGTTATCATGTGAATGAAAAGGCGATAGAGTTGAATACCGAAGAATATATGATTAACTCCATTTGATGACTATAGCTAGCCTTGAGATTTTATAACTTTTCTCATCGAGTTCGAGGGACTCGATGCTTTTTTTTTGATTGCATCTTTATATAATTATTGAGACTCTTTTTTTTTTGGCCTTTTGATTTGTCAATTTATGGTTATTGGGGCGCGAGGTGAACTATTAAATTGGGGCCAATGAATTTAATTTAATTTTTTCTTTTCACGCAATGTTATCTGTCAGCATGATGAATATTGTCTTGTTTTCACTATTTTCAGTGAAGAATTTATTTTTACATTAGTGCTCCGCAATTTTTTTCTCCCCTCCATGCACCAAAGAAGCGTTGGCTAGTCTTGTGAAAGTCTTGTGAATGCATTAAATGCTGCTAACTTTAGGAGGCTGCAAACCTCACCCAATGTGGCATTAACGGCACCAGCTGCACCAGATGCCACCTGCTACCTATTGTAATTAATACAGAGCTTGGTTAGCAAGCCTTCTCTATTTGTATAAATTTTGATGTTAGTGATACAAATTTAGATACAATTGAAACCATAAACCTTGCTTCTCATACCTTTCGGGTACTCTATTTAGCAGTTGGGATATGAATTGTTTGTAGGAATGTTTGCCTGATGAGATTGTCTAGATGATTTTAAGCATTCATGCTGATTTCTTTAGGAGTGGTCTCGATAAAAGAATTTGGAAGTTCACTCCTAATGGTGATTTTTCTGTTAAATTAGCTTATAATACCTTTTTCTTGAAGAGAATTTTCTACCGTGGCAGTGGGAGTTTCTTTGTAAACTTAAACTTCCTCCTAAGATTAAAACCTTTCTTTGGTTGTTGTGCCATAAGAAGTTGCTGACCAATAATCAAAGACCGACAAGGGGCCTTGCTTCCAGTGCTTCTTTCCCAGGTGCATTTACCCTATAGAATCTATTGAGCATTTAGTTAGAGGTTGTTGTTGCTCTATGGATATTTGGAGTGGTTTTGGGTTTAGTGATGATTTGGTTAACTGCCATTTGGGTGATTTTGATGCTTGGCTTTTGCACAATCTGAAGTCTAAAAGAGTTGTTTGTGATAATTTGCCTTGGTTCTTAGTTTTTGCTGTTTGTCTTTGGTTCATTTGGAAGTGGCGTTGTAAAGTTGTTTTTGAGGCTGGATTTGTTTTGCCTTCTGGGCCTCATAAGTTGACTTTGCAGTATGCTATGGACTGGTTTACAGCTTGTAAGCCTATGCTTAGCTCCCCTAAGAAGTGTGTAGTGCATGTGCATTGGCACGCCCCTCTTCCTGGTTTTTTTAAGCTCAATACTGATGGGAGTTGGAAATCTGATTCTGGTGCTATTGGAGCAGGTGGCTCGATTAGAAATTCTGCAGGGAATTGGATTAAGGGCTTTTCTGTCAATCTGGGTGTTGGTTCTGCTGATGGGTGTCTCTTCTTGCTGGTTCCGTAACCCGTTGCTTCCCCTCATCCTCTTTTTAGCGTGATAAATTGTTGCAAGTTGAAGATGCAGCAGGATTGGTTTTGTTCTCTCAAACATGTGTTTCGTGAACAAAACTGTGCTGCTGATGTTTTGGCTCAAATGAGTCATGATCTGGTTCTTAGCTTTCATAGGTTGCGCCTCCTTCTGTTTGTGATAGCCTTGTTGCTGATGTTTGCAGCCTGGCTAGGCCTAGAGTAGTGGTTGTTTAGTTCTTTTTGTTCTGGCCCTTTTGGCCTCTATCTCACCAAAAAAAAAAAAGAGAGGATATAATATGTGAAACAAAAAGCAGATGCACATCAAATAGAATGGAATATTAACTATCTGTTTGCGTATATAAACCTAAATGTAGTAGCTCAAGGGCCGGGACGGACCCAGGGATTCCAAATTGGAGCGGGCTAAATCTTCAAGGTACGACGGTACAAAAAAATTACATGTTAAACTTGAAGGTTTGAAAAAATTTCATATTCAACTCAATGGTATAAGTGAATTTTATTTTATGTTAAACTAAGCAAAATTTACATGTTAAATACTAAATTTTTTGTTGTGAAGAGGCAACGTCTTTTTTTCAAAAAATAAAGAAAAACAACCTAAATACAATACAAACAAAAAAAAAAGTATTAAAAACACACTTTCTCTCATCATCTCTATTTCTCCCTTTACAGAAAACATTAGTTCTCTCTTATAATAAAATTATATAGTATTCTTTACCAACAAACAATTATATATAGTTTGTTTATCTTTATACTACCCATGAGTGTCGGCCTGCCCAAGCCCAGGGCAAACATTTGTTATTTTTTTATTCCTTTAACCTATATATCATATCTATTTATGCCCTAGCTCAAGACATGTGAGTATTTTTTTAAAGAGTAGGCGGGCTAAAGTTTACTTGGACTGTAAAAAATTTAAAGCCCCCGGCGGGCTGTAGCCCGGGTGAAGCTACACTAAGGTCCGTGCCTGCTCAAGGGTAGAGTCGATTTTATGATCACAACCCAGGGTGCATCGCAGGAAACGTACATTGGAATGATGGTTATTGGCTTTTCTTCACTCAGAATCTGTTTCTTCTTTTCTCCACAGCATATGTATGAAAGTAATTAGAAACAAAAAAAGGAAGTAAAATAAGAAATAAGAAAAAAAAAAGGAAAAAGAAAAAAAAAAAGAGTAAACCAATGTTAGTATCATATGAAGTTCAATTCTCACAAGGGAACTTGAATTCTCCTCGTGCATACGGTTCAAATGAAGTTCAATTTTTCCTCATGCATACAGGGTCAAGGGAACTTCAATTCTCACAAGGGACCTGAAAAGAAAGGGAAGAGGGTAGAGTTCGCTAGGAAATGATTTCTTTAGAAAAGAACTAAGAACAGAGATATACAAACCCGAAAAATCCTTCCTCTTTGTTTTTCCTTTTCTGTGTAAAAGAATATTCAATTTCCAATTGGTACAGAGTAGAACTTAATGTCACTGTCTGACATCTTCAATTCGAAGATAACAAAGCACTACTTTCTCCACACAGACAGCCATCTCATGTTCAAAAAAATTACTACACTACTTGGGTGCTAACAGTTATGGCAGGGTCAAGTTCTACTTTGATACCAGCAATTTTTGGGAACAAAGTAGTCCCTTAAACTGTGCATTCTGTTTGGAAAATGAGCACATGAGGAACACAAGCAACAGTTGAGACTTTTTAGATGCAAAAATCACCTCAAATGTGCCCTTGACATGCTCATTTCATCGAATCGCCAGTCGACAAAATTAAAGCCATATTTGACGACTAAGATTGGATTGAATTATGGGATTGCATTGTGTTAGATTGTATTGGATTGAAGAGGATTACACAAATTCAATGACATGTTCAGTAGTACTACACATGATTAAAGGGCTGGATAAACTAAAATATGTTATTACATAGTCTGGCAGCATAATCCAATCCAACTAATCCCAAATTTTAAATAGGATTCATAATCCTACTACATTTTTGCCTAGGATTATATGGTTAGTAGATGACTGAAGAAGCAAAATTAATAAAACTGTGACTACATCATAGTAGAGCTTCACTCCAAACTGGACGAAAATCATTACAAAGGCTACATCATATTCTGAATCCAAAATGTGGTCGAAAAACCAATGAATATCTAAATATGACAATAACCCAGGCAACACCCTCTAAACAAAAACACGTCTTATTTTATTCAAAGCATCTATCACCCCACCATTGATGATGAAAAAAACCCATTTGAATCCCACTATCCATTTTTATAATTTATATACAGTCCCCAACCAACCAGTTTGATATTGGCATGCTGTCCATACATCCTATCCTTTATTCAATTTCATTTTGGCCCAATCTGTCGACGCTTCTTGAAGCCACAGACAGGCACAATTATAATTGTCAAAATCCTCAACATATGCTCATCCACTCCATAATTACTTTTATTTTGAATTCTGTTACATGTATGCTTTCTCCAAAAACTGGATCACCATCAAGCAAGCAATTCTGCACGACACATCCGAGCATAAATTACACAAACATACGTTAGTGACGAAAGAGATAAAAAGTGCCAGAAAATGCATACACACCTAACACGACTAAAAAAAATTGCAAGACCGGTCATTGTATTTTAAATTTTTTCCTAAATTAACATGTGAAAGACAAATCCTTAGATTATTTCTTTTTTAGTGACCCCCAACTGCACAATAAACTATCAAACCCGTATCCCGATTACATCCAGCACCAGAAGAAAGCCAGAAACTCTTTTATACAAGGCTTTTAAACACTATGGCCAACAGGTAATTTCTGGCACTATTTAAACAATGAGAGCAGCAGACCACCAACTTTTCATGTAAAGAAGGGCCATGTTATGAGTAAAACCAGAAGCAGGAGCTAGGTGAGACTAGAAATCATGATAAAGTGCACAACAAAAGAAATTGGATGATACAACTTTTTAGTTTTCAGCCTCATGTTCCACAAAAGCTACAATCAACTTGAAAAATGAAATTACAAAAAGTAAATTCATAATTTCTATATGATTCAAGGGAAATGAACAGTGCTGGGAACTTTATAAAAACAAAGAAAAATTCAAGGTACATGAACCACACCTTTCAAACCACTGGAGTATTCCACTTGCAATTGAAACACCAGCATGAGAGCTGCGCATATGTTCTTGATGTAAAAAAATCCTGCACATATAGGCAAGATTGAAGCAGACACATCATTTTTCAGTGATTCATATAGGCAAAATCATACAACACTGCCATAAATCAATATGATCATCAACTGCTAAAGAAAAACATTCAGTTTGTCTAAGTTCACAGTCCCATTACCACTGCAAGACAAATTACAGAACATTATGGTATCAAGGTGTGGTCATCATGCATAATGGCTACTACTTTACTGATAGGCCATCCCTGTTGTATACAAAACTTTGTATTTGTTATTTGACAACTTGACCTTCTGATTAGAGGTCTGCCATAATGAACTATTACATTTATGGAAAGCAGTTGTAGTAAAGAATCAGAATCAAACCAGAGCAAAAACTTACATTGGAATGTTGAAACAGCGTTATTCACCTTATGTGTAGATCAGCAAGAAAGTCTGAGCAGCCTGAAAATGCCAAAAATTTCATAAGAAAAAAGAAAATTAAAATGATGGAAAAAAATAATCAGAAGGCACAAAGCAAACCTCATATTTGTAGCTATCACGGTCTGACCATCTTCATTCCCAAGATGGCGCATGCTACTTCCTCCAGACGGCCGTCCCTCTATGCGTGCTGCAATCAGACAACAGCCATGTTCAATGCATAATTATTGTAAGTAAACAGGACCTGCTCCAGATAGAAAACAAAAATACACGCAAATGAGACACGGATAAGAAATATAAGAGCACAACAGTGAACACCACATTTGAACAGAACAACAGACCAGCTCAGGAAGTAAAAAGTCAATCAAAACATACTTTGAGATGGAAATGTGCCCATGACAGTAGAAGGAATATAATCTGAAAAGTACAGAAAATTCAGGAGGTTACCATACAAGAAAAAAAGTGTCATCAGTGAGCCCAAGGCGACAACAAAGTGACTTCAAAAAGTACCTCAACTTAGAGAAACCTCAAATAAAAGCCAATATCGCATATAAAACAAGAAGCAGAAAGATTGTACAACTGAAAAATTAAAGCACAAATGCAAATCATAGCCATATAACAGTTTCTTTCCTTTTCATTTTTATCAGTTAGACTGGATGCCTTGAAAGTTATAAAATGGTTAACATAAATATCACGTCACACCAATAAAAACTATTAGAGATTCAGAGAACATAACCCCATCACTGGAGAATAAATATATATTTCATTCATAAATAGGAGTTGTCAAAATACAAACTACAATCAAAACACAGCAACTCCAAAACCCAGAAGGAAATTTGAGAAGATACAACTGGCTAAATCTAGTAGCTCACGGGCCGTAGATCTATCTCATCTTCACTCAAAGTCACTTGTATCAAAACCCATGTGCATTAACAACTCCCTCTCCAATGGGTTTAAATCTTCATTTATAAATCTTCCAAGTATATAATCATCCCATTCTTCTAAGTGCTCGAACATATGAAATATGACATCCATAGGCACAATATCATATCGCCATGGAGGAGGCCTTCTTGGAGGTGGCCTGTGAAATTTCCATACATATGAGCCTGGCTTGACCGTATGCTGGAACACAAAACATTCTACCCATTAAAGGTGTCACAAAGCTAATCCTCTCCGAGATGAAAGTTAAATGAAAACAAAAAACGGCACATGATTCTAAGGCCAACATTCAGGAGAAGCTAGTTTGATGCCTCTCCTCGAATATGACCAAATACAACTATAAAAGCAATAGAAGGTTTTAATTTCCATGACAGACTATGTCAATAACACAGGAGGGTGAGGAGAGAGAGAGAGAGAGCATTACTTCTGTTTCCCCCAGGTATCAATTATTAAAAGCACAGTTATTTTCAAAATCGACAAACAAGCATCAAATTGATATTCACTTAGTATATTGATGTAGACCTTAGCAATGACAAACTACATCAGTCAGTTTTTACAATTCATCAGTGTCAGTTACGTAAAGGATGGAAAACCTTTACCAATAGGTATATCATAAAAAGCATGACCATAGTAAACCTCGAGAAGACCATACAACGTCAAATGACCAATATTGAGTTGAGGTATTTGCAATGAAAGGGAAAGAACAAGTTACATATTGAACCAGAGGAAAGAGGAAAGATCCAAGAATAAGACCCCAAAAGTATAAGAGAAGCCTAAAAATAAACACACAGAGATCATGATGCTCCTATTGCCCCCAAAAGTATTCATACCAAATACTAGTATTACGTAGAAAGCAATGTGTTGTCCTATATAACCCCGTGTATTAAACCGAGGCTTGGTTGATTTTGGTTATAAGGATCTAGAGGGAGCCATCTGACTATAATTTTTATAATGCAGACACAATTGCAAGCCCTTGGAAGCCTGAAAGACATCTAAACAGGTTATTCAACAACTGGTAATGCATTGATTCTACATGTTATTAGAGTCCTAGACCAACCAGAAACAACAGGCACAAGGACAGAACATGTGCAAAGATTAAAGGGAAAAATGAGTACAAGAAAATAAAGTTCTTAAAGACCGAATACAACCACATCAGTAAATGCAGTTATATAAACTCTGGACTATATAATAATAAATACATTTTTTCCTGCTCCAACTATGTTGCATGGGGATGGGCATAAATCAGACAAAATATTTAAACACAGATATTGCAAAGGCCTGAAAGACCAAGCATCAAGCATATATAAACAGCAGTATAACATATACCACATAAAAACTCAATACGCAACCCCTTATCCCCACCTACCACTCACTCATACAAGTGCAGGTACTTCAACACATGATTGGACTTGGAGCACAGAAATAATGTTTTCATCAAATGAACTAAGAGTAGTATTAGTTAAAGAAACGTGCTTCATCAATAAAATACAAATCACAATATATTGATCTCAATATCCTCAGGTAAATAACAAAAGGCCACCTAATTAGGCCACAAAGAAGGCATTCACCCACAATCAATCACAACAAAGAATAATAATGAAATAAAGCAAGTTTCAAAATAAGCAAATAAAATCAAAGGGGCCACACCAAAATCCATCACAAAGTATATCAAATGGCTCCACAAACACAAGGAATAAAAAGATAAGGGGAACAGAGTTTATGATTTTAGGTTTGGGGCTTAAGAGGCAAGTAGACTAGCCATCACATACTTGTCCAAGTCATCAGTAGATTCTTTACATGGTAAATTGCACTGAACATAAGAGAAAAACCAATGTGAATGACAATTGCAGCAGCATAATTCACTGTAGCATTTCTATTACCTTATAAAAGCAACTAGTTCCAATGGGCAGTTCCCAGTTTTCCAAAATAGAAGTGCTTGCAATCAATTGACTTGCAAGATAAAAGAAATATAAGACACAAACAAAACAAAATATAATGAGAGAGAGAGAGAGAGTTCCACTGTTTTCCCACTCTCGAGGCCTTTCCAACTTCAAATCAAAAGAGCAATACAAAGCTGTTTATTTCTCTACCTCCAGATTCAGGATATTATATATAAACAAAAGTTAAACTATAATATTTCCCATTTCTGAAAAAATAAATTGTGAAAAATATCCAAGGTAAAACACAGTACACTGCTGATGAAACCGCAGCTTTAAAAAGAACAAAAGGACAATTAAGCACAAAATTACCTGAGCCTTGACTTGTAACTGTAGATAATTTCCTGTTTCTCTTCTTTTGTGTTATACCAAATGACACTTGGAATGACAAAGTATGACAGCACCGGACATATCGGACAAACTCTAGAATGCACTATAAACATCCATACCAGAAGTTGGGGAAATACTACGCCAATTTAAAATACAAGATACGCAAAAAGGATGATCACATTCTGAGAGTTTTCCAAACTTCCGACTCAGCAACTGTGGGCTTTGACAAAACACGTTCCAGGCAAACACTGCATTCTATTTCTTGACTGGTTTTCAAAGCCTCAAGTTGCTTCTGAATTCCTCACATGTCTTCATAATGCTCCTCCCTTTCCATAGGAGTCTAAGGATGCAAGCAATGTTTTCCACAGCTGGGGCATATATCTCCATGAATATGAGGACATTTTCTGCTCCACCAGAGACAATTACCAGCTGCCACAAAATGAACAAATAGCATGATCTTCTGGCCTCGTATTCCTAGTCGCCCCAGCACCATCATCATCATTGTCACCATTATCATCATAATCAAGCTCATCATCAGGGGACCCATTCCAGGCAGGCTTAGAGGGAGGTAAAGAACTACTAGAAGCAGAGAGTTCCCAAAGAATTCCCGGGAGCAAGAGGCAACTCCACTAGATGAGGTTCTTGAAGGATGAGCCAGAGATAAAGAATCAACAGCCAGAGATTGCCAAGAAATTGCTAATAAAGGCAAAGGTTTAGGAAGACTGAGCCCGAGAAGGTTTAACATGTTCATATCTGCATCGACTACCAAATATCACCCGCGCCTTACTGATAAAAGGTACATATCTGTCATGATGAACCAGAAAGCAAAAAGTTTAGAAGGTAATAATAACTGTTGATTGTTATTACTTAACACAAATGCAACTAAGGGTAAGTAGAATAAATAGTTTACATTATTTGGTGTAACCTTCCAATCATGTGAAAACTCACAATGCTCCCCTTTCAAACAGGCTCCATGGGCAAAAAATTCGCAGAGAACCCCTGAAGAAATTTGAAATGACAAAAGAACTAGTTCAATTACCGTCAACAAACCGACCAAATGAGCCATGGAAAGCCTCTTGAAATGTGACAATAAAGAAGTTTGCTAAAACACTATTAAAGGATTTGATCAAATATTAGTAATTTTAGAGATATAATTTCACAATGCATTCCTTTCCAATACCACCCCAACTCTTCAGATAAGTTTTAAAAAACCAAATGAAGAGCCACTTAAAACTACATAAAATAAAAAATAAAAAACAATATGAACTAAAGGAGTTTTACAATCACTTTTCTTACATATCTTTAAATAATTCAGATTTCAAAATCATATCACAACTGGGAATTTCTCATTTATCCAATATTTTGCACAAATGGGATTATACAACCATTTCATTGATGTTAAACAGAATGGAAAGGTGTTATGAATTCACAAAAGCAGCAAATATAAAGACAGAAAATTTATTTTCACGTGGGAATTTCCACAATATTGATTCCCAAAGGACCTCTAACCAACATTACCCAACAGGAATTAATCAAAGGACGACAACTCCCCATACCAGTACTGTTCAACATTTCAAATTTAATTTCTTTTTCCTATTTTCATCCTCGTCATTTCCTCCATTTTCTCAGCAACCAATTAATTTAAAAAAAATTTAAAACAAAATAAAAATTAGCGATTCCAAGAATCTTTAGGAACATAAAAATACCAAATTCAGCAAATTACATATGTAAAATCACATATCCAAAAATTAGAAGATTCAACAATATTCATTTTACGATCAATGGTAATCTTCAAAACAAAACTCACCTTTTGGACATGGCGATCAAGAAACCGAGGATAAGCCAGAGCTTTTCCACAGGGAACAAAAATTGGAAACCCTGAAAAGCTTGAGAATGATAAACAAACAGAGGGAGCAATGAATCAACAAGTCTTAATTGCTCATTACGAGTCTCTGACAAAGAAAGAGGAGAGTTTCTATCCCAGTCTCAAAATTGTGAGTATCTAGGTTTTTTTGGCGGTCGGTGTACGATATGAAATGGCCATTGGTTTTGGGATATGAGTACAGGGCATACCCCTTTGCACAGAAGAGGATTGAGAATCGCGGACGAAACGGTAGGTTGTAAGAAATTATGGTATTGGTGGGTGGGCTGCAACCAAAATAAGAAATAACGGAGGGCCGAAACGCAAATATTAATAAATAATTATAAATTTTCTAAAAGAAAATAGACAGAATTTGTATGAAAAACGAGAAAGAAGTTTATTTTTAATTTGATCATATCATATCTATATTTTGACATCCATGCGACTCGTATTCTCCATTGGGTTCACGCTATAATCAAAGCAAAGGCATATCATTTTCAAATTTTCATTTTAGATTAGATTTATTTAGAGTAATTTAGACTACTTGTTTGTATAAAAAAAATAATATTTTTTAAAATTTATGTGGATTATTAATTTTAGTCTAAAAAAAAAATTTACAATACAAACAATATTAAGAAAAGAAGCCGATCTAAAGACTGGGATATAAAAGTAAAAACTATTAACCATTTGAACTAATAGGCAAAGCAATGTTTAGAAGTTCAAAACAAAATAAATAAATATATAAATACAAAGCGTTAAATAGATGTGGAGCCAATTCAGTATATTTTAAAGATATTATACACAGTAGTACCAGATATGGTTTCCTAAGTATTTTTCTTGCGAACAATATACAAACTTATATTGTATTAACTTTCGGAGACATACACTTTCATGTATAAAACTTTTCAGCTAGTGGAAAAGTGCCTTGAATTACAGGTCTAGATCTCGGGTTCAAATTCTTATGACATCTTAGGGTTAGGAATGCTAAGTCATACTTGGAGAATGTTTTCTGAGAATATTTAGAGAATGAAAACGGAGAGACGAATTTGAATTTTAGGGATTCGAATACGTCTTAGGTGGTGATTGAAGCGTATTTAGAAATAAAAACGTGAAAATGTATTTCTGGTCGTCCAATTAAGGTAATAATATGTGAGCTATATTTCAAAGGTATTTTTGTTAATGTCTAATAAAAAAAACTATAACACAATTTTATGTATATAAAAAAAGAAAGAATTATCTTTTTTTAAAAAAAATAATAAGAAATAGCTTCAACCCACTCTTTTAAACAAAGGAAATGTTGATAAACAATAAAATAAAAAATAAAAAAGCTAAAGAAAGGAAAAAAAAAAAAAACAAACACACCATCTCTTCTTTTTTAAGGCAGTAGGAACCTCCACCTCATTTTCACGATATGAACCTACCTCCCTTCCTCCCTCTCTCTCTCTCTCTCTCTCTCCCCCCCCCCCCCCTCCATTTTTGTTAACTAAAACACCTCTGAGTCTTTGAGATCTCTATAAATAACCTCTTGTTCTTATTGTCCCTCATTTTAGAAGCTTCAAGGTCATATTCTCCTAGCAACAAAATTAGGTAGATGGGTTTTGTGGTTGTTCAATTGGCTTGATGATCCTGGTTCGATTGGGTGGTGATGGTGCTTCTATTGGGTATGGGTGGTGGAGAGTCCTGGTGCCGATTGCTTTTGCTAAGTGGCGATGATGTGTGTAGGGTTGGGTTGGGTGTTTGGTGGTGATTCAGTCGGGATGGTGGTGGTGATGTGGGGTCCCGTTCTGTGAGGTTTGGTGGGGGTGGCGATGGTCTCGCAGCCATGGCGGTGGTAGGTTTGAAGGTGGACGTTATGAGCGGGTTGGACCTCGGTGGTTGGGGTTTGATTATGGCGGTAGTAAATAGCAACTTATTTCATTTTATTATTTGCTTTTGGAAATGTGAAATTGTTCATTCTGGAGGCAAGGCTGGGAAGCGTGAATATTGTTGAGCTTTATGACGTAAAGTTGGAATTCGTTTATGAAGTTGTTTTAGTATCTTTGAGCCCGGCGACGCATCTCAGCCGTTTTTGCACTTCAGAAAAATAAAAATGAACTTCTAAAAACACCATCGACAGGCCCTTAGTTGTGTGTGTGAGTTTAGACTTACACTTGTAAGTTGTACTAAAAAATAAAAATAAACAACTTTCGACCTTATTTAGTGGCTCAACCTAAATTAAATTGAAATTTAGCCTGTTAGTTTTTGTGAGTCTTATTCATCATAATAGGACTTATAATATGTTGAATTCTTGTCCATTTTAATAGAGTTCAATTTCCATATTTATAAGTTACAACAAACAAGTTGCACCAAACCATGACATTCGTCAAACTCAATTGAAATAGAGTACATAGCCAGCCCCCAACAAAGTCTTCTTATATAGAAAAATCCAGACATTCTTCAAATATTATGAAGAAAAAAAAACCCTCCAATACCAAGGAATTAGTTTCGTGAATAATAAACATTGATAAACATTTTAAAGAAATAGAGGAATAGATCTCACACTGTCACTAACGCTGTTGTGGCCCATCCATCCTAAGGGGTCCCTCTTGCGGTTTGCATGATACGTAGAATGGCCAAATACCCCTATTTTTCCACCACATGGGATAAGGAAAATCTTAAATTAAAGATAGAGAAATCAAGGAAAGAACCACACCCTCTATCCAATCCCATCCCATGGCTACCATGTTCTCCCCTTCCACCTTATTCTGCAACCACCACCAACATCCCCAGAAATTACCGCCATCACTTCTCCAAAACCACCTCAAACTCCACCACCATCCAAATCCCACCTCCCCTGCGGGCCTCCAAGCCAGTCTCCCGACCTGAGGCGCGCACGCCGCCGTCTGCCACGCACCGCGTTCCAAAACGCCAATCCGCCTCATAAGCCAATTTTTTAGCGGCAGCAACCGTTACCAGAGTCTCCTACGGCACTGCCACCAGCGCAGCCAACTACGGCGGCTACGGTGGCAACTCTAACGAGGAAAGACCGCCGAGTATGTCTTTGACGTGCCAGATGGTTGGAAAAGCATTAGGTATCGAAAGTCAAGAAAAGGGTTCATATATACATATATACGCTACTATATACATATATACGCTACTATATACATTTGCTGCAACGCTTAATTATATATAAATGTTATGTTACAGACTGTGAATCTAAATCGAAGAAAAATGTGACTCGGTTACTATTGGTTGATAAACAGGTACGAATGGAACTGATAGTGAATTTTATAACCCGAAGAAGTCAGAGAAAGAGTACTTGACGTTCCTTCTGGGTTTAGGCAACTCACACAAAGGACTTGGTACTGAACAATTTGGCTTTGTCAGAATGTGAACTTGCAGGACTTGCTAGCTAGCGCGGACAATGTGACGTCGGAGGAGAAGAAGGACGAGAAGGGACAAGTTTACTACGTGTATGAAATTGGGCATTACTTCTCATAGTTTGATTTCAGTGACTTGTGCTCAGAACAAGCTCTATGCTCATTTTGTGAATGCGCCTACGCCTGAGTGAAGTACCGTGACCATGACATGCTGAAGCATGTTAGTGAGTCTTTTAAAACTATCGGCTCCTTCTAGTTTGCGTTGATGCCTTCTTTCTTCTAACAATGTGGTTCTGCTGTACACATTTGAAATACAATATAGATTTCAATTATGAAATAAAAAGACTTCTGATCCCACCTGTCCATGTGCCTTCTCATCTGCTTATACAATTTTATAAGTGCTGGAGTTGGGGAGGGGGCCAGAGGAATTTGAAGTAAATCTTTCAGATTTTTTGTGGATGGGTGGTTGTTAGAATTTGAAAATGAGATTTGTAAATGTAAGTGCTACGAGTTATGTGGGCTTACATATATAGCTTAGCTTCTGCATATATGGAAAAGCTCCCTGTTAATCATTTTCGTCTACTCAAACCATTTCGAACACCTCATGGCATTATAAGTGTGTTTGATACTTCTATTGTTTATGTATAGCGGTTACTACGTACAATGCCCCTTATTTTGAATGACTTTCGTTTTCTAAAGTGTGGAATTGAACTAGCAAAATGAATGAACAATTGGCTGAATGCCAATGTAGTTTTGATGGACTTCAAGTTAACCAAAACAGAGGATTATTTCAAATTTCAATGGACTCTGCTCACATCCATCAAAGCAAAGTTGAATGCAAAAAAGGAAATTACAAAAGCAGATTGATATAGGCATTTGTGAACCATATAACATAATCTAAATTAACAAGTGATGATACATTAATTATTTGAAGCATTTGAATTGTGGCTAACTAATACAAAGTGAAGCCATCATCATAGGAAACATGCCATCCCCTTTGACAAGGTGTGGCATTTTCATCATACTCTTGACAACAGCTCCATCTGTTCTTCCAATTCCACTTCCAGCGTTTGGTCTCTTGCTCTTCTCATTCCATCTGTACACAATCACTCCCAGACCTATCACTCCACTCTCCATCAATCCCTTGGTGTGGTGGGGCCATTGTAAATAATCCTTCTCTCCTACACAATCCAAAACCAATTATCATTTTAATGCGCTTATTCAAAAACGAGTTTACTTCTAAAATCTCATTTATTTCTAACAAGAGTCGTGACACATTATTTGGCGAACAAGTTTATTGTTATTATCGATATAGCTCAATCAGTAAGGAAACATAGTTCATAGGCTGACACGGTCCCAATGAGCATGTGGAGGCAGAAATCAAAAGGCGAAGGAATTTGTGATATGTATATTACCAGTGGTGTGGCCATGAAAGGAGCAAGATTAGGGGAATTGTCTTTGTCTGTGTAGGGGGTGTTACACCTCAAGCACCGCTTCTTCGTTTGGGTTTGGGATGTGCTTGTTTTGCCGTCGCTAATATCTGAGCACAGCTTGATCTTTGAGCCATTTGATGTCCTGCATAGGAGCTTTTTGAGGAATACCCAGAGCCAGAGCCATGAAAAATGTTATATTGTTGTAGAGACAGAGAGAGCTACGGAAATGAAATTGGGATTACCGGAGAAGGGGTGGCATGTTTCCTATGATGATGGCTTCACTTCTGTGGTTGAACTGGGTCTGGGTCAGCCCATTTTTATTGGCAGTGCTAAAAAGCCCAGTTTTTTTTTTTTTTTTTGTGGGTTTGCCTGACACCCATGAATCTAATCACAACACCCAGCTTCAAAATATAAAATCCAAACAGCCCAGTTTTGTTCGCAGATATGTGTTAAAAATCTCAAAATTAACGTGTCATATCTTAAGTCATTAGATTATTGAAAATGTTAAGATGAGTTGCAAATATATGAAACACTCAAACATAATTAAAGACGTTACTACTGTCACTCAAACATGATGTTGGGCAATTGTACTTGTTTTTCCCAAAGGGTAGCAAGATAAATTTTAAGAAATGACTTAATTATATATCGAGATAGAAGTGTATAACTTTTTTAAAACAAATTAATTTTAAGAAAAGGACTTAATAGAGATGTGGGCTGATTGGGTTTTCTTTAATGGGCTAACTGTCTTCAAAGCTGGTGTATTACATATGTAAACTTATCTTGCTCTCCAAGACTTTAAAAGTCTTGTGTATCAAGTCGCACAGATAAAATCTTGTACATGTATTGGTGACTAAATCAATGGAAGATGAACTCATTTTTCTTTCATCATTTCCTACTCATGGTTCTTTCACATGGAGCATAGCCAAATCGTTCAATAGCTTTGGAGAGGAAAAACCCCAACGCAGCCCCAACCCCTTCTAACTGGCAATGGCTTCTTATTTAGTATACCATTCCACTCATTCTGCTCAAGCTCTCCATCCAAAAGCAGTCCTTTCCCGTGAGAGGAAGAGCCCAAAAACATCCTAGATCGACTAAATTACCCACCAAGAATTCCCTCTATCTAAATCTGACCTTCTGAAAAATACTTGATATGTTGATATAAACTTTTTCCAATACTCACCTCTTGAAAATACAATGCATGCCAATTCATTTTATTTGCACATATATTCATTTCCTTTGAATCACATCTTAGAATCCACCGATGACATTTGGAAAATTTTAACATAGTGGTCATAGTGGTTGTTTTAATTCCTTGGAGGTAACTACATAGTACAAAGCAGAGCATGCCTAATTTGAGGTGGAGAGTGGACGAGACTTGTAGCTTCAAAATGAGTAGAGATTCTATCACACCATTCTTCTACACATGAAAAGAAAAAGGAAAAATGTTCAATATGCTTTTTGGGTTTAGCTCAATTTTTTTTAAGACCTAACCCAATACATCTCCCATATTGGGCTGTATTAGGGCTAACCCACATTACATAGTCGTTATAGCTACATCTATCGCAGACAGTCACAACTTTTTCATGGGAAATACAAACCTCTCCATCCAGGGCGGTTCCAAGCTATGGAACGGTTCGCTGGGCTCATGTTGGGCACAAGAAATTTGCCCTGAAAAAAAAAATTAATGTAACTTGCCAAGGCATTGGTTAGGCTCAAGCATATGTAGGAGGCTAACAAAACAATTGAACAAAGGATTCAAGCTTCAACTTCTCAAGCAAACCCTCAGCATTTCCTGCTCCAACTTCCAACTTAGACTACTGCCTCCTCTAACCTTTAAGACTTGAAGAGCCACATCAATTGAGAACTCAACTTCTTTGTCGGGGAGCAACTTTCTCTTCTTGGCAACAAGTATTCTCTCTTGGGATTCTCATTTTTAATTATCTTATACTCTTTAATTTGAATAAAAATATTCTAGGGTTTAGGAATTTTTAGTTCTTTAATTTGATTTTAGAAATTTAGTTGAGATATTTAATTTGTTATTGGTATTGTTTTTGAGATGTTTAATTTGTTGTTGGTATTGTTGAGATGTTTGATTTGTATGTTGTGTTGCGTATGTTGAGATGAAATGCATTAATTCATATATAATAATCAATTTTGTTGTTGTTGACATGTTTGACTAAAATCATTTTTACATATTATTTATAGGTTATCTTAGCTCAGCATCAAATTTTCAACGTTTAATTCTTCATGTCATTCAATATTGAGTACTATATGTAAACTTGCCAAGAAATTACTCTGCCTAGCATGATTTCCTTCCTAAGAAGTTGAAAGCTTCAGAAGTGGAGCTCAAGTATTTTCAAAATGATATAAAACGTCTTCCATGCTTTAAGCAAGTCACTACTCTTCCTCAGTTATGTCAACAATTGGTGGAATCAACTTTGGGAAAACTACTCTAATTCGCAGGTTGATTCGGATCAGTGTTGACTCTTTCCTATTTCTACCAAGCAACAAACGGAACGAGCTTTCTAATGTATGAAAATTATCAAAAATCGACTTCGAAGCACCCTATGTGATATGAATTTCTTGTGATTGTATGATCCTCCATATTGAAAGAGAATTGCCAATCCTATTGACAATGCATCAGATAATTGAGGAATTTAAGAGTTCTAGCCGTAATAGGTTAAATTTTAGACTTAAATAGTGTTGTTTTGTATTGCATTGCATTGCAATTTGCATTTACTTCTTTTGATAGATAGATGCAATTTAAGGGTAAGAGCTCAATCCCTAACAACCACTTGTGTGTATTTTTTATGTTTATTAATGAATCTGGTTCGGTCCAGGATTAGATTTATTGCCTAAGTTTTGCCCGGTGAACTTTAAAATCCTGGAACCGCAGCTGCTGCCATCAATTGCTTCTCATTTCTTCCAAAGGTGTACGTTCAATGGAAATATCTGCTAGTTATTTTTAGATCTGAAACTTCTCTATATCTCCGTGAGATTTTTTTCCTCTTTCAGATCTGTGTTCTTTTTCATTTTCAAAGGTCAATTATAGTATCGTTTCTGTAGTTCCAAGATCTGATTGTTTTGTTTCTGTTTTTCTGCATTTGCTAAGACCCTGCATTACATATTCAAAACCAAAAGTGGATTCCCATCCAGTTAATGTTATTTTGTATTGGATTTGTATTGCTTAAGTATATTTCTAAAAGTAATGCAACAATTTGTGAATACCAGCTAATATAGTTGTTTTGTTTTTCATATTTATTATCATATACACTTGCGTTACGAGAAGTTTATTTTGGTTATACAAGAAACAGAGATCATCATATTTCTTTACTTGATGGTTTAAGCATGAAGCTCCTCCACTTCATGAAGCTATGATGCTATGTCTTTTATTGAAATTATATTTTACTTGGTTTAGGAAGGTTTATTATTTACTTTCTCTGGGTGGTTTCTGTTTTTAACATTGTTTATGCACATTCTTGTAGGTTAAGTCACAGATGGTTGATCAGGTTCAACACCCTTCTGTTGTTCAGAAAGGTAGGTGGCCAACTCCTTCAGCAATCTATTCAGGGATACGATAGTGGCTTCCAAAGACCGAGATATTCCAAAGGCGTGCATATGGGAACTACTCTAATGCTGCATTGCAGTATCCCTTTTATGCCAGCATGCAGAGCTTAGCCACTGATCTATCTTTGGTTCCGTCAACTGCATCCCCCAATCTTTGGGCAAGCCCCTGCAGAGAAAGACCACTTTCTTGTTTATTTTCTTTTGTGTGGATTCACTGTTGCTTACACTAAAACTAGTGCTACTCCAATTGAGCGTCTCAAACTTTTGATTCAGAACCAGATGAAATGGTGGGAACTCATAGGTGTTATGAACCCTACAAGAACGTTGGTGACTGCCTTGACAGGACACTCAAGGAAGAGGGGTTTGGTTCATTGTGAAGAGGAACACTGCGAGTGTATTCCGTTACTTCCCTACACAGGTTCGCAATGTTATCTGTTTTAAAGTTATTTTCTTGAATTTTTTTTATTTATTTATATGAACATTTGCTAAAACTTCTTCTTGGAATTTATTACAGGTCTTGAACTTTACATTCAAGGATTACTTTAAGAGGCTACTTTGGACTTCCAGAAAGACAGGGATGGTTACTGGAAATGGTTCGCTGGTAACTTGGCATCAGGAGGTGCTGCTGGTGCTTACTTTCCCTTCCCCTTTGTGTACTCTTTGGATTATGCCTGGACCCGTTTGGCTAATGATGCCAAAGCTGCAAAGAAGGGAGGAGAAAGACAATTCAATGGTCTTGTTGATGTCTACAGGAAAACATTCAAAATCTGGATGCCTTGCTTGGTCTTTACCGGTGATACAACATATCTTGTGTTGTATTATGTGTCTACCGTGGTCTCTACTTTGATTATCTGATTCATTGGGAGCCTGTGGTCCTGACTGGAGGTTTGCAGGTTAGTGGACTACTCTGATTCATAACCTCTTGGTTAGTGGTTATATGGTCTTATGATAGGGTTGCATTGCATGAATTATCATATATTTTGTCTGCATACTTAGAAGTCTTTATTTTACTTCGTGAATTTTTTATATCTGTAGTCATCTTTACTTCCTCAAAAGTAGAAGTCTTTTGGCATTGTTTTATCATATATTTTGTCAATACTTCTGTTTGTTATTTTTGGCTTCCCCTTGTTTTACTTAGTGTCAGTTGTGAAGCATTAGTTCCTATAGAGCATTTATTGTTTTGTTGGTTCTTAAAGGATAAGTTGTTGACCTTAGCTATTTTCAATTAATTGAGTCAAGGATAAGTTGTTTGGATTAGCCTTATGAACTGCAATATGCGAATTTTCAACCCTTTTGCTTTCAACTTTTTGACGTTTTGCTTTTTTGTTTGTTTTAAAAACTACAGGGATCATTTCCCCAACTCGGCCCCTGCATTGACTCATCACCATTGGTGCTGGTCTTGCTTCCTACCCAAATTGACACTGTTCGCAGAAGAATGATGATGACCTCCGGTGAAGCTGTCAAGTACAAGAGTTCCCTGGATGCCTTTGAGCAGATCTTGAAGAATGAGGGTGCAAGTATTCTTAAGGGTGCTGGCTCCAACAAGAACGTCCGTGCCCTTGCTGGTGCTATTGTCCTTGCTGGTTATGATGAGCTACAGCTGATCGTGTTAGAAAGTTTGGATCTGGTGATGAAAATCTTTGAGTTTGAAGAATTTGTTTCGGCAAAATATTCCTTTAAAATAATTGCTTCTGAAATTAGTATAATCTCATTATCAACAAATGCTGGTTTATGCAAATCCGTAGTGAACAGAGAGTTTAAGCTTCTTAGGCTTTTCCACAAACTGATTTTAGTCGGTTTTCGTTTCTTTGATACCTAAAACAAGATTTCACTGATGAATCCTTACGTGCTTGCTTTCAAAAAGATGTTCTGCAAAACGATTCTCA